>CM053792.1:479663453-480895953 GCA_028749045.1 Cupressus sempervirens
TTTATATAGATCTAGGATTCCATGTTCTACCTAGGTTAGAAGCTAATGGAGATCAAACATTACTTTGCTATCATATTTGAGAACAAATGTTCATTGTAATGAAATGAAATGCATAATTTTGTTCCTTTTTTTCCTTTGATTTTTTTTTATTTCTACTCTAAAAAAGTTTTCTATTTTTCAAAAACATATACACACAAACATTGAGTGATCTCATTTACAATTAGTATATAATATGTTATTCTCCCCCAAGTTTCAAAGACAAGGATGATAGGGGATGGTGGGATGTGTTTCCCTTACGAGGTACTTTTGGGCAATCTTTTTAAGGAGCAGTGGGGGATGGCTATCAAAAAATTGGGACATTTTTTAAAATGTTGAGAAGTTCAAGTATTCACATCACAACATTGATCAAATAAATCATCATAGACATTATAGATGTTTATGCTATAACATTAGACTTGAAATTGAGATTCCACAAGAGAATTGGGAAAAATTAATAAATATTAAAATTTAAATGCTTCCATTGTCAATGTCCATACATTATACATATGAATTGTGACAAAATGATCAAATGACAAAAGCATACAACTATAAAATGACAAAAGCATTGAAAAAATATAGCTGTCCCTAATCTAAATCAGACATTAGTAAAGTTTGTTTTTTTTCCTTTTCCATTTTAAATTGTCATAAATACTTTAATTTTATTTTACTGTATGTGTGGGAAAGAAATTAAAATAGATTCCTTAGATGGGTATTTCTCAGGTGACTGTAAGCTAGTAGTCTACTAGAAAATATCAAAGTAGGTGACAACAAGATTTATGAAGTCACTGGAGAGAAATTCCTCTAGCCAGTCTTGGCAGTGATATTTGTTCCTAATGTAATAAAAACCAATGAAACACAAGGACTCACACCCCTCACAAAAACTCGAAGTACCCATCTCTGAGACGTCCCCACACTAGGTACTTGGAGTACCCATGTATCCCCACCTCTACCATTCTGCAACCACAATTTTGATTTTTGAAAGTTATTATTGGTATATATATTATGTTACTATTTTAAATGCTCAATGGTTTTGGTTAGCATTGCGATTTTGCTATATTCAAGTATTTCAATTTGGTATGTCATACTGAAACATCATTTCATAACTAGCATTTCAAGTTCTACATGTATAGGATACAACACGCCCTTGCCCTGCTGCCATCCCCCCACCATCCCGAAATTGAGGCCCTTTGTCCCCCCATCCCGGAAACTCATCCCCGCATCCCAATGTACCCCAGTACCGGTGTTACCTTGATAAAAAAAAGCAGTACAATGCATTTTCTGCATAGCTGCACATAGATTTACTATTAGAGTCACTATTGTTGACTTGGGATGATATTATGCTACAATTAATTTAGAACCTACACATGAATTGCATTTTTGGATTTCTATCTTGTGGACAATTTTTCCCATGTCTTATGCCCTGTAAATATGTTTGAATGGGAGACTCTTGTTGAGCTGTAGGTGATGGTTAGCTGTCCCTAGGACGGTTAGGGGACGCCTGGGCATCCCCTAACTGTCCTCTGCCTTTTGACAGACATTTTTGTGGCTCTATGTGGGGTTTGGAGGGGAGCAGGGCAGAGCAGGGGGCGAGGAGGGGGAAGGATGTTTCCAAAGCATCCCAGAGTCCCTGAAACATCCCCTATAGGGGATGAGGAAAAAGAGAAACACAGGGAACATGTCCACATGAAGCAGTAATATGTTATGAGATGTGTTTATAGAAACTTTCATTGCGCTATCACTATCACTCTCTCCTTTTATATAGACATTGAATTTCATGTTCTATTGTTTCTAGAAGCAAATGGAGTTCAAAAGTTACTCAACAATAATTGTTTTTGCATTGTTCCTATATCATATTCTTCAATTGCAAAAGGTTAAGTTTCTCCCTCAAATGTTTTTCCTTTCAAACGAAAACAAGGACTTGTAAATACATTACTTAAGTAATAAAAAAAAAAGGTAAGATCACTAATCCAGCTCTGACGTGCAAAGAATAGTGACATGTTTCTGATTATAGTGTTGTCTGACAATGGCTTCAAACCAGAAAAAAGGTGTCTTTAAATGCAAAGCTTGGGCTGAGGATTAAAGCTCATAGTCATCTTGGATTGACACCAGAATCTTGTTTGCAATTTAGTTTTACAAAAGTAAATGAAAAGCAGAGAGATGGATCATAATTTGAGTCAAAACAGAGCAGTAGCAAGAGCATTTTATAAGTTACAGCATTTACCATCGTAATTTATTCAGCTATTTATGTAGTAGGTGGAATAAGTTCTCAATTTTGTCCAGATAGTAATCAGAATTTATATAGTATGACATATGCTATTCAAAATAATTTAATAAAGAAAACAACGAAAACTAACTGTTTGACATTTTCATCAATTCACTTGAGATCTTTGGAGATGTATAATGTTTAAGGTACATTTAGGAAAATAGCGATGGGACTTATTTGCTCACTATTTCAATCTGCAAGTGTTTTAAGAATCGTCAGTAAGTGATGCTTTTGTCTGTTTGATTTCTTTTAACTCGCCAGTCATTTAGTGCATTACATTTATTCTGTCAGGTTTGGATAAACTGCATTTCTATCGATTTTGACTGTATATCTTAAGATTAAATGGGAAACAGATTTCGCACAGAGATTCAAAGCAAGCATGGACAGTAAAGCATTCAACAAACCATGGACACTAGAAACATGGGATAGGCTTCAAAGATATAAGGTGGGCATTGCATTCATAGATCATGTCACGTCTTGGGGTAAGATTAGCAAATATGCATTGTTAGAAAATTATACACTGCTGAAATCCCAATTTGTTCTATGAGATCCGCAGCCAATCCCCCCTCCACCTCACTCCCCTGCCTTGTTGCTACCTCTTCACAGTCTCCAACATCAGAGAGGCAGTTGGATGCATGAGTAGCAGCAGCACTGCTAATGAGAAAGGGTTTCAAGAGAAACTCTTCAAGCTTGATATTTCAGTTTTGCGTTCCGTTCTCACTGTGCTCTTTGAACAGGTGGTTTACACTGGCTTCCCCGACTCTTGGTCGTAGTTTGATCTATGAGATCCCCAGCCAATCCCCCTCACCTCACTTCCCCACCTCATTGCCACCTTTTCACAGTCTCCAACATCAGAGTGGCAATTAGATGCATGAGTAGTAGCAGTGCTGCTGATGAAGAAGGGTTTCAAGAGAAACTATTTAAGCTTGGTATTTCAGTTTTGGGTTTTGTTCTCACTGTGCTCTTTAACCAGGCAGTTTGCACTGACTTTCCTAACTCCTGGTCACGGCATATTATCTATCTAGTCCACAAGACAGGGTGGGTCTCTAACCCTAACAACCACAGGACCATCATGGTTGGGCATACATTTGCCAAACATTTGGTCACCGTGTTGAACACTATCTTATCCAAGGAGTTTGATCGATAAGACTGCAAGGCTAGGGGGCAAGCCAGTTTTTGTACAGACTTCCAGACCATGGACCATATTCTGATTATGCAGACTATCATTAAAGGCTCAACATTGATCTACAAAAGTCTACTTTTGCTTTTGTAGACTTTCACAAAGCCTTTGACTAGTTCCCAAGACGGATCTCTTTCATTTACTCAGGGACATTGGGATTTTCGAGCTCCTGTTGATGGCTATCATGAGATTATATGAGAGTGTTGTGGGCAGGTTCAGGACTTTGTAGGGGCTCTTCATCTCCTATCCAACGCACCATCAGGGAGAAGCAGGGATGCCCTCTCTCTCCTATTCTTTTCTGTATCTCCATTGACGAGCTTGAGGACTTCCTCCAAGATTTCTCACTCTCGAGCAATGGTTGCTACTTACACCAGGTTTTGATCTCTATTTTACTATACATCGACAATGTGGTCCTCTTAGCCTCATCTTTGAAGAAGCTTCGGCGGCTTTTGGACGGGTTGGCCTTTTTTTATGACTCGAGATAGGTGTTTTTGAACTTGGGCAAGACCTAGGTCATGGTCTTTAACTACTTGAAGACACCCCATCTTCACTTCTACTTTCAGGGTCAGGAGGTAGAGATCACATCCTCTTATACTTACTTGGGGGTTAAGTTCACTCAACATGAAACCTAACATGCAGCCCGAGATAACAAGGGCCTCGGTTCTCTAGTTGTGCTCAAGAGGAAGTGCTTCAAACATCACTTCTAGGATACCACAACCAAGATGTCCCTCTTGGACTCCTTGGTCAATTTGATTGTTCTCTATGGTTCGATTGTGTGGGGGACCTCTCTCCTAGAGTCTTATTGGGCTTCTGTTGAGAGAGTCAAAATTCTCCTTTTGCAATGGATTGTCAGATGCCACCAGTCTACTCTTAGGCTTGGGACTGTCTTCGATCTAGTTTGGTTTCTTCATCGACTTCAAAGCTTTCTAGATTCTATTGAGGGTCACCACAAATATTCCTACCTGGCCTATTGCTCTTCTAAGAGTGTGGTGGGTATTGATCGGGATTGCAGAGCTCGTTGTTGGTTCTCTCAGGCCACAACTCTTTTGGGTTCGATTAGGATTGCGATGGACCATCTTCCTCCCTTTCAGTTCTCTCTAGATTACCCCGCTCACCTCCTTTCTTCTTAGCAAGAGTTGAATGAGCACATCAGACTCAAAATCTGCAGACAATATATTATCACAACATGGAGCAACCTCCAAGGGAGCTCCATCCGAGGATGGCTTCCTATGTTGAACACTACATGGATATTCAAGATGGGATAATTGTGCACCCTTAGTACCTCACTCGTTGGCCTCATGCCCTTGGCATCTCTTTGGGGTCTTTTAGAGTGGGTTTTCCATTGATTGCGTATTCAAACAAACCATCAAATTGAAGAGAGGATAGGATTTGTCGCCTCTATCCTCTGGGTGAGGCGGAGATGGGAACCTATTTTGTGTTCCACTGCCCCATCTACTATGAGTTCAAAGGGAGGTTTTACTACTTGTTCCAGGAATGCACGTCCCTTTCTTGTTTCTTCAAATACACTAATCAGTGGTGTCTTGCCCTCTACCTCCAAGAGGTTGTGCGGCTTTGTGACCACACTCTATAGCTTTTGCTTCCGTTGACACAATCTTTAGACCAGCTCATCATCTCCTTTCTTCGAGGTCCCCTACCCGAGGGAAGAAGTTGTCACTTGACCCTTCTTCGAATCACATCAAGACCCTTCTTCGAATCACATCAAGACTATGAGGCATCGCAGAGGGCACACTCGGTAGCACCACCCACCCTTATGCGGTTCATTGCGATGGTCCAAGCACTGCTTCGCCCCGGATCATATCCGTCGATGCTGGACTACTTCTCACTTGTAAGGAGTATTTAGTCTACTTCGGTTTTGTTCTTTTGCTTTCTTGATAGTTCTTTTGGTGAACACCGTTTGGTGCTCCCATTGTTGGCTGTTGGTTGTTGGCTGTTGCCTAGTTGTATACTCTCCTAACCCTTAGGCCCTTGTTGGTCTCTTGTTGGACATTAATAAATTTATGTTATCTTATATTTATCTAGAGAGATTGTTGCTCTTTTTTGTTAGCCCAACTTGTTAGCTATCTTTACTTGCATTATGATTGTCTATCATTTATGAATGTTTGCAATTCACATCAGCCTAGGTAGTTTGCATTTAAGCTAACAAAGGAGAGTTTCAGTTTAGCTTCTTTAGAGACATTCCTTGTTTCCTCCTTAATTGCTACTCTTGCAATTATTTAATCTTTGTGATTCATACAGATCGGAAAATGAATAATGAGAGAAATCATTTTATTCACAGCTCTGTTCATGTTGCTCTATATTTGCTCTGTTTTTTCTGCAAGTTTTGCTTCTTTTTTCCAGCTAGATCTATGATTTGTTTGCAGGGTCAGTTGCAATTTTTAAATAGTATTAGATCACACAAGAGCTAGGAAGGGGAAGCATAAACAATCTTTTGCAGGTAGTGAAGATTGGAGTTATTAGAAAGAACAGAATTTCCATTGTCATGTTGGTTTTCTCTTAATGTTTTTTGTGTATTCAAGAACTGAGATAAAGTTCCACTCACTGGTGATGGGGAGGAAGGTGTTTATCATATCTCTTGATAATTATTTTCATCAACTTCTTGTCAAGCTGCATAAACAATATTTTGCAGGTACTCAAGATTGGAGTTATTAGAAAGAACGGAGTTTCCATTGTCATGTTGGCTTTCTCTTAATGTTTTTTTGTGTATTCAAGAACTGAGATAAAGTTCGACTCACTGGGGGTGGGAAGGAAGGTGTTTATCATATCTCTTGATAATTATTTTCATCAATTTGTTGTCAAGCTAACTTCAGAGAACTATTTGTCCTGGAAACAAGGGATAAAAGAATGACTACCTTGAGGAAGATCAACTGCTCTATCTCCTTGGTCTCGTTCCTAAGCCAAGTGACTATGAACAGAAGAATGCATGGTTTAACAGTGATGATATGATAAGTAGGAGATATTTTTCCACAGCAAGTCAAATTATGATATTGCTATCAAGATTTAACTGTGTAGTTTTTTGAGTCAAACACATTGACTTATATTTCATGAGTAGTAGTTCACAAAACTGAACCCATCACTTGTGAGAATGAATGAAAAACTTAACACTCATTTGATCTAGGTGATGCTCACAAAGGTGAAGCATCGGGACTTCCCAGGAGGTCACCCATCCCAGTACTACTCCAGCTTGAGCACGCTTAACTATAGAGTTTCCTCTATGGTAAACCCACTCTGCTTGCAACCCCATGCGCAAAACCTTCACCAAGTGTTGTGACTTATGAACCATTCATTAGAAAGCCCCTTAAGCTCATCAATTGATAAGTCGGAGATATTTTTCCACAGCAAGTCAAATTATGATATTGCTATCAGGATGTGTAGTTTTTTGAGCCAAACTCGTTGACTCATATTTCATGAGCAATGGTTCACAAAACCCATCTCTCATGAGAATGAATGGAACACTTAACACTCATTGGATCTAGGTGATGCTCACAAAGGTGAAGCACCAGGACTTCCCGGAAGGTCACCCATCCCAGTACTACTCCAACTTGAGCGCACTTAACTACAAAGTTTCCTCCATGGTTAAACCCACTCTGCTTGCAACCCCATTTGCAAAACCTTCACCAATTGTTGTGTCTTATGAACCATTCATCAGAAAGCCCCTTAAGCTCATCAATTGATAAGTAACTATGTAGTTTCTTGAGTCAAACTCATTGACTCATATTTCATGAGTAGTGGTTCACAAAACCCATCTCTCATGAGAATAAATGGAACACTTAACACTCATTGGATCTACATGATGCTCACAAAGGTGAAGCACCAGGACTTCCCAGGAGGTCACCCATCCCAGTATTACTCCAACTTGAGCGCGCTTAACTACAGAGTTTCCTCCATCGTTAAACCTATTCTGCTTGCAACCCCATTTGCAAAACTTTCACCAAGTGTTGTGTCTTATGAACCATTCATTAGAAAGCCCCTTAAGCTCATCAATTGATAAGTAGGAGATATTTTTCCACATCAATTGATAAGTAGGAAACTCAGTACTTAAGCACGCTCAAGTTGGAGTAGTACTGGGATGGGTGACCTCCCAAGAAGTCTCGATGCTTCACCTCTGTGAGTATCACCTAGATCCAATGAGTGTTAAGGGTTCCATTCATTCTCATGACTAGGAAACTGAGTAGCTAAGCGCGCTCAAGCTGGAATAGTATTGGGATGGGTGACTTCCCGGGAAGTCCTAATGCTTCGCCTAGATCCAATGAGTGTTAAGTGTTTCATTCATTCTCATGAGAGATGGGTTCTGTGAACCACTACTCATTAAATATGAGTCAATGAGTTTAACTCAAAAAACTACAAAGTTACATCCTGATAGCAATATCATAATTTGACTAGCTGTGGAAAAATATCTCCTACTTATCAATTGATGAGCTTAAGGGGCTTTCTAGTGAATGGTTCATAAGACACAACACTTGGTGAGGATTTTGCAAATGTTGTTGCAAGAAGAGTGGGTTTAACCATAGAGGAAACTCTGTAGTTAAGTGCACTCAAGCTAGAGTAGTACTGGGATGGGTGACTCCCAGGAAGTCTCGATGCTTCACCTCTGTGAGCATCACCTAGATCTAATGAGTGTTAATTGTTCCATTCTTTCTCATGAGAGATGGGTTCTGTGAACCACTACTCATGAAATATGAGTCAATGAGTTTGACTCAAAAAACTAAATAGTTAAATCCTGATAGCAATATCATAATAGTAATGTCATGGTCTATAGACAAATGTGCATTATTATTTGTAAAGATACTTTACATTACATAGAGCATACTCAGTGTCCATTCATTGATTAGATCATCATCCAACACCAAGCTCATGTGGATAATAATGAGAGTTTTATTGCCCCATCTTTTATGGACACATCTTTTTGGGACGATCAATTAATTGATAATCCATTTACACATATTGCTTCTTAAAAGTTCAAAGCTGCTTCATTGAAGGCTTCCAATGATTCTTTGCAAAAAATCAAGTATATCTTCTAGATTCGATTCATTGGGATCAATTTCTTCTAGACATCTCTTGTCTGTCTTGGGAGTCCCTCATTTCAAATCTAGATGATACTATTGATTGCATACATCTTCTCTTTGATGAGGGTGATTCTTCTTTAGCTGTTGTTAGCAAGCATTTTAATCCTTTTCTTCATTCTCTACATTATCATTCCTCAAAGTTTGATATGAGTGTAGATACTTTGACACAACATTTTGGGGAGATCCCTTTGCCTTCAAAGGAGATACTTGAGTCTTTCAATTGTGTTCTACATCAGTTTCTAGGATATTCTAGATTGTCATATTCAGCAGTACTTGATTTAGTTATGACAAATTTCAACATTGACATGGACACCACTAAGCATAGTTCAGACATATCATTTATTTTGAGTTTTCTTCCTGCATATTCCAAAATGGGATGATATCTTGCATACATCTTTGGATTTGTTTCTTTCTATGGGGAAGCATGTTGTTCAACAATCATGGACCATCTTCTACATCCAATTCCAAGCATCGACCATTGATTACACATTGTGGAGAGACATATTGTCTCTTCCTTCTCACTTTCTGCAAGACCTTCCTGGGGTCAAGTGCACTGCAGCATAGTAGCTGCAATGCACAGTTAGAGTAAATTGTGAGGAAGCTTGTGATCCCACCGCCCCCTCTCTTTCCTCTTTCCTTTCATTAGGTTTGTCTTCCTTAATTAGACTTAAGGGGGCTGTTAGAGCAACTCCTTGTTAGTTCCAGTTATTTACGACATGACTGTCTGCCATTTATGTGTGCTTGTAATTCAAACTAGTCAGGGTAGTTCGCATCTAAACTAATGAAGGAGAGTATCAGTTTAACTCTTACACCTTTTCAGAAATCATCCTTGTTTCCTCCTTAATTGCTGCTCCTGAAGTTATTTGATCTTTATATTTTATACAGATTTGGAAATAGAATTCATTTTATTCGCGGCTCTGTTTTTTTTGCTCTGTTTTTCTGCAAGTTTTGCTTCTCTTTTCCTGCTAGATCTATACTCTACTTGCAGGTTCAGCTCCATTTTTTACAATATTCCTGACAACGAAGCTAAGATATCAAGTTTTATAGCTCCTGTTTTTGGGAATGATTTGGCTGGAATATTTCAATGGAGCTTAGGTACACCTGCGATTTTTACATCAATATCTTTTAAAATGAGCCAGCTCACCAAGAACTTAGATAACCTAATATTGAACAAATTCAATAAAAGCTGCATTGGCTCCCATTTTCTATTTCCTCAGTTTGAGTAAAACCTTGTTTGCCCTCAAGATTTGTTAAAATTTCAAACCAGATAAATGGCTAGGTTCTAAGAAAAGCTACAATTAACTCATCTCACTTGAGAAACACAAATACTGCGAGTGGGATCTTATATTCTAACGCAAGCCTAGATGAAGACCTACTTCACTCTTTACGAATATCTGTAACTAGAAATAAATACTACGAAGTTAAGTTCATCTCATATAGAAAACCTAAGTCATATACATTTGAAGTTATACTGGTTGGAGTGATGAAAGCGATGAATGCGTTACCATCATGAGCGCAAAAACGTTTTCCAAAATTACCAAGAATTTTATTTCTGATAAGATACGAGAATTGTAGCTAGAAAAGGAATTGTAAAATTGACTTGTGAGCATGTGAAGCAGGTCATGTCAGTACAGGGTAAGTAAAAATTGTCAAATTTCATATGCAAATATACCGAGGACCCTACAATGGGTTCTATTCAGCGGCCAGCCTTCCAAACCGGAAGCAGCGTCCTTAACCTGAGGAACTGTGAATTTGGAGGGGGGTCTCACTTTTTCAAGATAGTCCTTCTAAAAGATAACGTAGAACTCAAATTGATTCTTACTGTAAATGTATTACATTATATTTACTTTTTAAAATTTCAGCTGCTTTTAGATGATTAATGTACCTTACAACCCGTCCCTACAATTGGCCTCTCCCCCATCCCGGGATCTCGAAGAAACAATGGTTTTACATAGAATTTGCTCAACTAAAAAGACTAATCACAACTCTATAACCAGAGTAAACAAGCATTAAAAACAAACAATCTTACAATCTTATTAAAAAACAGACTTGGATTGTTTTCCGTAACAAATGCCGCGGAGTTGAAATAACAGGAAGCCCCCTGCTTCTTATACTTCTGCCAGTAGCTGTTGAATGCAACGGAGGCATGGGATACCAGATTCTGCGGCTCGTAGCACGCCTGGTTGGGCTGAATGGAACCGCAATCTGCCCCACTTGACGAACAAACCCAATCCAATGCACTTTGCAGGAAATAATCAGGTGCCTGAGGGTCTGCTACACACCATTGCGACACTGCTGCCTCTGCTACACACCAACCCACAAATCATTCCCACGTTATCCTAGATCCGCATGAATGAAACCCTTTTCATACAAGTCGAAATGGTGTAAAACGACGGGAATCCAACATACCTGTAGAAGTTGCCGATACAACTATAGCAAACAGCAATGCATACACAAATACTGCCATTGCCGTTACAACAGAGCTCTCTTCCCTCCCTCCAGAGATTGACAAGTTGCTTATTGTGGGTGCTTCTACATTGATCCAGTTAAGGTACTTTGTAAATGGAACAGCCCAAAATTCTACAGCACTGATAATCCTCTTCAACAGTAAAGTGGAATATGCTTTTGTCGTGTTTGGCAAGTGGCATGCACAGTGTCGAAGTGTATGAATGGGAGGGAAGGCCTTGAATTTGCTCAACGTGTCAACCTTTTAATGGGGACATTGTACATTTTTAAATTATCTGAGGAGACAATTCTGAAGGTTTTATACATTTTTAAAATTATCTGAGGAGACAATTCTGCAGGTTTTGACTCAATGGGACCTCTAAACAAATAAAAATGTATGTCAGCAATTATAATTTTTCGTTTTTAGCGCCACGTTTTCTCCAAAGCAAATCTTTTATATTTTAAAAATATTTGATTTGTACAAAGTGAAGTTAGGGGGAGAGTATTAAATTTGCACTTTGGGATATTCTTTCAAATTTTGGGAAAAAGCGTTTGTTAAAGAGGGTAAATCTTATGGGGTGTTTGGCTGCAAAAATTGCTGAATGCTGCCTTCATCTATGTTAGAATAAGCTCTCTAATAAGTTTTGGAATATCACTTGGGCATGTTTAGTTGATCTGGTAGAGGAGTCGAAATGTGCATATTCTATGTTTGGTTGAAACAATCAAAATAGTAATTGAAATAAGTTTTGTTTTAAAATTTTAATAATTATTTTTTTTAGTTTGATAATATTTTTTGAAAAAAAAGATTTTTTTATTTATAAAATTCATTCAAAGGACATATTATATTGTATATTATAAATTTAATTTTAAATTAAATCAAATTATTTTAATCAATACAAGATCAAAACTAAAATCATTTTATTCTTAAATGTATTAAAGAAAATAAACTAGCAATCGCATGCTTTTGTACATGCAACGAGTGCGTCGATAGAAGATGAGATTTACGAGAAAAATGTAGAATGAACATTAAATAATGTAAATATAAATTTTTTTAAAAGAAAATACAAAAATAAAGAAGTTGAAGATTAAAACATCGATATAAAATTTATAAAATTTAAGAAATTTGAATATTGCTTAAGAAACATGCTCAATAATTTCAAGATTACAATTAAATTGAAATTTATCAAATATGGAAAAAAAAAACCATCAAAAAATTTATTACAAAAAATATATATATAAAATAGTGACATCTCTAACAAATATTCTATTGACTAAATAAATTATAGAAACTGGAAAAATAATATTTAAATAAAAAATCTAAACTAATAAAAAAAAATTATAGTAATTTAAAAACTAAAACCTAAATCAATTTAAAAAATCAAAAGTTTAATAAATAGAGATCACAACATAATTTAATGTGAAGATCACAACATAATCTAATGTGAAGATCACAAGTAATTATTTTTTAAATAAATAAGAAAAGAAAAACAATAGTTGAAAGTGGATATTTAAAATATAATCTTATGTGAACAAATTTGATCATTAATAATTTTTAATTTAAATAACATAATATTTACTAAAATCTTTTAAATGGATTAATAAATATTATTTATTTAAATTAAATTTATCAAATATGAAAAAAAAATCATTTAAAAAAAACTCATAAAAAATCTATTATGAAAAATTAATGAGAGAAATACAAAAAAATATATGTCTAACAAATATTCTATTGACTAAATAAATTATAGAAACTAAAAATATATATTTAAAGAAAAAATTAAACTAATATAACAAAAAATAAATTAAAATAATTTAAAAACTAAAATCTAAATCAATTTAAAAAATCAAAAGTTAAATGAATAGATCACAGCATGAGCTAATGTGAAGATCACAACTAATAAATAGAAAAAGAAAAACAATAGTTAAAAGTGGAGATAACAACTAATAAATATCAAAACAAGAATTAAAAGTGGAGGGAGAAAAATTGGCTGGTAAAAAATTAACGAGAAGGATTTTCAATTTTTCGACCAAACTAACAACTTTCTCGGCCAACTTGCAAATTTTTCGTTAAAATTTTAATTTTCGAGAACAAAGTTCCCACAAATAGCCTATCGACTAAAAAATAAAAAATAGAAATAAGTCGAGATTATTAATATGATATTTAAATGATCTTTCAACATAGTTTTAATTATAAGACTAAACATAGGGTTTATTTGTAAAGATAATTTTATGAAAGTTTAGAAAAGCTATCAAATTTGATATCAATATTTTTTGTTATTAAAAAAAAAACACATATTAAATATTAAATAATGTTGACCTAGTTTATATCTTATGATGAACAGAGAAAATAGTCCAAAAATGCATTTGAGTGACAAAATACAATCAAACGTCAAAGTCACCGACCCGACAACCCATCAAATTGGATTTATTAAAAATTGGAATCAGAATAAGCTATTCTTATTCCATCTTTTTTTAGGAATTCTGCTATGCTCATTTTGGGGTCAAATTAGGATAAGTGAATTCTAATTCTAATTTCGTATTTTGCAAACAAACATCAAATTGGCAAATTCGGGTATTTAGATTTTCCTATTCTCGCTCAATTCCTACAACCAAATAAGGCCTATATGTATATATATCTTAAACTATTTGTACAAAGTGAAGTTAAGAGGAGAGTATTAAATTTGCACTTTGGGATATTCTTTCAAATTTAAAAAAAAAAAAAAAAAAAAAACGAGTTTGTTAAAGAGGGTAAATCTTATATGTATATATCTATATTAGTTTATTATTAGTCTCTCCCTTGTATAAGGCACTGAAGTAATGTTTTGGTAGTGGCACATAATTACATTAAATTAGAATTAGTTGTCTAATCAAAAGTTCCTTTAGATTGATGCAACAAATTTTTATTACTGATTTTTATTACTATGGGAATCATAGAGATTTCGCTTCGATGGTAACCAGACATTTGCATGACCTTTGAATCCAAGCCTTAAAGAGATGTAAGTTGTGGTTTTCCTCACTTTTTGTAAAAAGGGTATTTGACAATTATCGATTTTCTGTCTATACTATGATTTGTATATCTAGGACGTACCCATTTTACATTTCCTCTGTTCGAGTGCAAGACCTAATTAAAATTATGGATGTGTTTTGTTGATACATTTTGTTGACAACAAAAGTAGATCTGTCTCCATAAGTGGCAGCTCTTAGCCCAAGTCAACTGGCGTATGTAAAGGCTCATATACGTAGTGTATATCGATTTTTTAGTGTTTTATTGTTTTTGAATAAAAAAAGTAGCCAAAACAAGGGGGTTGACCCTTACAAAAGACAAAGTAGCAAACAACCAATAGATTACCACATGAAAAAATTACCCCTTATTGCTGCTAATCCAAGCAAAAACAACACCTGAAGGATCATTAAAAAAGTTTTACCAGGCAATAGATTACAATTTCCAACAACAGTACTACTTAAACTGTAAAAGTTTATAAATAAAGGTAGAACTGCCTTAAACCATATAAAGTTCAGTAACTAAGAACCCATAAAACACAAGAAACCAATGGGAGTAGGCTCTAATTAGGCTTCTTCTCACCCTTCCCTTTAAGAAGGATGTTGGCCCAGTCCTCCACCAAGAAGTCAAACGACATTATGGAGTCTTCATGGGTGAGGTCCCCCTCCTAGTTATCCTTGAGCAGGTGCAGGGTAGTGGCCACCGTGTGTATCACCTTGATGGTGAACTTTGTCAAGTCTTACTCTTTCCTCTAGGGTGTGCACTCTCTCCCTCAGCTCCTTGTTAGCCAGCTTGGACGTCACCTCAGGGACCTCCTGCTTATCACTCAAATTACCATCCATAATGTCCTTGTCAATTTCCTACAAAACTGGGTGGTTAGAGATAATCTTATCTTTATGAACAACCCTAGTAGGTGAAGACATTGTCATTGGGGAGGGGGCTCTTTCCATAATATCAAGGAACTGGTCCTTCATGAGGTCCACACACCCCATAGTAATTGAGATTGAGACATGAGTCCTCTCCTTACTACCTTACTACCTTTAGTCACGCCACCCAAGCTAGACTTTAAAGAGTCCGAGATGTAATGCCCTACTAAGGGATCCAAAAGAAATAACCTAAAGTTTTACTCAGTTTGCCAACATTTTTTTTTTGAACAAGAAGAATAACATACACATCAAACACATAGTAGCGGAAGCAATATCATACATCAACTATAAGCATACATTATAGGTTACATTCCTTAAGGATCCTATGACATTGAATCACATTTAAATTTAAATTAATACTAAGTCTAACAACTACCATGTCCACATGAAAGAATAATTAAAAAGTCCAATGTTCGTTTAAATAATATACACTTGTTTCGAATGCCCCTTGGCAAATAAAATTCATAATGCTTAATCATCCATTGTACATGTCACAGGGTATGAAAGGCTTAAAAGAATATATATATGTAGAAATAGAAATACATCATCCTCCTCAAATCCATGATACAAGGTACAATAAAAATAAATAAAACCATCCACCATACATGATACATCCATCCATCATAAAAGATATAACATCCATCATGAAATATGACCATCCATTATAATGATACATAGAAAGAATGAAAGTAAATGTAGACAAAGAAGCTCCAACGATCGTGACTACGGACGAATCTCAATGGTAAGAGTGAAAAAACACCACCACCCAACTGTGTGGAACCTAAATGGCCCACTCCCACTGCGTTGAGGAGATAATCTCAAGTCTCAAACAGGATATCAAACCAAATATCAAAATACTCTCTAAGTCCAAGAAATCCTAAAAATAATCTAACCTAAAGGTTCTAAGATAGAACGACATCTAATCCCAGAGGCACACAAGACACGTAGGAAACCTAATATGTAAGCAGGCAAGTGTCATCGCATGAATCATGCTAGAGTTACCCTAGGAATCTCTTAGGACCCCGACCCCCTAGTGATCCCTATGCGACCACTAGTATCTTCTTGTACTGACAAGACATACTACAGAATGCAAGGTTGCAACCGAGCGTCTCTCTACTCCCATCCTAGTTTATACTAGCACTCGAGGCATGGGTGAGAACATACAAAGACTCTTATTAGGTTCATTTTAATCCCCATTTAGTGTAATGTTTTCACTTATTAAACAACTTACAATGAGTTACCCTAGGAACCACTTAGGACCCCGGCCCCCATTGCAAGCCACTTCCCGACACTACATATAGATTACCTACCCTAGGCTCATACAATAACAAATCAAATAATCATAATATATCACTTCAATCCTTAACAAGTGACTGGAAAGCATCAAAAGATAATAACACATATCCATCGGTTCTCAACAAGCAACCGGAAAGCATCTTAAAAATAATATTGATTGAAGACTCCAAAATGGTCAAGTCAATTATGTCATAACATGACATCACCAAGAACAAAGCAAACAAACACCTCAATCCTATCAAAGCGACTGGAAAGCACCAAAATATAACTGATCGAGGACTCAAAAATGGTTAAGTCAAGTATTTCATACACATACACCTCAGCTTCACACACAAGAAGACTGGAAAGCAATAATGAACAGTAAATACAAACATATCATAAAGCATACCATCACATTACCATGGTTGGGTTTAGAAAAAATCGAGATCAAACATCATAACATCACAATCACATAATTCCCAAGCCTCTGGTAAACGTTCTAAACTGGTCAACGCTTTAGTCAACCCCCAAACCCGAAAGCATAGACAAGACATAAAAAGTGAAATAGTCTCACAGTTTGGTTTGATTTGAAATCACATAGTTTTGAGTTAAACAATAAGGTTTCAGTTTTCAGTGTATGTTTCAAGTAAATAGTCTTATAGTTCACCCTTACAATTAACCCATTCTTGTTTTTAAATAATTCACAAAGTTACCCCTATTTGATTTAGGTCAATTATCCCAAAATATTCAAAAAGTAATAATTTATTTAAATTATTAAAATAATACTTGTTGATTCTCAAATGAAATAATCTATGACTTTATTAAAAATCAGTATTAAATAAATTTAATACTTAATTGAACATCTTCCATTATTAATTAGTCTTAATTAAATAAAATTTAACTAAATTAATTAATAATTATCTATCTTAAAAGGAACCATATTAATAATATTTAATTTTTTATTTATTAAATAATATTAAAAAAATATTTATTAATTATTTATAAAAATAATAATAAAGCTTAATAAAGTTCATTAATTAAAAATTAACTAAATTTTAAATATAATTAAAAATATATTTATAAATTAATTAATATTAATAAAACATGTTAATAAAAATTATTATTAAATAAAATAATAATTAAAATTTTAAAAAATTTAAAAGTATGACTGCAGGCTTTATTAAAGTTGCTCGCTCTATGTATCGTTGTGCGACCCTTCCCTACTATCGCAATGCCTGCAACAACAGGTACGACTATCCCCGATGCCTACCAGGTGTTGGGAGGTGGGAGGTGGGGGGGTGGTGGCCCTGCCTCTCCCCTCGCCCCCCCCCCCCCCCCCCCCGCCCCCCCCAATAGTTTTTTTTTTTAAATTTATAAATCGATTTCAAACTATATATATCATTTGCAAATATAGTTTGATAGAAGAATTACTATCAACTATTCGAATTTCCCATTTTAGAATTTTCTTTTCCTCCTAAACCCTACCCAGATTTAATTTCTCAATCTTAATTCTACGGATGGCAGATTGCTCTAATGTTTTAATCTCCTCATATACAGATGAAAACAACATGCATATAAGAAATTCTAGATTAAAAGATTGAAAGATTTGTCATAGTAAAACACAGACAATCAATCCACAGTCATGACAAAGACAAGTAAAGAAGAGCGTAATAAATTGAGTGAATAAACACAAGCGTCTACCTAGATACTGATGCTAATCGCTACACCCAAGAAGCTTGTACAAAGTTTCCTCCTCTCAAAACCTTCTCCTTTTTAAAAATTTCTTCCTTCTCCAAAATTCGCTGTCAAAATTCCCATCCCCCGAAAATGAACCCTCCAAGTTGTGATATGGAGTTCTCTCCTAAAGTTAGGACACTAATTGTGTGTTCACCCGAGAGAACTCTTTGCTCACCCAACTTCAACTCTTGATTATCTTTTCTTAATCTTTCCAGTGCACGTCAAATGAATTATTAAATAACTTTATTTAATTTTCACTTAACTTCTTTTTAAATTAATTTATTAAATTAAATCTCATGCACACTTAATGCAATTAAAACATCTTTATTGAATTCACTTGTTTTATCTTTTTAATTAATTTTATATATTTTAATCTCATGCATACATCATGCAATCTAAAAACTTTTCATAAATTAATATATTTTCACTTCTTAATTCATTTTTGAAACTTAATTGATAAAATATTTATTAACTTAAATAATAATAATATTTAGCATTTATTTAAAAATGAACTATAAATATATTATTATTAAATTAAATAAATATTGTCATGTTCTAAACTTATTCTTATGATTTTTATCTTCAAATTTAATTCTTTTTATTTAATTAATTTCTCAATTAATTAAATATAATTAAATATTAAATATCATAATAATTTTCTATTAAATTAAATCATTAATTAAATCTTTTTAATTAGACTTACTTAATAAAAAATTTACCAAAGACTCATAAAACAACATACAAAAACCCATCAAAGAAAAACACATACAAAATCAAACTAAAGGGTTATAATCACGAATTAACGTCATTCGACGCATTCGAAAGGTACTCAACTCGAATACTTGTCTTGATTATTTAGGACAAATGGCTTAAAGGTTTGGGATTTGGACTTAAGAATTTATCTCCCCTCTCTTACCATTGAGATAATGTGATAGGGTACGCTCATCCTAGCAATTTAGGGAAGTTGATACCCGATACCTGTAACCTGCATAAAATCCATGCATGTATAGACACAATATTCTGAGCTAAACAGGCAATGGCAAGAAGTGGTGCATCGTGTAGATCCCAACTAGCAGGTGACTACAACTCCCTTCCTTAACCACATCAGAAACACCATACATAAAGAAAACAAACATACACACACCATACACATGCAGTATGGGGTAAGTATTCATAAGAAAACACATATGATAATAAACCATCTAACTAATCATCATCAATAACTAAAATGACTTGAATAATCATCATACATACACGAAATATAGAGTACCAAGTAATCTCATCATATAATAAACTGAATTTGAAACAATATCTAATAATCTCAAAACAATGCCACTAATCATAAAACATAAAACTGGCCTAAAAGAGTTTGGCAAATGAAAGCAAAATACAAACTAGGGGCAGGCACTATAGCTTCATACCAACTCACAAGATGGTAATATGTGTCCAAAGATACCATGTACCTCTAGACACAAGCTAGGGATGGTATACTAATCCTACCACCAAAACTCAATCTGCAACCTCAAGTCAACCATGAAGGAACAACTTGATCGAGATAACATTATGAAAATGTTGAATTATGAGATATAACCCGCATCTAGTTTCAAGAATTGGAAGGGAGTCTCTCTCTCAACCTCTACACTAAGTCAAACCAAGATGAGTTGGGAAAATTTAGAATATCATCAACCATCTCACACTAGCCAACACTAATTTCTCTAGCGGTGTAGCCACACCAACCTAATCACTCAAAAGATGAAAGAAAAAAGTGATGCACCCATTAAAAAAGGGTGAAAAATCATAGGTGTACTAAGTCACACCCAAACAACCAAAGGAAACATCTACACCAAGAGAGGAATACTCATAGTCAACACTTTGCATCACATAAGTAGACTAGAATTACAATGAATATGCAAACCCAAGAATAAATCCCAACTAAGGACCATTAGATCATGGAGGGATATGAAATTTTCCTTTAAGACATATGTATGCTTTAAAATTCTCCAATGACCATAAATCTGATATGGCATGATTGAATTAGCCTCTACTTGATAAAAGGTATCTGAAACATCAATCTTCACCTTCTGAAAGTGCAAAAAAGTCCTCATAGTTTCCCAAAAAAATCTTGAATTATAGAAGTTTCATATGAATATTCTCACATAGCTAGACGAGATAATTCATGTCCTATATGAAAAATTGCATGACAAAATCTTTTCTCGTATGATATTTTAGGATCAACACAAAATGCATTCATTCTAGAGGCTATAACTTTCAAGTCTGGACTTTGATTGACTCCGTCGAAAATGTGTCAAAAAGATATTGATGAGACCTATAAAATGATAGAGAATATATATTTCTATTACCTAATAATTTAATTCACCACTTAAAATATTACAACATATCAATTAACAAACTATTCTAGTTGCCAAGACATGCAACAAACAAAACATCCTGAACCACAACTGAGAAAGCATTCCCAAACCAACAAAAGACATGAAATGAAAGATAATTTAAATATTATTAAAAAATATAACTTAATTGACAAAATTTTCATTATCTAACCCATTTTAGAAGCAACTATGAATTTTTGAAACGAAAGGTTTTCAAATAAGCATTAAGAGTAAATCACCATAAAACAAGTATGTATCTTTTCGAATTTCCTTTTTCTTTTAAGAAAAATGCAAGAATTTATCAAAATTTAACCAAGATAAATTTTCATTATCACCTTTATATCTATTAACAAACACACTGATATTGTCTTTGTGATGCTCTCCCTGGTAGATACTATCAACGATTTGAAATGAACATGATAGAGTCACAATACAGGATTGGGCAATAGTAGAAAGCATTCAGAGTAGTCACCATGAAAAAAAAAAGAAACCCAAATAGGGGAAATTATTTATTCCAATAGTAAATGTCAAAAGCGCACATTTCAACAATAAATCAAATGTAACAATTGTCACAAAGAGAGTAATAGAGAAATCTGATGACTAGTGCAAGCAAGCAAATACCAAAATAATGCTAGCTCAAACAACATGTGGAAAGATCAACCGACAAAATAAAATAGGGCATCAAACAATTCACATTGCATGTGATGTTTGAGAATAGTCACTCAAGAGGGATAAATCTCCACATGATGCTAAGGAATACATCACCCTAGCAGTGTTAAAGAATACACTCACAAACATCAAACAATAACCATCAATGATCTCATGCATATACACAAATATTAAATTCTCATGAATGCATAAGTATCACTCCTCATTGCCTACCTTCTTTATTTATTTCCATGTGATCCATCAATATATCATATAGGGTCTTAGATACAAGATTTTGGGAAAATACTTAAAGAATGCATCCTAACCAAATAATTTTTCATAAGATCAAGAATAAACAATTTAGGGACTTAAGTCATTAACCCAATAATATACTACAATAGACTGTTTCTTCCACAATAATTTTGTGATATACATTTTCTTCTCAATGAAAGAAATATTTGATTACTATCATAAGTGATGATGAATTACAAACATGTTTCATATTTTTACTTTCAATTAGGAGAATACCAAGAATACAATTTACTATAATCCACAAGGAGAAACACAAGAGGAACTCATGGCCAAAACAAAAACACCAATCAATGACTCCAACTAAGGGGTCAGACAAGAGAAAAATCCATACTAAGGAACATCAATTCAAACTGCACTATGAGGATTGACATGAATGCATCAAATGATGTGCTATGCTAGAGAACAACATAACCAAGTTGCCAAGGCATCGACACACATGGACCAATCAAGGGTCACCAAAAACTGAAATCCATGAGAAACAACCCACAACATGGTCTAGATGTTCATATGAGGTTCTAACAAAGGGGTATCATCTATCCCTGAAAGGTACACTGAATAAGGAGATTGACTTCCTTCTCCTCACATTAATTTAGTTACCTCTATTGGATAATCAAGATAATCCCAAGTAGGTACCTGAGTAATAAGACATTATGAGCTCTCAAAGAAGACACTCACACTCACACAACCATACATCAACTAATTGGGAAACATATACACAGAGATCCCAATGTTTGAACTTAGGCTCTGATACCATGTGTAATGCCCCGCTTAAAGATCCTCGAAAGCAAGGATAAACATAGAATAACATTTAAAAGAAAAAAAAGAAAAAGAAAAAAAAGCATATAATAATCAAAGGATCACAAAAAAATACTTAACTAACCAACCAATCAAAGATCCTTAAGTGATCATCACTTACTAACAAACACATACCAATCTACTAGATTTATTTATACAATGTTCATTTCAAAACCCAAAGTAGAAATTCCTAAATGATTAAACATACAAGTTCATTCCAATTAACATGATGGAAATCCCAAAGTAAATCTTCCCAAATACACTCAATATCAGTTTTGTTATGATCTAGGAAGACGTGGGACCCAAAACACACTACAATATTTGGGGTCAAATTGCGATGATGGTGTAATTTATGGTCATTTTCATTTTTTTTTTGTAATTATCCCCAACAACGTCACAATAATGACGTCAATGTTGTAATTGCGATGCCCCCCAATCATTAAAAAAAAAAAAAAAAAACATGACAATCATTTTCTATTTGTTTTAATTTTTTAGAGCTGCGCGTGAAAGAGGTGGAAAGCTCTGAATTATGAGGGTGGAGAGTTTTGAACATTGTTGTAGCCCTTGTGATCGATGCATTTGGTTACTGTGCCCTTGCTTTGAGATTTTATTGTCATGTCATGCCCTTGCTCTGTGATTTCATTGTCATGTTGTGCCCTTTTGATCTATGTGCCCTTGCTCTATGATTTACTTCAAGGGCAAGAAGAGGTACATATGTAAATATTTTCTTCTTTTCCTTATAAACATGTATGTCTTTATATTTCCTTCTAAACATGTATCTCTTTATATATTCATAGAGATCTTTTTCAAGGTGCTTACTACATATATGATCCAACTATATACATACTCCAGAATTCAAATTATAAAACAATAAAAATCACTCAACTTATGCTAATTGACTTACCTCAAGAGCCTACACAAAAATAATGTAGACCACAAAAAATGGGTAGAGTTTGCAAGAAATTTTACAAAAACATATCATAGCAAATATTTTTAGAAAGAAACAAGCTATAACCCAGTTAAACTGGTCTAGTTGCTGATTAGCTAGGTTGATTACAAATTCCTATAGAACTGTCATAAGATTAGGTACAATAAAATGAACAATCATCTTTACAAAAAATGATCCAACTACATACATATTCTAGGATCCAAATAATAAAATAATAAAACTCACTCAACCTGTGCTAAGTGACTTACCTCAAGGTCATGCACAAAACTAATGTAGATCATGAAAAACGGGTAGAGTTCACAAGAAATTTTACAAAACTATATCATAGCAGATATTTTTAGAAAGAAACAAATCATAACTTAGTTAAATTGGTCTAGTTGCTAATTAGCTAGGTTGATTACAAATTCTTGTAGAACTGTCGTCAGATTAGGTAGAATAAAATGAACAATCAAATTTACAAAAAATGATCCAACTGCATACATATTCCAAAATCCAAATAATAAAACAATAAAACTCACTCAACCCATGCTAAGTGACTTACCTTAAGATCCTACACAAAAATAATGTAGACTACAAAAAATGGGTAGAGTTCGCAAGAAATTTTATAAAGCCATAACATAGCAGATATTTTTGAAAGAAACAAGCCATAGCCCAGTTAAATTGGTCTAGTTGCTGATTAGTTGGGTTGATTACAAATTCCTGTAGAACTTTCATCAGATGAGGTACAATTAAATGAACAATGAGCTTTACAATAAATGATCTAGCTACATACATATTCCATAACATTGGCCTCCACATCATTTTACTTATTGTACACTAACATCATAGGGATGGTGAATTTTTCAAATAGATGTAGAGAGTGCATTGTTGCATAGAAATATTCATGAGGAGATCTATATGGATCAACTATAGGGATTTTTTTAGGAATTCAATGTTTCTTGTAGTATCCAACATTCATTATATGGCCTCAAGCAAGTCCATGGAGCTTGGTAGGAGAAGATAAACACTTTTTCTCTCTCTTCTAGTTTCACACATTGTCATTCCAATCCCATAGTTTACACTCAATAATAAGAGGGAAACAAAAAGAGGGGTATTATTTTATCTTGGTATTATATGTAGATGATTTGGTCCTTACAAATAGATCTCACTCTATGATTCAAAGTGTTTAGTGAACATTGATGGAGATTTTTGACATGAGAGATCTCGAGCGTCTACAATATTTCCTTGGGATTGATGGTGTTCAATATTTCCATGTAATTTTCATTTGTCAACAAAACTGACATGCTTTCAAAGGTTTGACATGCTTGATTCCAAGCCTATCGCCACACTCTTTCAACTAGGTATTGTTTTGAATACCGATAGCACTTCTTTATTAGTTAATATTCGTTTGGCAATCTTTTATACCTAACACATACTTGTCCTAATGTTTATTTTATGGTTGAACTTTACATGCTCACTTTTCTTATGATCCACCTGAGTTAGTGGCAGACTATCAAATGCATTTTGAGGTACTAGACTTTCTTTATGAATTTTGAGGTTTTACTATTTACATGAAGCAATGCAACGTCCTCATTGTTTTAATGTGGTTTGGAAAGCCTCCATTAATGAAGATTTTCAGGGCAAAATGGTCAAAATGTTCAACAGAGCTTGAAAAAATAGATAAATAAATAAATCCTTGTTTGAAAGATAGGGCTAAGAAGAGCAATTTGTGGTCACAGTCTTCCAGTGGGTAGTCCTTGACCCAACTCATTCTCTTTTACCCACAAAACAATATTGGGTGGGTTCTCGTAGTGCACCACAGTAGAACTCATATGACCTCTCATCAAATGGGTATAAACATTGCCATTTTTTCTTCTACTACTACTTAGGGAAATTGATGCCTCCTCTTTTTTAACCTTTGAGGATGAATGGGGTTGCATTGCGACTCTACACAGACGACAATTAGACTGAGAATAAAACCACATATCAATACATTCTATATGGAAGTTGTGGTTAGAGTTGGACAAAATTATACATTTCTCATTCTCTTGGAATTCATAGAGATAGACTGTACAATGTTGTCCTTGATTGCAACTCTTTGATTTGTACTCAAATATAGGCATGATCTAGTCCTAAAAAGAACCTATAAGTTGAATAACCCATTGCTGCTACAAACTATTCATCACTCGATATACACAATTGGATAGCATTTTTGATGATTGAAAAAGAGGTTGTGGGCAAGGATTTTATATGTTTTCCTACACTGTGGAAGATTTTTGAAATTCTCAAAGCATGTTTGGATAGGTTTGACCACATCATTCTTAAAGAGGAATTACATTGCTTCATAACTTTATTTATCTTGGTTTAGGCATTATTGCATTTTTTGCAAGAACTAAGCTATAATTGCATTATCATCTACAAAGGCTAAGTACAAAGAAAAAATTCTTAATATTCAAAAGGTTTTATGGCTTAATTAGTTAATGATAGAGTTTCTCTTTCCTCCTAATGGTCTCATTATTCTTTTGTGTGATAATTAGAGTGTTATTCACATTTTGTGTAATCTTTGTAAAGCCTTTGGCATCTCCATGCTATATTTAGTTGCGTTTGATTATTTCAATAAGGAATTTGGCTTTGAGGGGTCCTCTTGAGGCCTACCTTTATTTTATGTTTCATATAGTTATATCTCTCACTTTTGGAGAGGGTTTTTTGACCATGTGGTTCTGCTCTTTTTTCTTCATTTTGAGAGGCTTTCATTGTGCAAGGGTACTTAATAAGGTATTTTTTTGTTAGGACCTTTTCATGCATTTCATGCTGAGAGAGTTTGCAATCTCGCATTAACTAATTGCCTACATGTTCAAGAATATCATCCTAGACATTTTTATACATAATCAAGAACATGTTTGTACATTCATTCTCTAACTTAAGTTGACTTAATCGAGCCTAAATTTATAATATTCTAGTCTAGTTGGGCTCTAGTTTATACATTGTGCATATCATGCACTTCTAACTTGCATATCTAGCTCTATTATACTACAAATTTAGTTTGAGTTATCACTTCATTGTAATTCATATTGCATATTATGACTTTTTTTAGGAATATGACTCTTTATTTGAATTTTGTTCCTTCTATTCTTTGCTGAAATTTTATGTACCAAGATCTTACTTTGTGCATACTTTGATCGTTATAAGTATATGATGATTAGTTGGTTTAGTATTTCATTAAATAGCATCAGACACACAAATTATTTATTTAATTGAACTCCTTTTTGAATTTTTTATTCATATATTTGCAACTACTTTCCTTAGTGTTATCCTAAGATGATATGGGCTTTTCTATGCATCATAAAAACATGGAGAAAGAAATTGAAAATCTATTCTACAATATATAACAATAGAGAAACAATACAGTTGGGAAAAGCAAGGATTTAGGTTAGTTGAAGATGAGGAAATAATTTGAAAATAATTTGAACAATCAGTTGTTCCCATCTAGCAGGATGAAATATAGTTTTTCAAGGTGATAATATTGCATATCTAGATGCATCACTTGCATGCCAGGCATGAAGTGCATTCCCCAACTTATAACGAATGGTTGGATATAAAGGCTCCACATGCTAGCCCAACAATGGAAGCCAAGGATGTTGAAGAATAAATTTAGTGAAGAGTTGAGTGACATTACCTCTAAACCTCTAAACATATTGAGATACATTTTGTGGTCAAAATTGAGTCCCTTTCAAATGATGGTCAAATAGGGCCCTAAGGTGCAAATGTCTTGGACATTAATTTGAGCACCCAAGATTGTGATTATAGACTTCAAAATTATGAGGATGACCCCATTAGGAGTTAGCAAGGTAGATCTAATATCAACACCATGTTCTTGCTTCTAAGCTAACAGTTCTTTAGGTGCATTTTCTTGTAAAAAAAAAATTTTGTTCAACAATTGTAAACTCTTAGAAAATGCATTCTTGTTTTCTATTACCATTGACGGGCTTCCCTTGAACAAAATCAAAATGAAGGGGCATAAATACACCAATTTTTTCTTTCAAAACCATATGTGCAGATATAAACATCAAGTACAACATGTCCAATATTTTTTTTAGATATACACATTAATTACACCAAATTTTTTATTTCAAAACCATATGTGCAGATATAAATATTAAGTAAAACATGTCCAATGTTTTTGTAGATAGACACATTAATTACACCAAATTCTTCTTTCAAAACTATATGTGCAGATATAAACATTAAGTAGATGATGCTCCTAATGCAAATGACACTGCTACTAATCACAATGATGAGGAGGATGATGTTGATCGAGGATGATGATGATGGTTATAACCTTTTACTGTTTATAATTCATATGTGATGCTAATATTCGATGTAATTTTGAGTATATGTATCATGAATTTTTTAGCTAACATAAGACAATTGATTTACTATTGTATAAATGCAAAGCTCTTTCACGAGCATCCCATAGAGTCTCATGGATCATTAGGTATAAGTCAGTACACCCCATAGATATTAATGTTTTTTACCATTTGTAAAATATCTCTCTCATTTCCACCTATATCTCTTATTTCATAGATTCTAGGTACTTGCGAATAGGTATTTATTAGATTTGTCTTCCTTGAGCGAGGAAAATGTAGGAATGGAAGAAGAATGTGAGACATTTAGTATATCTAAATCAAGGAGATTGACTCAAGGTCAAAATATCAGAAAGAAATTCAATAAGCACATGAATTTTTTCCTTGCTCAAGGGGGGTCATGTTCTTATGATGATGAGAGTAAAGACAACTTCGATGTGCCCTTTAGGTACAAACAATGGGTCCCCAATGAACTTCCTCTAGTAAACACTAATTTTTGTGTCGGAGAGAGGATATATCACATAATACCATCCTCATTACATGGTTTGGGCCTATTTTCCATGGATGACATAAAGGTCTCTTACAACAAGTTTGTTGAATTGATGGAGTATGTCAGACCTTGATATGATTACAGTAGTTGGATTCAAATTGTTAGATATAAAAAAGTATGTGTAGGTATGCACTTGGCGGAAAATTAAATACAACAAAAATTTTGTGAACAAAGTAAAATAGTAGCTATATACATTGACAAAAGGAAAAAACCTTTAGTGAATATTGTAGGTTTTATAAATAGTACACGATCTGTGTCAACTAAGAAGTGACCCAATTACATATTTGAGGCATGCAAGGGAAATAACGTATTTGTATGTGCAATAAAATTAATACATGAAGGTGAGGAGCTTCTTATTCATGACAATTTGAATCGCACAGATATAAACAAAGCCACTATCATGGGTGAGGCGGTACATACTATTCACATTTAAAATCAACTCCAAGAAATGAAGATAAACACACCATCAAATTTGTATTTTTTTGCTAACTTAGAATAATAACACATGTGTTTTAACATGTCTCAATGATTTTTTTTGAGATGCCAGGTTACAAGATGGATCAACAACCACAAGATCCATATGGCGGCAATGGTTCTTCTTCTCGATAGGTAAAACTCATTGTTGTTGTACAAATTAGATACAAGAAATATGTTAATGCATATTTTTTATTATGTTTTATTCTACACTACTATTTTGGATTAATTTTAAATATAAAGCTAATAATATTGCTCTTGTAAATGAGTGTTGATCAGGACAAGGGAAAGGAAAAAGTAGTCCACGAGGATGAGGATCCATGCCATGATGAGCAGGCTGAATTTAGTATTGATTTTAATTTAGCCCCTGATCTGGTTCTTGCATTGAAGAAGTGTATTAATGATATCAAAAAAAATTTATTAGAACTGGCATTAACTCAACCTCAGACTCCTGCAACACAAGATATGATCAATAGGTTGTTGACCCTAGTCAATTTATTTTTTTAAATTTCAAATTGAATACTCTACCAATTACTGTATTTGATATTAAGTTCCAAAGATATAAGTTGTTACATTTCCTTAAAGTAAGGAAACAATGATTATATATTTGATATATGTATTAAAATGAATGATTAATATTTCTTAGTATTTTTCTTGTATCTATATGTATATATTGTTGATAAATGCACTAATTATTTACATTGGATTGCAACCTGACAATCCTAATACATCAACCAAGCACCGCGGAGGCAGTGATTCGAATGTGGATCCTAGTAGTCAAGGTATATATTTTCTATTTGATTTTTTATTTCTAAATTATTAATACAAGTAAAAATTTTAAATTGAATTTGGTGCAGTAATACAAATTTAACTATAATATGTGTTGGGATTAAAAAAACATCTTGTATTGCAATTGTAGGGGATGCATAGGTTGTTCCTGATGAGTGTGTTGAGGTCCAAGCCGATGGGTAAGATGATGTGGTTGGACAAGGTAAAGAGCACTACAATGTTCTTTAAAATATTTAAAGTCTCAATTTTTTTAAATTTAACCCTTTTATTTGTTATTGTAGAGGACTTTCCTTTGCAAAGGACAATGAGTACATGTTCACAGGTGCCAAGAAATATTGATGACAACATGGATATGCCTCTACAAAAATATAGGGAAGGATAAAAAATAAATAAATAAATGATTCATGTAACTTATTTTAACTTATTTGATAATGATTGATGTTTATGTATAGATGTTTTATTTATGTTCTATTGAATGTTCATGTGAATTTTTTAATGAATCTTATGTTTCAATGTTCATGTGAATGTTCTAATGAAACTAATGTGTTATTGAATGTTATCATGTGACAATTCATGAATGTTACATTTTATTAATAAATTGAATGAATTTTAGATGTTAACAGGGAATTTAGATGTTGGGGGGGGGGGGTGCACTGGGACCAAATGAGCTTTCACCTTTACATGGTTGGCCTTGATTAGTAGAGAATATTAAACTATTCTCGAAACCAAGTGAAGCTCAACATTAACCTATGATTGCATGACAATTAACTATGTGAATCTCTTGGTTTTAGCCAATGTAGAAGGATGACATAGTTAAACTCATTTATTTATGAAATTTGGTTACAGTGTATGAAGTATTCAAAAGAATGGCTTATTATAGGATTGCCTCAAATTATTCCTCTCTAAGGTATTCTATTGTTTCTATTTTTCTACAATCATTCTAAAGTATACATTGATTAATGAACTATTATCATTATTTCTTTTGAGTATGGTGATATGTTGAAGAATATTATAGGGAGGAAGTAAAGGATCCTAAAGCATAGTCATTGTCTCAAGAAAGAGCAAAAAACTCTTGAGATAGTCGAGCTTGTATTGACAAACATCAATAGACATTATTTCAAACTCCATAGAACCTACCATCATAAAAGAGGTATCTCTCTAAATAAATCTAATCTTTCTCTTAACTAGGCTCTAATACCATGTTAAAGATCCCATGTAAGATCAGAGTTCTAATTATTCATCAAGCCTTAATTTTTTCTCCTATAAATCCTAAATGACCCCAAATTAAATTGCCTATTTAGAAACAATTCTCAGAATACAAAATAGTATCAAAAAATGGGAATTTTTATTTTCTCCTAGCTCCCTTCACCTAGATTGAGCAAGATTAGGCCTGATTTGCAGATTTAGGACCAACTCACTCTATAAGTTACAATTGAAAATATTCACTGGACATCTCTATTACTAAGGACAAAGTCCTATACCCTTGATGGTATGATGTTTATATGTTTTCATTGTTGGTGAAAACCTTTATATTATGTTGTAAGACATAAGGAGAAGTGTTACTGATAAAATTAGAATCTAATCTAACTTCCATTACCTTCTGATATAAATAGATCATTGGATTCTTCATCTTGTATTTACATTCTCAATGGGACTTATTTTTAGTTTTCTATTGATTGTTCACCATTATATTTTCCAATTTACTTCCAGTTTTTTCACATCATTCTTGCTTTGTTTCTACCCAATTGTCTATTTGTTCTCATCTCAAATGCATTCGTTTGGCATAGGGTGAAATCATTTTTTAGACAAAGGATTTTTTTTTTTGTGAAGTAATATATTCACAAGAACAATAAATAACTTCTTATGTTGTTGCCATTGTAAAAAAAATGCATCTTTGATCTCACACAAACCTTCATTCGATATTCCCTTTTATCCCTTGAGTTTTCAAGATGGGGAGGATGGTAAGGGACAACAATTAAAATAAGGAAATTGATAGAAGTATAGAAAAAATATTTTTTAATTCCAAACAAAATAATTGTTCACTTTTTTTACCTAATAGTTATTACAGGATTCATATAGATGTAAAACTTTAATGAATGTGATCATTACTATATTAAAACATAATATAGATAATAATAATAATAAATTTTACAAAGAGAGAATTCTAGTATGCATATTAAAGTCACTTTTAAACAAAATTTTGAATAGTTGTTAATGTCTTGTCAGATCTGACATTGACTTAAACCAAGATCTCAGCATGACTCATGTCTTGTCAATTAATTTCACACACTTCAATTGATCATCTACATGAATGTACATTCGTCACCTTCTCTTTAATTTAAACCCCTCAATTTTATTACAAGACATCCTTGCACTAAAACAAGCATATCATGCCATCTTAGGGTTTTTTTGCCACTAGCTGTTTTTCTCTCTGTGTTGCTAGCCTTCCCATTTTATTATCTTTTTAAGCTCCCAAAGGGCCTGCTTCACATTTCATCTTAAACTCTATTTTTTTTGTCATCTGCATTTCTTGCTATTTTAATTGGTTTGAAAATGTGTTACAATGTTGAACAATTTTTGAATTTGATTGTGTAAAGAATTATTTTGTTATTAGAATGGAAGAGAGCTAAGGAGTTTTAAAAAATAATTCCTTCATCCAAGCACTAAAATCAAGATCAACAAGTAGCGAACAAATTTTTGTAATATAAAAGAATTCATTTTTTGGCCTAAAAGAAATAGGAAAAGTTAGTTTATTCAATCATTACTTTGATGTACTTATTATTCTTTTAGTTTTGATTTATTTACATATAATTACAAGAAGGGAAATGTTTTTTGTTTTGTTGATTTTATAATTAGATTGGGAAATTGCAATATACTTTGATGTACTTATTTTTCTTCTAGCTCTTTAGTTATGGGCAATTGTAATATACATGAGATTGTGGTTGTGAGGACATTGATCATACATATATGGTTTTCTCGAATATGTTGGATAAGCACAATAAGCATTCACTTCAAAGAAGAAACAAATATGAACTGTGAACATTTCCCTCTTTACATTACAATAAAGAGGCCCTTCAGAAAGATTTATAGAGCCTACACTTGTATTTATTCTACTACAATTCTGGGACTAATATATTATCATGTAGTGTATATGTCAAGTGAAGCATGACTTGTACTTTCTTTAGATCATTGCAATGCCTCATGCTTGTATGTTGCATGAGACAAATAAAAGTTTCCCAAGATAAACACACTTATCATGATGTTATTTTTTGGTAGACATGTCTCCATGATCTTTGATGATCTTATGGATGTGCTCTAGTGGCTTTGCCTTCTGCATTTTCACAAATTCAATTTTGTGCTTTTTGCCATGTCTCTTAGAGATGAGTTGCATCGACTTGGGGGTCTTCTTTTATAAAAAAAATGACACATAGATAACATTCAAAGGAAGGTTATCTGGGAATTGTGGCCTTCCATATAGGCCAATATAGGCCAATATATGTTTTGAATTCTGATGAAGTTAGGTGTATGTGGACCTTAAACTAAGCAGAGACAAAGGGAGAATGTGGCTCTCATAGTATAAGAAATTTGGGCTGATCAAATAGAAAATTATGTCTACCAAATAATATTTTCTCCTATTCCTCTTCACACACCGCCCCCCCACCCTTATAATACAAGTTAGAAAAATAAATAAAAATAAATTATATATATATATATATATATATATATATATATATATATATATATATATATATATATATATATATATATATATATATATATATATATATATATATATATATATATATATATATATATATATATATTTACCCCTCCTATACCAACTTCTTTAGATGGATGAGTTGTTATCATATACAGATAAACTAAACCTCATGATCATTACATGAGTTGTAACAAATGCTCACTTATTATGAGCATGGATGTATGTGCCACACATTTCTATAGTTTGTTCAATTTCTTTTATGACATGTAATATAGTTTTTCTAGATAGAGCATATTGTGGTCATTTTTACGATATGAGTGGTAATATATGATGTAAATATTTTAGCAACATAGCTGCTACATGATTTTATAGTTACCATAGTAGAAGAATAGTTGATATGTAGGTTGGTTTAGGAGATTTTGCCATTTGTAAACAAGAAAGATCTGTAGTGTCCCCTTTTTTCATTCTTGTTATTTTTTGGTTTATCTAGAATGCACACCACTAGAAGGGTAACTAAATGTAATACAAATGCTGGTTGCATCTACCACACATAAAAACTTAAATAGCTTTGAATCATACTGATAATGACTTGTACTTGCTTCAGATCATTGCAATGTGTCATGCTTCAGATCATTGTAATGCCCTTCTACGACGAATGGTTCTCTTCAACAAATACAAACAATGATATTTAAGATCAGGATTCCATATTTTGCAAGTGCCCTTGAAGGATCTGAATATTGCTTATTTTTATTATCCAACATATTCTAGCAAACCATATATGTAGGGTCAGTGTCCTCACAACCACAATCTCACGTATATTGTAATTGCCCAAAACCAAAGAGCTAGAAGAAAAATAAGTACATCAAAGTATATTTCAATTGCCCATCTTCATTCCTATCAAACAATTTTTAAAAAAAATATTTCAGTAGGCCATCACAATTACAATGACTAGCCTGACAGAATGTGTTGAACCAACAACGGTGCCATCGGATACCTATCGCACTAGCAATGAAATAATCTAATGGATTGTTGTCACATCCATGACATGGTTGTCACATATTGTGGCACTTGCAACACAATTCTGATAGATGACTGTCGGCCATAGAGCACAGACATTGCTATGGGGATGACATAATAGAATAGTCAACTGTCGTAATTGTGATGCCCACCTTTCACAATTATGAGAATGTGACAATGACCTATTGGCATTATCATCTACCAAATTATGTCATTTTTTGAGTCCCAATTTCGCAGGAAGAGTTTATCATCGTAATGTGAGATGCCAAAAGTGCGATGCCCATTCGACGAGAGCTATTTCTTGGTACTATCCGTTAGGCAATGGTTGACTGTCACAATTGCGACATCCTATTGTCGCAATTTGGGTCAAAATGTAGTAGTGAGGGTATCCAAAACCATAATTTGCATCTTCAAGAAAGGGGTAGAGATGTCCACTATTTTTTGTGCGATAAAACAACCTGGAGTCTTGTGCAAGCTAGGATCAACCCCAGTACAAGAAAAATCCACAAACTGGAAAAATAGATGTTAGTCTTGTACAAGCCCAACAAATACTCATACAAATTGTTGCTTGGCTATACAATATATTTCCTCTATCATACGAGAGATTAAATTGTAGTACGAGACATTTCTATCCCAAACAAAATCAAGAGGATAGCAACACTAAAATTCCTAATACAAGCCAAAAATAAAGAAGAACCTCCATACCTTGAGGGCATCAAATAGAGATTAATAATCCTATCATTCTAAATAGTAAGCATAATCCTATTCTAAGCCAATATATATAAAACATCAATACAAAGAAAAAGGCACCAAGTATAACATGTGCATGAAGAGTGCATAAATCCCAAGCAATCCATAAACATCAAGAAATATAATCAAGGATATGTAACATTCTATACTACCAAAACATCTCTATTCCATAGCAGTGATAATAAGACATCTAGATAACAATAAGATGCAACATCTAGATAAGGGAATGCACCAAGTAAACATGAGATACCACAATGCATAACATGGTATCCAAGACATCAAAAGTAAAGCATAAACCATAAGGAAACATACTTTAGAAACCCAAGAATCCCAAAGAACATCCAACTCTACCCTCTAAATTGGAAGCATAACATCTAGAAGTTGTACATTGGCCCCCAATAGTGGTATAAATCGCTATGCCTCCCAACTACATGGTATCCTCAAGCCCACAATGTTGAAGTTTGTAGCTGTAATTGATATTTGTATCTATGATTTTATGGGATAGAAATATGTTTGTTATGAACTTTATGGCCATCTTCAGTTGAAAGAAATATTTGTGATTATATTTAAGTTATATTATGCAGAAATACATGTGTCATACATCATGCAAAGAAGTATGCATATGGAAATGTGAACTGTTGAATATGTAGAAATATGAAGGATCTTATTTTTGTGACTCAAAGAGACCTTTTTGTGAAAGATGAAGAGTCTTATGCAATCTATTTATGTGATTGCTTGGTATATTTTAAATCAGTCAAGTGGAAGGTCATGTACTTGAATGTTTTATGATCAATAAAAGATGTATTTTGCTGGTGTGGCTAGGTTTTTCCCTTCCATTGGAAGAGTTCTCCTAGGATAAACATATTGAGTTTTTTGTGTATTATTCATGCTCTTTTATGTCTATTTATCTCTATTTTTGGGCTCACAAATTAACATGGTGTTAGAGCTAGTTTTGATGACACAGAAGGGAGTTTCTCTATTTTATGTCTTTCAACCAGTCTAATGCATTATTATACACATTTTCTACATTATGGATTTGTTGTGTCTCATTCTATCAATTTGGAAAAAATAAAGGGGGGTTCATTTAGAGTAATATCTCTTCAAAAGATTCAATCTTAGTATTGACAATTGGTATGCTCTTGTCGCAACACACTTTGTGCGACTCATACTATGTAGGATGATGTTGATAGTTTTTGACTCAGTCGATTAGGTTGGTTGACCTTGACTGGAGAATTTTATCTTTGCATCAATTTGTCCAACTAGACATTAAGTCGTTATGTGTTTGACTTAAAACCATAGTTGATATGTTCTTGTTTGATATGTGTTCTGACTATATAACTTGTGGTTTTGATTTCTTTATTTTATATGATGAAGACCTTGTTTGATTATGAGTGTTGATTGACTATGATGACATTATGCTAGCTATTATACATGTTTGGATTAATTATGATGTTTTAAAAGTAAGCTTAATGTTTTCTTGATAATGTGTAATATTGATTTAGTGATGGTTATATATGACATTTTGATGATGTTAAGTTAGAAATGGCTTAAGGCATTTACTACTTTTGATATTTTCATGACCTTGATTATGGTGGTATATGATGTTATTATTCATATTGATCATTGGATTAAGTTGAAATGTTTAAATATACATGCGATGTATAACTTTGATAATTCTGATTGATCTTGACTCGTTGATTGGTTGCGAGTGTATGAGTTTTTGTAGGATAGGAGATGAGGGTGTGGTTGAGGTAGAGGAGGTTAGCTCCTTAGTAGGGTTGGTTTGGTTAGAGGAGGTTAATATACCCATTTAGTATTCACATGCATTCTTATCGCATTAGGGTTTGCAATTCATTGATATGATGGAATATCATTGGTTTCCTAATTATAGTATCTTATTATTATGGTTTCCATCGGCTTTTATGGTTATAGTATCATTATTTTAGAATCCATCATTTCTAATAATGTAATCAGGATACCATTTTATTTCATTACTTACAATTTAAGGTTTCAAATAAGACATTCCTTCTTTTGCTGCGCAGAAGTGGCTGTGTTTTTGAATAATCCCTTCTTTGGTTGCACGCATGGACTGTATAAACTTTCCTTCCTATTAGTGTGCAAGCATGTGCTGTGTCTTATAAAGACTTTCCTTTGCTGCGCAAGTGTATACTATGTCTAGTAAGGATTTTCCTTTGCTGCTCAAGAGTAGATATGTGTTTGTATAACTCTTCTTCCTTTTGCGTGGCTACACTTGTTGTCTGTATTCTTTTTTTCCCTTCCTTATCGATAGTCTTTCTTGGTGCTGATGATGGATCTTTAGATTTATTCTTCCATGGCAATTGCTGATAATGTGTATTTTGAACCTGCAGGTTAAATCAATTTTGGGACTACAATATATGTTTGTACTTGATATGTTCAAAGAGTATTATTGCTGATTATAATATGTATTCTTACTTATGACTTGATAATCCTTTTCCTTCTTTTCTTTCACATATATATCTTTTAGTCTGAATGGTGATGGTTTTTTTTGTATACCAAAGGATGTGTCTATTCACAAAGTATCAATTCACAACATAATTACTACGTGATATTATTATTATTATTAGTATTATTAAATATTATAATTAATGATATTAATATAATAAATATTATTATAGTAATAACATATTGTTGTTTATTCCTTCTCTCCTCCTCCTCCTTAGATGTGCAATTAGCTTCAAGTTGGATGGATTTCTAGCTAGGGCAACGTCATGAACCCAAATTAAAAGGATATATGAATATTCAAATAACATATTATACAATGATAGCTGACAATGAGTGGGAAAGGGAGCGGGCCTGGAGTTTTCAAATGGAGGGGTCCCTGTAGATGTGGATGCATTGCAGGGGAGTTTTAGACTGGTGAGGGAGAAGGTAACGATGATGATGAGGATGATGCAAAGATTGACGTTATGGGAGTCTAGTTTTGTGGGATTTTGGAGGACTTTTCTCGGATGGATCCGACTATCTTGTTGTCCCAATGCTCTCTAGTTATTGGTCTGAAAGTAGAGGTTTCTCAAACTCATAGTCTTGCTCGAGTGTGGTGCAATCTTGTCGGGAGTTTTCTCCTTTGGGATGGAACTCATGTGGGCTGTGGCCTTTTGTTTCTGAGAAGATTGTGTAGAGATTAGGGTCTAGCATTTGGTACCTTTCCTACTAGTGACAATGTTGACGGGCTCCTTCTGGGTGTCACTCCTTGTTGGGGACAACCTTCTTTTGAAAGCTGTTGTCTAATTTTTGTGAAGGCTAGCTCTGGCCTTCTATGTTTGTGGGGTGAGTGGTGTTCCCCTAGATCTGTAGCTAGTTGTGATGGTAACATGGGCAAAGGTGGGAGTTTTGGGTTGCATCGCTTGGTCCAAGGCTCTCATTCTCTTTGGCTCATATTACCTCAGAATGACTCCTTTTGGATCAAATCTTTTGGATCCTATGTCTTCCCAAGATCTGGTGTGAAGTGTTACTATTTGCATGTTTCTTCTTGCAACTTGCATAGAATCCACGCATGTACAAACACAATATATACTAAGCTAAACAGGCAATGGCAAGAAGTGGTGCATCGTGTAGATCCTGACTAGCAAGTGACTATGACTCCCTTCTTTAACCACATCAAAAATGCCATACATAAAGAAAACAAACACGCACACCATACACATGCAGTATGGGGTAAGTATAAGAAAACACATATGATAATCCATCTAACTAAACATCATCAATAACTAAAATCACTGAATAATCATCATGAATACATGAAATATAGAGTACCAAGTAATCTCATCATAAAATTAACTAAATTTGAAACAATATCTGATAATCTCAAAACAATGCTACTAATCATCAAGTATAAAACTAGCCGAAAAGAGTTTGGCAATGATAACATAGATGTGAACTAAGGGTAGGCACTACACAAGACTTACACCTCCCCTTCCTCATTATTCCCCACACAATAGTTAGAAGTCTTCTATTTAATTCTTTGTTTGGGGTGGGTCATTTTCTCAAAATCTGAGTCCTCTTGTGAGGTCATGGACCTCAACTTCCTTTTAGCATTAGTTTTTGCAATTCTTCCAGATGTTTGCCTACCATCTCTCACCTCATCCTTCGAGTCTTCCAACACCTTCTCCTTCCCTTTCTTTGATTTTATGTTTTTTCCTAGGGGGGTGGAATCTTCCTCTCCTTCAGGGACCCACTAAGTGAAGGTTGGGGGTAGGGGCTCTAGGGCCATTAATTCTTAGAGGACTATGGTGGGGGTGGGGATAATAGATAGTCAGGATGTCAACCTTCACAATCCTAGGGGGTAATAGGGCCAGGTGGAATTGATAAAGATGGAACATCAACCCTTGATGGAGGATAGTATAATTAACCCCCTTTTTCATCTTCTCCTTAACATCTGAAACATAGGAAGAATGGAAGAGAAATATAATCATGATGACGGAAGAGATTTGGAAGAGGAAAATGATAATAGTAACAAACACCATACCTCCCTTAAAGGGTTAAATACTTCATCGAAACCAAGCAAACTTCATTCCAAGGCTCTGGAAGTTTCTCCCGCAAAAACCCTCTACAGTGATGAATGGGTTCTTTGCCCTCCAGAAAGAAGTGATTTACCCTAGTTTCATTTGCACCCCTAGTCACCTCCTTCCACTTTCTCCCTTTCATCGCCAGTCTTGTTGCCAAGAAGATAATTTCCTCTAAAATCTGGAACATAATACCATTAATGTAGTGTCAACCTCTAGTTTACTTTTCAGTTATTATTATCAAACTCTTTTAGGCCAACTTTATGATTATGTTTGATGATTAGTGGTATTTATTTTCCAAATTGTTGGATATTATTTCTTGACCAGTTGATTATATGATGAGATTACTTGGTACTAGTTATTTCATATATGCATGATTATTCCTTGATGATAAGAATTGTTTACAGTTATTTTAGTTATTTCAGGATGTTAGTTAGATGGATAATTTATACGTGTTTTCTATGAATACTTACCCCATACTTGCATGTGTATGTTATACATGTATGTTTTATTTTATGTATGATGTTTCTGATATGGTTGAGGGAGTGAGTCATAGTCACCTGCTAGTCAAGATCTACATGATGTACCACTTCTTTTCATTTCTTGTTTAGTTTAGAATACATGTGTGTATGTACATGTGTGGATTTTATGTAGATTACATGTACTAGGTATTGACTTCCTTGAATTACCAGGATGAGCGTACCCTATCACAATATCTCAATGGTAAGAGAGGGGAGATACCTCTTGAGTTTGAATCCTAACTTTGAACCATTTGTCCTAAGAAGTAGGGCAAGAATCTAAGTTGTCTATCTTCCAAATTCGTCAAGGGTCTGTTTGGTTCGTGGAATTTAAAAAACCTAGATTTCTACAAACCTTGGTTTAGCCAAATCAAGGTTTCGCATATCTTCGTTTCAATTTTTGGGATTTTACTGAAACTGTTTGTTTCACTCGAAAGATGCATATGAAGTTCGTAAGCTTGGAGTTGAAGTCAAATTTCAAAAAGTAGTCCAATCTATTATTTTTACACTCCTTAAAAAACAAAACAAGGTTTTGATTTTCAATTCCTACTTGCTAGTAGGAAGTTGGAAAACCTGGTTTTGAGGCAAAATTGGAAGTCTCGTATGCTAATTCCATTTTGTAAATTTTGAAACAAACACACAAATTTTCAAATTCGAGTTTTGAAAAAGCCAAATCCTGTCATCTTCCAGGAACCAAACAGACTCCAAGTGACGTAAATTTTTGATTATAACCATTGAGTTTGATCTAGTTGTCTGTATTCTATTATGGGTTTTCATTTTTAGTTTTGTGGGCCTTTGGTGTATTTTTTGTTATAATTAAATCAATTTAATAGAATAATTAATGATTTAATTTAATGGAATTTTTATTAAGAAAATTTGATATTTAATTATATTTAATTAATTGAGAAATTAATTAAATAAAAGAATTAAATTTAAAGAAATTTATAATTCTAATTTGGAGCATAATAATATTTATTTAATTTAGTTTTAATATATTTAGAAGATCATTTTTAAATGCTAAATATAATTATTACTTAAGTTAATAAATATTTCTATCAAAAATGCTTCAAAAATTAAATTAAAGAGAAAAAGAAAATTAATTTAATAAAGATATTTTAAATTGCAAAAAGTGTGCATGAAAATGTAAAAGTTAATAAAATATTAAAAAGAATTTGATCAATGAGTTCCCTCACATGATTGCATAATCAGAGCCCTAGATTAGGGGAGAACTCTTTATCAGAGATCTGGAGCTCATTTTTCAAGAATCAGGTTTTGGAGAAGCAAATTTTCAGAGAAGGAAGTTTTCAGAAGAAAGAGGTTTTCTTGTGTTCTTTGTGGGATTGTGTGTTTGTGTGTTAGCATTAGATTCAAGTAGAATCTTGTGATTAATTTATGCAATAAGATTTTCATCTTCCAATCTTTTGTCTGCTTCATGTTTAGATAGATCCATTCTCAGATACTTGTAGATTTGTTTGATATCACTGATGAAATTCTATTGCGAATCTTAATTTATCTTCATATCAAAGTTATCTATGTTTGAGGAATTGAGTTTTGGAACCCTCGTTCTATGAATTTTATTAGTTGGGTTTTTTAATCGGGAAGGATTTTGGAAAGAAATTGAATTACAACATGCAAAGCGATTGATTCATTGGGTTTTCCGTATTAGAGTAATCGATCACATTTTTTTGTTTTTTTAATTATAAAAATAAATTATTGAGGGGGGCGTTTGTTTTGTTTTTTATAAAACAAAAAAAAAAACAAAAATATTGGTGGGTGGGGGCCACCAACCCCCCACCCACCCCTATCATTTTTGCTTCTCCCTGCACGACATAGAGACTAGTGTAGCACGATAGACTCTATTGTCGTGACAGCGTGTACTATCGTAGGCAGTACTCTAATGTCGCAACGACAGAGCTACCATTGGTAGCCTTTTCAAGCCAAGTCAGTAGGCCTTTAAACTCGTAGGAATTTATTTCATTTTATTTTTATATTAAAATTTCATTCATTTAAATTTTAATATATTTTAATTTTTATGTAAATTTAATTTATTTAAATTTTTATTTAAATTTAATTTATTTAAATTTTAATGTATATAAATTTTAAGTTATTAAAATTTTAATTTAATTAATAATTTAATTATTAAAGTATGTTAATTTATTAAGTAGCTTCTTCAAATTTATGTTATTAGCAATTAATTTAATTAATTAACTTTTTAATAGGACGTTAGAAGGAAATTGATTAATGAAATTCATTTTGATATTTAATATTGTTAAATAATTACTAGTTAATTATTAAATAATAATTATTTAAATCTAAGATCCTTATAGAGACGTCAGTTTGGTGAGTTAGTGGTTATTTGGAGATCAAGTTTAAAAGTGAATACGGGTTTAATTATATGGGGATTTTATGAACTTTATCAAATCAAAAACTTACATCAAAAGCTTTCAATGAAATGAAATCGCAAACCTTATTGTAAACTCAAACTGTGTATTTTCAAAATCAAACAAAACTACGAAACTACACTACCTGTTGTATGTTTTCTTGTATGTCAGGTTTGGGGTTGACTTAGAGTGTTGACCAGTTTCATGATGTCTACCAGAGGCTAGGAGTATATTATTTTGATGATGTCATGATTTTGTAAATATGTACTTAGTTTTGAATCAATCCTGTTAGGACGAATGTATGGGTAAAATTTGTGATTTTGATTAGTGATGCCTTTTTAGTGATTTCCTAGTTGCTTGCTTAAAGACTGAAGAGTATGAATGGTTGTATGAGACTTTCTACTTTTGTTGAAACCTAGGGTAGGTTATTTGTATGTTATGTTGGGAAGTGGCTTGTAATGGAGGCCGAGGCCCTAAAGAGGCTGACGAGTAACCCATTGTAGGTTATTTTAATAACACTACATTAAATGAGAGTAAAATGAACTAATAAGAGTCTTTGCCTTTCCTCGCCCATGCCTCGTGTAACGCCCCGCCAAGAGATCCAAAAGAATTAACCTAAAGTTTCACTAAGTTTGCTAAACATTTTTATTTATTTTAGAAAGTAAGAATGTATAACATACACATCAAACACATAGTAGCGGAAGCAATAACATGTAATCATCAACAAACATACATCACAAGTTACACCTTAAGGATCCCAAGACGTTGAGTCACATTTAAATTTAATTAATTCTAAGTCTAACAATTACCACATACATATGAAAGAATAATTAGAAAGTCCCATGTCCATAATATACATTTGATCGGAATGCCTCTTGGCAAATTAATTCAGAATGCTCAATCATCCACTGTACAAGTCACAGGGTATGAAAGGCTTAAAAGAATGTACATATGTAAAGATAAAGATACAACATCCTCAAATCCATGATAAAAAGTACAATAAAAATATATGAAACTATTCACCATACATGATACATCCATACATCCATAATGATAAAACATCTATCATAAAATCTAACCATTCATCATAATAATCCAAGAACATAGTGAAGGTAAATGCCAACCAAGAAAACTCCAGCCACGCTGACCACGAAACGGATCTCAATGGTAAGAGTAAAAGCACTACCACCCGACCGCGTGGAACCTAAATGGTCCACTCCCACTGCGCTGAGGAGATAGTCTCAAGTCCCAAACAAGGTATCAAAACACAAAACACAAGTACTCTCTAAGTCTGGGAAGTCCTAAATGTACACTAACTCAAGGGTTCCAACATAGATAGACATCTAGACCCAGAGGTACCACAAAGACACGTAGGAAACCTAATATGCAAGCAGGAAAGTGTCATCGCAAAAGTCACGTAGAAGTTACCCGAGCAATCCCTTAGGAATCCCGAGTCCCTACTGATCCTGCGGCCACTAGTATCCTCTCGTACTGATGAGGCATACTACGAAGTGCAAGGTCGTAACCAAGCGTTCTCTCTACCCAATCCTAGTCTGTACTAGCACTCAAGGCATGGGAGAGAACATACAATTATCTTGTTAGGTTCATTTTCTCTCATTTAGTGTAAATGTTTTCACTTATTAAAACAACTTACAATGGGTTACTCCAAGCAGCCTCTTAGGGCCCCGATCCCCATTGCAAGCCACTTCCTGACACTACACATAGATAACCTACCCTAGGCTCATGAAATCACAAATCAAAGAATCATAATAAAATCACCTCAGTCCTATACAAGAAACTAAAAAACATCATAAAAGATAAGCCACAAAATTACATCAGTTCTTCATGAGCAACAGATAAGCATCAAATAATAATCATATGATCACGACAGTTCTCTATCAGCAACTGAAGGCATCAATGATAAATCACAAAATCCAATGGTTCTCCAACGAGCAACCAGAAAGTATCCCAATAGTAAATCACAATACTGATCGAAGACTCCAAAATGGTCAAGTCAAAACATGACATCATCAAGAACATAATAAACACTTCAGTCCTCTCAAGCGACCGAAAAGCAATCCAAGTATAACTGATCGAGACTCAAAAATGGTTATCAAATATAATTGATCGAGACTCGAAAATGGTTAAGTCAGGTATCTCAAATATATATACACCACAACGTCACATAAGAAGACAGAAAGCAATAACAACTAGTAAATACAATCATGTCATAAAGCACTTCATCACATTACCATGGTCGGGTTAAGAAAGATCGAGACCAAATCATCATGACATCACATTCACAACCCCGAGCCTCTGGTAACAACCTAAACTGGTCAACGCTAAACCAACCCCATAACACTCAAACATAAACAATATATAGAAAACATCATAGTCTCACAATTGGTTTTGATTTGAAACATACAGTTGAGTTAAACAATAAGGTTTCAGTTTTCAGTGTTTATTTTCAAGTCAAAAGTTTTATAGTTCAATTTGATTGATTGATAATATACTATTGAGTTAATGTGAGGTTTCCATTTCCAGTTGAACGTATGTTTTAAATAGATAGGACCCATAGTTCACCTTTACAAATTATCCCGTTCCTAACTCCAAATGAAACACCTAATTACCCTTAATTGATTTTAAGTCAAAGTCCTAAAATAATCTAAGGTAATAATTAAATTATTAATAATACTTGTTGATTATAATAATCTACGCTTCCATTAAAATCGGTGTATAATATTAAATTTGCTTAAACCAATTTTCAATTTAATTAATCCTAATTAAGTCAAACCTAAATAAGATTAATTAATGATACATAAAGAATCATATGATATTTATTAATAATTTATTTATTTATAAAATTATTAATAAATAATAAAATTTCAATATAATTTAAAATTTAATAAATTTTAAATTAACTAATAATAATATTAAACAAAATAATTATATTCAAAACGATTTTAAAAAAATGATTTATAAAAAAATGAAATCGCAATACATTATATTAAATAAACTACGACGTTTTTAAAGGCCCGCCGACCTGCCATCCACCTGCGGCCGCAGGTGTTACTGCTGTCGCAGGCAGCAGTACCACCTGCTGATGCAACGTAGGGAAGGGTGTGGAGCGTGGGAAGTGGTGGCCCCGCCCCACCCCAAATATAATTTTAAATTTTTTTTTTTAATATTTAAAAATCTCTAACTTCGCTTTAATAAATTTATAAAATAAATTAATTTTATTTTAAATTAGATTTATTTAATTTTATTAAAACAATATATATATATAAAATAAATAATGTTTATTTTAAATTTAGTTTTATTTAATTTTTATTAAGACAATATCTTTCAAGGAAAAAAAAAAAAAAAAAAAAAAAAATATATATATATATATATATATATATATATATATATATATATATATATATATATATATATATATATATATATATATATATATATATATATATATATATATAATTAGAACTTTCAATTTTACATTCAAAAACCCTTACCCAATTAAATCTTAATTTCTTAATCTAGAAAACAAGGGTTCTAATAACTCTTCCAGTCTCCATGAATACATAAATTATTGACGAACAATTACTGAATTCACAATATTGAAAGGTTAAAACTTTCATCACAGAGAAATTGAATTTAGAAATCTCAGACACGAAGAAGACAGGAAAGGATAATTGCGTATTTAATCGATAATAAAAAACACAAGACCCTACCTGATCCTGATGCTATTATGCAATCTCCAGGAATTGTAAGAGAATTTGTTCCTCTCAGTAACCTTCTTCTGGAAAACTTTCTTGGTATCAGCTTTCTGAAATGCTTCCAAAAGTAGTCTCCCAAAAATTCTCGTCCAAAATTCGTGTGTCACAAGAATGAACCCCCAAAGTTGTGATAAGCAATTTTCTCCTCAAATCGGGGCACTAATTGTGCGTTCACTCGAGAAGACTCTTTGCACAACTGAGTTAACTCCAAATTAACCTTTCTTATCTTTTCTTTTAATTTGCATTCATCTTTTATGCACATTAAGTTGATTTATTAAATAACTTTATTTAATATTCTACTTGACTTCTATTTTAAATTAATTTATTACTTTAATCTCATGTGTACTTCATGAAATTAAAATAACATTATTAATTTCTATTATTTAATCTTTTAATTTAATTCTCATATTTAAACTCATGCTTAGATCATGCGATCTAGAATTCTTAATAATTTTATATCTTTCAACTTTTAATTTATTTTAGAACTTAATTGATAACATATTTAATTAATTTAAATAACAATAATATTTAGCATTTATTTAAAAATGAACTCCAAATATATTATTATTAAATTAAATAAATATTATCCTGTTCTAAATTTATCTTTGAACTTTAATTTCCAAATTTAATTCTTTTATTTAATTAATTTCTCAATTAATTAAATATTAAAGATATCATATTAATTCTCTATTAAATTAAATCATTAATTAATCTTTTTAATTAGATTTAATTAATAGAAAATACATCAAGGACTCATATAACAACATACGAAAACCCTACATAGAAAAACACATACTAAATCAAAACAAAAAGGGTTATAATCACGAAATTACATCTTTTGATGCATTCAGAGGGTACTTAACTCAGATACTTGTCCTAATTATCAATTAGGACAATTGGCTAAAGGGTTTAGGATTTGGACTTAAGAGTTTATCTCCCCTCTCTTACCTTTGAGACAATGCGATAGGGTACACTCATCCTGGCAATCCAGGGAAGTCGATACCCGGTACCTGCAACCTGCATAAAATCCATGCATGTACAAACACAATATTCTAAGCTAAACAGACAATGGCAGGAAGTGGTGCATCGTGTAGATCCCGACTAGCAGGTGACTATGACTCCCTTCCTTAACCACATCAGAAACACCATACATAAATAAAACAAACATGCACACCATACACATGCAGTATGGGGTAAGTATCCATAAGAAAGCACATGTGATAATAAACCATCTAACTAATCATCATCGATAACTGAAAACATTGAATAATCATCATACATGCATGAAATATAGAGTACCAAGTAATCTCATCATATAATAAACTGAGTGTAAAACAACATCTGATAATCTCTAAAATAATAATACTAATCATCAAACATAAATTGGCCTAAAAGAGTTTGGCAATGATAACAGAAATGCGACTTAGGGGCGGGCACTACATCTCGAGTGCTAGTACAAACTAGGATGGGAGTAGAGAGGATGCTTGGTTGCAACCTTGCTTAGTTAGTACGCCTTGTTAGTATGTAAGGATACTAGTGTTGCATAGAGTCACTAGGGGGGCAGAGTATTAAAAGACTAGCTGGGTAACCTTAGAGTTGGCTCATGCGATGACACTTGCCCACTTACATAGTAGATTCCCTATGTGTCTTTGTTTGCCTCTGGGTTTAGATGTCACATGTGTCTTGGTACCTTGAGTTAGATTACTTTCAATTTTTCCTTGACCTAGATATTACTTTTTACTTTTGGGATTGTTATCCTATATGGGACTTGAGACTATCTCCTCAGTGTGGTGGGAGTGAACCTTTTTGGGTTACCACGAGGTTGGGTGGTAGTGCTATTTACTTTTACCATTGAGATCCAACAATTCTATGTCATAGTTGGAGTTCCTTGTTCTGTAATTTCTTTCATTCTATCTTTGTGTACTATGATGGATGGTTATACCTATTGTATTGTATTTTATTCATGGATCTTATGAGATGATTATAATCTATTTTTATGATGTATATTCTTTCAACCCTTCATACCCTGTGACCTGTAAAATGGATGATTGTGCATTGTGATTATTGCAAAGTGGCATTTGAGATGACTGAATATTACTTGAATGGATTCATACTTGTAAATTATTCTTTTATGCGAATTAATTTTATATTGGGTTTAGTATTAATTAGACTTAAATGTGATTCAACATCATGGGACCCTTAAGAATTATAATCTATTTTATGGTATTTGTTTATGTGTATGTTATTGCTTCCACTATTTTATATTTTTTGTTGTTATGTTATTATCTTTAAAAAAAAAGTTTGGCAAACTTAGTAAAACTTTAGGTTAATTTCTTTTGGGTTTCCTAGCAGGGTGTTACAATTAACAATAACTTTCCTATCCTCCCAAGTGTTTTATTGTTGATTTCTATGGCTTGTGGGGATTTACAAAAATGCCTTTATTATTGATGGTAGAATATATTTAGAAATGTATGGCTATGATTATCATGCATAGAAAATGTAAAATCACAGAGAAGGTCCTAAATTGATGGAAAAAACCCAAATTGCAAATAACCCTTGTTTTCATGTTGGACAAAATGTGCCAAAATAATTTTCTTCTACTTATTGAGCTCGTTTATTTATGTTGAAATTGATAAAATAGATTTCTAGTTTATCAATGTATAATAAATGGATTCTCAACAAAATTTTCATGGAGAGGGTTGACTAACAACTCTTTAATTGTTAAAGAGATGCCCTTGTCATTGATGCTAGAATATATGTAGAAATGTATGGCTATGACTGAAGCAATTATTATTATTTGTAACATCTGCTTATCATTACCAGTTATAGTCATCCATAGAAAATCTAAAATTAAAGAGAAGGCATGGCAATTGTTTGATAAAATTCCTCAAAGACATAAAACTTTGAAAAATGAGGGTCTCTCTGACTATAATTTGAAGCATAGCCCCCAAAACCTTATCATTGGGGGCCCATCAAAATAAAGGACAAAGAAAATCTACTAGCTTATTAGTCAACCGAAAATATTCCATATGTTAGCTACATAATAACCCAAGCAAACTACATATTTACATCAAATTAAGAAAAATTATAATTTGTTGGTACCTGCACAAATTCAAAGAAAAAGCATCAAAATAATATCTCCTGCATAAAATTTTTTTGGCTCTGCATAATGAATAATAATAATAATAAGGGAGAGTTTTTTAGATCCTCATTTCACTGTAGATGCATCGAAGTTACGACACTGATTTCTTCAATCCAAGCCCCAAGCGATCTCAATCAATCTACATCTTTTACTGCTTGGAAATTCAAGTCACTTTAGTGAACCACCAATTTCAAACAAAAAAATGGAGAAATGAAACTTGGTAAAAATACTATATTTCAATGCTACATTCAACGAGTGTCACTCTCCAAATCTCGTACTAATATCAAATTACCTATTGTGCCAAAATTGCAAAGCACCTTAAAAAATCCACATGTGCACCAAAATTTTGAATTGGTAGACATCAGTTGCAAACAAGTAAACCTATACTAAAACTTTCAAGGCATCAAATTTGTTTATGCTTTTTTGGTTTATATCAGATAACACATGTTACTAACATAAGAATTTGGTAAATTTGCAGGTTTCCCAAATTAAACAAAATAGAAAAATGATGAACCAACAACAAAGACAAAACTCTTTCATTCTGATCTTGCAAATTGTTATTTTAGATATACAAATCAACACCCAAACTGATTTTATGTGTCTATGTATATGCTTAATGTATATGATCACAACAATTAGTATTACCATTTCACAATTTTGACCTCTTTATAGTACATGGCTGATGTTATATACAATGTTGTTGATTCCTTCCTAGTTCAAATACATATGTATGCTCTCGAGTATGTACCTCATTATAGTTAGTGGTGTTGGTGAACTTGAAAGTGTATTTGAACACAAACATTGAACTCCTATATATTTATGTTATGTTGTATTTCTATTGTAAAGTTGCTATTGAAAACATGAAGACATTACAAGTTTATTGTATTAATTGCTTCAAAATCTATGTTATGGTGAATTTATATGCAAATGTTATCAATGAATTCTATAGTAAAAGCAATGAACCAAATCTCTTCTAAATATTTCATGCTATACTTTTCACAAACTAAGAATTAAATAGAAAAACAATATGTTTACTCTTTATTAGTCCATGTTCCATTCTGTTACTTTGTGTTGTTCATTTCACTCAATCTAGTTTTACACTAACATTTCATCACTGACACACATAATAACCCTTCTTCATACTCCCTACAAAAGGTAGGGACTCAAGCTTGAACTAAGCTCTTATTAGAAACTACCTCTAGTGTGTCTCTTAAAATGCAAATAGGGGAGACAACCTAATACCTGCCATGTTCCAATGACCGATATGTCTATTGTTATAGATCCCCCTCAATTACCACTCATAAAAAGTCCCAAAAAATGATAACATGTGTACTTATAGTTGATCACATGTACTAATAGTTGATATTTTTTTAGCTTTCTTGTTTGTTGATTGGTCCATTTGTGCAAAAAGTACAATTTTTTTGGTGCGCGACTATTGGGGAGTGAACATAATGGGTTCCAAGCAAACATTTTAAAATTACCACTTTTAGACCACCTCACACTCTACAAGTTCTACAAAGACCTCTATAAACATGGAAAAGCCCAAAGGTTAGCTTTGAGTATTCACTCACCTACGGAGGTTCACCAAAAAAATTGGCAAATTTCAACATATGACTTAGGAGTTCTAGGTTCTCAAAGTTAGCCTGGGCGGTTACTGGGTCATCTCCCCTAGATAATTTTTTCAATCAATAGCGTTTGAGATTTTTTTTAATATAGTTATTTTTCAATAGTTTATAAATTTATGTATATTTTTTAAAAAATAAATACAATGTTAATTATATGTATTTTGATTGGAAGTTAAAGAAAATGCAAGTACAAAATTCAAATTAATTGAGAACAATATTATAAATTGACATATTGGCATTGATCTTGTATATAATTTCATCTGAAAACTTTCATGCAGTATAGCTCTTACTTTTCTCATCAATTCTAGAAAGCTCTGCTAAGAGCTTTCTAATTCCTTAAATTTTCACTTTCTCCCTCTTAGTCTTATAGGCAATTTCTATCCCTTTGTGTTTGTTTACTTTAACCACCATCTTTTAGGTAGCATAAGATACATTAGCCTAGAGTCATTGAGATCATTTCTCTTTTGGAAATCACTCCTATGCTCCTCTTCCTTCTAGTTGAAGGTATTTTCAATTGAGAATAAAGCATAGATATGAAGATAACATAGAATTTATACCAATCCCCTAAGGGCTAAAGTACTCTAGCTATCATCACAATCTATTTATAACTCTATGGTGTCTTGTATGCTTTCTTGAAGGTTGTTGGATTGAAAATGTTGAATTTTTCTTTGCTTCAATTAATGAATCACAAAAGCCTTTGATCTCCACCTTGCAAATTCTCTTATATCAAATAGGGATGTCCACCAAAGTGTTCTTTATCCAATGCACTCAATTTTATTCATGCTTGGATTATCAAATGAAGCTAAAGAGGTAGTTCTATAATGATTTAGAGATAAAACCTAGCGAGGGTAGACAAAACTAAGCGGGAAAGACCACAAATGTGAAATAGGCCTAAGGGAGCCAAATTAGGGTCCATGGTAAGGGACAACCTAATCTCTTACCCTAGGTAAATTTTTAGATGCAAGCACCTCGAGATCTCAGATATGTAGTTTATAATAGGTTTTATCATACAAACAAGCAAAAAATAATGATTTGATTGCAAAAATGAGGCTAAAATGAGAGAGAGGAGGAATGAATATCCATAGAGGTTACTTACTACCTCAAATTTTACACAAGGAAAAAAATGGAAATCAAGGAGGATGTGTTACATGCTATCCAAATTTCACCTAGGAAAGAGAAAGGGAAATATAGACAAGTGTATGTACCATCTCAAATTGGAAGCACCTCAATTTAATAATGATTTAGTACCCATTTAATGTGATTTCATCATTTATTTGAATTTCTTCTAGGTGGAATTAGGGTAGGACCTAATAGACCCTCCTTAGTGTTCCTATTTCATGGGGTAAAGCTCAAGATAGGATCTAACCACTTTGGTCCTCCCTTTCCTTCATCCAATCTCTCATAATCTATTTTCCACATCGTAAGGGTCATTTCTTGAAATATACACCTAATTTCTAGAATTAGAGACATGTTTTAGGACCCCAAGGGAATCCCAAAGGTTCTAAGCTTTGGTTAGCAAGGACATAGTATGTTGCTACCCAATCAGGGATGCAATGTGTCCCTTCTTGGGCCCTATTTTTGGTTCACTTCCTAGGTCTCATGTCCAAATTGATCTGGGGTGTTAACTTCAAGGTAAGATGACATGCTAGAGAAAGTTAATTATGAGGCCTTTATAAACCCATCCATTTGCCTCATTTTGCATCTATCAACCATATACATACACGATCTAATTAATCTCTCAAGTTCTCAAGCATTCAAGGCATTCAAGAAACATCCCCATTAAAGATCAAGGATTCAAGCATTCAAGCAATTGAAGGAGTTTATGCAAGATCTATCATTTTCAACATTCAAGATCTCACTTCATACATTCAATATCCTTTATTTCATCTTCTACATTCATCCCTTCAAGATCTACATTCATTCCTAAGGAAAATTTAAACCACATTCATTTATGAACGTCTTGGTTTCACTTTGATTTTCTTTCTTATGATTTTTTAAATTTAGTCAAGGTTGTTGCATCTACATACTTGATTACATTCCAAATTGAATAGCATATTTATATATTTATATTGCTTCATGTTATATCTATTTCTACGACTTGTAAGCATCCTCTATGCTCTATCTCAGTTCAAGATTAATTCCTAAACTAAGGGTTGAATAAGACAAAACACCAACCCCCCCGCAAGATAACAAACAAAAACTCTTTATTTTGTATGTTGTAGATTTTGGAAGGAAGAATATGTTGAAGATTTGGATACTCTTTTCATGGAACTTTAGAAGTGTGAAATCCAATTATGGTTCAAATGTTGTTGATTAGGACCACATTTCTTCTCTGCTCAGGAAAAAATTGTCCCTGCTAAGAAAAGTTATATCTTCCAAATAGCTCAAAAATTTGTAGGTTTTGTAGATCTTGCCATTTTCAGTCTACCTCATGATATTTAGGCATTTTGGAGATCATTTGATAACCCATTTTTTCAGGTTTGTATCTTGTGTGGTATATCAACTTCCTTTTCCATTTCAATCCACTTTATCATCTCTTTATATTTCAAAATGTATGTTGCATATCTTTCTTTAGTGCTAATTAAATCTACATTAAGAGGTGGATCTTGGTTTTTCTCCTTCATTAATTTTTAGGGTGGTTGATTCCATTTCCCCCCTACACAGTGTGCAAAGTACAAATATATAATGCAAAGATACTAAAGATAAGCTAAACTATAGCTAAATTGAAATGCTTCTAATTTAGGATGGTATGTTTAGCCCCCACTTTAGTACCATATATGTCACTACATCATGCATATGAAAGCTATAGTTAAAAAAAGAATCAACAAATGAAAGGATATAGCTAAGTCCATAATGCATAGAGCTTGTAAGAAATCATTAGTATTCACATCCTTTGAAACCACATGTTAGTGACAATCATAAATCACCTAGGACTTACTAAGGGAAGAATATGAAGTTTGTGTTGGAAACTAAAATTGGAATAATTGTTATGTTGTCACTTATGTCAAACCTTACTGGTGAGACAATTTTCTAACTAATTCGAAGAGGATTTAAGAAGTTGGCCATAACAAAAGCACCTAGAGGAAAGGTTGAGTTATGAAGAGAAAACTACAAATGGACACTTGATTAGTTATATTTTGACAAGATAAAGTGATTATTTAAATCATGTTACAAGTGGAGAAGACATTTGTACTAAATCCTTGAAGAAATGATCAAATATTGACCAAATGCATAAGCTTGGCTGAGCAATAAAGAAAAATATTAAGGAACTTGTAATACATGTTGAGTGATGCTAGTGTCGACCAAGCCACAGTATGAGTTGAGTAGAAATAGCTTTGATCAAGCATTAGTATTGACTTAGCATCACTATATGTCAAACAAGAAAATTCAGTAGCAACTGAGTAACCCAGTGATGATCAAGTGTCATAACATAGTGTTAGCCGAGGGACAACATTATGATAGTTTATGAGAAATCATAACTTCCAACCAATAGGGTTGATTTCTTGGAATATGGAAAGAATGTTGAAGATAAGGATGGAGGACCTGGAACATTTAAATCAAGTAAAAATGTGTTTGTGTGTTTATATGCAAGGATTCATGAAGAATTTTCTAGAAATTTGTAGGATGAACAAGGAGGTGGATAGATTTATTCAATGTGTTGAATTTGATCGCAACCCTAAGATCTACGATGGTGTTTAAGAAACAAAATATAAGAATTACCTATTTAAGGAGGTACAAGGGCTAACCTTAAAGAGTTGTTAAAGGTTAGAACAATTGTTGATTCTATTGACTGGCGAACTTAAGAAGAAGGCTAAGAAGAGTTGAGAAGAGGAGAAGTGTGATTGCTTGAAGGGTTGCCAAGAGAATCAGAGACTAAGATGACAATGAAGGGCTATTAATGGATCATCTTTTGAGCCAAACTAAGATTTGTATTTGCAAAGTGAGTTGTAGTTTTTAGATCAAAACATGTTGTTACTTTCTAACCATTGTATCAGTTTAAATCCTTTCATCAAAGTTGACCTAACAGTCATATCTAAATCCTTTAATCAAGGTGACATTCTAATAGAATGTTCTAAAGTCCTCTAAAAAAATCACTCCTAACAAGGTGATTAAATCCTTTTGCAAGGTAACATTTAATAGTTTGTTTTGTAATCTTTAATAGGGTTGGCTCCTAACAGAGCTCACTTCAGAAGAGTGAAAGATTGGTGACATGTTACTAGTATTTTCCCCCAAATTGGGTTTCCACGTTAAATCCTAGTGTCAAACTTGTGTGGATGTTATTTTTGGTGATTTATTGTTAAAGTTTTAATTCTTCAAGTCTGTTATATTTAGGACAGTGAATTGCTAATTGATGTTATTGAAAGTTTACTATAGAGACTGAGCTATTGAATGTTAGGATTTGAAGTTGTTTACGTGTTTGTTTGTTCAATTGGTACATTTGGACCTTGGATATCTAATTCACCCCCCCCAGTTATTCTAAACATTCTAACAGTTCGTGGATAGTTGTATGTCCCCCCATTTTGGATTTCTAATTCAAAAAGGTGAAATCATGTTTACTGTAGTGGACTATGATGCAAAAGTTTTGAAAGTGGCCTTTCAAAATGCTAAAGATGAACTCAAAATGTTTCAAAATTCATAGGGATAGATAGGTTATAACATCACTATTCCAATGCTTCTGATAACATGTGAATTTTAGTTACCTAGCTTGAGTTGGGATGTAATGAGTGATCATGAGTATTTATGCATGTGAATGAAGATTATCATCTATTGAAAAAATAACCTAATTTCAAATATATAAAGGAAATTTACCTTTTAAGAAGCTATTTTTCAAATCTTTTACTTTTTGAATCAATTTTGAAGGAGAGGAGAAGGAGAAGATGTCAAAGAGAGAGCCACTACCACCAACTAGACCAAAGGCCTTGTAGAGTAAAGTTAAGAAGGAAGTGCCACTCAAAGAGGTATTTATCGATTTTTGTGCCCATGTCCATACTTTCTCAATATTTCTATGATTTTAGTAGTTGATGTTTTTATACACTAGGAACCCAAAAAGTCACCTTAGACTACCCAAGTCAACTTGGCACAGGGAACTTAACTTGGAACCAAGAAGTCAACCTAGACCTAGGAAGTTGTCATGGACCCAATTAGTATATACTATTGATTTTTTTTTGAATGACCATTAGGAGATGGATGATAGATGCAAATTTTACTCAATGTGTGATTATAGGACCTATCAGTGTTGTGTGAGTATTATATGATATAAAAAATGATATACATCTTAGATCAATATGGTTCACTCAATACACTAGAGGTTTGGTTGATGAGAGATGTAGGGTTACATTAGGTATGCCACCTACCACATGTAAAATTTTATAGAGTGACATTTCTTACACTTATGGAGAGATTGTATGAGGATACAAGAATCTGTTATCCCCAAATGATAATGTAATTGATAGTGGGAGATTGTTAGTTGATAGGTGTTATAAATGTATGTAAAGGAGTCATTCAGTTGTTCTATTGTCACTGATTTCAAAGTCTTAGTTGGTTAGATATTATGATAACTTTAGAAAGTACCATATCATTTAGATTCATGAAGGGGATTCTAAGAAAGTATGATGAAGACAAAAGTGATATGTAAGGTATTCAATGGGTACTTGAATGAGTTGGACGATGATCATGTATTATTAGTTTGATTATTTTACAATCATAAATTGCTCAGAAGTATTAAAGAACACAATGTTAATTGAGTCATAAGGTTGATTAAAGGAGATTGTATTCATTGAGTGACTACAATATTACCTGAGCAATTGGGAATGGAAGAAGGAAAACATAGTGTTACCTAAGCAAGTCAGTATTAACCAAGTTATATGTTGCTCGAGTAAATGTAATGTTTATCAAGTGACAACAGGATGAACAAGTTTGGAAAATTAGAATTTGAGGCCAACTTTTCATAGAAATTTGGATAGATCAAAAAGGTCGAAAGCGAGAGTCAAATTTTGTTGCAAGATCCACGACTAAGAAAATTCAATGAGGATCTGGTTATGGAGATTAAATGAAGATAAAGATGGACACAAATTTCTATGTAAATTTATATTTTTTGTGTCTAAATTCATTGTATGAAGGAATTTTATTGTAAGCCTAAGATCAAAGATTCTGATTAAACGACAAAAGATGGAAGGATCTGGAAGCATTGATAAATCTATTTAAGGAGGAGAATGAGATAGTTTTAGGTTGTTGTTGTTGTTGTTGTTAATATTGTTGAGTTTATTGCTAAAGAGAAGATCACAGTATGAAGGTGAAGAAGGAAAAAGAAGATTGTTTAGTCAAGTGAACCAAGCAGTGAAAGGAGAAAGAGAACGAGTTATACAACCAATTCAAAGTACAAAATGAAAGAAGATCCAAAATAGAGATCAGATAGTGAAAGAGCCAGAACAGAGTTTTAAACAAGCAAAGGTAGTTTCTATTCTAACAGATCACTTTATACTATTAATGTTTAACCATTGTAGCAAAAAATCTCAGAAGTACTGAGTGTAGCTAACAAGTCTGTGACATCTTATACGGTAACATCGATTAGTGATATTCATAAGTCCTTTAAATTAGACCACTCTTTTTAGTCAAAGACAAGGAGTGATAAGGTCTAGACAATGTTTTGGTCAAATCCTCTAACAAGGTCACTTTAAAAAAGTGTATCTAACCTTTAACAAGGTTGTCTCTTAACAAAGATCACTTTAGAAGAGTGAGATTTTTGAGTTGTTGGTCCTAGGTGGTTTTTCCCTTAATAGGGTTTCCATGTTAAAATATTGGTGTCAAATTGTGTGAATTTTATTTGTGTTGCAAATTGTTTTACATGTTTTATAGTTTACTGCAACTCAGTAATAACTAAGATAACACTAGGTAATAGTAGAAATTTGTTGACAGTCGACAATACAAGGAACAATTTGACTATAGTTTGGAAAGAAGTGAATAAATGGATTAATTATTGAGTTGGATGTGTATACTGAGTAATTAAAGTTGTTGTTATTGGTGTTCATGATTCTTTGATGGTGTTGAAATGTTTGAAGGGACTATATGATAAGTGGACATAACTGATTCACCCCCCTCCCCCCTCAATTATCTAACAATTTGGTATTAGAGCACAATGCTTGAAGGAAGAATTTGAAAGGAACTTGAGCAGAAGATCAAAGATGTACAAGAGAGAGCCACCAAAACTAAACAAGGAGAACATTTCATCATGACTGTATGCTATGAAACTAGCTTGCAAAGAATATTAAGCTAAACTTAACATTCACAAACTAATAATATAACATCATATAAGATAAGACAAAAAAGGGGAAACCATCAAGAGAATGCAAACCAAAGATGACAAGCTCCCAAGATGACCTCCTTGACTTCTTAGACGTGTCCAAATGATGGTATGTGTGCTCAAGTGTGCTCAAGCTTCAAGTGTTTGGATGGTGATCAACTATGGAGGTGAGTAAAGGATTCAACAATAGAATCATGAATAGATTTTGCCATTATAATGGTATTTTGGTAGTTTGTGAGCTCTCAAAATAGCATTATAAGTTTGCATATGAAGGTGGTGGATTATGAGAAGAGAAGGGTCCAATTTATAGGCCAAGGGGTAGTGAAACAGAGGGCCAAGATGCAAGGGTGGGTGAAGGGTGAGGGAATGCTAGGATTGAAGGAAAGGGAAGCACATGCATTGTACTTTCTCAAATCCATAGTGGATTGGATGAGAGAGGAGGGTCAAAATGGATGTTCAAAGAGAGTTATGAGGGATGAGGAGTGTGGAAGAGGAATGTACGAGGCTTTGAAGAGCCTTTAATGCCTTTGGATAGGAATGTAAGTGGGATGGGATGGGAGTTTGACTTGTTTTGGCTTAGGAATTCTTAAGCCTTTCTTAAAGTTGTGCACATGTTTAGGGAAAGGATTAGGCTTAGCTTAGGAGGGGATTAGGATACGCGTGGCATGTTAGAGGGATGCAAGTGGGCTAGCATAATGAGGTGGGTTAATTAGTTGGCTATGAGAGGTTAGCATTGGTGAATGGGTTGGATTTAGCTAATGATAGGGATTTAGGAATAGTTACAGGTTGGGGATTTAATTTATTAAATGATTTATTTAATAAAAGGAGACATGGAATTGAACATGGTGCAATTATTTAATTTAATAAGAGAATAGGGATCTAGTTGATAATTAGACTTTTGATTTGTCATTTAATTTTATCAATCAGACTATAGTTAATTAAATGGATTAATTAACTAGGGGATGATGATTAATTAATTAAATATTAAATACTTAATCAATAAATGTCCTAGAAGATGACTAAATAAGACTATGTTAATGATGTAATAGGTGTCTACAATGACAAGTCTGAATGAAATTGGATCTTTTTGGTATTGGAGATAATGTCACGCATTGATTGGAGAGGGAGTACATTACCCTTGTCAAATCTCTGGCCGTGGAAAAAATGAATGAAAAGAGGAATAATAATAATATGATGATTGATATTGCATCTACTTTCAATGATGTTCAATTTGATGATATCAAGAACTATTCCAATGCTAAGAAATGTGGGCTAGACTAAAGCTTGTATATGTAGCAGATGACAATGTAAAGTGGGCCAAAGTTGAAAGATTGAGAGGTAAGTATGATGACATGAGAACGAAAGAAGGTGAAAATACTACACAAAATGGAAACCGAATCAAAGATGTTGTGAGTGCAATTAGAGCTGATGGAGGAGCTATTGTTGATTCTAAAATTGTAAGTAAAGTTTTAAGAATTCTTTTGCTTGTTTATGCTATTGATTTTCTTTTTATTCAAGAAGTAAGAGCTATGCCTAGAAATGATCTAACACTTGATGGTCTAGTTGGTTGGTTGACTAAATTTGAGTTGAGCAATTATGATAACAATATGGTTGTAATGGGAAATTCTTTTAAGTTTTCACTAACCATCAACAGTTCAAAGAAAGAGAAGAAAACTAAAGAAGAAAGTGAGTTTGAAACCAAAGATGATCTGGATGAGATTGAATCATTTCTTAGAAGAATATTATCAAGAGGTGAAGGTAAATACAAAAGTAAACTTTCCTTCATCTGTTTCAAATGTAATGAGGTTGGTCACTTTTCTGCTAAATGTCCTAATAGAAGAAATTTTGACATAAATGATAGAAATGACAAGAAAGATTACAAGTACATGAAGAATAGGGACAATAAAGACAAAGGTAAGAAGCCATGCTACATTGTGGAAGAAGAGCATATTGAGTCAAGTTTTGATGGTGAAAGGTATGAGAATGAAACTACCCTTATTTCACATGTTACAAAGAATGATTTGTGTATTATTGATAGTGGTTGTTCACATCACATGATTGGTGATCTAAGTAAATTTGATAAATTTGAAGAAATTGATGGTGGTGGAATTATTGAGTTTGGTAGTGATGTTTCATACTTAATGAAAGGTAAAGGATCATTAATGTTGAATGATAAGATCATATGTGATGATGCATATTTGCTTCAAGGACTTGAGTATAATCTTTTGAGTGTTACTTGGTGGTAACTTAGGACACAAGAGAGAATTTTTGAAAAGTAAGCTCAAGATTTTTGATGATGAAGTAATTTGATTGAAACCAAAATGTAAACAAAAGGTAACTTATTCTACCTTGATCCTACAATTGAGACATGTTTATCTGCTAGAGTTTGAGGATGTGTGGTTATGTCATAAAAGGTTGTGTCATGTAAACTTTGAAAATATGGTAAAAATTAGTAGAAAGAAAAGAGTAAGGGGCTTACTGAATCTGCAAAAACCTGAAAATGCTATGTGCAAAGAATGTCATCTCGGTAAGATGAAAAAGTCTAGTTTTTCTAACAAGGCACACACTTCAAATGATATTATGGAATTAGTGCATACTAATTTATGTGGTCTAATTAGATATGAGAGTTACTATGGTGATAGATACTTCATATTGTTTGTGGATGATTATTCAAGGATAATGATTGTAATGTTCATGAAAGTGAAATCACATGCTTTTGATATGTTCAAATGGTATAAAGCTAGAGTTGAAAAGGAAACTAGCAAATCACTTAAAATGCTTAAGATTTGATAGAGGTGGTAAATTTATGTTTGTTGAATTTGTAATGCCTATCCCTACTTGACTTTTCTGATTGTATTGCTGAACTCTTTTAGGCCATCTTTATGTTTATGCTTGATGATCAGTGACATTTGTTCTTCAGATTGTTGGATACTATTTTATATTTAATTAATATATGTGTTGAGTTACTTTAGTACTAGTTATTTCATGTATGCATGATTATACTTTGATGAGGATTGTATACATTGATTCTAGTTATTTCATGATGTTAGTTAGATGAACTATTTTTATGCAGTTTCTATGGATACTTACCCCATACTTGCATGTGTATGATGTGCATGTATGTTTTCTTTATGTTTGACATTTTTGATGTGGTTGAGGAAGGGAGTCGTAGTCACTTGCTAGTTGAGATCTACATGATGCACCACTTCTTGCCATTGCCTATTTAGTTTAGAAAATATGTGTTTGTACATGTATGGATTTTATGCAGATTGCAAGTACCAGGTATCGACTTCCCTGAATTGTCAGGATGAGCATACCCTATTGTAGTATTTCAATGGTATAAGTGGGGAGATAACTCTTGAGTCCAAATCCTAACCTAAGCCAATTGTCCTAGAAAGTAGGATAAGCATTTGAGTTAGTTTCACCTTTCCAAATTTGTCAAGTGACATGAATTTGTGACTTTGACCCTGAAGTTTGATTATGCTCTTTGTCTTGTAGTTGAGTTGTTGTATTTGGTTTTGTGGGTCTCTTGTGATTTTTTGTTATAATTAAATCAAATTAAAAGATAATTTAATGATTTAATTTGATGGAAAATTTATAAAGAAAATTTGATATTTAATTATATTTAATTAATTGAGAAATTAATTAAATAAAAGAATTAAATTTAAGAGATTTTATTAAAGTTCTAATTTAGGCGTATTTATATTCATTTAATTTAATAATAATTACTTAAGAGTTTATTTTTAATAATAAACTCTAAATAATATCATTAGTTGAATTAATAAATATATTATTAATACGTCTCATGATTTAATAAGAGAGAAAAAACATAATTTAATAAATTCTTTGCTGTATTTTCTGGGCAGATTGTGTTACAATTTTCGCATCAACATTTCGGATGACACTTTTTTCCTTTAGCTCTCTCATCCTGATGATGGATCACATAGTGTGATATGAAATGTTGATGTAAACATTGTAACACAATCTATCTAGAAACTACAACAAAGAATTCTAATGGATAGTGGAAAACTACTATCTACAATAATTTAATAAAGTTTATTTTAATTAAATTGCATAAAGCTTATGCATGAAATTAAACTATAGTAAATTAATTAAAGAGAGAAAGCAAATAATTTAATAAAGATATTTTAAATTACAAAAAGCATGCATGAAAATGTAAAAGATAATTAAATATTAAGAGATATGATCATTGGGTTCCCTCGCGTGATTGCATAATTAGAGCCCCAAATTTAGGGGGGAACTCTTTATCAGAGATCTAGAGCTCATTGTTGCAGGAATCAGGTTTTGGAGGAGCAATTTCAGAGGGGAATGTTTTTAGAAAAAGGGAATGGTTGTGTGTTTTGTGCAGTTGTCATCTTAGCATAATATCCAGGTAGGATCTCGTGGTTTATTTGTATAGTGGTTTTTGTTCTTCGATCTTCTGTCTTCTTCGTGTCTGTTGTGTTTTCTGTTTTCAAAATTCTTCGGGGATTGAAACCCTTGTATGTGAGTTTATGGTTCTTGATTGAGAAATATTTGTTTATGCTTTAAGAATTAGAAAACCCTCGTTTCTATGAATGGATTTAATTTGAAACCTATGTTTGATTGATTGAAAAATTGGAATGTGGGTTTTGAAATGAAAATCAATTTTGTTTTATGGATTTTTGACTGCTTGACCTGGGTTTGTATACTAGGTTTATATTAGCAAATTATATATATATATATATATATATATATATATATATAAATAATAATAATAATAATCATAATAATGTAATTACATAGTAATTTGTAATTACTATCTAATCACATTATTCAATATTTAAAAAATGAGATTGTTGCGAATTTTTATGGGAGGGGGCATATTTGTTTTATGTATTTAAAAGTGGCCCCACCCACCTCTTCATTCTTCCTCCCAGGTTCTCCTGCCATCGGTGGTGGTATTGCCACTGAGCAACAAATACTGCTACAACAGCAGCAGCAACCTGCTATGGCAGTGCTACCGCAAGGGCAACAAGCCTTTAAATAAACATTGGTAATGTTTTTCATTTTATGTTTTTTTAAAAATATTTTATTTATTAAATATTTTAAATTAATAAATATTTTTATATATAGTTTTTAATATATTTAAAATTATTAAATTATTAATAATTTTTTAATATATATAATGTTTTAAATTTTTATTAATTAATCAAATTATTATTAGACTTAAGGTGTAATAATATTAATTAATTAATTAATTATGTTATTACGAGTTTAGAGTATATGTTAGTTTTAAACGACGAGTTTGGGGATGGTTTTTTGTTTTAAAACCAATTAGGTTATTTGTGAATTAATCTAATTATGAATTAATTATTTTAAATCTGATAATGATTTAATTAAATAATTATTATTTTGTGAATTGGGAAAGATTGGTAAACTCAGGTTGTGCTTGATAGTTCGGTTTAGTCATGAAAATGATTTTTATCACTAGGGTAATTTTATGATTCAAAAACCTTAGTAATTATTATACTTCAAAAAGATAGAAACTGAACTCCGATTGTAAGCAAGAACTTTAGTGAATCTGTGACTTAAAATGAAATGAAAATATAAACCTTTTATTGTAATAAAAAGCCTTAGTCATTATAATACTTTGAAATAGAAAATGAAAACTAAAACCCTAGTTTTGAACATCAAATCTTGTGTTTGTTTGATAACGAATTGAACTATGAAACTATGTTTAAACAACTTTATATGAATTAGTTGAATCATCTAGGATTATAGTGAACTCAGAAACCATAGTGAATTTGGTAACTAGAGAAATGAAAATTGAATCTTAATTCTTGTATATCAAAATCTTGTGCTTGAAAATGAAATGGAAACTTGAAAACCTACAAGTGAACAATTGAACTATTGTGTTTTCAAAACTTGATGAATTATGGAAATGACTTTTGTATGTACTCTTTATGATGTGTGATTTTATTGTTGGGTGTTGGGTTTGACTTAGTACTTTGACTAAATTAGGATGTTTACCCAGAGGCTCAGGAGTTTTGTTTTGTGATGTCATGATGATATTTTGATCACGATCTTTTATACTCAACCATGGTAATGTGTCTTGTATGCTCTATAAGGTGTTTTGACCTATTGATTGTTATTGCTTTCTAGTGTTCTTGTGTGAAATTGAGGTGAATGGTGTGATCTATCTGATATAACCTTTGAGTCTTTGATTGGTTGTATTTGGATTGTTTTCCAGTCACTTGTATAGAACTGAGGTGTTTTTATGATTTGTTCTTGGTGATGTCATGTTATGATGTGGATTGGTTTATGTGTACTTTCTTGGATTAGTCTGATTAGAATGATAATTTTAGTGATGCTTTTATTTTGGCTAGTGTTTTTGGTACTTTTCAGTTGCTTGTTTAAGAACTGGTGTATGGTATGTGGTCTTTTGAGATCTTTTTTCTTTACTAAGCTTAGGGTAGGATATTCGTATGTCATGTTGGGAAGTGGCTTGCAATGGAGGCCGAGGCCCTAAAGAGGCTGATAGGAACCCATTTTAGGTTATGTTAATAAGTGATAACATTTCATTAAATGGGTTTAAAATGAATTAACAAGATATTCATACTACAAAAAGTCACTAGGGGGCCGAAGGATTAAAAGACTAGCCAGGTAACCTTAGAGCTGACTCGTCAGTATATTAGTGTCACGAGTCACTAAGGGGTTGGAGGATTAAAAGACTAGCCGAGTAACCTTAGAGTTGGCTCGTGTGATGACACTTTCTCACATGCATAATAGATTTCCTATGTGTATTTATTGCCTCTGAGTTTTGTTGATACTTGTGCCTTGGTACTCTTTGAGATAGTTTTCTTTTAGGTGATTCCTTGGACCTAGATGTTGATTTTGAATTTTGAGTTTGTTATTCATATGGGACTTGAGTTTATCTCCTTAGCATGGTGGGAGTGGACCTTTTTGGGTTCCATGAGGTCGGGTGGTAGTGCTTTTTCTTATACCATTGAGATTCAATCGTCAGATGCCATTGTTGGATGTGTTTGTGCAGATGTTCCTTTCTATCTGATCTTGTATTTCTATAATGGATGGTTATACTTGTTGTGTTGTATTTTATTATGTGAATCTTCTGAGATGTTGTTGTAATCTATTTTTATGTTGTATATTCTTTTAGCCCTTCATACCTTGTGACTTGTACAGTGGATGATGGTGCATTATGATTATTGCCAAGTGGCATTCGAGATGACTATATATTATTTAAATGGATTCATACTTGTATATTATTATTTTATGTGGATTTATTATATATTGGATTTAGTGTTAATTAAAATTAAATGTGATTCATCATCATGAAACCCTTAAGAGTTGTAACTTGTTTATGTGTTGTTGATGAATGAGTGTATGTTAATTGCTTCTGCTATTCTATAACTGTTGTTGTATCTTTATCTTTTAAAAAAAAATGTTTCAAAACTTTAGGTTAACTTCTTTTGGGTTCCCTGGAGGGGCATTACAAAATTCACTAACTTTTTTGCTAAAGAAAATTATCTAGATTGAGGACACCACAAAAGAATGGTATTGTTGAATGGAAAAATAGATCTATCATGGATTGTGCAAGGACATTGTTGATTGAAAAGTCACTCAAATATTATAAGAGAAGAAATCAATACTGATATTACACTCTCAACTGAGTTCAATTGAAGATGAACAAATAAGACACCCTATGAGCTGTGGTATGGTCATATGCACCAAATGTAAGTTATGTCAAAATCTTTGGAAGTAGGTGTTACATTCACAAAGATGCTAGGAATTGTAAACTTGATGTTAAAGGTGATGAAGTTATATTCTTAGGATATTCATGGAAGAGAAAAGCTTACAAATGTTTTAACAAGGCTACTAACAAGATGATTGAAAGTGAAAGTGTAAGATTTGATGAGTTTGCAGAAAGGAATGATCTAAAAAGAAAGAAAGAACTCAAAGATTACAAAAAAATTGTTTATGTCTATGAAGAGGTATCTAATACTCTACCTGAGTTATAGCATAGAGGGTTGAGTTATAGCATAGAGCTACTGAGAACTAGATAAGGAAACTCAGGTCTCAGATAGTAATACCTGAGCACTAGACAATATAACCTGAGCAGGAAGATGAACTTCTACCAAGTGAAGAAAATGTTGAGAATTAGAGAATTGAACCTTTATTGGCCAAATTTGTGAGGAAGAACCATTCATTTGAATAAATAATTGGAGATAGAAGTGATGGAGTACAAAAAAGAAGCAAAATAATAGAAGGTACATGTTTAATAGCTAATTTTGAACCTAGATCAGTAAAAGATGCATTAGATGATGAATGTTGGATTAATACTATGAATTAGGAGATTTATCAAATTGAGAAAAGAAATACTTGGACACTTGTATCAAGACTTGATGAAAATAATGTTATTGGAACAAAGTGGATTTTTAGAAACAAGTTGAATGAGAATGGAGAAGTGGTAAGAAATAAGGCTAGATTGGTTTGCAAAGGATATGCATGAGAAGATGGAATTGACTATGGTGAAAATTTTGCACCTTTTGTAAATTGGAAGGTGTAATAATATTTTTTTCTTATTCTACCTACAAGATGTTCAAGGTCTATCAAATGGATGTAAAATCTACATTTCTGAATGGATGACTTGAAGAGGAAGTCTACATTGAACAAGTTGAAGGATTTGTTGAACCTCGAAAGGACATGGTTTGCAAGTTGAACAAAGTATTATATGGACTAAAAAAAGCTCCAAGAGCATTGTATGAAAGGTTGTACTCTTATTTGATTAAGTTTGGATTTGTTAGAACAAGTAAAAAAAATAATGATTTGTATTTAAAAAATGATCACAAGATATGGTGTTGATTTCTAAAATATTTGTTTAGATTAAGATAAAAATAGGTTTTGAAGGGACCCAAAGCCCTTTAACAAAATCTAAGGATCATCGTTACGCACCACTAGGTTTTACAAGGAACTAAAACCTAAAGTTTACCAAAAAAACATTAAAAAAAACTAGGTTTTACAAGGACCTAAAACCTGAAGAGTTAAAATAAACAGAAACAAACTTGGGTTTTACAAGGACCTAAAACCTAAAGTTTAAACAAAAAGCTAGAAATAAAAACTGAACCAACAAAATAGCAATCAACACACTAGCAACCTTGACCAACACCTACAATAGCTCTTTAATGGTCTTCACTACCTCCTTTCTTGCCTCCCCAGTACTCTAGATAATGTCAACCGTGGAAGAAATAGGAGCCTCAGTAGCATTTTTCTTCATGCTTTGCCTAGTTCTCTTACTTAGACCCCCTGGACTCTTCACCCCAATAGTATCTGGAGACATAATATCCTCATTGCTTTTCTTTCCCAAATAGGCCATCACAACACATAAACTAGAAGTAAAAAGCTCTATCCTTTGTCCACTATCCTTGATTAATTGATGGAGTTCTAGCTCATGCTCCTAAATTTTATCAAGAATATTACAACCTTAGCTTTCTAGATGGGCTCTCATTACACGTTCATGATCCATCTCTTTATGCACACCCCCAACTTTTTTCTTTAGCACCATAATCTCATTGTAGAGCCATGAATCACCTTGAAGAGATGCATCGAATTTAAGCTTGTCAGTATGAAGGAAGGATAAATTCGTCTGATCAGAATCATCTCTACACCTATCATTAACCCTATTTGTAGAGTCAATAGTAATATCCTTATTCTCCTTTATATTGACCTAGGCCTCAGTGTTTGTATCCTACTTCTCCCTAATCTCCTCTTTATTCTCCTTATTTAGGATGCGCTCTTTCATGACAAGGGTTTTTCCCTCATTGTTCTTTTCAGTTTCCATATCCATTTTATCCTCACTGGTAATCCTTTTAGTAGAAGTAGGGTAAGCACTTTGTTTCTACTCTTCATCCCCTAAAGCTTTGGACCCAGCCTTAGACTTAGTTTTCCTATCTTTACTACCATCCACATTACAGGTAGAAATGCCTTTGCTCCTAAAATAACCATCCAAATTTGAGATGAGGTCCCCCATTTCTGTTTAACTATCATCTTTAGCAAAATTATCAGACTCTATAACTTCCTCTACATTTTCCTTCTTAATCTCCCTTTTCTTGCCCTTTTTAATACCCTTATTGTCGCTAATTTCTTCCTCACTTTTGATTTTATTTGAGTGAGGGTTGTTGCCAGTTGATTTCTACTTCTTCTTCATAATTAGAGAGGGTTTAACCACCTTATTTTTACATTAATTTTCAATAAGAAGAATTAAACCCTCATGGAACATAGGATGTCACTCCTTCTTCCTATGGGCTTGGAGACTTTGAATCAAAGAGTCTCAAATAAAATGGGAAAGATATTATGTCTTTATACGTAAACTAATATAAAAACACAAAATGAAACTTTTGTACCCTCATAGATCTACCATCAAGGATGAAATACTCATGAATGTATGATAAAATATCCCTCCATATAACCTTAATTTGGCTTAGGTCATAAAAATTACCACACTTCTCCATCTTTTTCTCCTCTTCATCACTTTTAGGGAATTTTTTGAAGGTAGCATTTGAAATGTTGGTCTCCTTACTGAACATAAGTCCCTCCATTGGAAGACCCGTAAGCTTGACAATAAATTCCTCGGACAATTTCACACTAACCCCATGCATCATAACCCTATCTTCAATCCAATTTTTGAAAAAATAATTTGTAATATGGGGCTTATATGCATGGAGCTTCTCAATATATGCCTTAACTTTCCATTTTTGTAGAATATCCCACACAGTCGAATTTGCCTTCCATTCCTTGCAATTATTTGGCTCTTGGTTTCTAGGTTCCCCTCCCATCTCATATTCAGCTTTGCACCTGCAACTAATTTGAGAAATAGTAACCAACAAGAAAAGTAAAGTGTATTTGATTTCCAAGAAACTTTTAACCCTACATACATGCCAAGTACATTCCATAATTGCACATTGGTACTTCCATAGGATACACAAAAAATCTGCCATAAACCTATCACTTCTCATCATAAATTCCTCAATCTTAAGTAATATTTCCCTCGATAGCATTTATCATATCATCATTAACAATTATTGTCAACTCCCAATCCTTGCTTAGGTCATCTTTCCAACTCATCTTTGTTTCCCTATAGATCACTTGATTTGTAGTCCAGTCAATAGCTTTGTTACCTTCACGAAAGATATGAGTGATAAAAAACATTATCAAAAATTTTCATTAGGTCTTTTATTTCCATTATACTTCCCTCAATACTCCAATTTATCAGGCTCTTGTTATTCAACATGTTGACAATATTGAGAGAATTTCCTTCCAAACACAAGTTCTAAAATCCATATTCCACAACCATCATCATCATAAACAAAGCAGTTGTAGCCTCAACTTTATGACTAGTTGACTAGCCTATAGGAACTACAATAGTATCCATTACTCTATTATAGTGGTCTCTCAAAATACCACCACATCCAACTTTTCTAGGGTTCCCTTTAGCTGAGCCATCAAAATTACCTTTAACCCATCCCAATTGTGGTGATCTCCACTTCACATACTATCTTTGATCATCCTGTTTAATTTTAATACCTTTACTATTCATAGGATTTCTTAATTGGATATCAAGAAAAGATTTTCTCTGAGATTTGAAATTCTCTTTGATAACTCTAATAATATTTTGACCAAAAACCTAATCAAGAGTTTCCTTATTTCTGAAAATTCTATTGTTCCTCTCTTTCCAGATACCCCACTAGAGATGAGGAAGAGATATCTTCTAGAGAAAACCAATATCACCATCCTTAGTAAAACATATCCAACTCTAAAAACATTGATCAATGTTATTTTTTTGAACCTCATCAATATTCCAATAGTGAAGGAGATAACTCTAGACATTCTAATTGAATCTGCAATTTAAAAAAAGGTGATTCCTATCTTTTGAATCCAATTTGCATAGGCATCATCTATTAACCAAATAAACCCCTCTTTTTTGCAAATTATCCAGAGTTAAAATTTTATTTTGAAGCCTAGTCCAAAAAAAGATGTTGATTTTAGGAATAAGTCCTTTGATCCAAGCTTCAACCCACACTAGAGAGCTTCCCTTATCCTTTGATCTAAACATGGAAGAGACCTTGAAACATCCTTTAGGTTCAATCCCCCATACCATAATATCCTTATTTTGTGGATAAAGGCTATAAGCATTCATAGCCAACTAGATGGTAGAAAAATTATGATTAATCTCTACAATATTAACCCACTCATTGTTAATCCAATAATTCTCCACAAAAGCACCATAAATATATTTACAAAATTCTATAAAAGTCATATCCTCAAAATCCTCAAACAAAAGATTATCTAAGAGCCACTCATCCTTCCAAAATCTTACTTTACTACCATTACCAACTTTCCATTTACATCCTTTATTCAAAATATATTTAGCTCCTTGGACGACATTCCAAATAGCAGAAGATGAAGGAACATTATGGTAGGATAGAAATCTGAAATAGAAGGAGCCTCATAAAGGTACTTATGTTTCCAAATGGAACTCCATTCCTTATTATCATGATAAACTCTCCATCCTTGTTTTGCTAATAAGGATTTGTTCATACTTCTTATAGATCTAATACCCAACCCACCTTCCATCTTGGGTTTACAGATCTTTTCCCAAGCAATCAAGGCCATTCTCTTCTTTTCCTCAATTCCAGACCATAAAAAATTCTTTTGAATTTTATCAATAGCATCAAAAATTTTAGCTAGGATCCTAAAGAGGCTCAAAGCATAAGTAGGAATACTTTGAAGACAATCTTTGAGAATTGTAACTTTGCCAGCTTGACTCAGCATATTACCTTACTACCTTGCAAGTTTCTTATTGAATTTCTTAACAAGATCCTCCCAAAAAGAACCCACAAGATTAAGCCCCAAGGGAAGACTGAGATAGGTACATCGAAAAGATCCAATTGAGTAACCAAGAATATTAGCAATCTTTCTCTATTTGAAATCAGGAGTGCTAATAAAAAGTAGAGATCTCTTGTTCCAATTAACCAGCTACCTAAAGGAAGAGGAATAAAGATCTTGTTATAAAATATTTGTTGATGATATAATATTTGGTGGAATTGATATGTTAAGTAAGGCATTTGCTAAACAAATGATATTGAATTTGAAATGTCAATGTTTGGAGAGATCAATTTTTTTATTGGATTGTAAGTCTATCAAACACACAAAGGTATCTATGTCACTTAATCCAAGTATGTGAAGGAAATCTTGAAAACATGAGGGATAGATGAATCTAAACCTGTCATTACACCTATGGTGATTGGAGTGAAATTATAAAAAGAAGACACTACTAGTGAGGTTGATCAAACACAATACATATCAATGGTTGGAAAGATACAATATGTTGTACATAGTAGACTAGATATTTCCTTAGTTGTTGAAATTATTGCAAGGTTTTAATCTTCTATGAAAAGGATATTTAGGTATCTCAAAGGAACTGAATATTATGGCCTATGGTATAAACAAGAGGATGAATTTAATTTGAAAGACTACACAAATGCTAATTGGGTTGGAAATGTTGATGACAGAAAAAGAACAAGTGGTGGAGCTTTCTTTTAGAAGAAATGTTGATTACATGGATAAGGAAGAAACAAAGTTGTATTTCATAATCTACTGCTGAAGCTGAATATGTCGATGTTGCAATCAACTGTTCAAATATTGTATGGATCAAACAATTGTTTTGATTAAGTAAAAGCAAGTTTTAAGGACCCAAAAACTTTTTACAAAAGGACAATCTAGAAATAGATAGAGCATTTAGAAGCATAAATGAAACAGACCTCCAAAAAGAATACAAAAGAGGTCACAGATATATATACTGAAAAAAATAGCAAAGAGACAACACTAGGATAGCAAAAAGATAGCACAAAAGATAGTAAAGAACTAGCTATGTGGCCTTAATTAGGTCTAGGGCCTGATCAACTAGAATCTGCATGTTTTCTGCCATAGCCTTCATTACGTCCTTCTTGCCCGTGTCATCAATCTTCTTAAAATGGGCCCTAGTGCGTTTGTTGGGACCTTGCCTATCAACCGCCTGAGGAGAATCCTGGCCTTTGTCTGTATCCAATTTCTTCAGTAGAGTAGACACATTATCAACCATTTGTTTTATTAGCTTCTCAAGGTTACACATCTTAGCTTCCATCATAGTGACCTTGCCCTGGTTCACATTGAAGTCTATGTCAATAGCCCTGTTCTTGGCCTCCAATTGTGGAATCTTCTACATAAGATTTTTAACATCCTCAATGCTCCCAACCACCTCCATAAGCCTGTCAATATGTTGGTTGAGGGTGTGCTCACCATATGCAATTTTACTAGCATGCACGACTTCCTTCCTGAGGTCTTGCATGTCTCTACCAAGTGTTTGCATTTGGCTCTTCATGACCCCAATTTCTTTTAGTATAGCTCCTAGGTTACCATACATCCCTTTCACAGAACTAGGGGTATCTACATACCTGTCCTCCCAATTCGCATGTATCCCCTGTTCTTGGGAGTCCTCATCTCCCGACTCCCCTTTATCTCCTAAATCCTTTTCAAGGCATCTAGACGGGTATCATTTCTTCTCTAGTCATCGAGCTAGAGTCTCATCATCATCTAAAGGGGAAGAAGCCCTCATCCCAAGACTTTCCTTAACCTTCTTTCCTTTAATCTCAGATTTCTTCTTATAATCCCTTAAAAAATCCTCCATAAAATCACTCTCCTTCTCAGAATCAAAGTGACCCGCAACTCCTCTTAGACCTATTCCCAAATCCCTTGACCACATTAACCTCACCCACTTCAGCCTCATCCTGGGTTTCAAAGTCATAAACCTTCTCCTGGGCACTCCCTTCGATTTCATAATCTGCATCTTTAATATGACCCCTGCTCCTCACAATTCTTTTGGCCTTTAAAACATTCAAAATTTGCACCTTGAGACCCTCATGGCAGACATGTTTTCCATTTGGGTCTTTTTGTAAAGCGTGAAAAAATATAGTAAGTGACTACTTCAGATAGTAAGGGAAATTAATTTTAATATTGTGCCTAAAGTGGTTGGCCAACATGAAGTGGTAGCCATAACATTTGGTAAATCTCTTATCCAAAGTTAAATACTCCATGATAACAAACAGGATGAAATGCCATGGACGAGAGACAGAAGCTGGGTTGATGTAAGACTTACCAATTTTAACCAGATGACTCTTCTCAAGCTTTGAGTCGACAAACTCCTCAATGAATTTGTTAGACAATTTCTACTCCCTGCAAAAATTGAGACCCTCAAGCTCCAAGCTTGTAGCCTCAGCAATCACCTCCTCTGTTATCTCCATGCGTTGGTTGCCCACCATGATCGAGCCCTCTTTCCAAGTTTTGAGAAATTGTTGCATAATGGTGGGATTTCTACCATTCAACCTCTTCATAAACCCAGTGAAATGACCCCTTCTCAAAATTTCCCACACCTCTTCCTTCTTCATCCACTCAATGTAGCTCCCTAGTTCAACTTGTTTCCTCTTTCCACCCATTTGCAAAGCACCTAAAATCATAGAATTCTTCATCTACAACTCCCAAATAAAGAAGGCCTCACAAATGATAGTGATCACAATAGCAATATAGACCTAGAATCTGTGTAAGGTTTTACATAAATCATTGCGAATTAAAACACAAAACCTGCGGTCACATAACTCTACATCATACCCCCGTACTGACATAGTCATAATTAAAAAGCCTTTTTTGATGACCTCCATTTATCATTATGGAAAAGAAGTCGAGCCTCCAGTGGTAAGGGGTCATGAGTATCCCAAATGACAGTTTGATCATTTCTACATGCCACATTCGTTACCCAGTTAGCCGTCCCATTGGCCTCTCTAAAATTATGGGAAATAACACATATTTCAAAAGAATTAATAATTTGAATAGACTCATAAATTATATTAGTAATTTTCCATGAAGGTGTATTTTTTTACTAAGACAATTAATAATATTGAGTGAATCCCCTTCTAACCAGATCTTATTCAAGTTCAACTTTTTTGCATATAGAAGACCATGGAGAGTAGCTAAGGCTTCAACAATGTGATTAGTTTGAAAACCAATTGGAATAGCCAAGCTTCCCACATTATCCCCGTTGGAATTCCCAATCAAAATACCACACCCTACTTTTTTAGGGTTACCTTTTGAAGCTCCGTCAAAGTTAATCTTGTACCAGTTGTCAAGAGGGCAATCCCATCTAGTGTGTTCCCTCGGATCGAGTCTCTGATCAACCATAGTCTCACTCTTTAAATTCCAATTGAGGAGAACATTAGTATCCCAATCATTACATGATTTCTATTCTGGTCCTATATTTTTGATATTCTCAATCAAAAGAGTCTTTATTTTATGGAAAACCTGCACCGGGCTAGATTCAACATCTTTGAAGATTCTATCATTACGCTCCTTCCAGATACCCCATCCAACATACGATAGAATAAAATCCCACAATTTACCAATCAAAGAATTCTTTGAAGGATCCTTCAAGCTAATAAAGAACAACTAAAGATTGGAAGGGAAAACCAATTCAACCTTCAATAAGTTAAATATATAATCCCAAATCTTCACAGAAAAAGGGCAGTGTAAGGTAATATGATCAATTGATTCCCCATCATTCTTGAAAAGTACACATCTATTGATAATAATAATCCCACACTTTTTAAGGTTATCCATAGTAAGAACTTTATTTTGCAACAGGATCCAAAAGAAAATGTTGACCTTGGGTGTCATACCCTTCATCCATGCCTTTTCCCAACATGGTTCATCATGGTTATCAAAAGAATCAACATAGGTAGAGGTGACAGAAAAAACACCATTAGGTTCATTTCCCAATATGAGCTCATCCTCCTTTTGGTTTAAGAAAAAAATATTTAGGCTCTTTCTTAGTTCTACCAAATTGGATCAAACAATTGTTGAAAGGAATGCAAAAGGAGGTAATAACACATGTCACTATCTATTATGATAACACAAGTGCTCTAAATATTTCAAAAAACCTAGTGATGAATGAAAAGACAAAGCACATGTCAATCAAATATCATAAATTGAGGGAGAAAGCTCAGAGAAACAAGTAATGCTTGAGTATGTGAAGTCTAAGGAACAAATAGATGATATATTTACCAAGACACTACCTAAGGATTCTTTTGTGTGTCTAAGAGGTAAACTGGGGATCCTGCCCCTATCCAAAATTCACTAGGTAACGTTGCATGCTACATCAATTTATGAATGAATTATAATATCTTTATGGAGTTGATGCAGAATTATTCACACTTTAGGAACATTTCTAAAGTTGTGAAGTTAATTGTAATTCAGATGTAATTTGTACATTCAAGGTACATGGGTAACTACAAGGTTTTATAAGTTTTATGATGAAATTTATAATGACCTTTGGCATTGTTGTCAAAGAGGGAGAGAAACAATGGAGATAAACAAGGGAGAGAAATAATGGGGAGAAATAATGAAGATACTAAAAAGAGGGAGAATGGATTGAATTGGAGAATATACTAAGTGGTAGTAAAATTGTATGTCAAAGAGAGATAAAGCTACATGGATGAAGATGAGAAGAATCAGAAGACTAAACCTGAAACAAGAGATCACAATCAAAGGGGGAATAAAGTTGAAGATGTTAAAGAATTTGATGTTGCTGAAGATACAGACCGAGTAATAGTTTGAAGAACCAGAAGTGAAAAGTTGTATTGTTGTCAATGCATACATTTTATTATCCTATCTAATGTTTTATAATGTAAAATCTTATGTTATGTGTTTCCATCAATGCCAAAGGGGGAGATTGTTAGCCCCAAATAATAATGTAACTGATAGTGGAAGATTGTTATCTAATAAGTGCTATGAATATTTTTAAAGGAGTCACATTAGTTGTTATATTGTCATTGATGTCAAAGTCTTAGTTGGCTAGACATTATGCTAACTCGAGAAAGTACCATATTATTTAGATTGGTGAAGAGGATTTGAAGAAAGTATGATGAAGAAAAAAGTGATATATAAGGTATTCAATGGGTACTTGGACAATTATAATATATTATTGGTTTGATTTTTTTACAACCATGAATTATTGGGAAGTATTGAAGAGCACAAGGTTAACCGAGTCACAAGGTTAACAAAGGGAGATTGCATTCACCAAATGACTACAATATTACCCGAGTGATTGACAAAGGAATAAGGAAAACATAGTGTTGCTCGAGTGAGTCAGTATTAACCGAGTTATATGTTTGTCGAGTAAATGTAATGTTTATTGAATGACAACTAGATGAACAAGTTTGGAAAATTGGAACCTGAGGCTGACTTTTGATAGAAATTTGAAAAGATCAAGAAGGTCTAAAGTAAGAAACAAAGTTTATTTCAAGAACTATGATTGAGAAAATTCAAGAAGGATCTAGTGATGGAGATTGAATGAAGATAATGGTGGACACAAAGTTCCATGTAACATTATATTTTCTATTTGTCTAAATTCATTTATGAAGGAATTTTGCTATAAACCTAAGATTGATTATTCTAATTAAGCGACAAAGGATGGAAGGATCTAGAAGCATTGAGAAATATATTTAAGGAGGAGAATGAGATAATTTTAGGTTATTATTTTTATTGGATGATGTTATTGAGTTTATTTCTAAAGAGAAGATCATAGTGTGAAGGTGAAGAAGGAAAAAGGAGATTGTTGAGCTAGGTGAACCAAGCAGTGAAAGGAGAAAGAGAAGGAGTTATACATCCAAGTCAAAGTACAAAGTGAAAGAAGATCCAAGATAGAGATACCAGAGTAGAGATCTAAACAAGAAAAGGTAGTTGCTATTCTAATAGATCACTTTATACTATTATTGTTTAACCATTCTATCAAAAAATCTTGGAATTGGTAGTGGATCTAACAAGTCTGTAAAATCCTATATGGTAACATCGATTAGTAGTGTTTGTGATTCCTTCAAATCAGACCACTCTTTTTAGTTAAGGACACAGAGTGATAAGGTCTAGATGATCTTTTAGTGAAATCCTCTAACAAGTCCACTTTAACAAAGTGTATGTAACCTTTAACAAGGTTGTCTCTTAATAGAGATCACTTCATAAGAGTGAAATTTTGGGGTTGCCAGTCCCACATGGTTTTTCCTTTAACAAGGTTTCCACATTAAAATCTTGGTGTCAAATTGTGTGAATGCTATTTGTATTGCAAGTTGTTTTACAATTTACTACAACTTGATGATAACTAAGATATCACTAGGTAATAACTAAAATTTACTGATAGTTAGTAATACCATGAACAATTTGATAATAGTTTGGAAAGAAATCAATGAATGTATTAAGTATTGAGTTGAATGTGTATCCTCAGTAATTAAAGTTTTTGTTATTGATGTTTATGATACTTTAATGGCATTGAAATGTTTGAAGGTCCTGTGTGATAACTGGACATAATTGATATACCCCCCCTCTCAGTTATTTAACATAACCTTCTAGCTTTTATTGAGATAGATGATAGTGACATTAGAGGATGTCTAATTGATCCTATGACATTGGTCTAAGGATTGATAGTGAGACCAAATGTAGGCATGAATGTAGAGGAGGTTAACGAGGATTAGATATATTGTATAGGTTGTAGAGGACATGCATGTGCATGGAGGGATTAGATGTATCTCACAGTTGTTCTACATGGTTAGATTCCTCTTATGGAGAAGATTATGCTATGCATTATTATGAGTTTGGTGAGCCCTGATACCAACAACATAGTGTTCTCAATACCCTCGACACATACAATGAAGAGGATAGAGATAGAGAGTGATATACTCATTGGGCTAGAACATGCTATCCCACATGTACCTAGAGATGAGTAGGTGTGTGAGATACCAAAGACAGATCTTGGCAGCATGTGCACTCTTACAAGTGTGGATGTTTGAGTATATCACTTGTACTAGGTTGGTGGGATATCCAATTAAGATAAATGTAATGATAGTAAGAGCATATGCTTATTCACTAGGAGATTTGTGGAAGTTTAGAGACACACTATACTAAAGAGTCACTCTCAATTTTCTAATGATGATAGACATGGTATAGAGACCATACCAATATATGCCAACATGACGAGGGTCATATGTACAACTAGTATGCATGCAAAGGAAGAGGTTCCTTAAGATTGGACAAAGATATTGGGTGGTACTCTACTACTTTAAGAGAGTATTGTAATAGCTCAGTTGATAGTAGGATGTGCCTCCATATGTTCCTCAATATACCCATCAGAAGAGATAAATAGATAGACCCAAGATTGTACAAAAAATTATAGTAGATGGCTTATAGGAAAATTATATAGAGGGAGGAGTGGATATTTGGGGTCCCCTACAGTAGAGGATAAAAGTGTCTTGAGAGACTACCTCAAATATCTTAGCATCCATGGAGTGAGACCCATCTTTCTCATAGACTATCCTACTAGATGTGTAGGTTCATTCTACACATATTAGTAGGGAGTTTGTGATGAGGATAGTCATGAATTTGATGATGAAAAAGGGGCTAACTAGGATGATGGATCGAGTATTATTGACATACCACCTCCCAAGAGGCCATGTAAGAGGATGATAAATAAATCAAGAGAGAGGAGGCACTTATGATGGAGGACCTACCCAAGGAAGAGCCACCTCCCTTGAATGTTCCTAGGAGAGGAGAACCTCCAACAAGAGAGGAGATATGACCTACATAGCTACTATCATTGAGACCTTAGACATATATCCCACCTCATTGATGCAAATCAATCAAAACTAGAGCCCTCTTTAAGGAATTAAACACTCAAGGAACTGAATAGTGGATTCATCTCTACATACTTTTAAACAAACTCGTTTCCAAATCTATATATCTCAATGAAGATTATTGAGAACATCTAACAAATTCTTTAATTATGCATACCCAAGCACTTGTCTACACCATACAAATAAAAAATTTGAGGCCAATTGTACTCTCACATAGTTTCGAAGCACAAATAATAGTCAAATCAATCAATATTTACAATCATGAATGTTGTATTCCAATACCAATTTCACTAATGTTCTCTTTATAATCATGAACATTCCAATGTCCATGAAACCCATAACTGATATCATCAAAATAACCTTTACTTTGATTTGGAAATTGGTTTGAATTTTGAATCATAGTCAATAACCTTGTTTATAATTCACAATTTATAACACTAGCACTTGCACCTTTGAAGGGTGCAAGGGTTAAGCCAATATTCTTGTATAATTTTAATGACATTCTTGAATAGTTGATATCATGTTTCTAGTTATAGTTAAGTTTTTCATTTATTGTAACATATTTGATAGAATATTTCTATTTTTACTACTTTATATTGTTAGAATAAATACATTTTGTTTGAAGTGTAATAAAATTTAGGTGATCTTCCTTTTTTTTTTTTGTATAGTTGTGTAATGCTCCGCCAAGGAACCTAAAAGAAATTAACCTATTATGTCACTAAGTTTGCTAAATATTTTTTTTGAAAGATTAAAACAACAAGATATAACAAAGCAAAAGCAATAACTGACATACATACATAAGCAATATAATAATAGTTACATCTCTCAAGAGTTCCATGATGTTGAATCACATACATAAGTTTTGTTAAGATTAAATATGATACATAACAAAGTCCACATCATAGAAATCAAATGAAATAATATACAAGTACATAAGATGCCACATGACATAACCAAAATGCATAATCATCCTCTGTACAAGTCATGGGGTATGAAATGTTAAAATAATATAAGACATCTCATAAAATCTCAAATAAACAAAGTATAATAAATCCAAAATATGACCATAGAACATAATCACAAGATCAGAAGAATAGAACAACTGCACAAATACATCCAGCATCGACATCCAGTTGTTGGATCTCAATGGTATAAGAAACACTACCACCCGACCTCATGGAATCTAAATGGCCCACTCCCACCATGCTGAGGAGATAATCTCAAGTCCCAAGTGGATAACAATCAAAAATTGAAAAATGAATCTAGGTCAAGGTATCCTGATAGTTATCTATCTCAAAGGTACCAAGTACATAAGCAACATCTAATCCCAAAGGCAACAAAGCCACATAAGAAACCTAATATGCACATGGGAAAGTGTCATCACATGAGCCAACTCTAAGGTTATCTTTTCTTACAAATAAGGCATACTAATGAGACAAGGTCACAACCAAGCATCCTCTCTACTCCCATCCTAGCCTGTACTAGCACTTGAGGCATGGGCAAGGTAATACACTGAATCTTGTTAACTCATTTTAACCCAAAAATAAAATGTTATCACTTATTAATACAACTTACAATGGGTTACCCAGGGAACCTCTTTAGGGCTTGGACCTTCATTGCAAGCCACTTCCCAGCATACACATAGATAACCTACCCTAACCCCATAAAAGAGTGTAACTCAAAAAATCACAATATTTACCTCAGTCCTATACAAGCAACTAGAAAACACTAATAAATGATTGAACGAAAACTCAGGTTACACCAAGAAAATCACAATATTCACCTCAGTCCTATACAAACAATTGGAGAGAACCAATAGATAATTGATTGAAAACAACATCATAGAAACACGTGAATGCATCACAATGGATTGGAATAAAAAAAGATCATGACCAAATAACATTAAATAACAACATCATAAATCAATCACTTCCAAAGCCTTTAGTAAACATACCTAATTGGTCAAAACTAGGTTTATCCCAAACCCCAACATGAAATAAAACATAACATCTCATCAAGTAGTTAAAACAAGTATAGTTACATAGTTAATTTGGTTTGTCAATATAATATCATAAAAATAGATTCACAATATTCAAGTTTTCATTTTCAAAAGTATCCCTGTTGAATGAGGGCTCCAATTTGGACTAATAAAATATAAGTTTCATTTTTGTTATATCTTAATTGTCTACGTCTTCCCAAATAAACCATGTGTCTATTTCAGTCTGATGATAATCTATATGGAAAAATTCTTTCATCTGAATTCTACCCATAAAACCCATTTACTAATATTTTACAAGTCCCACTTTAGTAATAAATGATCATTTTATTTAATAAATATTAGATTTTATTTCAAAATCAAATTTATCATTTTAAAACTATAAGTATAATTTTAATTTGAATTAAACTAAATTTAATTATACTAAACTGAACTCTAATTATTAACTATTTAAATTCACATAACATATATATATTTAAAAAAAACATTAAATTGAAATAATATAATAACTATTTATTTTTTACTATTATTTTTAAAGATATTTAAAAATAAAACTTTTAAAAAGTAATAATAATAATTTAACAACCTTAATTAAAGGTTAGTTGGTCGCGACAACCCTTGTGTTGGCTGCGGCAGCCTTTGAGACTATTGCGGCATCCCAGGGCTTGCATGCAAAAACCCTTGTGCTGCATACAACAACCAAGGCTATTGACCATGGTGGCAAGGGGGTTGGGGGTCATGGTCCCCCCTTCCATTTTAATTTTTTTTATGTAATTATTTTTAAAAAATGCCTTCCCGATTCCCAAGGCAAAACAAATAAATTACCACAGTAATATATATTTATTTTTTTATTTTTATTTTTTTATGGCTAAATGACTAAAGTCTAGATTAACTTTATTTATTTATTGTAATTAATTATTTTTTAATGTCTTAAGTGAATTCGAACCCAAGACCTCCCACATGAGAGGCTCACAAGTTACCATTGTGTTGTAGGCTCTTGCCTCAGAGTAATATTTTATTACTGTGGTAATTTCTTTTACATTTTTTATTTATTTATAATTTTTTAAAAATAATTTGATAGAGAGCATAGAGATAATCAAACAATTTTATTGAAAAAAGTAATTCTTTCTTCGATTTCATACCCTACCCATGAATCCATTTTCTATAAAATTAAGCTTTTGATTAAGGGTTTCAATTTGTTTTCTTTCAGAGATGTTTCAATAAGGAAGAACAAGAATCTTCAAAAGGAAAACAAGGGTTTCATTCTAAAATATGATTTCCATAACAAGATCCATATACATGGACAAATAAGATAGAGGTAGTTTGAAAGATTTACTATGATAAACTCTACATAATTCCTACCTCAATCTGATGCTAAAACCCGATGAATGCTCAAAGAATGCAAAAATTCCTATCTCCCAAAAACTGTTTCCGAAAATTGATCCTCCAAACTTGTGTGTAGAGAAATGAGCTCTAAACTCCTAACAAAGAAATTCTCAACCTAGGGTTTTGGTTTTACGAACACGCAAAGGCCTTTTCTTTTATTATCATAATTTATTTAATTCTTTGTGCATAATTTTTACTAATAATTAGAATAAATTTTATTTAAATTATTCTCACTTTGTATTATTAAATAATAAGATGTATTTATAAAATATATTTATTAATTAAATTAATAATAATATCTAAAGTTTATTTTTTAAAAGAATCTTCTAAATATAATATTATTAAATTGAATAAACATTGTTATGCCAAATTTGGTCTTTAATTAAATCTTTAAATATATGTTCTCTATTTAAATAATTTATATTAAATTTAATTTAAAATGGACTTTTCTTTATAAAATTTGTGTTAAATTAAATCATTCAATGATATCTTTACTTGATTTAATTATAACTGAAAATCACTGCAGACCCACAAACTTAAAAAGAAAAATCATCTAAATGACAAAGTACAAATTCAAACTCATACTTGTCCTATATTTTAGGATAATTGGCTCAAGTTTAGGATTTGGACTTGAGAACTATCTCCCCTCATTGAGATAGTACGATAAGACATGCTCATCTTGGCAATTCAGGGAAGTTGTACTCGATACCTAAATCTGCATAAAAGCTGAACATGTACATATGCATATATATCTAAACTAAATAGGCAATGGTGGGGAGTGGTACATCGTGTAGATCCCGATTAGCAGGTGATGACAACTCACTCCCTCAACCACATCAAAAATGTCAAACATTAAGTAAAACATACCATACACATGCAAGTATGGGGTAATTAACCACAAAATTTGTAAATAAATCATCCATCTAACTGTGATCATGGAACAACTAAAATAACTATATGAAACATACAAAGCATCATCATTGAAAGAATAACCATTAACACATTAAATAACCGAGTATCAAGTAGCTTATCAAGTATATAATCTAAGTATGAAATAACATCAATAAAATTAGGTAACCAAGTACCACTAAATCATAACACATAACCATAAAACATGGCCTAAAAGAATTTGGCAAAATATCATGAAAAGTAAGCTAGGGGTAGGCACTACAAGCTATATATGGATTACTTTCCATTATAGAGTATCTATCAAAGGTGAAAGTGGGTCAAATGCAGACCCTGCTTACTAATTTCACTCTAGATATAACATACAATTCACCAAGAGATCCATTAACAAGTCTTGCTTCTATTTAGATGTTTATTAAAAGCATAATGTGTTATTCTTTGCAAAGGAATACATGTTTTTCTAGTTGTTCTTCATGCATTTGACTGTTGTCTTTGTTTGCACAATTTATTGCTATAATTATTGCAAACATGTGATTCAATTATTTTAACATCTTTTTATAGTGTAGCTTTACTACCCTGTTAATAGAAAATAAGTACATAGATTTATCAAATCTTGTGTTGTTATCAACACTGAAGTGTAAATCTATATGAGTTAGTAGATATATGCCCCTAATCAGGTTGTGTTGGGTTTGGATCTTTTATGTTATGCAGTAGCTGATGAAATTCTACTTGCATGTTATTCTCATTTTCTTGTCAAAAAAAATGTATGTAATGTAACAACTTTTATAACTGGTCCCATAATAACTTAGCATTTGAATGTGGCATGTAAATTGAATTTTCATAACAAGGGGTGATTGTGCTAGGTTGCCAAAAATATAATCAATTATACATTACTCACCAAAGTGTACATGTTGTTAATGTGGAGAAGCCTATCATAGATGACTATCAATTTTAAGGAGGATCATTGGACCTTTAAGGCTCTTTCCATCAATAAGCAGGTATTTGACATGTTTTAAATCTTCTTGGTAATGAAATTAATCACACAATTGAAAAAGAGAAATCTTATATCATTATCACTGACACATAAGACAAACCTTTTTTCACCCTCCAGGTCTCTCTCTCTCTCTCTCTCTCTCTCTCTCTCTCTCTCTCTCTCTCTCTCTCTCTCTCTCTCTCTCTCTCTCTCTCTCTCTCTCTCTCTCTCTCTCTATATATATATATATATATATATATATATATTCACTATATCTCTCTTCCCTCTTTCTATCATTCATTTTAGTCACTCTCCTTGCCTCTCTCTACCTCTATCATTTCTTGTATGAAATGGACAATGCATCCTTTTATAAAAGTAGTTCAAATTTGACTTTGTCTCATCATCTCTATCTCTTCCACTCCATATTCCACCATATTGCACATTTGATTATCACTTCTTCTCCATATCCCCCTCTAGATATCTCTATATTTTTACCCCTTCCTCTCCATATGTCCCTTTGTATCTCCATATATATGTCTTTACCCCTCCTATGATCTTAAATAATTCATGAAAATAATCTTGACATAAAAGAAAACAAACAAATAATATCAGAAAAATCTTCTCTACAACATTTTAAGAATAATATATTTATTTATTATATTTATATAAATTTAATAAATAAATAAAATTAATGCTTATTAAAATTAAATGATAAAAATTAAACTAACTAAAATGAAATGAAATAAACATGCTAGTGAATAAATCTTGTTATACTATTCCTAATAAATGAAAGAACTAGACCATTGAATTGATTTTGTCATTCAATACTTGTCAACACGTGATTCATGCAACATATTCTTACTTTGTGAGCATCATTTATATGCTAAATAGATCAAGATTTAATTTTTAATTTTTATTTGAATTGAAAGACTCAAAAACAATCAATATTTATTTCTTGGATATAATATGACTTTTAAGTCAGCATGCATAGAAACAAGGTTGCAAAGCAACTTAGTTATTGCGTGTTAAAAATGAAAAAAAAAAGTATTTAGGTTTAAAAACTATAAATAATATATTTTGTAAAAAAATTCTAAAATTTCAATGTATTAAAAAATATTTAATTTATTTTAATTTAAAAGAGACATTTGAATTTGTTAAAAAATATATTTTGTTGATATGAAATAAATATATAATATTTTGTAAAACATAATTTAAAATTTTAATATATTAAATTTAATTAATTAATTTAAATTTATAAGAGACATTTGAATTTGTTAAAAATAATATTTTATTTATATGAAAGAAATATATAACATTTTGTAAAAAAATATAATTTAAAATGTGAATGTATTAAAAAAAAATGATTTAAAAGAGACATTTGAATTTGTTAAAAATAATATTTTATTTATATATAATAAAGACCAATTCTCATTTAAATAACATTATAATTTTAAAAACAAAAAGAAATTACCAACTTTCATATTCAAAAATATTATTGGCCAATAATACTATTGGGATTCAAACATAATATATTTAAACTTTAGGGATAAATTTAAGATAGTGGATATTTCTGAATAATTCGTCCTTATTGCCTCATTTTTTAAGCTAATCAAATGAATGAGAAATAATTCTAGAAATTGATAAAGTTAAATATTTTGCGTCTAACTTTACAAAATACTATACTATAATATTATTAAAAGTATTTAGGAAGTTTGATTGGTTAAAGTTATCAAATTTAATCACGAGTTAGATTTGCTCAATGCCTATAGTTCTATAGCCTACCAAAAGAACTAAAAAATGATTGATGCCGCTCTGTCCATGTTATTTATGTTTGGCTTTTACTCAAGATGTTTATTTTTCTAATCAAGTTATAGACCGATTTCCCTTCATCCAACACAAATCACATATACTAGCAACATTTTTCTCATGTTCTTTCCATTCAAAGATCCTGTACAATGATATATTTTACTAGAAAATTATGAATTTTTCCCATTTTTGCATTTTACAACGTTTGATAGGAAAGTCAAACAATCGAGGACAGTCTTCTAGGAATAAGTCTATCGGCTTAAAAATGGAATCGATAGAATTAAATCATACACACCAGATACATGAAATTGAAAAATTATATTGAAATCAAATTTTATACCCAACCCATGGTTTCATAGAAATAGTGACATTAGTTGATAACCAGACTTTAACTCAACTTTTTATTCATTAGGATCATTATCACTTAATACTAGTGTAGACACCCAAAAATTGGCAAAGACCTAAATCATGCAATTCCAATCAATCAATGCAAATTAAAGAGAAAATTAGAAGAAACACAACAGAATTTCAAATAAAAAATCACATCAGGTCATTAATCACCTACCAAATCGACAAGACCTAAATCAACTTTAAAAGAGGAAGAAAACAATTCAAATTCATAAAATAAAATTCAAAAAGGGAGGAAGAAAAAGATGAAGTGTTGAAAATAAATAAGACGTTTATTAGATCAATAAAATCAGTTATCCTCACAAGATTGATAATATCCCTTTTTCATTTTAAAAGAATTAAAATTATCCTCAATTGTCCTCTAAATCAAGTCTATTGGACTCTTCCTCATGGTCTCTTACGAGATATTTTTAGTTTCACTTTTACCCCCGTCAAAGGCGAAAATCTTGATTCTTACCCCAACCTCTTCCAAAATCCTATAAATAGGAGGGAAATCTAAGAGCAAGGGACCCAGGTTCTTATGCATCTACACTATAGGCATATTTAGACTCATCATTTTAACATTTTCACTGTAGCAAGCTCATAGCATTTAACATCATTTTGTATCATTTAACATCATTTATTGCATATTAGTTCATGGCATGATCATTTCAAGAGTATTTCTAGGAGTTGTATTTCACATATAATCTACATTTTAGTCATAGATCTTGCATGTTTTCATTGTAGATCTTCATTTTTAGCATAATCCCATTCTAGAACTATCACTAAGATGCTGGTATGAGATCTATTTTAGCAGTTGTAGTTAGGGAAACATGAGATGCTTGTAGAGATTACATTTTGATGATGATATCTTGGGTCTAGCATAGTTCGTCATCAGTCTATTTGCATTCTACACTAAAGTTTCATGAATACGCATTCATACCATGTACAAAATGGAGCCCACCATGGGGCTAAACTGAAAGCCTCTCTATTTTCAAGTTTTTCAACCGAATCTTTCATTTCTAGTATAGATTTGTGTTTTTTTCGCTATTCTCTTGTGCAAATCTGATCAAATATAGGTTCTATTGCATTTGAGAGACCTCATATCAGCAAGAACAACATTCCAAAGTCTTCCTTAAGAATAGAAGGGCCAGATCCGAATTTTTTGATGCTTCTGTGCTCTATTTCAATGCTTCTGAGAGATATTCTAATGCTTATGAACTTTGTTTTAATGCATTTAATCTTTCTGTAGTGCATTTGCATAGTTCTATAATGCATTTGCACAGTCCTGTAATGCATTTGCACCTTTTTATAACACTTTTGAGGAGTTCTATAATGCATTTAATCATTTCTATAGAGCATATGAAGTATCTTACAATGCATCTAATTTTATTATAGCACATTTGCATGATAAAATAGTGCATATAAGGTTTACTATAATGCATATGAGCATTTCTATAGCGCATCTAGTAAAAATTGTAGTTTTCTAAATCTAACTTCTAGATCTGAATATCTTTTGCTTATAGGTCCCTTCTGCATTAACAAAAAAGCCTTCAGATTGCAGACAACATGCAATAGGAACGAAGACTCTCATAAATGTGCCTAGTCTTTGCTAGCTCCGAATTAGGTAGGTGGACCTTAGCTCTCATTAATTAAAAGTGTGGCATTTCTAAGTTTTCAAACATAGCTTAATAAGAACATTCAATCTTGCTGATCTGATAAAGAAGTAGGCCTATGCTCTCAACTCCTCCAAGTTGATCATAATGCCTGACCTTATGTAAAGATCAATCACAATTGAACTAGGAAAGAACCCACACATGGTCTAATTAGGAGCCCCCTTTTCTTCAGTAGTATAAGGGTTGGGAAATAAACCTTTATGTCTATTGTGTTTGGGGAGCCAAAATAGTAGGGATATGCTCTCACTCTTCTCGAGTGATCAGATTCCCAGACCTATTTATGACTTCCATTTCTTGCTTTTCACTAGGTAGAATCATTTAGCCATAGAAGGGCTACCTCCTGAGTTGCCTTAGTAGGGCTAGTGAGAGGGATTGCCCTCTAATCTTGTATTCCTAATCAAATGCAAGCCACCTATGTTTGGAACATAGCCTTTCTCTAGTAGTCCCACAAGGGATTGTGCCAAACCTCCCTAGCATTGGTGGGAAGCTCTCTGTTGCAAGAGAGGTAAATCCAAACACAGTTGGAACACTGAGACCCACTAGTCACCTTAGATAACCTTGATAGGAAGCCATTTTTCTTCCATTTTCTAGGTGCATGCAATTTTTCATTTTTTTTTCGATTTCACCACTATTGTGCTTGGAAGTGCTTTAAAACTTAATAATGAACACCAGTGCAGATCACAAACCTTCTAGAAAGACAAACCTCAAATTGGTATTGAGAAACCAAGTCTAAGATGAAGATATTGTTGAACAATCCTTAAAGTAGCGCATATATTGCATAAAATAGTGCTTCTAAATGTTATTGTAATGCTTCCAATCTCTTTTATAATGCATACACTTATAAAACAACACATCTGAGACTTAAAACAACACATATGATTCAAGAAACAATGCATGTGATAGTTAAAATAGTGCATTTGAGCATTTAAATAGCACATATTAACAATTAAATAGCACATACGAACAATGAAACAATGCATTTGATTACTGAAATAGCGCATCTGACCATTCCTGTGATGCATCTAAGAAAAAGCATAAAATAGAGGCTATCTACAAACATGATACTTGTGGACAAACAATAAATTTGGATACCCTTTTCCTTGTTGGTATTTTACAAAGTCTGAGAATTTTCGTGCCTGACCGAAGACATCTTTTGAAACAAACAAAGCTATGTCATCATCAACCCAATAGTTCCCATTACCTCACTTTGCACATCAAGCCAGGAATGTTTGGAGACACACATCCATCCCTTTACCTAAATTTGTGAAAGTGAACCTTATCCTATCAATAGTGGCAAAAACCTTGTCCAATCTAGCTTGTTGCTGCAAACAAATCACGGTTAACGAAAAAATTTCACTTTTTGAAAAATGCCTAAAAACTAAAAGAATCCAAGTCACCTTTCATGCCACCATGAAAAATAGGTGTACCAACAAAACCAAAATGGTTTTCCATACGAGTGAGTGCTAGGATAGCAAGTAGAATCGTCAAATGCACAGAACCTCTAAACCTCCTCAAATCTACTAAAACAATGGATTGTGAGCAGAACAAAGTTACTCCCAAGTCACCCTTATTTGATCAAAATTCAGAATCCCTAGCCACAATGGGTTCATCTCATGTATGAGATGACAGAAGTATTGAATCTAAAATTGAATATTTTCAGCAAAATCTCGAACTTGTCGATATCATGGACAAGATACTGGAAAAACACAAAGAACGCTACATACTCACATTAGCACAACAAGGTGCAAAATTGCCATTTGACTTTGATGTGATCAATCTAAAATGAGATGAAGAAGAGTCACCTTTAGACGTTGTCACACAAAAATTGCAAGACTTACAACTAGAAATGGAAAAGATGAAAAGAGGAAAAATACAACCCCCAGAGTTTAGCCTCGAAAAGGTGTGTCCCCTACCATTTCGATAAAAGCATTACCTTCACACCTTTTCCTCCAAATGTGCAGATACCAAAATATGATAAATATTTTGGCATGTCAGATCCACAAGATCACCTTCGACAATTCTATATGCTAACTATGGAGTTTTTCCACGACGCAACATATCGAATGCGTCTATTTCTTAGGAGCCTCGAGGGCAAGCCATGGAGTGGTTCTCTAAATTACCCTCCAATATTACAACCTTCAATCAATTGGCCTCCATTTTTATCACCCAATATTCTTATAACATTGAAAGAGAAGTTACAATGATTGATCTATGTAACACAAAACAACTCTAGTGAATCATTCAAGGCCTTCCTACAATGGTGGAGGCACATGTTTGCCAAATATCATAGAGACATACTAGACAAAGAGAAGACAAATATCTTCATCAAAAGCCTCTCAAAGCTAATGAGTTATTGGCTTCAACTCCAAGGGCCTAAAGATTTTAAAACCACCTTAGAAAACACAGCTAAGGTGGAAGAAACCTTAGTAAACAATGACAATTAAATTATCTAAAGATGGTAAAGGTTTCTCCAACAATTCCACACAGACGCACAATTCCTTTGATCGGTCCACCAACAAACATAAATCATGGTGGAGAAACAATAACAAAAACACAAAAAATGATGGGGTAGTTGAAGCCAACCATGTCAAAACTCAAACTCAACACCCTTTAAATCAATCAGGTCCCATTGTCACACCTCAACAAAATAATACATGCTTGTTTTATTAATGTAACACAAAGACTCCCTCTACATCTAACCAACAAGTTGCTTACAATCAAGCTCCTCCCCCACGAAGATATTAGTCTTTTGATATACCTAAGGAGTATACACCGATATGAGTGTCCTATGAGAGTGCTTTACAAACACTCTTGGCCAATGACCTCATCATGTTACTCGAGGCTAAACCATATGAACCCCAAGTCAAGCCAAAATGGTGGAACGAGAAACACATTTATGCCTATCATCGAAATTGAGGGCACTTAACAAACAATTGTTTCACCCTCAAGGGGGTCATCCAAAAATTAATAAACAATGGAACCATTGAAGTAAACAATTTCATCAATAATGAAGACCATACAGCCTTCAAGAACCCCTTCATGTGTCATGAAAAGGGGGAGTCTTCCAAGGCCAATCAAAACACACCTCCTCAAACCAAGGTTAATTATGCACATCACTACAATAATATCATTGGCATGATTTCTGGATTTGATGACACTATAAATGTCATCATAATTTAAGATAAAAACAAAAAATAGTCCTCAAACACCGTTACCCGAGGTCAAGCCTCTAAAATTATCCTACCAAGACCTGTGAAAAATCATGATGGAGTAGCTCCAAGTTCCTCCATGCCCAAGTACAACCTGGTTAACCAATTACTCAAGACTCTGACCCACATCTCCATTTTTGAACTATTGCAAATCTCCCCAGAGCATAAAGAAATATTCATCCAAAGCCTTAGTACCAAATGACCTAGATGTGAGTAAATTTTAGAACATGGTCAGCAATCTATTTGCCCCTAATTGCGTCTCTTTTTCAGCTCAAAATGGCATGTCTGTCATCCAACCAAAAAATTCTCCTTTGCACATTAAAGTATTCATCCATAGGAATCGAGTTAAGAGAGCATTGGTTGATGGTGGGATTGGTCTCAATATTTGCACACTTAGTTTAGTGAAAGCCCTCATGTACACAGAGGATGTTTTTGACCCCAAGAAAAAATATTACCATTAAGGCTTATGACAATGAAGAAAGATCCTCCAAAGGCATGGTCATATTACCAATCAGAGTAAGACCGGTTGTGAAAGAAACTATCTGTCAGGTCTTAGACCTACAATTAACTTATAACATCCTATTGGGAAGACCATGGATTCATGACATGCAAGCCATTCACTCCACCTACCACCAGTGCCTTAAATTTCCTTACATGGGTCAAGAGGTGACCATACTTGGAGATCAACATTTTTCCCAGTATTGTAACTCACTTGTCCCTCATAACAGAGAAGAAGTTGATACGCTGATAGATGACATCAGCCAATCCATAGCTACAAGAACTTCACACTCTAATAACCAAATGAGTAACCACTCATCAACATCAACTAAGGGTAAAGAGAAAGTGGTTTTTTTGGGTCCTTCCACTCCTTCACCGCCATCATCATCAAAAGATCCTAAACAACTACACTATGAAGAAATGGATAAACTGATGAAAGAATTTGATAGAAAGTGTAAGTTGCACCGGAAAGGGGTAGGAGATTACTTAGTCTCCCTATTTGATCCCCCACTTTCTTTGAGGTCTCATGGAAAACCATCACCCACCAAGCCATATCATGCACATTTTATCAAAGCAAGTGGCACACCTCCAAACTCAGTGGAAGACATCAGTCAATAGAACATTGACATGTCCTCCCACCTACATGGGAAAGGCTTTGACCTAATGAAAAGGATGGGATACACAGGAGATGGTCCCTTGGGGAAAGGGACATGCATCATCAAACCTTTGATGGCATAGTTTAGGTCTAATAAGTCTAAAATAGGGATAGGGTATGATGGACAAGACAAGGTGCAAACCTCTTCTGAAGCTCGTCTAAAGAATAATGATCCTTCCTCTTCTACCTTGGTGTGGGTACCCAAAAAAAAGGATAGTTATACCCTGACAATAATTGATATCATAAATGTGAATTTGTCCCTCTCAAGTTCACATTCTACAAAAGAACCATCCATAAATACCTCCAATAACGAAGACGATGATGATTTTGCTAAATGGGAATTTGAGTCACTATCTGAGGAATCTCTCCACGATAAAGAATGTGATGTTGTCCACATACCCACCCCTGACAGTTTGGCCACACAAAGAAAAACTCATAGTTCAAGATCCACTTCACCAAGAAATAGAGTACATTGGGGTGGCTTAGAAGATGATGAACATGTTGAAGGGTTTCAATTTCAAACCTTATTCCCTGACTTCTTTCTAGTAGAAGTTGAAGATGATTAATACAAGCCTCTCACAAGCTCTACTTTCCCCGACACTCTAGAAGAAGTCCATGTCATATATTTGATGGATACAATGTATGAACCATCCAATGAAATTATGTCTTTAAACCTCGCTGAACCCTTCCCATACTACCAATCACTTTCCCAAGTCCATCCCGAACTCATTAACTAGGATACAACCAAGCCTCATCACCTCCCTCATTTTGACACTAACCATGAAGTTTTCATCTACCTTAATGTGGTTGAACCATCTTGTTAATGAAGAATGGAAGAAGAGCATATGGTTGGGTCGGGTATCAATCACCTCAATCACACTAGAGCAGGGCAAGCATCCCACAACCTTATTGACCCCCATCAAGTTGTGGCTAATCTTGATAAAAAAAAAGGAAAAAAATAGAAGTGATGCATCCCAAGGTGAAAACCCAACCGTGGCACCCACGGATGGGGTAATTGATACCTTACCTGAACATTCCAAGGAGAGATCTTCTATTTTGATTGAGCCGACAAAACCAGTCAACATTGGCACAAAACAAGAACCAAAGGTCATTTATTTGGCACAGTCCTTGAACCCATAAGAAAGGAAGGCATTCATTGAATTCTTCTAAGAAAGACATAAACTTTACATGGTCTTATGCAAACATGCCCAGCTTAGACCTAACCTTAATCCTCCACTATCTTAACATTTTGTCGGAGGTCAAGCCAGTAAAGCAAAACCTCAGAAAGATGCATCCCCATATATCCCTATTAGTCAAAGTGGAATTGGAAAGATTAATCAGCACCAATTTCATCTAGCCCCTAGTGTATGCATCATGGATATCTAACATTGTTCCCATATCAAAGAAGAATTGTAGCATATGCATTTGTATCGACTTTTGAGATTTAAATAAAGCATGTCCTAAAGATGACTTTCCCCTCCCTAATATCGACACCATTGTTGATCTCATAGTAGATCATTCCATGTTTTCACTCATGGATGAGTTTTTAGGGTATAATCAAACCAGAATAGCACTAGAAGATCAAGAGAAAATAACTTTTACTTGTGCATGGGGCATGTTTTTTTGGAATGTAATGCCCTTTGGGTTAAAAATTACTGGGGCTACCTATCAATGGGCCATGACCACTATCTTTCATGATATGATGCATATCTTCATGGAAGATTATGTGGATGACATTTTTGCCAAGTCTCATAGTCAAGAAGAACATCTTCCCATACTGGCCAAAATATTCACCCACCTAGAAGCATTCAAAGTTAGGCTCAATCCCAAGAAGTGTTCTTTTGGCATCAAATCAGGCAAGCTCCTAGGATACATTGTCTCAACCAAAGGGATAGAAGTTGACCCCAAGAAGGTACAAGCCATAATTAGTATGCAACCTTCAAAGAATCTGAATCAATTATGCTCTCTTCAAGGTAGGCTTCAATCAGTTCACTGGTTCATTTCGCAGTTGGCAGTGTATACCTTTCACACACTTGCTACATAAAGACATAAATTTTAAGAGAGATGATCCATGTTAGAAGGCTTTTGAAACAATTAAAACCTATTTGTTGAATCCACCTATGTTGGTACCTTTGGTATCACACAAACCATTACTATTGTATATTTCTGTAATGGATAAAACAATCGGAGCCCTCCTGGCACAAGAAAATGACCAAGGAAAAGAACAAGCCATTTAGTACATCAGTCATACCTTGGTCAACTATGAGCTTAATTACTCTTTCATTGAAAAGGCTTACCTAGCTATAGTTTTTCCTTCCCAAAAACTACGTCATTATCTCTTGACACACAAAGTCAAGCTCATCTCCAAAATTGATCCTCTCAAATACCTTCTCAACAAGACAACATTAACAGGTAGATTGGCTAAATGGGTGATGATCCTAAGTGAATTTGACATTGAGTATGTTGATAGGAAGGCGATAAAAGGATAGGCCATTGCCAATCAATTGGTAGATGCACCTATAGAGAGCTCCAATCCTATCTTAGTTAACTTCCCTAATAAGCACATTCTTAAGATAGAGCCAATAACATGGAAATTTTATTTTGATGGTTCCTACATACACCATGGGTTAGGCATTGGTATTTTGTTCATCATGCCACTTGGTGTTTCCATCCCTAAATCTTACAAACTGCTCTTCCCTTGTACCAACAACATGGCTGAATACAAAACTTTGGTCTTGGGTCTCAAGCTAGCTTTGGAATGGAAACTAATAGCCCTATAAGTTTATGGAGACTCCCAGTTAATCATCAATCAAGTTACTAACACTTATTAGACTAAATATGAAATATTATTGCCTTATAAACATATAGTTGATACACTCAAGACATGCTTTGTTCACATTACTTTTGAACAAATTCCCAGAGAAAGGAATAGAGCAACAGATGTTATGGCCACCTTGGCCTCTTTACTTCAGCTCCCATAGTAGCACGAGTAGTATGAGTTCCTAGTGGAATAGGTGGTTCAACCCGCATTTACTCAACCTAATTCTCTTATCATTTTCCACCTAATCACTCCTAATTCCTTTGGTATAGTCCCATTATCACTTACCTCCATGATAACACCATTCCGTCAGACCTCTCACATAACCAAAAATGAAATTTCATTTGACAAACCTCCTGTTACACCTTGGTAGCTGATATGTTGTATAGGAAAGGTCTTGATGGTACTTTATTTAAATGTCTTGAAAAGGATGAGTCTAGAGTTGCTCTGCAGGAAGTCCATGCAGGGATTTGCATGTCACACTCCAGTGGGTTCACATTAGCAAAGAATATTCTTAGAATGGGCTATTTTTGGCCATCCATGGAAAAGGATTTTATTGATTATGTCAAAACCTCCAAAAATGTCAAATCCATGGTAACCTTATTCACGCACCAGCCCAAGAGATAAACCCTTTGGCCACACCATGGCATTTTTATCAGTGGGGTTTTGATTTGATTGGAGCCATCCGTATGCCCTCCTCCAGTGGGCATAAATGGCTTATCACCACCACCGAATACTTCACCAAGTGGGTCGAAGTGGCACCATTTGTCGACTCTATGGGAAAACAGATCTCTTTTATTGTCAACCATATCATTTATCAGTTTGGCATACCTCATGCCATTCTCACAGATAATGCCTTGTACTTTAAAAATTAAATAATTGATGAATTATGTGAAAAAATTCACATTATACACCAGTCTTCATCAATTTATTATCCCCAAGGCAATGGCCAAGCAGAGGCTACCAACAAAACCATCATCAACATCCTCAAAAGAATTGTCAATGATATTGGTAGGGATTGGAATTTGTAGTTGAACCCCACCCTTTAGGCCTATAGGACGAGCATTAGGATGCCTATAGGCACAACACCCTTCTCCTTGGTTTATGACTCTGAAGCTATTCTCCCTTTAGAGATTGAGATCCCATCCTTGAGAGTTACTCTTCAAGACATCCTATTAGATGAGGATTATAGAGTGGCCCATCTAGAACAATTGGAGTTGTTAGAAGAACATCAGTGTACAACACATGAGCCTCTCAAAGTGTATCAGAATAGATTATCAAGGCATTACAACAAAAAGGTCAAACCCTGTGTCTTTCAGATTGGTGACCTAGTGCTCAGAGAAAACCCTAAGAACCAAGCAGCAAGGGAAAAGAAAGGAAAATGGGAGGCCAACTGGATTGGTCCTTACCTTATCACAGAATCCTTTGGGACTGGTACATACTAACTTTTAGATTGTGATGGTATAGAATTAGCAGAACCTACCAATAACATCCATCTCAAATGATTATATGTCTAAAAGCTTTGAGAAAAATATAAAAAATAAAATAAAATAAAATAATAAAAAATACTAAAAAAGAAAAATTAAAAATTAAAAAAATGTACAAAAAAAGTGAGAACACCACTTTTGGTTTGAAAAGGGGCAAGAGATAGCACTTTTGGACTTCCCTAAACAACACAAGTCCTTCAATGCTGAAAAATAGTCAAGGCAGCCCTTAAGCAACCGTCTTTGGACATATTTTGCTTGTGTCAAGTAGCATCGAGTTAATTTCACACATACCCAATTGAGAAACACTTGTGGGTTATAGTTCTGAGGTCTTTTGGCATCAAATGTGGTTCATACTAGCAACAATAGCCAATATGACAGTAGCAGTAGAGCGAGGGAGATAGAGCTCATAATAGCAATAACACTAACAATAACAAGACCAAATCAAAGCCCTTTTCCTTGATTGAATGTACACCCACAATTTTTTTTAAATGTTCATGCAACAACCCCTATTCGTACCACAAAGTAAAGGCTGAACTAGAACTAGAAGTGGGAGTAGTAGGATTCAAGAAACACTTCTAGGTCACAATTCCATGGTTCTTTGGCATCAAATGTAGTTCACAATAGTGGAGATAGCTAGTATGATAGCAACAACGAGGAGCACAACAAATTCAGCAAAACAGGGAGTCTGATTATGTATTGAGATACCATAGACATGAATTGCAAGAAAATCAATGCACATCTCCGCTATCCACCTTGGCCAATGAAATCCAATATTTATTTTAGCCCTTAGTCAACCCATTTGGTGTCATAAACTCCCTTCATTGCCTCTTTAGGTACCTCACATGGTCCTGGTTACCCTTGTATTCCACCAAATCTCACTCACCTCCTCTGTTTCACCCCCACAGACACAAAAATCATCCACAATAATCTAAAATGTCAAAAAAAAAAAAAAATTTGCCTAAAATTACCAAAAAAAAAAAAAAATCATCCAAAATTACCAAAAAATTCAAAAATTGACAAAAATTACCAAAAAAAAATTCAAAAATTGCCTAAAATTACCAAAAAAAATTTCAAAAATCATCCAGAATTACCAAAAAATTCAAAAATCATCCAAAATTACCAAAAAAATTCAAAAATTGATAAAAATTACCAGAATTTTTTAAAAATTGCCTAAAATTATCAAAAAAAATCAAAAATTGCCTAAAATTACCAAAATAAATTAAAAAATCATCTAAAAATAACAAAAAAATTCACAACTGGCCCGAAGCATTCAAAAAGGGGGTCAATAATTGCTAAACATGACCGTGAGAGCTTGAAACATTAATAACACCCCAAAATTCCTATCAATTCTTGCCTCATTTTAGCTCAATTAGGCTATATAACAGGACATTAGATACTTGAACCCAACATGCCCCATTGATATTAAGAAGCAACGTGGTAATGTCTTGAAACATTTCGCGAGATTTTGGAAAATCTGGCTCAACGCAGATAGCATAAGAGGTGCCCCTGTTTCCCTCCTCTTATCAAGAGCAACAATTCCCCATGGATCATTAGTCTTATTTAAGTTGCAGTGGCCACGATTAGTCTAGCCCCCTTCAACAAATATATCAATGCTATCTCGAAAGCCCAGATATCCATTAGACTCTTTCATCCTCACTTAACCAGGGACACAAAATAAGTAAGCATAAGTGTGCGAGCTTGGCTCCCCCCTCCAACACCTTTTTTGGCCCAAAGTGCCTTTTTAGGCTCCTCTAGCACCTTTTCAAGGCCCAAGTGTCCTTTTTGGACCCCTCCAGTGCCTTTTTAGGCCCAAAGCGCCTTTTTAGGCTCCTCTAGTGCCTTTTTCAAGGCCCACACGTCCTTTTCAAACCCCTAAAGTGCCTTTTTAGGCCCCTCTAGCACCTTTTTCAAGGCCCACACGTCCTTTTTGGACCTCTCCAGTGCCTTTTTAGGTCCCTCTAGTGCCTTTTTTAAAGGCCCAAGTGTCCTTTTTGGACCCCTCCAGTGCCTTTTTAGGCCCAAAACATCTTTTTTAGGCCCTTCAAACGCCTTTCTAGGCCCCTCAAATGACTTTTTCAGCCCAAACACCTTTTTATAGGCCCTGTTTCACCATTTGTTAAGACCCCCAATGTCTTTTGGGCCCCCAACATGCCTTCTTGAGTTAAAGCACCTTTTCAAGGCCCTATTTCACCTACTTGAGACCCAAGTGTTCTCTTTTGGGCCCCAAATGCCTTTTCATAAGCGTCGAGAATGCCTGTCTCATCACACACTTAGAGAAATGTCCCCACATTGGCCTTATTATTGTCTATAATGGTTCTTAATGTACACACAGACATTCTTGCTTACCATTCACAGTTATCCTCACTCTATGGATGGTATTTTTCCCATTTTACAAGAGTCAAACCATTCCAACATTTATCACAAAAACAAAAAAACACAAAAACATTCAAATATTTACTAAACATCCCAAAAACATTTAAATATTTGACAAAACCACAAAAAACATCCAAATATATTTCAAAAATACCAAAAATACACATGATAATGCATTACAATCAACATCAGTTGTCCCCTTGTTTTCCACAACAATAAGCACAAACTTTATATTCTCCTACGACAACATTAATTGCATTACATCCCAATAGTGTCTAGTAGATCATTTATTCTATCCTCCTGAGGGAGGTGGCACAACAGGGTGTCTGATCAATGGTGTCTCTTTTGGCCTAGCTCCAGACAAAGAAGCTCCTAGTGTCAACCCCCTACATGTTTAGACTGCATCCATAGGAATTGGAAACCTTCCACTACATAATTGTGTGTTTAACAAATGTGTAAATTCTATAAATTGCGTCTCTTGTTGGTCCTCATTTGGGAATGCCTAATAATAATGTTCCATCCAATAAGCGACTTCTTGGTGTACCTTTGCCGTGTGGTGTATCTCCATGAACACATTCTCCACCAACTTACTTACCCCCTGTGTAGTGATCATTCATTGGGTTGCATTTTGCTCTTGTTGCACTTGATCAGTCATCATTTTCCAATGCTCCACGTCTGCTTCTGCCTCACCCAAATGCTACTGTAGTTGTCTCACCTTCCCCTCACTTAATGCTAACTGCTCCTAACTCTTCAATGCCAAGGAGTTTGCCTTCACAATCGCTTCCCTAAATGACTCACACTGTGACTGTAATAACACTAGCTCATTTTGCACACTCTCCAAACCCACCTATGCCATCTTCATCGATTCTTGCAACCACTGAGCCCTTGATCATTTGGCCTGCATTCCTGCATCGCTTCCCTCAACTTGCGCATGTTCCATGTGCAACTCCATCTCTAGTGATTGCACCTGTGCCTGCTCTGCATCTTCCATCGCCTATAGTCATTTTGCCTTTGTTTGTGCCTTATCCTCTTGAGCCTTCTCCATCAATCCCAACAAAAATGTGACCTCCTGTTCTGTGTTCTCTACTTGCACTCTCTCTATAGCTAACAGTTTTCATAATCCTTCTATGTCCTGTGATGATTGATCTCTATCTCCCATCTCTAGCTATGGCTCCCCCACTTTTACACCATCTCATTCCCCCTTCTATTGAACCTTGCCCCAACATCCTCAGGCTAATCCACTGACATGTCCCACTCATTACTTCACCACCACTAACACCCCCCACATCCTTCATAGTTTCTCCCATAGACTTTTTAGGAGATTTTATTTCCCCCACTTCCTCCTCTACTTTCAACATACTCTTTGTCTTCTCAGACGAACTATCCTCCACCTGCATCATTGGCCCGTCATCTGCTGCCACCTGCAATGCCTATTGCGTTGTAGTCTTAGATAACATCATTAAAGTCAATAAGGGCATTTTTTCTACCGCCATTCCCACCTCTTTGGGTTGTTCTGGCCCTTGTCCTGGCTGGCTTGTCTCACCTGAACTCGAAGCTAACACTTAGAGTTCTAATTGATCCACCCACTCCTCAAAAGTTTGCCTAACACATTTTTCTCTCTATCCTTTCCTCATCCACCTTTATTGGCTAGCATCAGCCTCCCACTATGATTGATCTAGTGAGCTCGACATACTTTCACTTGCACGATTCCCACAACTTCTCATTGTCTCCAATAATCATGTTCTACTCCTCACTTCACCTTGATTCATTATCATACTATTTGCCTCCTTATAGCCGTCATTCACCTTGGCCTTTTTATATACTAGTCTTCCACATATCCACTCTCTGCATCCTATTGCATTGGTACTTGATACACTTGACCCTCAACTCTGACATTTAGCCACCCAGTTTTTTGTTGATGCATACTGACCATCGAATTCTGCTACTAAATCATCACTAACGCATCCCATGTCTGGTTCACACATAATGGTTTTCTATGCTATCATGTGCTTTTAGTACCTCAATGATGTGTTTGACTAGAGGTACCATGATGAAGTCCTGATATTTTTATTGGTTTTTCATTGTTTAACTACTATGTGTATATGAGCAATGTTAGTATGCTAATAGAAACCAAATTTAAATAAATCTTCTACAAACTAAACAAAATTCATAAACTTCAAGATAGACTAAGATGAGCTCTCAATTGAGAATATGAGCCATTAATGGGCTCTCTTCAATGAGAAGCTCTCTTGTTGAGTAGCTTTGTCTAAATAGATAGGATGTATGCTCAAGCTTTATGCTTCAAAAAGGGCTTCAAATGGAGTTGGAATTTGGGTGTGAGTGTATGGTTTTGATGCAAAATGGCTTCTTAAAATGGCATTATGACTTTACTTCATGGATTGTGTTATTTTGCAAAGGGGAAGGATCCAATTTATAGGCAAGAGGCTTGAGGGATTGAGGGCTAAGATGCAAGGATGGGAAAAAGCTCATGGAGGGCTCAGATTGCATGAGAGGAGAGCACATGGATTGTGCTTCCTTACAACCAATCAAGAAGTGACACATGTCACAGGGTGAGAGGATGGAGGAAAGGGGAAGGATGAGTCAACAAAGGAGGCTCAAGGGATAAAATCTTCATAAAGACCCTCATAATGGCTTGTAAGAGCAATAAAAGGGCTTTGGAAGAGTCATTTATGGCCTAGTGGACTTCATAAAGTTTTATGGTTGGGATATTTTGAGGGAGATGAGAGGAATTTCGACTTGGGCTTGATTAGGAAGGTTTTAAGCTTGCTTAGGCTTGTGCAAATGATTAGAGGATGGATTAGGATGGTTTAGTATTAGCTTAGGGATAGGCAAGTGGATGGCATTTAATGAGGGTGGGTGAAGGAGGAGATATTTGTTAACTTTGGCTTGGGTTAGTAAGTTTTAACCCATGTTTAGGGAATGTCACAAGGTTAGGAGGGGATTAGGATTAGGTTTAAAGACATCTTCTAGAAGAGTCTAGACTTTGGATGAGGATAAAGACTTTCTAGAATAGTCTAGAATTTCCTAGGATGAGGATGAAGACTTTCTAGAAGAGTCTAGAACTTCTTAGGATGAGGATAAATATGGTTTTTAGGAAATAAATAAAGTTTTATTTATTTCAAGGGTTTGGGTTGAGGAGATATTTATTAAAACTTTTTTAATAAACATGAGGATTAATATTTAATCTTAATTAAATATTTTGAGTTGGGATTAGGGTTAGGAAATGATGGGATTAGCCTTTAATCAAAATTAAAGAAGGATTAGAAGATTTTGGAAGAGGTTAGTGGTCTTAAGGAAATTGGCCAAGTTTTGGGCAAAAAATAAATTTTTAATTTATTTTGGGTTTTTTGGTCAATTTATTAATTAAATAATTAATAAATAAGGAAATAATGTTTAAATAAGATTTAAACATTTTTGGGAGTGATTCCTTAATTAAATATTTTTAATTAAGATAAAGGGATTTAATGGCATAACAATAAATAAATAAAATAAATAATTAGTTAATTAATAAATGATGATGTCATCAAGAATTTTTCAGAAAATAAAAATACTTTATTTTCTAAAGGTTTTTAGGTGTCTACACTATGATCCTTTGGTTTCACACATTACTAGTGTCCACTTATAAGGGCCTCCTCTCAGATGGAATTTCGTGTGTACCTCAACCAATTTTGTGCCCTACCTTAGGTGAGGTCTTTTATCTAACATGTGACTGATTTGTGTGCCTATTTTTATTATCTTGTAGCTATAGCTTATGTTTCTTAGTGGTTGTCATGCTTTCTTGTACATTGTTCCTCTTTGTTGGTACTTCTCGGCATGACATAGTATTCACATCACTATAGTTGAGCTAGTGGTGGTTGTACTTAGTCACTTTTATCACATGCTCTATGATGACAATTAGTTTGCATCTCTTTAAAAAGTGACAATTAGTTGCATTCATCTAATTTTCATTCTCCATCTTGGGTTCCTTGCAAAACAAATGGTTGGCACATAAATTAGGATACAATTCACTGACCTTAATCAGCAACTTCATGATTGGTTATCACCAAAATGGACAACAACATCAACATTTACCTCAAAGTGAGATTCTAAGCACTCAATTATCATGGAATTTGTTTCTTCATCCCATCCATGCTTGCATTACCCTTCATGAATTCACCACTTCATCCCCTTCATTGCATTCTGTGGCCTTTGACTCTCTGACACTTTTCGTCACTATCAGATTGCACCACCTCATCTGCTGCCTTGCGTGGCTTTTGAATCTCAAACAATCTCATTTAACCACCTTCCATTTTCATTTGATTCATTGCATCATCTTTTCTCATCCTTTGTCTCCTTCATTTCACCATTTGATCTATTCATTTAGTCGCTTTTGAATCGCAAAAAATTGACACTCCAACTCAAAGCCTTTGAATCTCAAACAATTTCATCACATTTCCTTCACATTTCACCATTTCATCCATTCATTTAGTGTAGAATGCATCTCATCATCCATCTCCTTCATTTCACCATTTCATCCATTCATTTAGTGGCTTTTGCATCAAAAAAATTGACACTCCAACTCAGAGCCTTTGCATCTCAAACAATTTCATCACATTTTCATTTCATTTCTTTTCATTACATACATCATATCATTTCCTTTCATTACATTTTCACTTACCATTTCATTTTATTATATTTTATATCATATCATTTCACTTCATTACATTTTCATTTCATTAACTATCATGTCCTTACTTATCATTTCATTTCATTTCATTACTCATCTGATTTCATTTGATTACATAATTTATTTCATTTTCATTTCATATTCCATACCATTTCATTTTCATTTCTTATTCTATATCATTTCATTTCATTCCATATTCCATCTCATTTCATTTCATTACCTATCTTATTTCATTTCATTTCATATTCCATTTCATTTTCATTACTGATCCCATTTCATTTCATTACATAGTCCATTTCATTTTCATTTTTTTACCTATCTTATTTCATTTCATATCATTTTCATTACTCATCTCATTTCATTTCATTGCATAGTCCATTTCATTTTCATTTCCTATTCCATCTCATTTCATTTCATGACATATTACATTTCAATTCACCTCCTTACTCATTTCATCGCATTTTCATTACTCATTTCATTGCATTTTCATTGCATTCCCTATTTCATTTTATTAAATCACACTGTATTTCATCATATGTCATTTCTTTCCCACACATTTTATCACATTTTCTTCCATTATCATGACATTCACCTCATTACAATTCATTTTTCATCTTATTTCATTATATTGCATTACAAATCATTTTCATTACCTCATGTTATATTTCATTATATCACATTCTGTTATTCTGTTTCATTCAATTTCATTACATCTCATTTCACTATTCATTTCATTGCATATCATGTTATCACGTCTCATTTCATTTGATGTAATTACATTCATATTACCACATCACACTTTCATTAAATCATCAATAACCAACCATCTATTCTAAATCATGATCCATCTACATTAATCATTCACATATATATACACATCTGCATCCACTGCTACCATAATCATCAAATCAAATCATCACATGCATCCATAAGACCATGATATAAGAAATACACACGTCTAAAAATCAACCAGCTTGGATATCTCATAAAGAAATATATCAAATCATCCACATCAAAAGGTCATCATCATCAACATCAAAGGATCCTCATCATAATTGACATACATGATAAGCCAATAAACAGAACACAAAAGCTCCACAAATCAACCCTATGTCGCACCATCTACATCATCTATTTGTGTATGATCTGAGGCTCCCTACTCACTGGGGGCACTCATCCCATCTTGAACAATTGAACACCAAACAACGACATCAATTTTTCATCACAAGTGATCATCTTACATCAATCAAATCTCAACATCTAGCTATTTAGCTAATGGTTCTATCTTGAACTAGTTATTTGTCTTGCTCTGTATCTTGAGATTGACATGTTAGTTTTCCCTACTATGTATCCTAAGGGGGGCATTTTTTCTATCTATCAACATTACCTAATTGATTCTACACATCACTTTTGTGACTGCACATTCCCTATCAACTGTTCTAAGTAAACATTTTCAAAAATAAAATTGGAACATCCCTATTTCACACATCCTTTTTTTTTCCAATTTCATTTCTAAGGGGGTAGTATATTGGGGCATCAAAATTTTTTGAAATATAAAAAATGTCCTACGACAACCAAAAATTTTCAAACATCAAGTCGACCAAAACTGGGATATCTAAGCAAAAATATTGCAACACCAAGTCAACATCACAATCAAATCATCAAATCAACATCACAATCAAATCATCAAATCAATGATAATCAAATCATCAAATCAACAACAATCAAAACATCAAATTATCAATGATCAGACATCAAACCATCAACAGATAGAGACCACAACAATGAAAAAATGTTAGAATCTCATCAAACAGACATCTAGTCATCAGAATTTGACCTAAAATCAAAAAATCAAGATAGTCTTTGAACTAATATGCTTCACATATGAGCTCAAAGAGGGGCATTTTTAGACACCCAAAAATTGGGAAAGACCTAAATCATACAATTCTGATCAATAAATGCAAATTAAAGAGAAAATTAGAAGAAACACAACATACTTTCAAATAAAAAATCACATTAGGTCATTAATCACCTATCAAATCGATAAGACCTAAATCAATTTTAAAAGAGGAAGAAAACAATTCAAATTCATGATGGGCCCTCTCTCTGTTTTTGAATTAGCTGGAATGCTAGAAGGCAGGAAATTGGTCGGGGAGAATCTGGTAGGAGGTACAGATCCAGGGGGAACTGTAGGGGGAGATGGAAAGAATGACGAGATAGATTGTTGTCTTTTGGTCGATGTGGACATTGGTAAGTGTGGGGTCTGTGACCTTCCTTTGGATACTTCTATTGCTTCATCAAGGTAGGCTCTTGAGAAGGAGAAAATCCCTTTGGATGGTGAATCTATTACAGAAAAGATCTCATATGGGTAGAAGGTATCAGGTCAAAGGTCTTGGTCCTCCCTATTTGGCAAAAAACTCAATGGTAAATCATCTTTCCTGCTAGTGACTGCTAAATGTTGTTGGGAGAAAGGTGAGTTTCAAGTCTTTATCCCAGATCCTTTAGTTGATTTTTTTTGTGTCTTCCATGGATTTTACCCTAGTGGGGAAATTTTTAGGGGCAACACTAGATTTAGAGTCGCTAAGGAAAATGGTTTTGAACGAAAATGGGTTATTCGAGGAGAGGTAGATATAGCACCCATGTCGAATGGTTTCTTCTCATTTATCTTAAACTATAAGGAAGATTTGAATCTAGTTCTTTATGGAGGACCTTGGTCTTTTGGAAAATGTTCACTCACTATTAAAAGATGGGAGCCTAATATGGATCTTTCAGATTCTTTTTTCTTAACAACCCCGATTTGGGCTCGTCTCCCTGGTCTCCCTTTGTAATTTTGGCATGAGGACATCTTTAAAGGTATTGCCAGTTCTTTTGGTGAACTGGTGGCTCTAGATCATGCTACGGCTTCTAGAACTAAACTTCAAAGTGCTATACTTTATGTTAAAGTGGCTTATTTGAACCATCTTCCAGATAAGGTGGAACTAATTTCTAAGCTTGGTGAAAAAACCCAAGAAATTTTTTGAAGATCTCCCAAACTCTTGCTATGCTTGTAAAAAATAGGGACATTTGGTGAAAAAGATCTCCCAAGCATTGAAAAGGAGGTGAAAAAGGCTAAAATCTAGCAAAAGAAAGTTTGGAAACCCAAAGTTTCTTATCCAAAAGAGCAAAAGAAAAATGTGGACTTAATAGCTCAACATGCTAAGGTGGAAAAAGTTATTGAGAACATTCATGAGGAAGGGAATGTTTTTGAGCTAGATACTGAGGGAGTTAATATTGAAAAATAAGGGAATGGATCTCAGCTTAAATCCATGGTGCCTAAACAAAGTATAAATGATCTGGCTGATTTAACAAAACAAATTGTTATTTACCAAAAGATGGAAGATCGGTAGGAAGATGTAGATGAGAAGATCTTGCTTGAGGAAGGTGAAATCTTGGTTGAATATGGAATCCAACTTGAGGAGGGAGATTTACATTGCTCCCTATCCAAGGAGATTCAGGTGTTTGACTCATTAAGTTATCAGGATGATTTTTATACTTCTAGAGACGATCCTCTGATCCTCGAAGTTTCAAAGGAAAAGGGAGTAAACTCAAAGCTTAAACCAAATCAAAGGAAAAAGGCTAAAAAAAGAGCAATATAGTTGTGAAGGGGGTAGAGACTAGAAGCAATAAAATAGATCAACAAACCAAAGAAAAACCACAGACATCTACCTCGAAAAAGTCTAGAAAAAGAGCGGATGAGCAACTCAAGGTGAAACCAGATGTTGGTACCCCATGCCATCCTAGAAGAAGAACCTTTAAGAAAACCAGAGAGTTAGAGAGTATGCAGAATATTGCTGATGGTAGGCAAGCAACTATTCTAGATATTACCCCTAAAAGATAGAAATGAAAATTATTTCCTAGAATATTAGGGGGCTGAACAGTGTCCATAAACTAGATGTAGTTAGGAATTTTGTTAGAGAAAAAAACCCAGAATTCCTTTTTTTGCAAGAAACAAAGATGGATAAAGAGAAATTTATGCAGATTAAAGCCTTTAAAAATTATTCAATAAATGCTAGCAATTCAGAGGGTGCTTCAGGGGGTACTTTGATGTTATGGAAGAAGAATTGTTACTCTGGAACAATTCTATTTGCCAGTAAATATCTTATGATAGCCAATATTACTAGTGTTGACCAAAAGGAGGGTTGGTATATTGTTAATATATATGCTCCCAACATTAAGAACCTAAGGAAAAAGGTTTGGGATGCTATCTCCAATATTAAAAGTAATGATTATTTTGGATGATGGATAATTATGGGAGATTTTAATGTTCTTCTCTATGATCATGAAAAAATGGGAGGTAATGCTACCTAGTTGGAGGGGAGGTTGGACCTTATGGAGTTTATAAACAAAGAGGGTTTGATGGATATAGATCTTCAAGGAATCTAGTTTACTTGGAGTAATAAGAGAGTGGGTAATGATTGTATCCAAGAGAGGTTAGACCGTGCTCTTATTTCTTCTGACTGGACTAAAGACTTTGTTTGCAAGTTGGAAGCCTATTAGAGAATTGGTTCAGATCATTTTTCTCTCATTTTCACTCTGCAAAGATAAGTTTTAAGAAGAATTTTCCTTTTAGATTCAAAAAGATGTGGATGCAGCACCCACTATTTGAAAGTAAGATGGAAGAATGGTGGAGTATTGATATTGAAGGTACAACTCTCTTTAGAGTTTCCTCTAAGCTTAAAAATGTCAAAAAGGAAGTTAAAATTTGGAATAAAAACTATTTTGGGAATATTTTTGAGAATAAAACTGCTATAAAGGAGGAAATCCAAAAAATTCAAGACAAAATTCAGAAATAAGGATATACTCCTGACCTTCTTTTAGAAGAAAATGAAAAGTTGGCCCAATATCATGACATCATTACTAAAGAAGAAATCTATTGCAGATAGAGGTCTAGATTGATATGGTTGAGCGAAGGGGATAAAAATACCAAAAATTTTCATCTTTCCACCCTTAAACATAGAGCCGAAACTCACATTTCACATCTTAAAAAGGGAGACTTAAAAATTACTAAGGATAAGGACATTATGATTGAAATGGTGATTTCCTTCTCTTCTCTAATGACTGCTGACCCTAATATTAATCTGGATAATCAGGCTAATTTCCTAAGAGTGATTCCTCCATTGGTTACAAAGGAACAAAATAAATTGTTAAGCTCAATTCCAAAGGATGAAGAAATCTTCAAAGCTGTTTGCTCTCTTGGAGGAGACAAAGCACCTAGTCTAGATGGTTTTCCTATGTTTTTCTTCTAGAAACTTTGGAAACTTGTTGGAAAAGATGTTTGTGATGTTGTGAAGGAATTCTATGGAGCAAAAAAAATGCTGAAGGAAATTAATTCCACCTTCCTTTGCTTAATTCCTAAGAAAACTAGAGCTGAGTCTCTTGATCAATTCAGACCGATCAGCCTTTGTAATTCTTTCTATAAAATTATCTCTAAAGTGCTCACTTCCAAATTGCTCCTGGTGATTCCTTCAATCATTGTTGATTAGAAAAATGGCTTCATCCCAAGTAGACAAATTCTTAATTTTGTTATCTCTGCTCATTAGAATATCCATTCCTTGTCGTGTTCTAATAATCAGGGCTTTATTATGAAAGTTGACATAGCCAAGGCCTATGATAGAGTCAATTGGGCTTTCCTCTCAAAAAATTTATATGCTTTTGGCTTTGACCAAAAGGTTGTTAGTGTAATTCTTCAGCCGATTTCAACTTCCTCTATTGCAGTTTTGGTTAATGGTAACTCTTCTCATTTTTTTAATCCCTCCCAGGGTTTGAGACAAGGAGATCCTTTATCCCCCGTTCTTTTTGTTATTATGGCTAACTATTTGGGGAGATATATTGGGGGTTTGGTCCAAAGAGGAGTCATTAAGGGTTTGCAACCCTCTTCCCACCCTCTCATTTGTTCACATGGTCAATTTGTTGATGATACTATTTTTATGGGTAAATCTAAAGTTAAGGAAGCCAAACGTCTTAAGCAAGCCATTAATTTATATTCTTCAGCCTCAGGTCAATTAATTAATTGGAATAAAAGTGTTGTTTTCTTTTTCAATACCCCTATTCCTAGATAAAATAAAATTGCTAAGATCCTTGGTTGTTCAATAGGGTCTCTCCCTTCAACCTATTTGGGTCTTCCTCTAGGCTTGAAAGTCCCTGATTCCTTTTGGGTTGATCTCATTAATAAATTTAACAATAAATTGGTAGGTTAGAAAGGTAATATTCTAAGTCAGGCAGGTAAATTAATTCTTCTCAAAGATTGTCTCCAAAGAATACCTACTTATGTCTTGAACCTTTTCAGAATTCCTTTAAAATTTGCAAAGGCTATTGAAAAAATTCAAAGAATTTTTTTATGGTCTGGCACTAAGGAAAAAAAGAGGATGCATTTAATTGCTTAGGATCAAGTTTGTAAGCCCTTTAGTGAAGGAGGATTTGGAATTAAGAAAATTAGAAGTATGAATAAAGCTCTCTTGGCTAAACAAGGATGGAGAACTTATCATGATAACAAGGAATGGAGTACCATTTGGAAACATAAGTACCTTTTCAATGTTAATTCTCTAGCTGATTTCTTCTCCTCTCCTGATGTTATTTGTCCTTCTATCATATGAGGAGCTGTTCAGGGGACAAAGTAGACTCTTGTAAAAGGGTGCTCCTGGAAAATTGAAAATGGGCACAAGGTGAGATTTTGGGAAGATGTTTGGTTAAAGGATCATCCTCTGATTGGAGATTTTCAAGATAAGGCTTAGGTTGATAAATGCAAATAGAGATATGGCATTTTAGTTTCTCACTATTGGCATAATAATTCCTGGGTGAATTTATCCGATATTGATCAAGGTTTCAATAACATTCAACTATCTCTAAATGCTGTCTCTCTTTATCCATCTCTTGAAGATAAGATAATATGGAATGCTAATCCAAGTGGCCTATTTAAAGTTTCTACTATCTTTGCTTCTAGGGAAAAGGGCAATCATCCTTTGTGGTCTTATGCTTGGATTAAGGGTCTCATTCCCAAAATTAATATCCTCTATTAGTTAATGATTCAAAATAAATTCTAACATTAGACAATCTACAAAAAAGAGGCATTAATGTGGTTAATAGGTGTTCTTTATGTAAAAATGTTTTGTAGATAGAGATCATTTGTTTATGAATTGTGCTTGTACTCAACAAGTTTGGGTTGAGATTCTTAACTATTGGAGCTTGACCTGGGTTCACCAAAAAAATGTTGAACTTTCTTTTAAAAGTTGGAATTGTCCTTTGAAGGACCCTAATGTTCAATTTCTCTAGAAATTAACTCTTCCTCATCTTTGGTGGGGCATTTGGAAAGAGAGAAATAATAGAATATTCAGAAATAAAGAATTTAGGATGGGTGCTTGGATAGAATATCATTAAAACCTTCAAGGAAAATTTTATTTCTCAGAGGAAAACTGGTCCAACATTTTAGTTTGATACTCCTTTGCAATTTGAAGATCCTAATTTGAAAACTAATAATCCAGGAGTAACCATAAGATGGTTACTCCTCCTAATGGTTGGATTAAAGGGAACTTTGATGGAGCTGCTAAGGGCAATCCAAGAAGAGTGGGATGTGGAGGAGTTTTGAGAGATCATGTGGGAAATGTAATAGATTCAATCACAGTTCCTATAGGTCACTCTAATAGTCATATTGCTAAAGCTACTGCTGCCCTATACACTATAAAGATTGCAGTTGATCTGGGATACCCTAATCTATGGTTGGAAGGTGTCTCTTTGAATATTGTTAACATTTTGAATAACAAAAATTCACTTTCATGGATGATAGAAGCAATGGTCATGGAGATCAAATCCCTAATACATAAATTTGAAAATGTTGTCATTTTCCCATACTTATCAAGAGGCCAATGGGGCTACTAACTAGATAGCCAATCATATGGTACAGTCAAGATATAATGTGAGGTGGCTTGATGAGTTAAACAAGCACGTTGACTTAAAAGTTATCATTAATTATGATACCATTCATTCCAAAGTGGGAAAGATTTGCCTGGATTAGAAATTTAATGATTTTATGGAGTGACCTTATAGCTATCAGATCACCCTCCACAGGGAAGTACACTCATATGAATGTATTGTGGCCTTTGCACATATCATTGAAAAAACAAGCTCCTTTTTAAGTGACAAAAATCTGGTTGTATTTTAACTTGGCTCTCTGTGTTTGATTGTTTTTGGTTCTTGGCTCTATCTATTTTCTCTATATGGGGGGTGAACCATGAAAGCAAGAACCTAAAAAGTGTGATGAATGGAAGGCTCAGAAGGAAGTTTGGAACATCTTACAGAAAGGAAGGTCACCAATTACTTGGAGAGACTGCATGGTTTGAAACCCCATATCATGACTGCCTTTTTTAATAACTGGTCCATTGACAAGGTCCTTCATGGAGTCACTGTGAATTTTACGGAGGACTTTATTGCTGAGATCACGGGGCTGCCCATGACTAGCATTAAGTTCACCAAACAGACTAGTATCTCCAATGTTGCCTACAAAAAATTTCCAAAGTTGGATGCTGAGGAGAAACAACTGGAAAAAAATGGAGATTTCTTTGATGTGGAGTAGATAAAAGAAATTTGGCAGGATGTGCTATGCTATATTCATGATTATTTCATCCTCAACGGTAGAAATAAAAGGGTTCATAAATTTCATTTTGTTTTTCTCAATCATTTTAGGAATAAGGATAGACTTTCTTTCTCTTTCTATCTACAGTTTTCTTTGCTTCAAAGCTTGCATGCTCATAGGAAGAAGGAGTCTCGTCCTATTTTGCATGAAGGTTTGATTCTTCTCATAGAGAGTTATTGTAAAAATAAATCTATATCCTCTACCCCTTCAAAAAAATATAAGGGTTCTCACTCAAAAAAAAAAGAAGGAGAGCAGTGTAAAAGGAAAAGAAAAAGACCCCAAATGTAAACCCTCTAATACTCAGAAACAAGTTGTGGAAGAGGTTTTTGAGTCTAAGAATATTCTTAGCTCAGAGAATGATATCTGTGAGGAAGAGGATGGTACGGATGTTGGGGATTTTAGCTCAAATTTGGAAGGATATCTGAAGACCAAAGGAAAAATTAAGAAAGGGAATGAGAAAGACATAAGTGAAGGAAATTCAGAATAGAGCAACCCTGAGAAGGAGGACATTCAAACTATTTTTGGTGGAGGGGTTAAAGACAAAGATATTCTTATTGTGAATTGTTGAGGTGAGAGAGGAGGATCAAATGGTTAAACCTACCTTATCTACTATAGAGATTGGAGGTCATGACAAGAAGGACCTTGTTCAGAATGAGAATCCTGTTGAGACTAGGGAGGAGGAATAGAGGGATAGGGAGGAACATGTAGATATGGTTGGCTCCCCTCCTCATGAGTTTGTAGATGGTACCACTGATTCTTCGAAGAGGGAAACCAAGCTCTCCTTCCTACATTCTGCCAAGCTCAAAGTTGACTCCATTCTCCATGTTGATTCTTGGATTTATAATGAATCAGTGGGGCTAAAGAAGAAAATGGAAACTCTGCAACACATCTAGGATACCAACCATGCCAAAATCAGCCATTTGGAAGAGCAAATGGGAGATATCCCTAATAAAATAAAAAACAATGAGCAAAATCTTAGAATGCTTATCAAGGAAAGTGGAACAAGGATGGAATAGGTCACATCTAGTATCTGTGTTGCTGCTGTGAGGCTTGGCAAAAAAGTTAATGAAGAAATTATATCTCCTGAGGGTCCAAGCAAAAGAACAAGGCAGAGCTCAAGGAAGAAAGCCCTGAAAGATGCTGTTGCTTCAACTACTAATTCTATCTAGAATACTATTGTGATTGGTAAAGAGGTTGTCAAGATGATTACAGAGCTGCAATAGTTGCCTTGGGTTTTTGTTCTTTGGTTTTGTCCTATTTTTTGGATGTGGTACTTGGTATTGGTTTTTGGTCTTTTTTATTAGTTTTTGGTCAAAACTTTTTTAGTGGTTCCAGGTCCCTGTAAAACCTAGGTTCTCTTTTTTTAGACTATGTTTGTGGTTTCAGGTCCCTATAAAACTTGATTTTGTTGGTTTCAGGAGTTCTGTCCTGGTGGTTTTATTGCTTTATATTTTCTCTAGTTGTTAAAGGGTTTTGGTGTTCCTTCAAAACTTTCTTTTACCATAATCTAAAACAATTCAAATTCATAAAATAAAATTCAAAAAGGGAGGAAGAAAAAGAAAAAGTGTTGAAAATAAATAAGAATTTATTAAATCAATAAAATCATTTATCCTCACAAGATTGAAAATATCCCTTTTTCATTTTAAAAGAATTAGAAATATCCTCAATTATCCTCAAAATCAAGTCTGTTGGACTCTTCCTCCTAGTCTCTTATGAGATATTTTTAGTTTCACTTTTACCCCCAATCAAAGGTGAAAATCCTGATTCTTACCCCAACCCCTTCCAAAATCCTATAAATAGGAGGGAAATCTAAGAGGCAAGAGACCCAGGTTTTTATGCATCTACACTATAGACATATTTAGACTCATCATTTTACCATTTTCATTGTAGCAAGCTCATAGCATTTTAGCATCATTTTGTATCATTTAACATCATTTATTGCATATTAGTTCATGGCATGATCATTTCAAGAGCATTTCTAGGAGTTGTATTTCACATATAATCTGCATTTTAGTCATAGATCTTGCATGTTTTCATTGTAGATCTGCATTTTTAGCATAATCCCATTCTAGAGCTGTCACTAAGATGCTGGTCTAAGAGATATTTTAGCAATTGCAGTTAGGGAAACATGAGACACTTGTAGAGGTTACATTCTGATGATGATATCTTGGGTCTAGCATAGTTCATTGTCACTCTATTTGCATTCGACACTAAAGTTTAATGAATATGTGTTCATACTATGTACAACTAGCTTTTGAAATCAATAATGCCATGACTTGAATTCAATCAAACATAATACAAACTATTTGAAATGGGAATAGAATATATAATTGATTCTTGATTTCAATTAATCATTAAGGGAATCAATTTGAAACTTAAATTGATATCTTGTATTGATACTACTTTTGTGTAAATAAAATTAAAGTTTATAATAACCATAAATGTAACAACAATAATGGGTCAATGATGCCATATTTTTGACAAATAAATAAAATACAAAATCTACTTCCTTGAATCAATTTCAAAGACACTCTACTTTGAATCAATTTAATGAAACTATAATTTCCAATGAAACATGATACCATGATAGGGAATCAATTTTCAAATAGTGTTTACATAACTTATTCTTATTAACCAAAATTTGGGTCTTGATAACAAAGTTTGATGAGGAAAAGAAAAAATGGGAGCGCTTGTTCAAAATTCAAATCTAGAGATGGGCAGGAAGTCACAGGGAAGTGGATCTCAGAGACTAGGCACGTAGGAAGGGATCCAGGCAGGCAGCGGAGAGGAGTCAGGGGATGGGGACCCACATGAGGACATACCAGGGATTCTCTCAACAAAATGGGCCTCACTCTTTGGTGTCAAGCCATCTGGTAAGTCCTCTTTCCCTCTGATTAAGGTTGTGTCAGGTCTGGAAAAGGGTTCTTGCATGTTTGCTATTCTAGACAAGATTGTTGACCACAGTATTGCCTCTATGGCCTCAATGCTCATCGGGAATTTTATTGGCTTGAGACCAAATATTGATGTGGTTCGGGCCTACACTTTTGAAAAATGGAGCTTGGAAGGTCAGGTTAGTGTCACTACAATGGCTAAGGGTTTTCTCTCTTTTGAGTTCACTTGTCAAGATGACATGGCTAGCATTCTGTGTGAAGGCCCCTAGAGCTTTGGGAGGGCCACCCTAGTGCTTCAAAAATGGTCGTCTAAACTGGACTTAAATGAATCCTTCTTTTAGAAAGCTCCAGTATGGGTCAGACTCCCTGAGCTGCCATTGGAGTTCTAGAATTAGGATGTCTTTAAAGGAGTGGCCAGCTCTTTTGGAGAGCTTCTCTCCATCGACTATATTATAGCTTCTAAGAGTAGGCTGACCTATGCGAGGATCTATGTAGGTGTAAGGGAAGGGGATCATATGCCTGAAGTGGTCTGTTTTTAGTCCAAACTTGGCACTCATATCCAACAGATGGACTATGAGAGTGTCCCTTTTGGGTATTTTCATTGTCTTAAAATAGGTCATAAGGCTTTTTAGTGCCCAAAAGCTAAGACTGCTAAGAAGAAGAATCCTCCTTCTTCTTCTCAAATGAGGGTGAAGAAAGTTTGGAAAAAGAAGCCCACTAAATAGGGCCAGAAGGGCCTTTTTTCGATGACCCAGAAAGCAGAAGATGCTCCAAAGATGACTAACCAAGAGCCTTAGGGCATGACAAGAAAAGAAGGGGAGTTAGTCAAGTCAAGACCAAGTTCCTCTTTACCTTTAGATGCCTCTCAACAGATTGAGGATGACCAGGTTGAAGAAAGGTTCCTTATGCCTGGAGAAGCAGAAGGTAAGGCTACCTCACAGAAAGGTTTTCAAGAGTCTGGGATGGACAATTTCACCAGTGAGGAAGAGCCTGAACTGGGTTCCACAGAGGAGGAAAAGGAAAGAGAAAATAAGGAAATTATCATCTTTTAGGACCCAGAGGAAAAGTTGGTTTCCACTAGAGTAGCGACCAGAATAGGAAAAAAGGAGGACTTGGTGAAAGATTTGGACCAAAGGGTAGATCTTCTTAGAACCTCAAAGAATGGTCACAAGGCTTCTAGATCCTTGAAGTTTGAAAAGAAGGGAGAGACACACAGGAAGAAACAAATTAGAGATCCATCTACGGCTTCTCCTGCGATGACCAGGAGTAGCTGTAAACCAAATGTGGGTTCTACTACCAAAGTAGGTAGAAAATTAGAGAGGTAGTCCAGAGAGGAGGAGACCAAAAGATGCTTGGTGAATGGGTGCCAAAGCACTATGAAGAATTTTCCTAAGAATAGAAAATGAAGATCATCTCATGGAACATTAGGGGCCTAAATGGTGCCCATAAATAGAAAATTATTAGGAATCTGATTAGAGACCAGAGACCTGACATTTTGATGATGCAAGAAACAAAAATGAAAAAGGATTCATTGAGAAATATTAAGTTCAGTAACCTAATGAGTGGGGAGGCATCAGACTCTGATGGAGCCTCTGGGGGTCTGTTCACATTATTCAAGACCAAACTTTTGAGGGTGGAATCAGTCTTCAATGTAGGTAACATTCTTTTTTGTAAAGTGTTCCATATCCATTCCAATGAATTTTGGTTTTTTCTCAATAGATATGCTCCCAATAACAAAAGAGATAGAAAGTCCTACTGGTCTAGAGCATAAGGGCTGGTATAGAATAGCAACATGAAGAAAAGAATCATTATGGGAAACTTCAATACCCCTCTTCTGGATACGGAGAAGAAGGGTGGTCTGCCTTAGGACTGGGATAGAAAGCATGACCTTTCTAACTTCATCAATGGATTGGCTTTTTTGGATCTGGACCTAATGAGAGGTGACTTCACTTGGTCCAATAAATGCATAGGCAAGGATTGTATTCAGGTTAGATTGGATAGAGCTCTCATTTCTCCTAATTGGTTGTAGTCTTACTCTTGCAAGTTAGCTCTTTTTCCTAGAGTTGGGTCTGACCACTCCCCTATCTCCCTCTCGATTGTTCCTTCTAATCCCTTTAGACCTCCTCCCTTTTTTTTTGAGAAAATGTGGACTTCCCACCCTGACCTTTTAGAAAGAATTAAGGTCTGGTGGAGTATAGAAGTGGAAGGCACTGCAATGTTTAGGGTTGCTAGAAAACTCAACAATGTTAAAAGGATGGTTAAAGCTTGGAATAAGTCAAATTTCGGTCACATATTCTCTCTTAAAGAGGATCTCTCTAAAAATATCTCTTCTATCCAAGCCTCCATTCAGGAAAATGGGTATGATGCCTTGAATAGGGAAGAAGAGATGTCCATCCTATCTAATTTACATGACATCATTAGGAAAGAGGAAAAGTTCTGGAGGCAAAGATCTAGAATCAACTAGCTTAAGGAAGGAGACTAGAACACAAAGTTTTTCCATCTAACTACTCTTAAACATAGAGAAAATAATATGATTTCTGGCTTGATGAAAGACTAGCGTGTGCTGACAAAGGAAGAAGATATATCAAATGAAGCTATTTATTTTTTCTCCTCCCTACTATCTTGGGATCCTTTACTCTCTAAAGTGGACCAGGATGATATTGTTTCTCGTATTCCTTAGATCCTCCAACTGCACCATAATAATCTGCTCTAGGCCATTCCTTCTGATTTCAAAGTAAGAGAAGCTCTTTCTTCTCTTTTGACGAATAAATTGCCTGGCCCTGATGGTTTTCCCACCTTCTTTTTCCAAATGTACTAGCTTGTCATTATGAAGGATGTTGTGAAGCTAGTTCAAGAATTCTTTGGAGCCAAAAGTATTCTGAAGGAAATAAACTCTACATTCTTAGTTCTTATTCCCAAAGTGCTAGGAGCAGACACTTTGGATAAGTTCAAACCCATCAGTTTATGCAACTCCTTGTATAAAATCATCTCGAAGGTGCTCACTTCGAGGCTACTTAAGCTTTCCCCTCTGATTATTTCTTAGCAACAATCTAGTTTTGTTCCGGGTAGACAGATTTTAGATTCGATTATTATGGTGCATAAAGTGATTCACTTCATGGAAGCTGGAAAGAGAGAAGGGATGTTACTCAAACTAGACATGTCCAAAGCTTACAATCAGGTTGATTGGTCTTTTTTGGATTTGGTGTTGAAGGCTTTTGGATTTGATGTCAAATCGTGTAAGATAATCTTCTAGCTGGTCACCACTCCCTCTCTAGCTATTTTAGTTAATGGATCCCCCTCTAATTTCTTCAAACCTACTAGAGGCCTATGTCAGGGGGATCCTCTATTGCCTATTCTCTTTATTATCTTGGTGGAATGCATTGGTAGACTCATGTAGAAGATAAAGAAAGAAGGGAGAATCAAAGGTTTTAAACCTTCTTCCAAATGCACCCCCTTTACACATCAACAATTTGTTGATGACACTATTATGGGTGGAGAGGCCTTGGTCAAGGAGGAAAAGGCTATGAAAGACACTTTGGACACCTATTCTAGAGGGTCGGGGCAACTCATCAATTGGGACAAAAGTTCTATTTTTTTTATCAATACTCTGGAGGAAAGAGAAAAGAGAATCTCTAGAATCTTGGGATGTCAGGTGGGGAAGCTTCCTTCAACCTACCTTGGTCTCCCCTTGGGAATGACCCCTTTAGATTCCTTCTGGAATGGCATCATGGAAAGGTTAAGTAAGAAACTGATAGGTTGAAAAGGAGCCATTCTTAGCCAAGATGGAAAATGTCAACTAGTTAAATCCATCCTTCAAAACTTATCGATATATGCTCTGAGCCTTTTTACCATACCAGTGAAATACACTGAGAGGATGGAGAAAATCTAGAGGGATTTTTTGTGGATGGGAGCTGAAAGGAATAAAAGGTACCCCCTTGTTGCATGGGACAAAGTTTGCCTCCCCAAGAAGAATGGAGGTCTGGGAATTAGGAAGCTCATTCACCTCAATAAGGCCCTCTTGGCAAAGAAAATATGGCGCATCTTTAGTAGCATGGGGGAATGGAGAGACACTATAGTAAATAAGTTCAGTTCACCCTCTTTAGTGAGGATATCCCAAGAGGTTTTGTTGTTTGGAATGGTTTCTTAAAAGCCAAGGACTTGGCTAACTCAAAATTTTCCTAGAAGCTAGGTAATGGGGAGGACATTCTGTTATGGTCTGATAGTTAGCTTTCTTAGGGCACCCTTATGAACAACCCTAGCTATGGGTTTTGGGCTAATGATTGCATCAACCTTTATGGGCATAAAGTTAGCAATTACAGGACCGAATAGGGTTGGAGGGACCTTTCCATTATCTCAGATGACCTCAAACCAATCATGATCATGCTTAAATCCTTGCCCCTTAGCAACAATAAGGATGAACTAGTTAGGAGGGATAATGGCAATGGGCTCTATTTGGTTTCCTCTGGGTACTCTACTTTATGGAGCTTAAAAGAGTCTCCCCCTTGGTTGAGGGCTTGGATCCTTGGCCTCACGCCAAAAGTCAACACATTTTTTTGGTTGGCTCTTTAGGATAAAACTCTAACCGAGGAAAATCTCATCAAAAAAGGTCACATCATGCCTAGCAGATGTGTTTTGTGTAAAGAAGAGTCAAAGATAGGAAACCATATGTTCATTCACTATTCTTTCTCTAGGACAGTTTGGGGCATCCTCACCCAGGACTTAGGCCACAACTGGTGCTTTCCTTCTAACCTTCTGGACTTTTTCTATCAATGACATGGCTTGTTCAATGGGTCTGTTTTGCAAGAAATTAGCTCTTGGATCTTGACCCATTTTTGCTGGAGCATATGGAAGGAGAGAAACAATTAGATTTTTAGAGATAGGGAGGAGCCAACTTTAGTTGTTGGGAGAAAGATTTTCAGTAACATAAAGGAAAAATTTTCTATGAGGAAGGGGGGAGAATTTGAGATAGGAGGCAGGAAAAAGGAGAAGGTAAAAGACAGATTGAGGAAAAGACAGGAAGCCAAGTGGCTCCTCCCCCCTAAAGGTTGGCACAAAGCCAACTTCGACGGAGCCTCCAAGGGCAACCTTGGCTCCTCAGGTAGTGGAGGTGTGATAAGGAATGAAAATGGAGATAGTATTGCGGCTTTTTCTCTCTCATTGGGATTCCAAACCAATCATTTTGTGGAAGCGAATGCTGTGTGCAATATTGTAAAACTGGCTTTTGAAATTGGTATTACCAATTTATGGCTTGAAGGGGATTCGAATAATATTATAAAGTGCATCATTGACATCTCACATCCATTACAGACGATTGCAAATCTAATTGATGAGACATGTGAGACCCTCACAAAATTTAATAGAATCCATGTCAGTCATATTTTTTGGGAAGCAAACTCGATTGCCGATAGGTTTGCAAACATTGGGGTCAATGCAGACCAAAAAATGACTTGGCATCTGGAAATTTGTTTGCCAGCAGATGTTAAAAGTTTGATCAACTTGGACAAGATCCAAGGAAGTATGAGAAAATCAAGCTATAATTATGATTATGAAGGTTTTAAGAAATAAGGGTACTTTTCAAAATGGAAGCATGGGAAATTGTAACTACAGTGATTCATTATTGATTAATCAACACAATTTGTGGGTTATTTTTTGCACTTTCTTCTAGAGAAATAGTAGGGCTATTTTTCTTTGTTTATTACTTACTCTTGGAGGTCCCTTTCAGTCACAAAGTGAGGAACACATGAGTAAAGAGGGTGTGCAGTGTGCAGAAATGGTAGGCGAAAGGTGCAGAAAGGAGCCGGTGGGAGATTTTGAGAAATGGGGAAGTAGGGAGAAAGTGTGGGAAAAGCTAGAAGAGGGTGGGGTTACCAATTATATCATGAAGTTGCATGGATTTGATCAGGAGGTGACCAAAAGTATGGTGGGGTCCTGGAAGGATGGCAGGGTGAAGGTGAATGGGGTCTACTTCCAGGTAACAGAGGAGGTGATTGTGACTATCACCAAAATCCCTATCGAGGGTTTTAAATTCTTCGAGATAAGAAGCTCTCGGCCAATGTGGTTAGGGACTTTGTGGAGAGTGAGAAGGAACTAAAGGCACTGAGAAAGATTGACACCTACTATGTCCTCGACTCCATGAAGAAGTGGTAGAGGTATGTTCTGAGAGCTGTTATCGAGTACATCATTTTGGACCCTAGGTTTGATAGAGCTCATACCCACCACTTTGTTATATTGAATCATTTTTGGCATAATGCTAATATTTCCTTTCCATATTATCTATTAACCTCTATGAGCAAGGTAGTGGATAGCTTCAAAAAGAAGCCCACCGCAAACTTGGCTCTGCACGAGGGGCTGTTGCTGCTTATCCATGAGCACTTTAAGGCTCAGACTATAAGCATTGCTCCCCCTCAAGTAGAGAATGTGGAATCTGGTAGTTCTAGTTACTCCTCTGACTCGGATGAAATTTAGAGCCTCAGCTTTGAGGAAGGAGGGATCTCTTCTTCGGGGAAATTAGCGACTCACCAAGCTAAAAAATTTCCCTCCCCAATAACCCCTAGTAGAAAAAGCCCTAGGGATCTTGGATAGAATCCTCCTGAGAAGGATGAGGAGGGAGACAGTGATGATGAGGAGGAGCCAGAGTCTGAGGAGGTGGTTAAGGAGAGATAGGAGGAAATTAAGGATGAAAGTGGAAGGAAGAAATGCAAGAGGGAGAGTTTGGAGGAAGTGTGCTCTCAGTTTGAGGAGGCATCTGTGCTATCCCTATCTCTTGTCCACCTCCAAGCCCAACCTAAGGAGCAGAAAGAGGAGAATGCAGGGTATGCAAAAGGGGAAGTGCAGGTCAATGATAGGAGGAAAGCTTGGATAAAATTTAATGTCAAGACTTCGAAGATGGGCATCTTCAGGGAGGCCATGAATCCCCAAATCCTTGTGGATAATCAAGAGGAACAGTGGCTGGAAGAACTTATTGACCTGACAATAGTGGCTATTTCAGATAGAGCTAGGGAGAGAGGGATGAACCTGTTGAATAATGCTCATAATAGTATGATTGACAATTTTAGATTAATCAAATGGCTTTTCCATGAGTTAGAGGAGGTCAAAGAATAGGTGAGACATATTGAGGCAACAAGGAATAGGATGGATGCTAACAGGAGGACAAATTTGACTGACAGGCTTAGTCTGGAGGAAAGAAGGATACACAACCACAAGAACTACAATCACAACCTTGCGAATCAGATGTTCTCTTTGTTAAGCTCTATTAACAACATCATCTCTCTTATGGGCTAGATCAAAGACAGAGAAATGTAGGATGATGATGAAGGAAAAGACAGGGATAAAGCCAGAATAGAGGACAACTCTGCAAAGGACAATACCATTCCTGATCAAGACCAAGGTGCAATAGCTAGAAGTGGAGGAGAATCAACTAGCCTTCGAGGCTACTCAGGTTATGCAAGAGCTAGAGCGAAAGATCGAGAAATAACTCTGGCCTATTCTTTTGTTTTTCTTTGTCTTTTGGCTTTTGTTCTGGCTTTAGGCCGTGGTATTACTTGTCTTTTTTTCTGGTCTTTTCTCAGAACTCTACTTTTTGACTGGGCTTTATGCTTATTATCAACCTCTGAACTCATACTTTTTTGGTTGGGCTTTCACGCTTATTATTAGCCTTATATGTTTTAACTATTGGGTTTCAGGATCCCTATAAAACCTATTTATCTAATAAAAAACTTATTCTTATTAACCCAATATCTTGATCTAGTTATAAAAACTCAATACCATGAAATATCGACTGATATTCATTTTCCAATCAGAACATATATTAAAAAAATTTGGAAACCAAGGACCTGACCAAACATTAAATAAGGGAAGTTAATTACATGAACGATATCTTTGAATCATTCTAGAGTTAAATTATTGTATACCACCAAGACTTAGATTTCATAATTTATAAATTCAAAATAAAATAACAATTCTTCCACCTTTGAACTCTCATACTTGTAGGTGATGACAAATGGATTCCCTTTTTATTACAATTTCAATTATAATGTTTGATGGGTAGTTACAAAGTTTGGTTTCAATGATTCCTTGGATTCCCTACAGATAAGTGGATACAACTAGCAAAATTTCTAAAATCACATTATTTATAACCTCTTACAATATATATTATTCTTGTACATTAGACTTTGATAACATAATATTTGACACAATCTTTTGATGTTTGGGTGCTCCTGCACTATATTCCTAGCCTTGAAAATGTGCCTTTAATACTCTGCAAACAACTTTACTTCTTCATCTCCCATTTTCATTTGATGCCTTTGCTACTTTCAAGCTTTCAATAGTGACTCCCATCAATGGAGATCATGTTGGCTACCTTCAATTGTGCTTCTCGAATCTTCGAGTTCACTCTTCAATGCCACATCTCAAACCAATAACTTGCCTCACCCAAGAGTCCTCTCTTGCCCCTCTCTCCCCATGTCTTTTGGCAACCATCAATGGACCATCTCCTCTAGCCCTAGATCATCTCCTATGATCCTCTTAGCTAGTGATAACTTTAAGATGGGTCCTCCTTAGAAATAGTAGCATCACCTTGGAAAATTTCTTGATACACATAAGAATCATATGTCGTTATAGTGGAAAAAATTTCAATTTCCATGCAAAGGAAGAAATATTTTGGGAGGCGAATAATTGGCAATCAACCAAAATTAATGTATAATTTTGGTGATGTTGCCAAAAAGTCAAGTAAATATGAGAAAAAATGACAATTTCAACCATAATTGTTTAGTCATTTGTCCCCTTTGTTGTTGTTTTGGAATTTTTTTCCAATGCACAAAATGACAATAAAAAAAGTTGGCAGGTTTTTGTAACCCAAAGATGAACTTCTGGGGAGCTATTTTTGAACATTGGCTGAAGCTCATGCTTAATGCCAATGCTAGGGACTTCTTCATTGTACATGTAGTGATGAAAATCATTGGTAAATAATCTTCTCTCCTTGTTGATAGACCAAAGACAAATACTGACATTGTAGTTATTTTTGCTACTATGACCCTTTATGTAGAAAAGAATAAGAGGGTTGTCCTAGATCTATGCAGGAGCCTTTTTAAGCAACACTTACTTAAAGAATTGAAACTTGTTTTGGAATACATACATGAAAATATATGCATTCTAAAATTAAGTGAATATGGAGTTTAGAATCGTCGAGTAGAGGTTCAATCAATTCTGTTTATTTCCAATATCACTGCTTTCTTCAAGAGGTGCCCCACAATTAAGAGAAATTGGGTCTTCCTGTTAACCAAAATGAATGTAAGAGCATAAGAAGATTAGAAAGGAATAGAATGGTATAGGAAAGACGAAAAAGTAGGGTACTATAATGATTAGTCATAGGATGAACATTGAAAAGGAAATGAGGATAAATAGAAACATACCATGGTATCAAGTTTTTAATAAAAATAAAAACATCTATGTTTAGTAAGGATAAATAGCCCCTTTTTTACAATTTAGTTATTTAACCTACTTAGTAAATACCCTATTAAGTACAAAGTAAGTTGGTTTTTCTTCCCTTGATTTTGTATAAAAGGGAAACTAGGACTATGCACTTGGTGATAGAAACGTGAACTCTTATGTACTCTTTTTGAAGTTTTTGTTAGCCCCAACTAATGATGTAACTCAAAATTCTATGAATGTATGTGAAAGAGTCATATCATTGTTATGTTGTCATTGATTTTAAAGTATTACTTGGCTAGACACTATGATAATTCAATAGAGTGCCATATCATTCGATTGATGAAGAGGATTTGAAGAAAGTATGATGATGACAAAGTTGATAAGTATGGTATGGTCACTTGAATGAGTTGGACTATGATAATGTAATTTTGGTAAATTTTTTTACAATAATGTAATTATGCAATGAAATGATAAAAAAATTTGTATTCACTAAGATATACAAGCTACACCAAGTGAAAAGGTGAAAGGAGTACAACATTGCTCAAGCATTTAGCGAAAAGGAAGTTAAAGTTCAGTGTAAACAAAAAGTAATTCATATGTTAAATGAGTGATATATTGAATAAGTGAAATGTAATGTTCACTAAATATAAGTTCGAAAAAAAAGTTTAAAATGATGGAATCTGAGGCCAACTTTTGGTGAAAATAAATATTGTTCGAGAAGTCTGAAGCTAAAGTCAAAGTTTATTACAAGATCTACAAATGGAAATATACAATGAAGATTTAATAAAGATAATGAGGAATATAAAGTTCAATGATAATACTATTTTTTAAGTGAAAAAATACTTTGAATCTTAGATGTATGGATGTGTTTAAGTAACAAAACTTGGAAGAATCTAGAAGTAGATAGTTCACTATTGAAGGAGATGTTGGAACACATTTTTTGTTTCTCATTATATTGCTAGTTGAATGTTCAATGGATGCACATTATTGATAGAAGAAGAGAAGGAAAAGAGGAAGGTGAACCAAGAAGAGAAGATGGAAGGTCAAGCAGAGTTAGATCAAAGTGAAAGTGTGAAGAAATGAACCGACCAAGTAGAGATTAGAGAAAGAATAAGACATAGGAGAACAAAGATCTAAACAAGAAAGGTAGTGCTAAATCTTACTAATCATTTGACTGTTACTTTCTTACCATTTTAGCCAAAAAATATCTTATGAGTAGACCTAACAAGTCTATGAAATCATATATGGTATCATTTATTAGTGTTGTTTGTAAGTCCTTTAACATAGACCACTCTTTAGACAAGATCAAGGAGGGATAAGGTCTAGATGATCTTTATGTTGAACCCCTCTAATCAGGTCACACTAAAAATGTAAGACCTAATAGTTTAGTTGGTTGATTGAATGCATTTTAGTTGAGCTATAATTCCCTACCAAGAGATCCTTGGAAAAAGGATAAATAAAAGCCAAATACATTTTTTTCTTAACAAACATGGATTCAAACAACATCTACATGCAACTAATCAAAAGATTGCAATGAAAGACTTAACCAAGCAATCCAAGAAACCAACAATCTCCAAGTGTCACTACTTACTAATGAATTTGATAACCAACTATGAAAGTTTAAGAAAATAAGAAACCCTTAATCTCTAATCTATCGAAAGCTAGGAAGGTGTGCAATCCAATAGGGTGTCCAAATCACTCATACATGCTTCCCACTGATGCACAAAAATGCTCCCTATCTTCCATGCAAGGAAGTACAAAAAGCCAAACTCGCACAATGAAACACTTGCTCACACAAGAAAGTATTATGACTCACATGAGGAAACTAAATCTCATGTGAGGAAACTCCCCTTCACACAAGGGACCTTTCCTTCATGTGAGCAAACACAAGGCCATGCGAGAGAGTGTCTGGCCGCACATTGCAGTACTTTCTCGTGCAAGGAAGAACCATGTTGTGTGTGAGAGAACATATTCTTGTGTGAACATCTAGCTAGGGCCATGAGAGAGAATTCTTTCATCACATGAGGAAATACATGTCTGGCACGAATAAAGATGACAACAATCAAGAAAATCATAAATAGAACCATGGTCAGAATAATTCCTCCACATTGGGGAGTACCATAAATACATAAATTGATGCTTAGATACTTGAAAGAATGGAAATGAAAATGATGTGAAAATAAAGGAGAATTAAGCATCTTACCATCTAATCCATAACATCAAGTAATCATGTGGAAAAGTAACATCATAGTAAACATAGATGTGCATAAATCAATTATCTCAATAAATTGAAATAACATAAATTAAAAGGAAACATACTCTAAAAGATATGGAAAACCATGCGAGCATCCAAATTCAGAACTAAACATGGAGGAAGGCAAACTCTGTACATCAGTCCCTAGTAGTGGTAAAGGTAGCTATGCCTCCCAACCATGTGGAACCTATAGGCCCACTCTCACCATGCTAATGGAGATAGTGGTCCGAACTTAAACACACACAAAATAGTCATCCATGGCTAACACTCATGCCAAATAGTATAAAGGACTAAAAGCAAGAACATGAGATAATGAAATACAATAGGTCCTAGTTAGACATCCTATGGGTCTACTATGTAGAGACTCTAGTGGAGAGTATATCGCTTGGTATCATAGAGCCCAAGCTAAACATTGTGCGAAAACTCTCCCTCAGTAGGCCATCACATCATGTCCTTAGAAGGTAACCGTACATACACATACCCTCAAATATACCGCTAGGCCCATACCCTCAGATCAATCGTGAAATACTCACATTTCAATTATCTTTTTTTTATCACCCAATAATTTATTTAGTTATCACTTATTTAGAAAATTTCTTCATGCTACCTTGTTAGAATGTAACTGGGATAACGAGAGAAGCCCCTCCATAGGTTTACCCTAAATACCCATGCTCACCACATGATAAGTGCCTATAGGAAATGTAGTTTACCAACCCAACCCCAATGAACATAACTCCATCGATATCAACTAAGAGTTTGGGCCTCGCAAGAACCCAAAAAATGCATGTGCATGTGCTCGTGTGTGGATACACCAACTACATGAAGATCATAAATAAAAAAGGTCAGATGAGAAATAGAAAAATCAGAAGTATAACAAAATCACTCAACCACCCTATATCTGGGAGTATGGATTCAACATGAATCCCATTAAAATAAAATATATCTAGGGTTGGATAGATCTTCCTATGGATAATTTGAATCCACAACCAACTTCGGTGCCAAGAAAACCTAAGAAAACTAGGCAACATGCAAATCAAGGCAAATGTTTTTTTAAATGACCAAAACCATGAAATTATAATCTATTATGCCATTGGGTACAAAAGTAAAAAATATCAAATAAAATTTGGGTTCAGAGTCTGTATGCAAAAATGGCCAGCATAACGGCTCAAAACCCCAAACCCCTAAGCCCAAAAAGCATCTAGGAATTAAAATAGTTGAATCAAATATAAAATTCTCATAACTATTAAATCACAATATTCCTTAATAAATTTCACAACAAATGCAAACCTCTAAATGCATAGAAGTGCTCATAGGTCTAATCACATAATGCAAATGAGTCCGGATTTATTAAATCACTAGAGGGTTTAATTAATCAATTAAATAGGATACGTCAACAATATAGAGACAACATTGGCTAGGTATGAACAACCTAACCACTAACTCCATGTGCCACTATTAGGGATATAAATCCTGCACACTCAACAAAAAAATCAAGTATAATTGCATAAAATAATATAGCTGAAGCGATAAATACATTAATTTACATAAATAACCATTTATTTAATTACATTAAAATAATCTATTTAAATCACTTACCGCATCATAAAACATCTCAAAGAGAGAATGAAGTAAATAGTCATAGCATCAAATCAAAGTATCTAGAATCCAATAAGTCTATCATATAATCATAAACAAAGTATATGTTCAAATACAAAATAACCCGATATCATCATAAATCATAATGTCACATCAATAGGCATCATCATGTAGATATGATCAAATTGAACAACATAACATTTAACATCTATGATATTGGAAAATCAAAATATAGTATCTGACCATTAGGTCATCTTGAATGTCATCCAACATGAGTATCAAGGTATCTCTCAAATCAAAATATATAAAAAGGTACAAAATACAAACACAAGAGGCACTACATTCTCCCCCACTAGGCCTAGGCTTACTCTTGGAAGCCTGCAAAAAGATAAGGGTACAAATCTCTCAATCGTGTAGCATCCTCCCAAGTAGTAGAAGCCTCATTGTTTGGGTCCCACTAGATCCTTACCTGCTCTATGTCCCAACCTTTGAGGATCAACCTCCAATGCTCAAGGATATGAATGGGCTCCAAAAAAAGTTGCACGTCCTCCACCTACAAAGCATCCCAATCAAGTACATGGGTTACATAAGGAATATATTGCCTCAAAATAGAAATATGGAAAACATCATGGATGTGTGATAGGCTAGGTGGAAATGCTAGTTGATAAGAAACATGACTGATCCCCTCAAGGATCTCAAATGGTTTGACAAAATGTGGTGTCAACTTAGATCCTTTCCCATAATGGATGGGGCTCTTCTGCAAATGCACTCTCAAAAACACCTTGTCACCAGCTTAAAAGTGATGATCCAACCTATGGGCATCTGCATACTTCTTCCTATCCTAAGTAGTAACCAAATGCTCTCTAATACAAAAAATTTATGACTCCATATCCTGAAGCATCTTTGGACCTAAAATACTCGATCCTCTAAGTGATCCTAACTCAAAGGGGTACAACATGGTCTACTGTACAAGGCCTAAAATGGTGACATACCAAGAGAATTATGGTACCAATTGTTATAGGAAAACTCAAAAAGGTACATATAGTCCTCCCACTTCACCTACCTATCCATCACATACATGTAAAGCATGTCTTCCAAAACTTGGTTGACTCTCTGTGTCTATTCATCAGTCTCTAGGTGGTATGCCAAACTAAATTTGAGTTGTGTGCCCAAAGCCTATTGGAGAGATGTCCAAAGTGCTGAAGTAAACACTGGATCTCTATTCAATATAATCCAAGAAGTATTCCATGAAATCAAACAATGTCCTCCAAAAAACATGTGCTACAGAAGAAGTTGTGTACAATTCTCTTGATGGCGAAAAATGTGCCACCTTGGACAACTTATTCACTCTCACCATGATATAATTATGTCATCATGATGACATAGGAAACCTTGTGATAAAATTAATAGATATAGTATCTCACTTTCACTCTAGAATGGTATGTGGCTACAAAAGACCCACTAGATGTTTTGCCTTTACTCTTTTCCACTCAAGACATTGAGCAACAAAATCAACAACATTGTGCCTCATCCCTACCCAAAAGTACAATTTTCTAAGGTTGACATGCATCTTTTTAACACCAAGATGTGTGGAATATGGTGCACGATGTGGTTCCAAAAAAATCAAGGTATGGAGATTACCAGACACTGGTGCATAAATGCACCCCAAGTGTCACGACAATTCATTGATATCCCTTCGTTTGATCAAACAAGTCATTTATTCTTAGCAAAGGATACTGGTTCTTCACCATCACCTTATTCAATTTCTTGTATAGTCAATGCACAACCACAATGATCCATCTTTCTTCTTCAAAAAGATGACCAGTACACCCCATGGTGATATACTAGGAAAAATATGGCCCTTGGAAAACAATTTCTCCAACTACAATTTGAGTTCACTCAACTCCTAAGTAGTCATACGATAAGGAGCTTGTGAAATCAGCTCTGCTCCTAGAATGAGATCAATACAAAAGTCAATGTCACTTTGTGGCAGCATATAGGGTATCTCATCAAGAAACATATTGACATACTCAAAAAGGAGTGGGTTATCATCAGGTGTCACTACATAGCTCTCAGCCTCTTGAAGGTCACTAATAGAGACTACAAACATTTAGCATCCTCTTTGAACACTTTTCTTCAGCTGCTTAGCTGAGATCATCCAAAGTGAGACTAGTCTTTGTACCCCTACCATCTCTACCTGCCCACCTATGTCATCAACACATATTACTAACTTACATTGACAATCTATATTTTCTTGATGGGTAGCTAACCAATCCATACCCAATACAATGTCATAAGATCCTAAAGGTAGGATACAAAGATCAATTGTGGTGGTAAAGGTGCTCAAGTCCAACACACAACCCCTAACCATAGAATCCACAATCACTTTAGAACTTGTGGCTACGTCAATATGCCAACTAGCATCCTGTCATACTACCATTAGCCCACATCCCTAAACAAGGAATGGTGAAATAAAAGAATCTAAAGCACCTGAATCAAATAATACTATAGAAGAAATACCATGCAATGTACCTATAGCCTCAACTATGATACCCTGGTGCTCAGCTTGATGAACATCAACCACTACAAAAACCTTATGGGCTCTACTTGCATCTCCCATGATAGCCTCTAACATGGTTGCACTTCTACTAGGCCTTGAAGATGTCTTTAAAAGACACTCCACTAATTTACGGCCAAGCTGACTGCAAGAAAAATATGCTCTTTAATATTGGAACCATATCCATGTCCACCCTAAGAAGCACTAGAATAAGGTGTACTTCCCTTTCTAGATTTCTACTAACTACTTTGAGATAAGTGATTCTACTAGGACTATTGACCTCTACTCTGGTCATGCCTCTTTTCTCCTTTGAAACTTGAACTTTGTCCACCCTTAGGCCAATACTAACCATTTTGTCACTTTTGGTGACCATGACTACCTTGTGAGGGTGTTGACTAGGTTTGACCCTTTCATGAGAATTGCATCTGAGGGGCTTGTACATCTTTCCTTGAAGGTCATGTACTATGGCTCTAAGAACCTGATTACCATTGAACCCCCTAGTCACATTGCTCTCTGTAATCCTTTCCTTCTCAACAAAAAAGGCAAGTGTCCTAGGCTGATGCATCTAGACATCTTCAATGATGGAGTCCTTAAGACCTCAGATAAAATTTTGAGTAAGGAGTATCTCATCATGGTTATAACATTAGTACTATTTGAGCTTAAAGAATCACATCTCATACTACTCCACATACATGTTCCCATGTTTAATCTCATGGAATCCATCAACTCAAGTCTCCCTGAGCTGAGGGGATATGAATATTTTTGTGAATCTCTCCTTAAAGATCTCCCAAGTGAGATCTTCTATACTGACCTAGAGCTTCTTCCCTTCAATTTTCCACCAAATAGATGTGTGGTCTCTCAGTTACAGGAAAACACAACAAGCTCTCAAGTTACTTGCATACAAATTCATAGAAAGGCAACATTTCATATCAAGTAACCAAGTCTCATCCTTGAGGCCACCTCCCTGATGCAGGAGCATCCAGAGGTATAAGGGAAATCTTGTGTCACCCAAAAAATATACTTAGACTTAGTTTTTGTTTCATGTGTTTTCATTTTTGTATACCCATTTGGGTCAAATAAAGGTTCCAACTCTCACAGTTCCACTATCAGTGTTCGTGTAAATTCTGAAAAAATAGGAGTATGTAATTGAGCCATCATTTTGGTGAACTAGGAGGTTTAAATTGGCTAGATGAATGTAATTTTAATTTAGAGCATTCCAAAAAAAGAATCAGGTCAAAAGGCCCCACGGTTTGAAAGTTATTGCAATTTTTCGAGTTGTGGAGACCTCCTAAGAATGCTTCAAAGTTAGGTTAGGGGAATTAAATGACCTTGAAAAGGGCCAAAAAATGGCAGATGATAAAAGCTATCCATAGGGCTATAGAGCGCTTTGAGATCTTTCTAAAAATGTAAACGGTTCGTCAATCGGAGCTACGGTTCAAAAGTTATGCCTCCCGAAAGTTCGGTTACCGTTTCTAGATTCTTCTAGATTTGCGTCAACCTCTAACGCAGCTTCTAGAACCTTCTATTTGGTTGGTGGATGCCTACTAGAACTTTCTAGAATGTACTCCTAGTCCTTAACCCTTTGGGGTCTATTTAAGGAGATTTCTAGCATTGTAAAAGGCAGTTCGGAGTGGAGTTTGAGAGGAGGTAGTGACAAGAGAAATTATCTCCAGATTTATGCTATTGTAAGCCCTTAGGGCATGTATTGAAGTTTATTTTCTCTATACTATTTGTAATAGCTTATTTTCTCAGTTAATATAATTTCCCCTTTTTTGTTGTGTCCATTTCTATTCTTGGGTTGTGTCCCCATCAAGTGGTATCAGAGCCGGTTTTCCTGAGTGTGTAGACAGAGCACCGACTGTGAGGCAGTTTGCACCAGGACTGTGTGGTTGTGGGTTCAAGTTAGAAGATGGCTCCATGAAGAGAGCATGGTAGAAGGGCTAGAGATATTAATCCTAAGGAGGTTAGAGCCCTCCAAAGGTAGGTACAAGCATTGCAAGCGGAGCTCCATAGAGGAGCAAATGTTGCTGCAGGTGATGATAGTGAGGATGATAATGAAGAAGAAGAAATGGGACCAGAAGGGGAATTTGACGGGGAAGTTATGAATCATGTAGAGGAAAGGCTTTTTAGGGCCATTACTAAGTTTGGGAAAAGACCTACAATTGAAGTGGGTGTATTTTTAGGAAATCTGAAACCAGATGAGTTGATCGATTGGACCAATGAACTGGAAGAATACTTTGAGTATGAGGATATCAGGGACCTAGATAGGGTTAAGTTTGCAAAGGCCAAACTGAAAGGCCATGCCAAAATCTGGTGGCAAGAGGTTCAATTGGAAATAAATAGAAGAGGAAAGGAGAAGATCACAAGATGGGATCACATGGTGGACAAATTGAAGAAGCAGTTCATTCCTGTAGACTACGAGCTTGATTTGTTTAAGAAGATGCACGGGTTAAAGCAAGCAGGAAGATCAGTCCAAGAATATACAGAGGAATTTTATCGACTCTTGATTAGAGTGGGGTATGTAGAAGCAAATAAGGAGAAGGTTGCTCGTTATATCAGTGGGTTGCAACCTAGCATCCAAGAGGAATTAAGTCTGGTAAGAATGACCAGCGTTGAAGAGACATACCAATTTTCCCTATGAGTTGAAGAGAAGCTGAATAAAAGGTTTGAAGGAAGACAAAGAGGGCACGGTCAAGGAGGAAGGGGAAGCGGTAGATCATCTAGAGGCCGCAATGAAACCCAAAATAAAAATGAAGATGTGGGTACTAGAAGGAACCAGAGGAATGAGGGTTTCAACCGCTCCCATGATCAAGACTTTGGAAATCAGAGAGGAAGAGGTAGAGGATGTGGACAAGGAAGAGGAGGCTTCCATGGTACCTATTTCCATTGCAATGAAGAAGGTCATCATGCCTTTGAATGCCCTCAATGACAAGGAAGGGCAAATAGGAGAGTTGAGGGCCAATCTAGGGTTGCTCATGTAGATGAGGATGCACAATCATCACATTCAGAGGATGCAGAAAGAGGAGAGGCTTTGGTAAATAAAAGAGTCCTACTAAGTGGTGAGATTGAACCAGGACAATGGAGGAGTTTTTTCTGTACCAGATGTAAGTGTGAGGATAAATGTTGTGACGTGATCATTGATGGTGGTAGCACTGATAACCTGGTATCAAAAGAGATGGTCTCTAAGCTGAAGCTCAAGAGGGAGAAACATCCCCAGCCCTATCGGATTGCTTGGGTAAAAGATGATCATAAGGTCCTGGTAAGTGAACAATGTTTAGTGAAATTCAAAATTGGGAGTTACCATGATGAAGTTCTTTGTGATGTTATTCTGATGGATGTTTGCCATCTATTGTTGGGTAGACCATGGCAGTTTGATAGACATGCAGTACATGATGGACATGCAAACACATACTCTTTGACAAAGGATGGAGTTCGCCATAAATTGAAGCCCATGAAAAAGGAAGGTGAAAAGGTATGTAGTAGTGCTACGATTTGTCTTGTTGATAGAAGGATGTTTTTAGATGGCATGAAACATCAGCATATGTGCTATGCTTTGATTCCTAGGAAAGATAAAGAAGGTAGTAGTGAAATACCACTTGAAGTTTCAAATTTACTAGGGGAATTTGGAGATATTATCTCTGATAATGTTCTAGATGGATTGCCACTAGTAAGGCAAATTAGTCATCAGATAGATATGATTCCAGGATCTAGTTTGCCTAACAAGGCTGCTCACAGGATGACTCCTACTGAAATAGAGGAGCTAAATAGATAGGTTTAGGAGCTATTGAGGAAGGGCTTGATTTGAGAGAGCCTGAGTCCATGTGCAGTACCTGCAGTACTCGTACCAAAGAAGGATGGAGAGTGGAGGATGTGTATAGATTCTCAAGCTATAAATAGGATAACCATCAAGTACTAGTTTCCTTTGCCAAGGATGGATGATCTTATGGACTTCTTGAGTGGAGCTCAGTACTTCACAAAGATAGATTTGAAGAGTGGTTATCACCAGATATGGATTTGAGAAGGAGATGAGTGGAAAAAAGCCTTCAAGACCAAGGAGGGTCTTTATGAGTGGTTTTTCATGCCCTTTGGATTGACAAATGCCCCAAGCACCTTCATGCGGCTCATGAATGAGGTACTTAAGAAGTTCTTGGGAAAATTTGTTATTGTTTATTTGGATGATATTTTAATTTTCAGCAAGACTTTGGAAGAAAATTTATTGCATATTTGTAGTGTTCTTGAAAGGCTAAGGGAAGATAAATTGTTAATTAATCTAAAGAAGTGTATCTTTGCAAAAAGGGAGTTAGTCTATTTGGGGTTTTTTATATCACCTGAAGGTCTCAAAATGGATCCAGAGAAGATAAAAGCCATCTTGGAATGGCCTACTCCAAGGTCTGCTACTGAGGTAAGATCATTTCATGGTATAGTTAGTTTTTATAGGAAGTTTATTAAGAATTTTAGTGGCATGTGTGCACCCCTAAATGATACAATAAGAGGGGATAGAAAAGAGTTCAAATGGATTGCAGCAGCTGCAAGAAGTTTTGAATTGCTGAAGAAGAAGGTGACAGAACAGCCTGTGTTGGCACTTCCAAATTTTAGAAAGGTTTTCTAGGTGGATTGTGATGCTAGTGGCAGTGCTATTGGGGCTATATTAAGCCAAGAAGGTAAGCCTATTGCATATTTTAGTGAAAAATTGAATGATGCAAAGAAGAAGTATTCTGTTTATGATCAAGAGTTCTATGCAATAGTTCAGGCCTTAAAGAAATGGAGGCATTATTTTTGCCAAAGGAATTTGTTTTATATATTGGTCATCAGGCATTACAGTACCTAAATAGCCAAGGTAAATTGAATCAGAGGCATATGAAGTGGGTAGAGTTCTTGCAGAGCTATACATTTGTGTTGAAGCATAGAAGTGGAAAATCTAACAGGGTTGCAGATGCACTAAGTAGGAGACAATTGTTTCTTACAGTAATGTAGGTTTAAGTAGTTGGGTTTGATGAACTCAAGAAATTGTACCCTGAGGATCCTGATTTTATTGAAGCATGGAAAGCTTGTAAAGAACCTGTTGCTGTAGATAGAACCAAGTGGTTAGACTATTTGATTCAGGATGGCATCTTGTTCAAGGGTAGTGAATTGTGCATTCCAAGGAGTTCCATGAGGGAAAATCTGATTAAGGAGAAACACAGTGGAGGGATGGCAGGACATTTTGGTTGAGATAAGACCATTGCAATTCTTAGAGAACATTATTTTTGGCCTCAAATTTCATAGGATGTGAAGAAGTTTGTATAGAGATGCTAGGTTTGTCAGGTTGCCAAGAGGTTTAGTCACAATACTAGCCTATATCAACAATTTCCTATTCCATCAAGGCCATGGGAGGACATAAGTATGGATTTTGTTCTTGGATTGCCAAGGACACAAAGGGGTAATGACTCAGTATTCGTGGTGGTTGATAGGTTCTCCAAAATGGCACATTTCATTCCATGCCACAAAACTCATGATGATGTCCATATTGCAGACTTGATTTTCAAAGAGGTGGTAAGACTACATGGTCTTCCAAGGAGTATAGTTTCTGACAGAGATACTAAATTTGTGGGGTATTTCTGGAGGACATTGTGGAAGAAGTTGAGAATAGACCTAAAATTCAGTTCCATGCATCACCCATAGACTGATGGCCAAACAGAAGTGGTAAATAGAAGTCTGGGCAATTTGCTGAGATGTTTAGTTGGGGATAAGCCCAAGGGATGGGATTTGATTCTACCACAAGCAGAGTTTGCTTACAATAAATCTATAAATAGGAGTATTGGAAAATCACCATTCCAAATTGTATATGGGAATAGCCCAAGGACTGCACCAGAATTGAGGAAGATAGAACAAGGGGAGAGCACAAGTGCTGAAGCTGAGGAATTTGCTGAACATATCAAGCGTCTACATGAGGAGGTTCAAGCACACATTACCAAGATGAATCAAGAGTATAAAGCTAGGGCTGATCAAAGGAGAAGACATAAGGAATTTCAAGTAGGGGATCTAGTCATGGTGCACTTACGAAAAGAAAGATTTCCAGCCGGTACTTACAACAAGCTGAAAATGAAGAAATTTGGCCCCTGCAAAATTTTGAAGAAACATACTCATGAAATGCATATGAAGTGGAGCTGCCAGATGGTATTCACATTTCTCCCATTTTCAACATTGCAGATTTAACAGAGTATCATGATGATGGTGCAGATGAGGAGCTGGTGTTAGAGCCATGTCCGATTCCTACTTCTAAGAAGGAGGAGATAGAAGACATTCTAGATCATCGTGTGGGTAGGAGTACCAGAAATAGGCAGTATGAAGAGTATTTGGTCAAATGGAAAGGATGACCAATCGAGGACTCAACTTGGATTTCAGCAGCTGAGGTTTCCCATTTGGGATTTCCTCTACCATTCATAAAGTGACAAGGTCACTTTTCAATCTACCCTGGGTGTCTGATGCAGGAGCATCCAGAGGTATAAGGGCAATCCTGTGTCACCCAAAAAATATACTTAGACTTAGTTTCTATTTCATGTGTTTTCATTTTTGGATACCCATTTGGGTCAAATAAAAGTTCCAACTCTCACAGTTCCACTATCAGTGTTCATGTAAATCTTGAAAAAATAGGAGTATGTAATTGAGCCATCATTTTGGTGAACTAGGAGGTCTAAATTGTCTAGATGAATGTAATTGTAATTTAGAGAATTCCAGAAAAAGAATTAGGTCAAAAGGCCCCATGGTTTGAAAGTTATTGCAATTTTTTGGGTTGTGGAGACCTCCTAAGAATGCTTCAAAGTCATATTAGGGGCATTAAATGACCTCAAAAAGGGCCAAAAAATGGGGGACAAGCAAAGATCCTCCATAGGGCTATAGAGCACTTCGAGAGCTTTCTGAAAATGTAAATGGTTCGTCAATCAGAGCTATGGTTCAAAAGTTATGCCTCCTGGAAGTTCGGTTACCGTTTTTGGATTCTTCTAGATTTGCGTCAACCTCTAACGCAACTTCTAGAACCTTCTATTTGGTCGGTGGATGCCTACTAGCACTTTCTAGAATGTACTCTTGGTTCTTAACCATCTAGGGTCTATTTAAGGAGATTTTTGGCATTGTAAAAGGCAGTTCGGAGTGGAGTTTGAGAGGAGGTACTGACAGGAGAAATAATCTCCAGATTTGTGCTATTGTAATACCTTAGGGCATGTTTTGAAGTTTATTTTCTCTGTACTATTTGTACTAGCTTATTTTCTCAATTGATATAATTTTCCCTTTTCTGTTGTGTCCATTTCTATTCTTGGGTTGTGTCCCCATCACTCCCTTACCATAAAGGTATGGTGGTTTAGATTGCTGAAGGGATTTCATCATATCCATACAGATAGAATCCTCATTGCCATGGTCTCAACCTCTTTAATGGTGCCCTCTATGACCAAGTGGTGTATGAGAATGCTCACGTTAATGCCCACTTTCCTCTTCCTCTCTATGCTCTGACATGTGGGAACCTCCGTGATGAGATCCCTCTTCTCGGCCATGGTCATGTTGGTTTTCCTCCACTCAAGGTGCTAACTGAGCTATAATCTCTTGTAACAAAGGAAATAATGCCTTAACATCACCTTGATTGTTATCACCTTGTCCTCCCCCATCTTCCTAATGTTCTTCCTCCTAGTGTTCTTCTTCATTGTTATTTTGTTGATTATGACCTCGATCATTAGGTCTATGTGTAGGAGGCATCACTAAAGGAGCAACAAGATAAGGGTCAGAGTCGTAGGCAACAACATAAGTATCATAAGCATAAGATAAAAAAATTACCATTATACATAATCAAACAATATCATAGTAGGAGCATAACATAAAGGTCCCAACATTGCAACATGGGCTTTGATACTAGATGTAATACCCCGCTAGGAGATCTTTAGAACAAGGTTAAATAAAAGATAAAATATTTTTCTTAACAAACATGGATTCAAACAACATCTACATGAAACCAATCAAAAGATCACAATGAAAGACTTAACCAAGAAATCCAAAGAACCGATGATCTCCAAGCATCACTACTTACTAATGCATTTGATAACCAACTATAAAATTTTAAAGCAAATAAAAAACCCTTAATCTTTGATTTGTTGAAACCTAGGAAGATGCACAATCCAATAGGGTGTCCAAAACACTCAAACATGCTTCCTAATGACACATAAAAACTCTCCTTGTCTTTCGCATGAGAAATTACAAAAAGCTAGACTCGCGTGAGGAAATACTTGCTTGCGTGAGCAAGTATTACAACCCGCATGAGGAAACTCACTACCACACGAGGAAACTCCCCTTCACATGAGGAAACACTCCTTTGAATGAGGGACCTTTCCTTCACACAATCTAACACAAGGTCACATGAGAGAGTGCCTGGCCATGCATGCTAGTACTTTCTCATGTGAGGAAGAACCATGCTTTGTGCATGAGAATGTATTCTCACATGAGCATCTAGCTAGGCCTGTGTGAATGAGAAAGCTTTCCTCATGTGAGGAAATAGATTTTTGGCATTAACAAGGATGAAAATAATCAAGAAAAGCATAAATGGAAACATGGTCATAATAATTCCTCCACACTAGGGAGTACCAAAAACACATAAATTGAGGCTTAGGCACTCAAGAGCATGGAAATAAAATTCACGTGAAAATAAAGGAGAATTAAGCATCTAATCATCTAATCCATAGCATGAAGTAATCATGCAAAAAGATAACATTGTAGTAAACATACATGTGCATAAATCAACTATCTTAATAAACTAAAATAACATAAATCACATGGAAACATACTCCAAAAGATACAAAGAACCATACGAGCATCCAACTTTGAAACTAAACATGGAGGAAGGCCAACTCTCTACATTAATCCCTAGTAGTGGTAAAGGTAGCCATGCCTCCCAACCATGTAGAACCTATAGCCCACTCCTGCCATGCTAATGGAGATAGTGGTCCAACCTCAAACACACACAAAATAGTCATCCATGGCTAACACTCATGCCAAACTGTATAGAGGGTTGAAGCCAAGAACATGAGACAATGCAATACAACAGGTCCTGGTTAGATACTCTATGCGTCTACTATATAGGGACTCTAGTGGAGAGTAGATCACTTGGCATCATAGAGCCCAAGCTAAACATCATGCAAAAACTCTCCCTTGGGAGGCCATCACACCGTGTCCTCGAAAAGTAACCATACAGACACCTTCACTTAGATATACCACCAAGCCTGTACCCTTAGATTAACTGATAGGTACTTAGATTTTAATTATCTTTATTTTTATTACCCAATAATTTATTTAGTTATCACTTATTTACAAAACTTCTTCATGCTACTTTGTTAGAATGTAACCAGGGTAACGAGAGAAGCCCCTCCACAGGTCTACCCTACATACCCATGGTCATTACATGATGAGTGCCTATAGGTAATGTAGTTTCCCAACCCAACCCCAATGAACATAACTCCACTAATATAAATTGGGAAATTGGGCCTTGTAAGAACCTGACAAATGCACGTACATTTTCTCATGTGTGGGCACACCAACTACACAAAGATGAAAAATAACAAGGGTCGGATGAGAAATAGAAAAATCACAAGTATAACAAAATACTCAATAGTCCTATATTTGGGAGTATAGATTCAACATGAATCCCAATGAAATAAAATAAATCTAGGGTTGAATAGATATTTGTATGGATAATTTGAATCCATGACCAACTTTAGTGCCAAGAAAACTTGAGAAAATTGGGTGGTATGCAAACCGAGGCAAAAACCCAAAAAATGCCCAAGACCACAAAATTAAAATCCATTATGCCATTGGGTACAAAAGTCACAAATATCAAATAAAATTTGGGTTTGAAGTCCATATGCAAAAACAACTAGCATAATGGCTTGGAACCCCAAACCCCCAAGCCCAAAAAGCTTCAAACGCTTGTACCCATCCAATCGGGTAGAGATAGCATACAAGATCAAAAGAGAACACTAGTTCTCTACCTCCAAATAGTTTAATACTATAAATATACTCTAAAATGGAGAAAAAGTAATACAATGAGAGATCCCTACCTCATAGCTAAAAGAGCTAAAATAGGAACACAAGTGATAAAATAATTTTTCTACGACTACTGTCAAAAATCTTGACAAACAGAGGTATCCCCAAGCAGGATCCAACGAATCAACCATGCAACAATCCCATGCCCATAGCTCCTACAATGAATTAAACATTAGATCCTTCTGAGAGTATTTTGGAATATGCTCTCCAAATTTCTATTCCACGAGTGAGAAGTGAGGGAAATAATTCCCTCTTGGAATATATATCCAATTTTAAAAGTGAAATATAAAATTAGGAAATTAACTACCCAACTAAAACAACCCTTTCTCAACCCAGAAAAATTGGGTAGTTCCAATTAAATGGAATTCAACCATGACAAAGCTGCTATGAACTAAAATAATTAAAACAAATATAGAACTCCCTTAACTATTAAATCACAATATTCCTTAATAAATTTTGTGACAAATGTAAACCTCTAAATTCATAGGCATGCTCATAGGTCTAATCACATAATGCAAATGAGTTTGGATTTATTAAATCATAAGAGGGTTTAATTAATAAATTAAATAAGATACATTGATCATATAGGGATGACATTGGCTAGGTATGAATAGCTAAACTACTAACTCCATGTGCCACTGCCGAGGTTATAAATCCTACACACTGAACAAAGTGATCAAGTGCAATTGCATATAATAATATAACTGAAGCGATAAACACATTAATTTAAAATAAATAACCATTTATTTAATCACATTAAAATAATCTATTTAAATCACTCATTGCATCATAAAAAATCTCAAAGCAAGAATGAAGTTAATAATCGTAGTATTAAATCAAAGTATACAAAATCCAATAAGTCCATCATATAATCATAAACATAGTATATGTCCAAATACATAATAACCAAATATCATCATAAAGCATCATGTCACATCAATAAGCATCATCATGTAGATATGATCAAACTTAACAACATAAAATCTAACATCTATCATACTGGAAAATCAAAATATAGTATTTGACCATCAGGTCATCCCGAATGTCATCCAACATGAGTATCAAGGTATTTCTTGAATCAAAATATATGGCAATATATAGAATGCAAACACAAGAGGTACTACATGAGAAATTATGATAACAATTTGATAACACTTGGAAATGCTTTTAGTTCTTCACTAACCATTGGTAGTTAAAAGAAAGAGAAGAGTAGTAAAGATGAAATTGGATCTGAATCTAAAGATGATATGGATGATATTGAAGCATTTCTTGCAAGGAGATTAGCAAGAGAAAAAGGTAAATTTAAAGGTAAACTACCCCTGATATGTTTTAAGTGCAATGAAGTTGGTCATTTTGTAACTAAGTGTCCTAAAAAAAGCAAGAGTAATAGAGATGATAAGAAATATCAAAAGTACAAGAAGAACAAGGACTACAAATACAAAGGAAATAAGTCATGATACATTGTTGAAGAAAAGCACACCGATTCCTATTCTAATGATGAGAAAGAAGCAGTTGAGATGTTGTATGTTGCTATCAAGGAAGATCCCAATAGAGAAAGGTATGAAAATGAAAAAGTCCTTATTTCACATATTAGCAAGAATGATACTTGGGTCATAGATAGTGGATGCTCACATCACATGACTGGTGATATAATTAAGTTTGACAAACTTGAAGAAATTAATGATGGTGGAACTGTTGAGTTAGGTAATGATATCCCATGTTTAGTGAAAGGTAGAGGATCATTAATGTTGAATGAAAAAATCAAATGTGATGATGCATATTGGGTACAAGGACTAAAATATAATCTTTTGAGTGTTGGTCAGTTAAATAATACAATTCACAAGTTGGAGTTTCATAATAGAAAAGTAAAAACTTTGATGATGAAGGAAATTTTATTGGAACTGGAGTGCCAAAGAAAGGTAATCTATTCTATCTTGATCCTATTGTAGATACATGTTTATTTTCTAAAGATGAGGATATATGGTTGTCGCATAAGAGGTTGTGTCATATAAATTTTGAGAACATGGTGAAGGTTAGTAGAAATAAAAGAGTTAGAGGCTTACCAAATCTGCATAAACTCGAGAATGCTATGTGCATAGAATGTCAGCTTGATAAGATGATAAAGTCAAGTTTTTCAAACAAGTCACACACTTCTAATGATATTTTGGAATTAGTGCATATTGATCTAAATGGACCAATGATAGTGGAAAGTTATTATGGTGAGAGATAGTTCATAGTATTTGTTGATGATTACACTAGGATGGTTATTGTCATGTTCATGAAGGTAAAATTGCATGATTTTTATATGTTCAAATGGTATAAGGCTAGAGTTAAGAAAGAAACTAGTAAATAATTGAAATGTCTAAGATTTGATAAAGGTGGCAAATTTATGTTTGTTGAATTCACTAACTTTTGTGTTGAGAATGATATTAAAATATAGTTATTCACCAAGGAAACTACAACAAAATTGACTTTTTGAGAGAAGAAATAGATCAATTATGATGTAGGTGCATATTGGATCTTATAGAAATCTTGCATCAACCAAAAATATATCTTATTTTCTATACTAGTCTATTGTTCATGAAGTGGCCATTATTGTTGTTAGTGTCATGTTATGCGTAGTTAACATGTTGATGGGGACCTATCCTTAATCCTCCTCCTAAGAGCACAAGCTTTGATTGTTTGAATTTCTTGAGTTGCGAACCATTCTTTGCAGTCTTTATTTTAGCGTATTTCCTTCTAGCAAGGTGTATTGTTTCACTTGGCATGGATTCTTATGTTGATGTGACATGATGTGAAGTTATGACATGACTCCTAGGACATGTGTAGATTTTCCTTCAAGTGAACATTTTCTTATGTTTCATTTAGTTTTAGTTTTGGTTTACTCTTCATAGGTTGGACCTATTATGTAATTTAATGCTTGACTAGCTGACTTGTGGCTTAGCTGGCTATATAAAGAGCTTGGTTAGAGTTATGAGAGAAGTAAAGGGAATGAATAGAGATATTGGGAAATAGGATGGGATGTGAATTAGGATTCTAACTCTATAATTTTATTGTATATGGCCAAAACCTGGATGGCCTCAAAATTGGGCATGTTGAAAGTCTTCTTTTAATTATTACACTAGTGTGGTTGCCAATTGTCGAGCCTTATGTTCAAATGTGTTTCTAATTAATTAAACTCAATTAAAAGTCTAGAATCTTTCCTTAGACACATTATTTTGTGTGTTGCTTACACACTCCATGTGTAACTTTGAGTAGGGTTGTTTGTAAGCTTAAGTTAAGTTGATTTTGCTTAAGTTTTCCCTCTCCTTGCACCAGGTGGTATCAAAGTTCTTTCTTTCTTGAGGATTGGATTGTGGAGAACCTTATTGGATTGGTTGTAGGGTAGTAGATATGAAATTTGACCTATAATTTGAAGAAGGTCTTGATCTTGTAGGAACTATTTGTTAGAAACAATAGTCGACCAAGATAATTGAGAGGGAAGGGGGGGTGAGGGGGTGAATCAGTTATCTAATAATTAGAACAATTATCAACCTTAAATAATCTTAACCATTCAACCAAAGTAAACAACAACCATAATAAGATGCACATATACAATTACACTAGATATGTTGACTAGGGAAACCCTGGTGGGAATGATGCCCACAAGATGATGTACTAATATAAATATTCCTTATTAGAGAATGGACCCTATTAGGAGTCTATTACAATATTTAGTACATATGAGTTCCTATTAGGAGACTTTGAATCCTTATTGGGAGATTCCAACCATATTAGGAGTTGTGCCAACCTTGTTAAGATTTGTAGAAGACAGAAGGACCCACTGTCCAAATAGCTTCTGGGGCAAGACCATTGAACTCATTGTCCAACTAATCTCTCAACTATTCCTTGTTGAATAATTTTCTATACTATACTTTAACTTCTTTCTTCTATCCTATCAATTGGACCAATCACTGTCATACCTTGTAGACCAGGTCAGGAACCTTAGATCCAAGTATTAAACTTTGGATCACACAATAAAATCTTGGCAATTTAATTTCCTTCACCTTCACTCTGCTCTGCTTATCTTTGCATTCTACTCTTTCTATTGCTTACCATCATTCACTTCCATCCATACATGATAAAGGAAAATGTTCTTCCTTTATACTCAATCCATACTGTTGGATAAAATTGTCTAATTGTGTGTTGTCTTTGATATCACACAAATGTCATATCAGTTGTCTGTTAGTGCTTACTAAACTCACTTGGGCATCAAAGGAAATTATGGAAAGTAGTAGTGTTAACTGAGTTCCCATGGTTAACAAAGGGTTTGTGCAAGTTCATAGTGTTAATCGAGCTTCTGTTGGTTAACTCGGGAAATAATTCCAAAACCAATATTTACCGAGTAGGGTTAGCTAATGAAGAATTTTTTTATATAAAGCTTAAGTATTGGTTCTAGATGAATATGGTAATGATTATTGGTCATTATAAATTTTATTGAGCCGACTTGACAATCTGGATGATATAAATATAAGGTCAAGTTGTGATTTTCAAAAGTATGCAAGTGTATTGATTGAATTGAGGAGGAAAGTGTGAGAGCAAATTTGAAGGATGAGCATATATCCTTGTGAAGTAGAAAAGTAATATTCAATCAAGAAGGATCAAGTTTTTGAGCTAAACAAAGATCTAGATTCAACAATTCAATTGCATCTCAATCAGGTCATTTCATTGTTACTCTCTAACCATTGTAGTAGTGATCTAAAATATCTTAACAGAGTTGGTTTAGTAGCCAGTTGTAAATCCTCTATCAGGGTGATAGTTCCTTTGAATTATTTTAAAGACCTCTCACAAGGCCACTCCTAACAGGGTGATTAAATCCTCTAATAAGGTCACACCTAATAGTGTATTTTGTAACCTTTAATTGTGTTGGCTCCTAATAGGGCTCACTTCAGAAGAGTGAAAAATAGTAACTAGTTACATTGGTGGTTTTTACCATATTGGGTTTCCACGTTAAATCTAGTGTCTCTTGTGTTCATTTACTTTCTCTCATGTCTGCAAATTACATAAAGCTTTGTATGGTTTAAAAAAAGCTCCTAGAGCATGGTATGAAATATTACATAACTACCTTATACATATTGGTTTTTAGAGAACTAATGATAATAGTAGTTTGTACATCAAGGAAGGACTAGATAACAGGATTGTATTAGCAAAAATATTTGTGGATGATAATTTATTTATAGGGAATGATGATCTATGCAAATAATTTTTAGAGAAAATGAACAAAGAGTTTGAAATGTCTATGTTTGGTGAGATTAAATTTTTTGTTGGATTGCAAATACAACAGAGTAGGAATGGTATCTACATTACTCAATCTAAATACATCAAGGAGATACTAAAAAATTTTGGTATGGAAGATTCAAAACCAGTTGGAACTCCCATGTGTACTGGACTAAAGCTTACCAAAGATGATGACTCCAAAGAGGTAGATCAGACCTTGTACATATCAATGATTGGGAAATTATAGTATGTAGTTCATGCAAGACTTGATATTACTCTAGCAGTTGGTATAGTGGCAAGATTCTTGGAAAATCCTAGAGAAAATCATATGATGGCAATCAAAAGAAGCTTGAGATATTTGAAAGGAACTGAAGACTATGGTTTGTGGTATAAACTTGGAGGAAACCTAGACCTAAAGGTATTTACTGATGTTGATTGGGCAGGAAATATTGATGATAGAAAAAACACAAGTGGTGGAGCATTCTTTCTTTGCAAAAGGTTGGTATCTTGGACAATCAAGAAGCAAAACTACACATCCCAATCCACAGCAAAAGAAAAATATGTTGCAACAACAGTAAATTGTTCTAACATTGTTTGGTTTAAACAATTGTTTGAAGGTATGAAGGTTGAGATCAAGGAACCAATTGTCATGTTATGTGATAATACAAGCACAATCAACATATCAAAGAATCTAGTGATGCATTCCAAAACCAAGCATATTGCTATAAAATATCACTTTGTCAGAGAATTGGTGCAGGACAAAGAAATTAGATTGGAATATGTCCATACAAAAGAATAGATTGCAAACATATTTACCAATCCATTACCCAAGGATGCATTCCTGTATCTAAGAAGTAAGTTAGGGGTCATTTTGCTATCTGAAGCTCACTAAGTGAAGTTTTAGTGATGCATCAATAGGAACCTAGTTGAAGATCAATCAGTTAATACTGCATAGTCAAGAGAACATTGCATATGAATCAGTACTCAAGGTACATTGATAATAATTTGGTATGTGTTTTCTTTGGCATGTGTTGTCAAAGAGGGAGAGTTTTACTGTCATATCTTTCTAAAATTTTTTTTTAGAGGGAAAAGTATATTGTCATAAAAATTATGTAAATCCTTCACAGAGGGAGACTACAACATGAATGGAGAATTTTTTGATGTAAATTTGAAGAGGAAGATACTTTTTGTTAAGAAAAGTCTTATTCTCAAATTTAATTGTGCTATGACATGCATTTATTGACATCAATGTCAAAGAGGGAGATTGTTGGATATAATTGTCTAATTGTGTGTTGTCTTTGATGTCACACAAATGTCATATTAGTTGTCTATTAGTGCTTACTAAACTCACTTAAGTGTCGAAGAAAATTATGGCAAGTAGCAATTTTAATCGAGTTCCCATGGTTAATGAAGGAAAGTTGGTCAGAGTTAGTATTAACTAAGTTGACTCAGTTGCCAAAGGATTTGTACAAGTTCACAATGTTAATCGAGCTTTTATTGGTTAACTCAGGAAATTGTTTCAGAACCAGTATTTGCTGAGCATGGTTAGCTAATGAAAAATTTTGTTATATGAAGCTTAAGTATTGGTTCTAACTGACTATGGTAATGATTATTGGTCATTATAAATTTTATTGAGCCAACTTAACAATCTAGATGATATAAATATAAGGTCAAGTTGTGATTTTCAAAAGTATGCGAGTGTATTGATTGAATCTAGATCTTTGTCTAGCTCAAAAACTTGATCCTTCCCAATCAAATATTACTTTTCTACTTCACAAGTGTATCTACTCATCCTTCAAGTTCACTCTCACACTTTCCTCCTGAATTCAATCAATACACTTGCATACTTTTGAAAATCACTTGACCTTATATTTATATCGTCCAGATTGTCAAGTTGGCTCAATACAATTTATAATGACCAATAATCATTACCATAGTTAGCTAGAACCAATACTTAAGCTTCATATAACAAAATTCTTCATTAGCCAACCCTGCTTGGTAAATACTGGGTCTAAAACAATTTCCTGAGTTAACCAACAGAAGCTTGATTAACACTGCGAACTTGCACAAATCCTTTGGCAACCGAGTGAACTCAGTTAATACTAACTCTGACCAACTTTCCTTTGTTAACCATGGGAACTCGATTAACACTATTACCTATCATAATTTCCTTTGACACCTAAGTGATTTTGGTAAGCACTAACAGACAACTGATATGAAATTTGTATTGAGCCGACTTGACAATCTGGATTATATAAATATAAGGTAAAGTTGTGATTTTCAAAAGTATGCAAGTGTATTGATTGAATTGAGGAGGAAAGTGTGAGAGAAAACTTAAAGGATGAGTAGATATCCTTGTGAAGTAGAAAAGTACTATTCAACCAGGAAGGATCAAGTTTTTGAGCTAAACAAAGATTTGGATTCAGCAATTCAGTTGCATCAGAATCAAGTAATTTCATTGTTACTCTCTAACCATTATAGCAATGATCTAAAATCTCTTAATAGAGTTGGTTTAGCAGCTAGTTGTAAATTCTCTAATAGGGTGACAGTTCCTTTGAATTGTTTTTAAAGACCTCTCACAAGGCCACTCCTAACAGGGTGATTAAATCCTCTAACAAGGTCACACCTAACAGTGTGTTTTTTAACCTTTAACCGGGTTGGCTCCTAATAGGGCTCACTTTAGAAGAGTGAAAAATAGTAACTAGTTACATTGGTGGTTTTTCCCATATTGGGTTTCCATGTTAAATTTGGTGTCTCTTGTGTTCACTTAATTTCTCTCATGTCTGAAAATTATTATTATTAATGTTAGATTTTTTAATGTAAGATATACTCTGCATTTACCGAGTTACAACATTTTTTTGTATGTTTACCAAGTGATAGCAGTAATCAGTCTTGTAAGTTTTAATGACATCTAAGGGATCTATGAAATATTTTTGTGTGGTAATTGATTCACCCCTCCCCCACCTTTTAGTTACTCCATTTGCATTTCCAACACATACAACAATTCCCTAAGTTGACTATTATACCTTCTCAATTAATTATTATAGGACCACATTAAGAACATGTTACACTTAGTGATAACCTTAATATTTCACCTTGCAACTTGAATAATTTTCTATACATGTAATATTATGATGAGTGAGCTTATCCACATCATCTCCAACATGTCTTCTAGACATTTTTAACTTTGGCTTCTCAGAATAACAACTTTGCAAAGAGATATAAAAAGTTTACTAGAACATGCTTCTATAAACTCTATCTCAGAACAGTCTTCACCGAAACTTGCATAACTTCTGCCAAACTTGATATATTATGCTTTTGAGGTTAGATACATATACTAGACACTAAGTAGTATCTTCTTTTAACCTCACTAATGAAAGTACTCAATGATCTATTTGTACCAACTTGATCATTCCATTGTTCTTCTGTTATATACCACATAAAATTTCTATGTTGACATCAATGACAAACATAGCCATGAATGTAACATATCACCATGATAATGATCTAATCATGTTTCTACAATACTCCCCCATAGAAGTATCATCAAAATTCATGCTTCCAACAATCTCCCCCTTTGGCATAGATGGCAACATAGATGAAAAATATCTAGTTCCAAAAATACCAATTGTAAAAGACTATTGACCTTTCTTTTAAAATCCTCTTCATCACTCATTATCCCCCATTGATATACCTCAATGTTCTCTATATCAAACTATTTTTCATGCTACACTTCTTCCTTGTTGGCATCAATGTCAAAGGTTTTAGCAACCATCAATCTCTATAACAACTATCTTTGACTTTCTCAAGTGTCCAAAGACATTGTTCAAAAACAACATCCAACAAGAGTCCTAGATGACTCTATCCATTACAGATACTTACCCCATATAGGAAGCATCAACATTCAGTCTAGACAAACAATAGTGCTTTTTTATACTAGATTGATGCACTCTTGCATCATCTACTCTTATGTAGGAAGGGGCATAACCCCTAGCATACCTTGCAAATACTCAAAAGTCTCCTTGGGAAGAGGTTTAATGAAAATATCTATAATCTACTCTTTGATTCTTACATATTCCAATCTAATTTCCTTTTCTAAAACTTTCTCTCTCAACACGTGATACTTGATAGAAATGTGCTTAGTCTTAGAATGCAACACCACATTTTAAGACATATTTACTGTACTTGTGTTGTCAAAATGTATGACAATAGGTCCATTGAATTCTATCCTTTAGCATCTACTTCATCCAAATAACTTGACTACAATTGTTTGCTGCTGCAACATATTCTCGTTTAGCTATTCTTAATGAGATACAATCATGCTTCTTGCTTAGCCAATAAACTAATCTTCCTCCAAGAAAGAAGGCTCCACCGTTGGTGCTCTTTCTGTCATCCATATTGCTTGCCCAATTAGAATTAGTATAAGCATATAAAGTGAAATTATTAGGTCTATCATACCACAATCCAAACTCTGGTGTTCCTTTTAGGTATCTAAATATCCTTTTGACTACTGCATAATGTGCTTCTCTGGGAACAACTTGAAATCTTGCAACAATTCCAACTGTATTTTCTCTATCTGGCCTTGTGTGAGTTAGATATTGCAATCCTCTAATCATAGATCTATAATTCTTCTGCTCAACAATATGTGTCTCATCCTTTGTAGATAACTTGTGTCTAGTTACCATAGATGTTCCAACTAGCTTACATGTTTCCAAACCAAGCCTTTTTAGTAAATCTTTCAAATACTTAGTCTAATAAATAAAAATTCCTTCTTTTTCCTATACAATTTGTAATCCTAGGAAATATTTCATCTCTCCTATCATGTTAATTTTAAATTCCTTCTTCATTTTTTCTACAAACTTGTCACTTTCATTATCATTTCCTCTAAATATGATATCATCAACAAATATCACTAAAATCATCAATCTAACATCTATTTCTTTCCAATATAGATTACCATCTTCCATACCTTTGCTAAATCCAAATTTTGTTAAATGCTTGTCCAACCTTGCATACCAAGTTCTAGGTTCTTACTTTAATCCATACAATGCTTTCTTCAATCTACATACTATGTACTTGTCATCTGTTATAGGAAAACCTTTAGGTTGTTCAATGTATACCTCTTCTTCAAGTTCTCCATTTAGAAATGTTAACTTGACATCCATTTGATACACCTTGAATTTCTTATGTGTTGCATAGGCTAAGAATAACCTTACTGCTTCTATTCTTGCCACAAGAGCATAGGTTTCATCATAGTTTATTCCTTCTTGATATGAGTAACCTTTACATACTAATCTTTCTTTGTTCCTTACAACTTCACCTTGTTCATTCATCTTGTCCCTGAATACTCATTTTGTTCCTATCACATTCTTGTCTACTAGTCTGGGAACCAATTCCCATGTCTCATTCTTCACTATCTGATCAAATTCTTCTTTCATAGCTTGCTTCCAGTAGTCATCTTTACATGCTTCATCTACATTCTTTGGTTCAACTTGAGATATCAAACATAGTTCTTCATTGATTCTACTTCTTTTCATCACACCTTTATGTCTACTTCTGATTATCTACTCAGGTGGATGATTCTTTGTCATACTCTTACCAGAAGTAGGAGTTGTTATCTCAACTATTAGTTCTGTTGAAGGATTTGAGCTTTGTTGAAGCCCTTTATCTCCTTCATTCTGCCAATCATTGTTATTCTTAAAGAATACTTCATCATTCCTTGGTTTAGTAACAACATTCTCATCATTAGAATTGTAATCAACTATTCTTTCTTGTATCCTAAATTTCTCATCAACTCTTACATTTGCACTCTCAAAAATAGTTTTAGTTCTTAGATTATAACATCTATAAGATTTGATTTTCAATGAATATTTAGGGCACTAAAATCCATTTCTATTCTAGTCAATTCTTTTGATTGTCTAAGCTCATTCTCAACTACTTCAAGTCTCTCAAGCAATGTCCTATTTGTGAAATATTTGGTACAAGATATCAACAACTGTATCATTTGAACTACTTGCTTGAATGGTAGCATTAAACTCTTCAATATCTTCTAGGTCACCTCATCATCTTCTTTGGTTCCTCCTTGAGATCCAATACCTGTAGTAATTTCTAATATCCCACCTACATATGTTCTTATAGATTCATCTTCCATCATTTTAACATCTTGAAATGAAAAAATCCAACTTTGTAGCCTTAATTTCTTAGAATGTTCATCACCTTCAAAACTATTTTCTATAGATTTCCAAATCATATGAGAAGTATCAAGTGATTTTACCTGGTTGTACTTAATTTTAGGAAGTGCAGATAATAGTGCTTCTCTAGCTCTCATGTCACACATGAAAAGTTCTCTCTCTTCCTTAGTACAGAGCAATGATTGTCTTTGTTGATTTTTTCAAGATCCAATATCCTAGACCCATACACAACAAATGTGTCTTCATATTTTCCTTCGAGCTGTCATAATTTGTTCCATCAAACTTTAGACTATCCTTTCTGAATATGTTTTTCATGGATCTCTCAAAGTTGTTAAACTTTATCTTCAAGGACCTGATGCTATGATACCAATTGTTAGAAACAATAAGCACCAAGATAACTATGTGGGGGGGGGGGGGGGGGGGGGGGTGGGTGTGTGAATTAGTTATCCACTAATAGAAATATTTATCAACCTTAAATAATCTTAACCATTCAACCAAAGTAAACAACAACCATAACAAGATGCACATATACAATTACACCATATATGTTAACTAGGAAAACCCTTAATCAGAGTTAAAAAATTGGTGGGAATGATGCCCATAAGATGATGTACTATTATAAATATTCCTTATTAGAGGATGGACCCTATTAGGAGTATATTACAACATTTAGTACATATGAGTCCCTAATAGGAGACTTTGAATCCTTGTTAGGAGATTCTAACCCTATTAGGAGTTGTGGAAGATAGAAGGACCCACTATCCAAATAGCTTCTAGGGCAAGACCACTAAACTCACTGTCCAACTAATCTCTCAACTATTCCTTGTAGAGTAATTGTCTATACTATACTTTAACTTCTTTCCTCTATCCTATCAACTGGACCAATCACTGTCAGACCTTGTAGACTAGGTCATAAACCTCAGATCCAAGTATTAAACTTCAGATCACATAATAAAATCTTGACAACAAAGTTTCCTTCACCTTCGCTCTGCTCTACTTATCTTTGCATTCCACTCTTTGTGGTTCTTACCATCATTTTCTTCCATCCATACATGATAAAGGAAAATGTCCTTTACACTAAATCCATACAATGATTCCTTGAGTTAGCTGCTATACCTTCTCAATTAATTATTATAGGACCACATTAAGAACATGTTACACTTAGCAATAACCTTAATCTTTCACATTATAACTTGAATAACTTTATGTATGTGTAATATTATGATGAGTGAGCTTATCCATGTCATCTCCAACATGTCTTCTACTCACTTTTAACTTTGGCTTCTCAGAATAACAACTCTGCTAAGAGATATAACAAGTTTACTAGAACATGCTTTTGTAAACTCTATCTCTTAATAGTCTTCACTAAAACTTGCATAACTTCTTCCAGACTTAATATCTTATGATTTTAGGGTTAGCTCCATATACTAGACACTTAGTAGTATCTCCTTTTAACCTCGCTAGTGAAAGTACTCAATGATCTGTTCATACCAACTTGATCTTTCTGCTATTCTTTTGTCAGATACCACAAAAAACTACTACGTTGACATCAAGGACAAAAACTATCATGAATGTAACATATCATCATGATAATTATCTAATCATGCTTCTAAAATACTCCCCCATAGAAGTATCATCAGCATTCATGGTTCTAACACTATTGTCAAGATGGTTTGTAGTAGAGAAAATATTGATAATGCTATAATGGATATGTTGAGGCAGATTACAACTAGACTTGAAGTTGTGGAGACAACCTAGAGAAGAGGAGTAAATCTTGAAGATGTTAGTGATGAAGAAGAGGCAATACCTAACCCTAATCCTTAACCTAAAGTTGAACAAGATGAAGAGAGGCTTTTGAGATTTTTGTCTAGAGAAAAGGCTAGATCTAACGTTGAAGTTGCTTGCTATGATGGAAAACTTGAGACTAATGTGGTATTAGATTGGATCTCTAAAATGGAAAGGTATTTTGAGTATGAAGGTACTCCTGATAACAGGAACGTAAAGATATTAGTTATAAAGTTGAAAGGTCATGCATCTCTTTGGTGGGATCATTTGCAAGTGGATAGACAAAAGAGATGAAAGGAAAAGATCAAGACATGTATGAAAATGCTTGGAAAGATGAATAAAAAGTTTCTCCCTACAGAATACCAAGTTAGTTTATTGAGGAAGATACAAAACTTGAGACAAAAGGATATGAGTGTAAAGGAATATACTTTGGAATTCTAAAAACTAGATATCAGATTTGGACATGCAGATGATGAAGTTGAAAAAGTGGCTAGATACCTAAATGGTCTGAGAGTATCAATTCAAAATGAGATCAGCTATGTTAAGGTGGATAGTGTGAAGGAAGCGTATCAATTTTCTTTAAAGTTTGAAGAAAGATTGACAAAGAAATGTGATCAAAGATAGAGAGGAGGCTAAACTTATGGAGAAAATAATAGATCTAAAAATTCAGTACAAGATAAAGGATGGTAGGTGAAGCTATTGGTAAAAGAGGCAATTACTCTGGAGGAAACTATACTGGTTACTATAGGAATAACAATAATGGTACAAGGGAAGAAAGTTCTTGGTTTAAGGGTACTTGTTACAAATGTCGAGAAGAAGGTCATAGAGCTTTTGAATGTACTAACTTTGGAAAGAAAATTGGAGGTAAAAATAGAAATACTTTGGCTTGTGAAGAAGTTGATGAAACATCTAATGCACCTAAGAAGGGTGAAAACTTAATGGTAAGAAGAGTCTTATTGAATGAAGAAATTGATGAAGAACCTATTATGAGAATAAGTTTATTCAAGACCATATGTAAGATCGCTGAAAAATATTGCAACATAATCATTGATAGTGGAAATTATGATAATTTTCATTTGAGGAGTTGGTTAACAAATTTCAATTACAGAGGTTGAGACAACCTAGGTTGTACCATGTTGCTTGGATCCAGGAGGAACATAATTATTTATAAGTGAACAATGCCTTGTCAAATTTAAAATTGGGAATTATCATGATGAAGTCTTATGTGATATTATGTCTATGGATTGTTGTCATATTCTTTTGGGTAGACCTTGGTAGTATGATAGACAAGCTTTGCATGATGGTAGATTGAATCAGTATACTATTTGGGAGGATGGAAGTAAAAAAATATTTTTACCTTTGGTAGAGAATTTGAGTTAAAATCATTATACTACAGTTAGAGTATGTTTAGTTGAGGTTAATAAGTTTGCAAGAGAAATGAAAGAACATAATTTTTTCTATGATTTGATTCCAAGGAAAAATAGGAAACAAGATGAATTAGAACATGCACCTGAGATTGAACCTTTGCTGATAGAATTTCATGGCATCATTTGTAATAATGTACTTGACGATTTTTCTCCTATGAGAAGTATAAGTAATTGTATAGATTTGATACTTTGAGCTAATTTTCCTCATAAAGCACCACATAGGTTAACACCTAATGAGAAGATTGGGTTGAATAGACAAGTGTAGGAATTACTGAAGAAAGGATTGATCAGAGAAAGTTTAAGTCCATGTGTTGTACCTATGGTATTGGCACCTAAGAAGAATGGGGAATGGAGAATGTGCACCGATTCTAGAGCTATAAATAAGATAACAGTGAAATAAAAATTTCCTTTGCCTAGAATGGATGACATAATGGACAGTTTGAGTATATTTTACAAAGATTGATTTGAAAAGTGGATATCACCAGATTAGAAATAGAGAAGGAGATGAATGGAAGACTACTTTTAAGACTAATGAAGGTTTATATGAGTAGTTGGTTATGCCCTCTGGTTTGACTAATGTAGCTAGTACTTTCATGAGGCTAGTGAATGAAGTTCTGTAAAGTTTCTTGAGTAAGTTTGTGATTGTATACCTTGATGACATTTTAATATTCACTAAAAGTAAGAAAGATCACCTTGAACATATCAGAAAAGTATTGCAGAGATTGAAAGAGGAAAAGTTGCTAATTAATTTAAAGAAATTTTCATTTATGAAAGAGGAGATAATGTACCTTGGTTTTGTAATTTTAGCTGATGGTTTGAAGATGGACCCTGAAAAAGTAAGAGTAATTATTGATTGGCCTACACCTGAGAATATTGGAGAGGTAAGATCATTTAATGGATTGGCAAATTTTTATAGGAATTTTATCAGGAATTTCAGTTCTATTTGTAATGACATGATTGAGACCATGAGAGGAGATAAAAGGGATTTCAAATGGACACATGGGGCACAAAAGAGTTTTGAAATATTGAAGCAAAAGATTGCAGAATTGCCTACACTTACTTTGCCTGATTTTAGTAGAATTTTTCAAGTTGAGTATGATGCTAGTGGAAGTGCAGTTGAAGCTCTTTTGAGTCAAGAGGGAAGACCTCTAGCTTTCTTTAGTGAGGAATTGAATGATTCTAAGAGAAAATATACATTTTATGATCAAGAATTCTATACTATTGTTCAAGCTTTGAAGAAATGGAGACATTATTTGATACCTAAGGATTTTGTATTGTACATTGACCATAAAGCTTTGCAGTATTTGAGAAGTTAGCATAATTTGAACCAAAGACATATGAAGTGGGTTGAGTTCTTGTAGAGTTTTTCCTTTTCATTGAAGCATACAAGTTGACTAGTTAAATGAAGTTGTTGATGCATTAATTCGAAGAAGAAATTTGTTGACAGATAAAAGTTGAGGTACTTGGTTTTGATGACTTGAAGTGTTTGTATGAGAATGATCTGGATTTTGCATAACCTTGGGAACCTTGTAAGGAATAGAAAGTGAGTGATAATTGGATTGATTATTTCATTCAAGAAGATATTTTGTTCAAAGGAATTTAGTTATGTATACCTAAAGGATCTATGAGGAAGAACATAATAAAAGAGAAATATAGTGGTGGACTTGCTCAAAATTTTGGGATTGATAAAACTGTTAAACTAAAATTTGAGAGATACTTTTGGCCACAGATTTATAAGGATGTGCAACGAATGGTTAGAAGTCATAGAATTTTTTAGGTAGTAAAAGGAACTAGTTAGAATTTGGGATTGTATTCACTTTTACATGTACCTGATAGACCTTGGGAAGATGTGAGCATGGATTTTGTTCTTGGATTTCTTGGAATTCAAAGAGGTAATGATTCTATTTTGGTGGTGGTGGACAAATTTTTAGAGATGGCACATTTCATACCTTATAAGAAGACCTCTGATGCATTGCATGTAGTTGAGTTATTCTTCAAGGAAGTAGTAAGATTGCATGGTTTGCCTAAGACTATTGTTTCAGATAGAGACATGAAGTTTATTGGCTTTTTTTTGGAGAAAACTTTGGAATAAGATGAATACAAAGTTGAAGTTTAGGTCTACATTTCACCCTTAGACAGATGGACAAACTGAAGTAGTGAACAAAAGTTTGGGTAGCTTGCTAAGATGTTTAGTTGGAGATAAGCTTGCTAATTGGGATTTAGTTTGGGCACAAGAAGAGTTTTCATACAATAATTCTATGAATAGAAGTACTCAAAGGACACCTTTTGAGTTTGTAATTAGATTTCATCCTAAAGGACCCATAGAGTTAAGAGAATTTCCTATTGAGACAAGAAGTAGTGTTGAAGTAGAGGACTTTGTAGTTTTCATGAAGACTTTACAGGAGGAAGTTAAAAGAAATTTGGAAGATAGTAATCAGAAGTATAAATAGAGAGCCGATAAAAGGAAGAGATACAAATCTTCTAAATTTGGTGATGAGGTTACGATCCATTTGAAGAAGAATAGATTTCCAGTTGGAACCTACAATAAGATGAAAATGAAGAAGTTTGGACCCTATAAGATTTTGAACAAGTTCAATAGTGGAAATACCTATGAAGTGGAATTACTAGAAGACATGGATATATTACCTATATTCAACATTGCAAATATCTTTGAGTATTATGAATCAGAAGATGAGAATGATAGTAACCTGGATTAAACTAGAAAGGAGAAAGAAGATATTGAAAAGATTTTGAATAGAAAAATAAGCAAGAGTACCAGAGGAAGGGATTACATGGAATACCTAGTTTAGTGGAAAGACAAACTAGTTGAAGATAGTTCATGAATTACAAAAGATGAATTGGATCTTTATGATTCAAGTCAGAGTATGACTAGTGTCTAATGTGGATATCATTTCTTTATTAACCCAAGTGTCTGATGTAGGAGTATCTTTGGTCTTTGAGTAATCTTGCATTAACCAAAAATATATATTATTTTATGTACCAGTCTTTTGTTCATGAAGTAGCCATTGTTGTTGTTTGTGTCATGTTATGCGTAGTTAAAATGTTGATGGGGACCTATCTTCGATTCTCCCCTTAAGAGCACAAGCTTCGATCATTTGAATTTCTTGAGTTGTGAACTATTCTTTGTGGTCTCTATTTTTACGTGTTTCCTTCTAGCCATGCATGTTGTTTCATTTGGCATAGATTCTTATGTTAATGTAACATGATGCAAAGTTAGGAGTTGACTCCTAGAGCACATGTGGATTTTCCTTCAAGTGTGCATTGTCTTATGTTTCATTTAGCATCAATTTTGGTTTACTCTTCCTAGGTTGGACCTATAATGTAGTCAAATGCTTGATTAGCCAACTTGTGGCTTAGCAGGCTATATAAAGAGCTTGGTTAGAATTATAAGAGAAGTCAGGATAATAATAGGAGATATTGGGAAATAGGATGGGATGCAAACTAGGGTTCTAACTTTGTAATTTCATTGTATATGGCCAAAACCTAGATGGCCTCATAGTAAGATATGTTGAAAGACTTCTTTCAATTATTACACTACTGTGGCTGCCAATTGTTGAGCCTTATGTTCAAATGCGTTGCTTATTAATTACACCTGAGTAAAAGTCTAGAATCTCACATTGTGCACATTATTTTCTATGTTGCTTCCATGTGTAACTCTAAGAAGGGATGTTTGTAATCTTAAGTCAACCTGATTCTGCTTAAGTTTTCCCTCTCCCTATGCCAAATTGTGGATAGTACAAGGAAATTACTAATTGAAAAAGATCTTGCATAGATGTTCTGGAGAGAAGCTATAAGCATTATTGTCTATACTCTTAACTGAGTTCATTTGAAGAAAGAATCAAACAAGACACCCTATGAACTTTGGTATGGTCATACACCTAATGTAAAGTTATTTAAAAAAAATTAGAGTCAACATTGGGCATAATCAAGACATTTTAGAGTTAGCATTCACCAAAGGTCTAGCCTATGCATTTGTATCTGAAACCTATCAATTAGTTCCAAAACACTTGATCATTTGGTTGGTCACATTGCTATCAAGCTTTACGATGTTAATCGAGCTATTGAAATGTTAACTAAGCCTCATAGTGTAAACTAAGTTATTGTAGTATCAACCAAGTAGAAAGTAAGTATTAACCAACTAGAATAGAAAGACAATGTAAACTGAGCTAGTCGTGTTAACCAAGTAGAGAAAATGTAGTGTTGACCCAACTTCAGTGTCAACCTAGCTCCATAGTGTCAATTGAGTTCTACAATGTTTGTTGAGTCATCAGCATTAACCAAGTTCATGTCTACTCCTGAGTGATCAATGTGGACAGAGCACCAGTGTCAACTGAGTGCCAGAGTTTACCAAGTTCACTGTGTTGCTGAGTGTCAGAATATCACCCGAGTGGTCTTTAGAACCTGAGTTTTAGCATTGAGTTAATTAGTAAAGATTGTTGAATTTGGTATTGTAGCCAACTTTAGAAGGTAATTATTTGGATTGGTATATATGTAAGATAACTTTTTATATCCAAATGTGAGTATGTGTATCAAGTATGAATGCAAATTGAAGAGTAAAGGCTACAAGAAGTATAAGGAAAAGAAGAGTCCCATCTATCACAGCAAGGTGATCATTTTACATTAAAGGAATCTAAATTAGCAAACCAAGTTGTAGAGCATAGATCAGCTACTAGTTCATCCTAATTGGTGTATCAGTCAAATCCTATAATAAGGTGGACTTAACAGTCTTATGCAAAAGCTCCTAACTAAGTGCATACTTGATTGTATTGTATAAATCTTTTTGCAAGGTGGACCTAACAACCCTTATTTCTCATAACAAGAAAAATCATCAAAAGTGGTCATTTGTAAGCCTTAACAAGACAAATTTATACTACAATACTAAAGCTTGTGGGTATCATGCCCACCCCAATTTTACTTTCTATTTGGAAGGTTTATGGGTTACCAAATATTGGGTCAATTGTTATGAATGTTTTATTGCTTTCAGTCTTTCATGCATGCAATTAGATTAGATTAGCTTAAATAGGATTAATTGGTGAATTGAAGTTAAAGTTTATTGGTTCCTGAATCACCCCCCCCCCCCCCCCCCCCCCCTCTCAATCACTTAGCCCACCATACATTTCCAACAATTGGTATCAGATCATTTGGTTCTCACATCATAAGCTTAGAAACATGAGAAAAGATTAGAGGCAATGAAAGCATATAGACTTGAGAAAGCTATTGAAAATGAAAAATTGGATCTACAATTGGCCATGGAACAATTCAAGAAAATGAAGGAGCAACTCTCTAAATCTTTGCAAAGAAGAAAAGAACTAGAAATACAAATGAATGAAAATATCTACACAAAGAAAGAGTTGAAGACATTTGCCAAGACAGAAGTTTAGATTAACCTAATGCAGCAATCAAAGACCTACTTGAGAAGAATCTCACTCTACGTGAAGAAGTCAGAAAGATGAAAAGAGAATAAGAAATTTAGTCAGTCAGAATTTGTGAAGACATGGAACAAAAGGATGTAGAAAATGAAGAGAAGATTTCTAACTAAAAAGATAGGAAAAAAGGATAATGAAATTAATCACCTATCTCTTTAGCAAGTAGATTTGGTAAATCAACTCAATTGTGAAAATAAAGAGCTTATCAACTTAAGGACATATAATGAAAGATTGCAGAATGATCTTAGCATAAAAAGACAAACCAGTGAAAAGATGATGAAATCTCAAGAAAGAATGAATCAATTAAATGAGAAAATTCAATTCAAACACAAAGGCAAAGCATGATTAGGCTATACAAATGAAGGTGGATCATCTCATCAATGAGCTCAAAAGAACAAAAGACCTACATGTAATCATTGTGGAAAGATAGGGCATACATCAAACAAGCTTTGGAGCAATGGTAAATCAAAATTCAATATAAAATGCTATAGTTATAACAAAAAAGGTCATAAAACAAGTGAATGCATAGAGAAAACCAAACTTGAAGGAAAATGTTTCAAATGCAACAAACAAGGGCACAAACCCTTAAAATGCAAGACCAAGAACTAAAATCTAGTAGAACAGATTGTGAAAGCTATCTTTGGTTGGGATTATAACACATGGTGTAGATGTCACTCATATGGTGTGCATGGACATATTGGAGAAAATTGCATAAGAACTCACATGAGGAAGAGAGACCCTACAAAGAGATGTTTTGTATGCATAAAACTTGGACATCTAGCTAGAAACTGTATGAACCAAGCTAAAGTTGAAGATGAAAAGAAAATAAAGACTGACAATATTAGAATTCAAATGAGATAGCAATGGATAAATACATCTCCAAAGAATGAAAGTTAGTCTTGAAAATGTTGACACCCAAGTCAATGAGTTGGGTGATTCAACCATTTCAAATTGATTAGCCATGGAGCTCACTAGAACTATGATTCAAAAGAAACATCTTATATCAGTTCTAGTCTAAAAGTAAGAAGATTCAGATTAGAATTTTAGATGCATTAGGATCACTGGGCTAATGACCTTACCAAGCTTGAAGGTAGATGACGTATATGGAGTTCAAGATGTAACCAAGCTTATGTAAATAAGTATTTACTTATTACACTTTATCGAAGTTTACTTAGGTCAATACATTATTTTATTATTTATTAGGTGAGACACTTAGGAGTTTGTGCACTCATATGAGTTGTCAAATTGACAATACTAGAGTAAGAAACTCTAATTTGGCACATGGTGTCTACAACATTGGATTTTGCATAATTAATTGAGTTGTCATGTAGACAACATAGTTATTCGCACTCTTATTTTAGCACATGGTATCTACAACATAATTTTACATGCTACACCTTTGTAAGCTTATCCTTTCATCATCACACTTACTCCTATGCTTAATGGAGGATAATCCACTCCTGGTGGACATGTGCTTGGTTGTAAGACTTATCAGTGTGCTAGCTACTAGACATTCTAGAAGCATTCTAGAGGCCTTTATATACAGGCACTCCTAGTGCACTTGTACATGAATTCAATATTAGATTGTTATTCTGATCATATTGTTGGTCTATTCTATGCTTGTGCTTGAGTTCCTTGATCTTGGGTGATTTTTTCCTAAGCAAAATTCTTACATGGTATCAAAGCTATACCAAATTCTTACATAGTATTAGAGATAAGGGAATTTCTCTTCACATAGCCATTTGAGACAATTTTCTTGCTTCACCTCTTGGAGGACTTTGACCCAAATTTAGAGTATTGTAGTCATTGGGAGTGTCTAGAGCTAAAACAAACCTTGCCATTACGTCAAGAACATCGATTTGGTGAAATTTGACTATAAATTTGACTACTCTAGGCCATAGTCAAATTTGAGGCAATTTTTTTTTTCCAAACTGGCACCTGAAGGCCCGATTTACAAATTCGATATGATCATTTTTTTAGATCTGCAATTTAGTTTTTAGATCTAAACTTATTTTTCTCTACAAATTCGTCAATTTTTTTGGAGCAATTTTTCAAAAAAAAAAAAAGGCCTATTGGGCTTGTAGAGAATTTTTTTTGCAGCAACTAGGTAGTGAAACCCTGGCCCCCGCAGGGAACATTTGCTATCAATCAAAATATTCTACACCTTTTTTCGGTGCATCGCGGTTCAAATTTTGGACGGGCTTTACATTCTGGCTTCTACACTATTGACCTTGCCCACACCGGTGGACTACATTTCACCATTGGTAGCTTCATTTATTGTAACTTGCGTGGGCTTTGTTTTTATAAATTTCCATACTCACATGCATAGCGGATGTGGGATTGAAGTCCCACCCGCCGGCACCCTTTTTCGGTCATCTTTTGATTGCCAGTCGTTTAACAGCATCCCTTCTCCATTTTTTGACAAAGAGAACTAACTCTCGGCGATGACAAATTTATTTCAGCCGTGAACTGCACAACTCTGAAAATCAGAAAAGTATCTCCGGTGATGGTAACCCATCTCTCGGTGACTTTCGTTTACTTGATGACCACCGAACATTTTTGATAGAACACTCCATTTTTGGCTGTTGCTGAGTCTTTTTCGGCCACCATCAAATACCTTTTAAGACACCTTTTCTTAGAATCCAATAATTGACATCCTATGTTGTACTCTACCATGTGTCAACATGTAAGTTAATAGTCTGCACACTTGTGGCACCACACCAGCATCCACGATTAGTCCCAATCAACGCTGAGTCACCTACCAACTCAACAATAGCGAGGACCCTTTTGCTAGCTCAGTCTCCTCCATGTCACTTGACATGTGTCAATACATGTAATTCACATTTGACTCAGTAAGTCATACACATATACTTGCTAATATCATCCTAACGTCATCTGCCACATTAGCAGGGGCCTTTTTTCATTGACATCAGCCAATCATGAGCTTAAATTTAATGATTGACTAACCATCATTTCTAGGAAAATTTCAATTGCTATGACAGCCGTTTGACTATCAAATTTAACCTCACAGTTTGCTGCCCAAACCCCTCTTTAGATGTAGTTTTGATTTGATAGTCTAACTTTAGGAGGCCATAACTTAGTCATCTGGACTCCAAATTAGGTGCCATTTTTTTTATTTTGGGTATAATTTCTTGAACTTTTTAGTGGTGCTATTCTTTTCTAGTTTTGGTGCACATATTTGTTAGAAATTGCATTTTTTGGTGATTGCACCTGTCCAATCCTGCATTTTGCAGCTTCAAATGCTCTGTACAGACTCATCTGGCAACATTTTTAAGTTCTATTTTTTTGAAAGTGCTAATTTTTTTGTCTACTTTCTAGATCTGCAATCAGATTATAGGCTTGCGTGGACAAAAATATCACTTTTAGAATTAGGTCCTTTTCTACATTGTGTTGCTTTGATTACTCTTCAAAATTATTGTACATCTGAGCTCCAGTGCTTAGTGATATATTTGAGCCTCAAAAGGTAGTTGTAAATAGCAAAATCAGAAGTCTACTTTGTACATATAAAGTGCCAAAATCATCTTTTTTGGGGGTGGTCTTTTGATTGAGTGAATAGGGGGGGTGTCTCTTGTGTTTTGTGTCTCTCTTTTGTGCTCTTTTAAATTTTTGCATCATGGGTTCACCTAAAGCTCCACTTCTAACTTCACACAATTATACTACATGGAAAGATATTGTATGGAGTAGATTAATGGAAAAAGCTTTAAATTTATATTTTGATAGTATAATTACCAAACCCACTGATGCTACAACACTAGTTGATTGGAAAATGAAAGACAATCATGCTTTAGGAATTATTAAGAGTTGTGTTCATAAAGATTTCTTCTTCCACATTTCTAGCTTTAAGGAAGCCAAGCTTGCTTGGGACAAACATGAATGGTTGTATGGTAAGGTGGATGAGGAAAAGGGATTCCAAATTAAGGATGACCTACTTCTCTTGGATCCTAAGAATTTTGACACAATTCAAGACTATATCAAAAAAGCCAATGAATTGAGAGCACTACTTAAGGATTGTGGTAATCCCATGAAGGATGATTGATTGATTCATCACATTTTGAAGAGGCTACCTTTTGAGTATGCATCTTTTGTGTCGAGTTACAACACTCACAGGTTGACCATGGGAAGTGGCTTCACTAACCCTACATTTGATGCATTTATAGAAATGTTGATGTTGGAACAATCCAAGTTGATAGATATGGGACTTCTCAAGTCATCAAAGACCAAAGCATTGGTGGCTACTAATGAGAATCAATCAACTCAACAAGGCAAAAGTTCTACCAACAAGAAGAAGAAGTAGTGAAAGCAAAAATCACAATCAGAGACACAACAATCTACCTCCTCATAGCAAGGCATTTCTTCTTCCAACAAGAAGGGAGATAATGATAAGAAGGATAAATTTTTTTGTGCATATTGCAAGAAACAAAATCATGATGAGCATCATTGCTAGACTAAGAGAATCGATGAGTTGGAAAACTTACTCAGAAAGAAAAAAATCAATGTGCCAAATGCTTCCAAGGATTCAACTCTACCCACTTCAAAGGGAAAAGGGCAAGCACTTATGGCTGGTTCAAGTTCTTCAGCGGAATGGATTCTTGACTTAGGTGCCTCCTATCATATGGGTTCTTCAAAAGGAGACCTTTCTTCATTGAAGTAGTCTAAGGCACCACACATCTTTGTATGAGATGATACAAAAGTGGAATTTGAAGGGAAAGGACAAGTTGAGATGGAAAATGGAGAGTTCAAAGAAGTTCTCTATGTTCCAAACCTTAGCTCTAATCTCCTTTCATTCTACCAAATCACTCACTATGGAGATGACAATAAAGTTGAGTTCCTTCCTGATTCAGTAATGGTACACAATCTTAAAGATGATTCATTGGTTGTAGTGGGTAAAGTCAATCATCACAAAAGGCTTTATTCTTTCTCTCACTTTATGCCTAAGTCTCCTTCACATGCCTTGTTGACTCAATCTCATTCACAAAGTACATTATGGCATGAGTGGTATGGTCATCTTGCCTTCCACTATCTTCATCAACTTAGCTCAAATAATATGGTCAAAGGTTTACCTACACTCAACTTTTCTAAGGGTGAATGTTCAACTTGTTCCATGGATATGTATCTAGAGGAGAATTTTGATAAAGGGAAGTCATGGAGAGCATCAGTCACTCTTGAGTTGGTTCACATAGTTCTAGCAGGTCCTTTTGGAGTAACATCAATTAGCAAGGTCACTACATCCTCACTTTCATTGATGACTTTTCACACTACACATGGGTCTACTTTCTTGATCACAATAATGAAGTGTTTGATAAATTTCTAGCCTTCAAGAATCATGTTGAAAAGAAATCAAGGAAAGCCATCAAGGTTCTTCGTATGGACAATGAAAGCAGATATGTGAACTTAAGGCTTAAAGACTTTTGTGAACTTAAGGGTATTGATCTTTAGAATTTAGTAGCATTCTGTCCACAAAAGACAAGTGTTGCAAAAATGAGGATTAGAACTCTTAAGTCTATTGCAAGTTGCATGATTTAAGCTAAGTCTCTTGATCCATCACCAGAAGTCGAAGCTATAAGCAGTGCCAATCACATACTTAATAGATCTCCTCATAATGCCTTAGATGGAAAGATTCCCTTTGAAGCATGGTGCAAAAAAAAACTAGTTGTGAAACACTTTAGAGTCTTTGGTTGTCCAACATAGGTAAACATATCTTCTAAGGAATGCAAGGCACCACCACCAAGGCCTTGTAATTTCATCAAATATGAAGATAGTTTTGAGGCATATAGACTTATGGATCCTGAGACTCATGAGATCTTCATAGAGAGGAATGTTCACTTTGAGGAAAGTTCACCTAGCTTATCCTCTAATCCTCTCCACACTTCATACATTGTGGAAACTGATAGTGACAGCAGTGATAGTGATTCAATAGATTTATATATGTGGGATCCTATTGACAAATACAGAACAATGTCATAGCATTAGAACATTCCACATGCATACATTGTTATAGTGATAGGTCCATGTAATTCTATACAGTTGGGTACACCTTGTCTTCCAGCTCTAGCATCAGGGGATGACTACATAAAAAATATTTCAGGTTTGTTTGTGGAGTCACACATAAAAAATTTGGGAGACATCATTGATGATATACATCTTCTCTTTGATGAAGAAGATCCTTCTTCAATTTTTGCGAGAGCTCACTCTGACCCTCCTGTCCATTCTCTACATGATTAGTCTTACTAGGTTGATATGATTGTGGATCCTTATGTACAACAGTTGTAGGAGGTCTCTTTATCATTTGAGGAGATAGTTGATTCTTTGGAATATTCTCTACATTCATCCTTGCTAGATTCAACATTGTTCTTTTCAATAGTATTGGAAGGAGCGACAGTCAGTATTGACACATGAATAGTTGAGCAATTTTCAGAGACTCCATTTATCTTTGGAATTTTTTTTACACATTGGGGAAGCATGTCATATGTACCTATGATATTGTTTCTTCTAAAGGGGAGGAACATTATTCTGTAGTCATGGATCAACTTCTACCTTAGAGCAGCTATCATTGATTGATATTCTTCATTTGGGGGGGGGGGGGGGGGGGGGGTGGAACTACCTTGTCTCCTTTCTTCTTCTCTCTTCTAGGGGGGGGGCGCACTTTTCCTCTATGGGGATTGTGTTCTTCTCATACTTCTCTATTATATATACTTGATGTATGTTGTAAGGGGGGGGGGGGGGCTCTTGATTACTCCATCCATCCATGCATCTCATTTTTTGTATCTCTCTTTTTGGAGGAGGGTTTTTCCCATGAGGTTTTCCCTTTTTCTCCATTTTATGAGAGATTTCATTGCATTCTATACATGGGTACCTAACATGGCCTAGTAGCCAGGACCCATCATGCATTTTTATCTTAGCTTTCATAAGCTTAAGTGCATTACCTTGAGTTGCACTTAAGGGGGGTGTTGGTGTAAATAAGTATTTACTTAAGTTTACTTAGGTCAATGCATTATTTTATTATTTATTAAGTGAGACACTTAAGAGTTTGCATACTCATATGAGTTTTCATGTTGACAACACTGGAGTAAGAAACTCTAGTTTAGCACATGGTGTCTACAACACTAGAGTTTGCATAATTAACTGAGTTGTCATGTAGACAACATAGTTATTCGCACTCTTATTTTAGTACATGGTGTCTACAACATAATTTTATGTGCTAAAACTTTGTAGGTTTATCTTCTCATCATCACATTTACTCTTGTGATTAATGGAGGATAATCCACTCTTGGTGGACATGTGCTTAATTGTAAAACTTATTAGTGTGCTGACTCCTAGACATTCTAGAAGCATTCCAAAGGCCTTTATATATAGGCACTCCTAGTGCACTTGTACATGAATTCAATATCATATTGTTATTCTAATCAAACTGTTGGTCTATGTTGTGCTTGTGCTTGAGTTCCTTGATCTTGGGTGATTTTTCCCTAAGGCAAATTCTTACATGGTATCAAAGCTATACCAAATTCTTGCACTTACCAAGTTGAAGATCAAAGGTATCTACCGAGTTGAATACTTAGCCAAGAATTTCATGTCTACTAAGTTTAATAGGCTATCACTAAGTTGTACTATGTATGATGCATTAGTGGTGACTTACAAAAAATTTTTTGGTTAAAAGAAAGAATCAAAAGGTTTTATTTTTTACCATGAATTTGAGAGTGAAAAGAGCAAAGTATTCCAAAGCCCCCGAGTGATTCAATGTGAATTTGTTAGATTTTATTCCTCCATCACTGAGTGATATGGAATCCTCATCAAGTAGAAAATTTAAGAAGGGATCCGAGATGTTAGTTAAGAATGTTGCGCCTATAGACTCAAAGTTCAAACTTTGTTTGATGATCGTAGAAGAATTAGACCCAGTTGGTGCACATTTGCAAATTCTACAAAAGGTACTCTTGATACATGATATTAGATCATGTTATCATTATTTGATTCAAGATTTGGAAACTCTAGAGATGAATCAAGCATATGAAGCATTGTGTGTGGACGACAACCTAAAACTTGAGCATAAACACTTGGAAGCAAAGGGTTTAACCCACATTCTGCATATGCCAAGGGATTTCCAAATCAAGTGGATTAGGTTTATTCTGAGCTATGTTCATGACATGAAATTATAGCTCGACTAACCCATCTAGATCACAAAGAAAATGATTTATAGGGTTACTGATTTTCCCATTCTTGACAAACCTAAAGCAACAAAAACCCTATGTTGGGTTGAGTTGGCAAAGAAGACTCTTGCTGAGTAGGATGACAGAGGAATGAAGCTAAATGGTGTTATAAACATGGACATCAAGTTTGGAATTCATGTGATTGCTCACAAGATATATAGTTCTAGTTGATTGAACAATGTCCCATGTGAAGCTATGGACTTAGCATTCAAGGTGGTCAAGAACAATCTATCATTTGACCTCATTGAGTTGTAGCTAAGCTAGTTAAGAAAGAACATGGAGAGCATCTGAGCATCCAAGGCTAATTCATGTAAGTTTGGATCACTTTTTGTATGTTTATTCTTTTATGTTCAGAAGTTTTACCCTTTAGAAGGTACTGTAGTATGGAAGAAAGACAAACTTATTTTATATCAGATCAATGAGTTTATAGCTAAAATCAAAGATAATTTTGAGGGCATAATGGATGCATATTAGATTTAGAATACCTAAGAAACTAGTTGATGATTATGAATAAGACATGTTTCCTTGTGGACTATAACAAGGTACATATACAGGTAGTTAGACCTAGAGTTGCATGGGTAAGACCTCTTGGTTATGAGGTAAACATTGATGATACTAAGGATATCATAGAGGCTCATGTCAATGAGCCTATGGACCCTAAAGCACCATATTTTAGAACATATGAAGAGGCAAAAACCACAATTTCACTTGAAATCAAGATTCCTCAAGCCTTGAAGAGAGGAAGGTTGAAAAGATTTAGATCCTAAAAAGATTGCAACAGAGATAATGGCCTCCCTACCTAACTCTCTTAGCAAAGCCTTAGTGATATCTAGCTCAGAGAAGGCTGCAACCAAGTCATAGACAATTGAGCTAAACATTGTTCAACCTAGCACTCAATTAGCTATTGGAGCTATCTTACCAAGTATAGTGATGAGTACTATCACCACTACTTCATCTACTGAGCAACAAACTCCACTCTTCACAGGTCTAAGCCAGATCGATTCATAGCAAGGTATTGTAAGTACTCTTGCTATTGTTGTTGTTTCTCAAATTAGTAATATTGTTTTTGTTACAAGGGATTCCATAGTAAGTGCAATGATAAATGAAGCTAAGCCGCAACTGAGCATTGAGGATTTGAGAAAAGGTAATAAGGAAATCATTCCTTCACCTAATCCAGAGGAAAAAGATAAAGAGGTAGAAGTTTCTCATGAGGAAATTGATCTAGAAGAGGACATAGTAATTCCAGGTTGGGATCTTTCCAATCTCACTCTTGATCAAATGGATACTCTTGGAGAACTTTGGAAGAAAAGGGTCAGATAACAAAAGCTGAGAGCAGAGAAGAAGAAAATAAATCATGTGCTAGAGGATATCAAAAGTATATTTATTGATGCACTTGGTATTGAGATTAATGATAAGAAGCCTATTTTGGATCAACTTGTTGACATAGTTCACAAGTTTGATGAAGGTTTGAATGGACAAGAGAAACTACTACAAAGGTAGAGAGAAAACTTGATAACAGCATTTTGGAAAAGATGGCACATAAAATTTCCATAGATCAAGTGGAACTATCCACTATTCTTGTTAATTTTGAGAGTACTATAAATAGGGTTGTTTTCTTGTTTGTAAAATTAAGTGATACTACAAATTTCACTAAGGAAATCAATGACAAGTTGTCAAAGATTGATACTGATCTGAAGGCAAGTGCAAACTAGTTGTCACTTGACCCTAGCACCATCTCAAAACATTTTGCAAAGTTTAGGTATCTGACAGACTTGTAGACATAGTTACTAAGGGAAGAAGCAAGAACCAAGGCTACATTGGTAGAAATTTAGAGTATGATTATTCCAAACCTGCATATATTGTAGAAACATATTGTTCATGCAAAGACATTAATCCATGACAACAACTTTTCTATTGCTGATCATATCATGGAATTGTCTGTTGAAGTACAGATAGCTTTGCATACTTCAAAATTTTTGCAAGAAAATTGGGATAAAACCATGTCTTTAGTTTTGAAGGTACATAGTGATTTCCTCTCACATTTTGGTGTTACCTTGTAATTATGCATTTTTTTGATATTTGTGTCAAAAAAGGTGGAATATATCTATAAGAGGGAATATAGAATATAGCATATGTATATAAGGAGGAATATGGAAAGGGGAAAATGTAGTTATGTACAATAGAGCTACAAAAACAATTTTGAAAAATATAAAATAGAGTCAATGTCAGCCGAGTATTAACACAACAATCAAGATCGAGTTTCAGACCCAAGTACATTGATATGGGAGTTTTGACTTATCTTTTTGAGCATTCAAAATGTTTGGTATGATAAGTGTTTTTTTCACTAATGCCAAAGGGGGAGATTGTTTACCTTATGGTCAAATCATTTGTTAATTAGTGCCAAAACACTTGATCATTTGGTTGGTTACATTGCTACCGAGCTTCTTAGTGTTAATTGAGCTCTTGTAGTACTAACCAAACCTCATAGTATAAACCAAGTTTTTGTAGTATCAACCAAGTAAAAAGTAATTGTTAACCAAGAAGAACAAAAAGACAATGTAAATTGAGCTAGCCATGTTAACCAAGTAGAGAAAATGTAGTGTTGACTAAGCTTCAGTGTCAACCGAGCTCTACAATGTCAATCAAGTTCTATAATGTTAACCAAGTTCATGTCTACTCCTAAGTGATCAATGTGGATTGAGCACTACTATTAATCAAGTGCTAGAGTTTTTCAAGTTCACTGTGTTTCTGAGTGTCAGAATATCACTTGGGTGGTCTTCAGAACCCGAGTTTCAACATTGACCCGACCTAGTGAAGATTGTTGAATTTGGTATTGTAGCCAAATTCAGAATGTAATTATTTGGATTGGTATATATGTAAGATATCTTGTCATATCCAAATGTGAGTATGTGTATCAAGTATGAATGCGAGTTGAAGAGTAAAGGCTATAAGAAGTATAAGGAAAAGAATAGCCTCATCTATCACAACAAGGTGATTATTTTACATTAAAGGAATCTCAATCAGCAAACCTAGTTGTAGAGTAGAGATCAACTACTAGTTCATCCTAATAGATGCATCAGTAAAATCTCCTAACCAAGTGCATACTTCATTGTACTATATAAATCCTTTTGCAAGGTGGACCTAATAGTCCTTATTATTTCTAATAGGGAAGATCATCAGAAGTGATCATTTGTAAGCCTTAATAGGCCAAATTTATATTGCATTACTAAATCTTGTAGGTATCATCCCCACCCCACTTTTACTTTCTATTTGGAAGGTTTCTAGGTTACCAAATATTGTGTCAACTATTATGAATATTTTATTGCTTTTAGTCTTTCATGCATGCAATTAGATCATATTAGTTTAAAGAGGATTAATTGGCAAATTGAAGTTAAAGTTTTATTGGTTCCTAATTCACCTTCTCCCCTCTTAGTCACCTAGCCCACCATACATTTCCAACATCTTCCATGTGTAACTCTGAGAAGGGTTATTTGTAAGCTTAATTTGAGCTGATTATGTTTAAGTTTACACTCTCCTTGCACCAAATTATGGATAGTGCAAGAACATTGCTAATTGAAAAAGATCTTGCACAGATGTTCTGGAGAGAACCTATACGTAGTACAATCCATACTCTCAATCGAGTTCATTTGAAGGATCAAACAAGACACCCTATGAAATTTGGTATGGTCATACACCTAATGTAAGTTATTTAAAAAAAAATAGAGTTAGCATTGGGCATAATTAAGATATTTTAGAGTTAGCATTCGCCAATGGTCTAGGTCGTACATTTGTATCTGGAACCTATCAATAGTCTAAGGATTTGATACTTGATAGCGTTCAGTTTGTGGATGTATAGATGTTAAAACAACACTCCTAAAACAAGATCCACTCAACATCTCCATCAATGACACAGCAGTGATCAACTCCTTCAATAGTCTAATAAATTTCAAATTGTGGCCCGAGCTCACAAATTCCCTTGATGGTGCCTTTCCTTTAAGACTCCCAAGATCACTAGAAGTGGTAGTTTGGGTTTGAATTGACGCAATATGGAGAATAGATTACTCAGGAAACTAGTCAAGAGAGTGTAAGCAAACTATTCAACAAAATGTCAATAGTTGCAATCTGATATTGTATGTCACATTATTGTGTATATGGATCCAAAAAGGCTACGAATTTCCCATGTTTGTCTCACAATAACCACAAGGAAATCATCATGCAACACTCACTGGATATAGAGTCAAATAATAATCAGTTCAAACTGATTGCAAAGCACAACCCCATTATGAGAATGTCATGTAGAAGAGGAATACATTTGAAATGTTTGATGAAATATCAGCAGCAAGTTGATGTGGATATAGTTAGAGTGACTACGATATTCATGCAGGAACTATGCATCATCAAACATAAAAGACCGATGGATACCCTCCAACGTTATCGCAGCTAACAATGTGCAGACATCCTCACATTATTAGTAGTTTATATCAGGAGAGGGAAAATCTTAGAGACATCACTAATATGATTGATGAAGAGTCATAAAATCTACCACACACGGCCATTGCTTTATTTATAAATCATGGCATCAATGGCCCCTCTTTGCACACAGTGACATTTGGCATATACTTCTTAGTAAAATAATTTCATTTTCACAATATCTTGTGACATGGAAGTATTCACAAAAGGAGAAAAACTAATTTATCAAAGGGAATCATGATTTAGGAATAAAGAAAGAGAGAAAAGTAAGAACATCAAATTTTCAAGCAACAATTACCGAAACTGATATACAACTGAAAATTGTTATTTATTGAAAAAATTTGGACACAAGGGGGGTTTGGTTTTTGCTTTTTGGGGGGGAATTCATGTGGCTATAGGGGGTAGGAGTTAGGTAACTCTAGGATTTCTAAATATTTGTTATTTGTTATTTATTTTTAATATTGTTTTAGACTTTTTGGAGTGGAATATTTATGAGATTATGTGATTTTATAGATCTGGTTATCTGAATATCTTGTTGTTCATAAATGCATATGGTTTATTTTCATGTGGAAGTACATTGTGTCTATGATGATGATATTTTTTACATGTGAAAAAATAGTGATATCCTTAACAAGATAGAAGATTATATTACTTACTAGCTAAAAAACTTGTTGCAATATCAAGTCATGTGGCTTGCTATGGAGTAGAGTTGAATGGTTTTTTGTTTGTATGTTATTTTCATATTGATAAAATTAATGTTAATGCATTATGATTTCTTGTTAAAAGTTCCATTTAAAATACTCTTTTATAATAATAATTGAATTGAATAAAAGGGAGCTACACTTAGAGAGCTTGCTAAGAAAGAAGCTAATTTGTTAGTGTGTTTGTTTTTCTTGAGTAAGGGGATAGAGTTGTAAATTGATCAAGGTGTTAAAAAGGGGAAAACATATTCACTACCAGTTTTTGATGACTCTATTGGGGATTCAGAAACAAAGATCAATGCTTGAAATTTGGTTCCTTAGTTTTTCATATTATTTCTATACTCTATGAAATGACCATGCTAGATAAAAAGGTTGCAAGAAAGATGAGACCTAATCCTACCATCCTCAAAATCCTCTAGATGAATGATAAGGTGCTGCAAGATTTTTGGGAAAATTGCAAAGAAAGCATATCTCATTCCATGAGAATGAACCTAAACAACAAAGAGGATCATGTAATTTCCTTGCTATGGAGAAGTTTGTGTTACAAATTTCATAAGCTAAAAGATCTAGAAGAAAACAAAAGAAGGGTACAACAACTTGAACAATAACTAGAGATTGATGATGAAGAAGTTCCAATCATTCTGATTGCACCCCTTTTGCATAATTACCCCATTATGAATGAACAAGAAGCATCTCAACCTCACAAAATAAGCCAACATGAGCAAGGGTGATCAAGATAATAAAGGGAAGGTGAGTTTGGATGCAAATGGATTATCTAATTCTAATTTCCTTCCAAAATTTCAAAGCTTTACCTTTGAAAGTTTAGAATTTAATCGCCCTACTAAAAGAAGTATATAGGATGAAATTTTTTCAAAATTCTATGCTCTTAGAATATGAAGTTTTTAATTTCATACCACAAGCAGCTAAAAGTCATTTTTTCCTTAAGGAATGTAGAAATCCTATTTTTTGAATATTTTTCTTTACAATATGAAGCTATTTTATGCCCTTCTAATGGATCTTGTGTTGAATGTGGTGTGGAATCACACCCTAAAATTTTTTACCGTAACTTTGAAAATCCACTTGGAAAGGAAGATTCTAGGACAAATAAAGAGCAAGATAGTGATTCAACCAAAGTACCAAAACCACAAGGATTGCTAAACATCTTGGAGAATACTTCTCACAAATTAGAAACCACAAAGGGACTCTTGTTTTCCAATCAACAAGAGGAACTTAAAATGGAAGATCTAGATTCACAAGACTACTCAACAACGTTGCACAAATGTGAATCAACACATGTTATTGTTGAAGACTTGATTAATAGCTCTAAGAAATGTCAATTTCAAGATTGTAAATATATATGGTACCTCATAGATACCAAGATGAAGGAAAATACAAAGTATCCTCCATAATTTGCAGCAGTTGCAACACTGCATGATTATATTGAGGGAATTCTTTTTTATAGTAGTGTGGTCTATAAAAACTCAACTTGTAGGGCTTCCTTAAAATCAAAAGGTATATTTTGTGAATTTAGTCCATGTTGCATTCCCTATCAGATTGATGACAATAAGGATATCAATCTTCAACTTATAGGTCATTCAAAACTATTAGAAGAAGACATTGCTTGTGGTATTCTTTGTGCTCTCACACATAGAAATGTCATGATAGTTAAATTTGGGTAGTGCTTATAGCTAGGTGGATGCTACTATATTTGTGCATATTATGAGAGAATATGTGATCTAGTTAGATGTTGGTCAAGTGAAGATACATTCAACCTTGAGATCAATAATCCTAGCAAGATTTGGCATGTAGTATGGGGAAAAGAAGTTGTGATTCATGATTTATGTTTTTTAGCTGAGTGGAATATTTATGCTGATCAATTTGATTTTGATGAGATTGATAATTTAAATAAATATTTTGGAGATGATCAAGTTGGTTGTAGCTTAGTCCAAGTTGCTAAAATTGAAGATGGCTTGGAATTAGTTTTTGTTTTAAATGATGAAATTTTCTCATATGCTGAGGTTAATCCATGTGTTGGAGATTATTTTGATAATGCTATAGTATCTTCATTGGAGATATTGGGGAATTATTTTCTTCATCTAGGAATGATAATTTGTCCAAGAAATTTAATACAAAGGGCTTGAAATAAATCATAGAGATATGATTACTTGTGGATTTTTGGGCATGATGTTGGATTCACAAGGTTCCTACACATAATCAATTTGACAACAACAATGGATATTTTTCTAAATCGATTCTATATCAGGCTATGTGATTTGGATACAAATAACTATTCCAGAAAGGGTTATTCTTCTCTTGTAGTGGTAAATGGGTTTGTGTTAGTCTTTCCTAACTCCATTTCTTTTGGGTGAGGTTTTTTTACCTATACATGTTTATAAATAGGTTGAGTTTTGAAAGTTTTTGTTGTGTGTAGTTTAGGGTGCTGGTTTTGTGGTGTTGATGATTTAGTTATTTTGGATTGTTGTCCTTCTCTTTTTCCTCTTTGCAAATAGTTCTCAATTTTGTATTTTGTTAAGATTCTATTCCCAATGGATAAACACTAGTCTTTTACCAGAGACTTTCTAGATTCTTCATGTCCCTCATGAATGATATCCCTAGTTAGAGCCAATTGTTGGCTTGCCTTTGGCACCCAACTTTTACATTTTTTAAACTAAGCTCCATGAAGGAATTTTCTTAATTTCTTTCAACATGTTATAATAGCTTTAGGATAATGCTTTTTTTGTAAAACATTGCAAAGAAGAAGCATTGGAGAGGGCAAGTGAACTTAAACTTCAAACCTCATGATCCAGGTTTAAAGTTCAAAGTTTGAATGTTCAAAGGTTCAAACAACTAAGAACTGTCAAGTTCAAAATCTAAAAGATGCACTACTCACTTAATTTAAATGGGTTGAAGAAATCACATCAAAGTTAAAATCATCAAAATGTTATGGGTCAAATTATGGTTCATATTTTTCAACCAAGTACCATCATCAAGAAATATTAATGATAGGTTAAACATGAATAGTATATATTACATCATGGAACCGATGAAGGTTGTTGCAATTAAGTACAAAAAATGGGTTTTGTAGATTTATTCATACTGCCTCACAGAAATTGAACTCTAATATCTCACAGCCACCTTGGAAAGGATACAACATGGAATATATTCCATGAATACTATAAAATATGTTTGTAAATACTTTAAATTTTAGCATTTTAGCATTAATCAGGTCTATCTTGAATGAATAAGGAAGGTGGATTGACATATTGCAACATGGAAAAATTAATAGATGGACAAAGCAATATCTATCTTCAATAGAGGAGAGATATTTCTAGGAAAATGTGTCCAAGTATTTGGAAGCTAGGAACCATGAAGCTTTAAGATTAGCTAGACCAAGAAATGAACTGTATGGTATCACAGTAGAAGAATTTTTTTTATGTGAGGGATGTACACATACTTGAGTGGATTTCAAGAAATCAATTCACAATAACCTTGTGTGGTATTGTTACAATACTTTTTAATATAATATTGACTTGTGGGAAAGTTTATATTTACACAATGAGAAAATAATCCAAATCATGAGGTATTGTTACAATACTTTTTAATATAATATTGACTTGTGGGAAAGTTTATATTTACACAATGAGAAAATAATCCAAATCAATCATGAAAAGATCACTTATAACACAAATTCTACATGGGGTGACAATGACAAATCTATTCACAAGCTAAACTATGAAGACAATAACATTGATAGCTAATCTTCAATGGCCAAAAAACTAAACAAGAAGAGCAATTTGACATACATGCATATACTCAAACCATAAACAACAAAAACTTAAATATAACAAAGCTCCCAAAGCATTTTAGATTTCTCAACATTTAAAACTTATAAATATTTGTGACTATTACAAATTAAGGAGAAATGTTAAATAGAGAACAATTAGTAATTATTAAGGACATTATAATATTTTTTTTTGAAAAATGTCAAAACTTCATTACATTTGTCCTTGATAGGTGGAGTTGGAAGTGGAAATACTTTGGATAAAAATTTCATATACTACGCCCTTATTTTCATTTACAAAACTTCCATTGATTTTGATCTAGACAAACCAAGAACCTAATAATTGCCCATACAAGAATATAAACATACAAAATAGTTGGAGCCTCAATGCATTTAATATTTCATAAACCTTTCAATCAATAAAAATATATTCTATTGAGTATAAAAATACAATACACAATGTGAAATTTTTAATATCAATTATGTGTGTACTTATAGATGAAATCTAATTAGTAGGCTCAACATTTTGCATTGCATTGACAAATGATTACATGATATAATGCAAATTCCTACTACATACTTGCAAACCTTGATACTATTTGATATGTTGATATATATAAAGAATAACCTCTAGTTAATTCTATTGTATTTTAAAATAATCCAACTTTGATATGATAAGTGTCTTAGGATTTTTGGAAGGACAACATAAATGGTTACTCATTGACCACTACAATATGACTAAAGGACAAGATAATTTCAATCCTTAATAAAATATGAATAGGCCTATAAATAAATGATGATTAACACTACCTAAATCATTATAAATCATCATATCTTATGTCCACCACCCATGGAATAAACATTCCCTTTTCTATTTTATAGAAACAAAAGTACATTCACACATACAATAAAATATGTTATCTACAATTCCTAGGGAGCTCATAGTATTAGATGCTATTGGTAAAAATGATTAAAACTACAACACAATAAAACTATACAACCATACAACCACTCTAGCAACTCAAATAATCTCAAAACCAATTTTCCTTGTAAAAATCTCTTTGTAGGTAGTTACAATTCAAAACAAGGTCTAGAAAATGAATTTGATGGAATGTTTAAAGCATAGACAACACAACAAGGTTTCAATATTGTCTAGTGTAAAATTTAACAATCCAAAAGTTTGAAAAATAAAAACTAGCACCCTACTATATTTAGTATATTGACAAAGATTGGGTACCTATACTTCATATTGCTAGACCTGTCTAGAAAATATCCACCATTAAATAAAATACTATTAGAAAATAACTTCAATGCAAAGAGCATATGCATGAACTATACAAACATTAGAAACACTCATGATGAAAGGTCTATATTTTGATCCAATTGACATAAGACAACATGCCTAAATATATACGATAGATTCATAAACAATATTAATTGACTTATTATTTCTACTCTAGTGGAACCCTAATTTTTTTGCAAATTTAGAGTTTCAATCCATGATAGAGAACCGAATCTCTCCATACAGTCAAGATCGGGTAGGCTCTTTCATCTCCAACTCACAAAGGTTTGATGGTCAACCTCTAGGTATGTAAGTATTCATGGATGCGAAATCAATTTAGGTACACACTCTTGGAACGCTAATTAGGTCTTACATTTGAATACTTCTTTTCCACTATAATTCTTATGTATTAAAATACATTTTTCCTAAAATATCATTTGGTTTTTACCTAAAATAAATTATTTCCATATTATATTGAACTTTCAAAGTAAAAGTTTTATTAAAATGATCATCAATATATTCTCTCTAATTTATCCTATATGCCTACATAGCAATGGAAATTTGTGCAAAATCTTCAAACTATATGATCTTGTTTTATGACTTATTGTTCAATGTTTATGATTCCTTAAGCCCAAATAGATAAGTATGTTAAGTCTTTTCCAAATGCATATGTATTCTCTATTTGACTTTTAAAATCATTTATAAGTTTGAGTTAAATACTTTTCTAAATAATATGCAATAAATTTTCTTTCTAATAAATGTGTAAATGGTTTGGCTATAAAGGATTAAAAGCAATCGAATCAAAAGTAGTATACTTTCCTCTCAAAGTATTTAAATAAATTTTAAATAGACATATTTTTGAGATATATAAGATACAAATCTAATTTATGGTATATGAAATAAATCCACAAATTATATATATTGAGGCTTCATTACAAAATTTATATGAGGAAATTTTATTTATGATTGTATCTTCTACTCAAATCTGTGATATTGTGTTGCATATATGAGGAGATCACACCCCTAGGCATAGGCCAAATGAAGGCATATATTGAGACTCTCATAATTTGGGCTTCTAACCCTATTTCCTTTTCAAAATACATTCTCCTCTTGATTTCTTCCCATTGCCATGTTGGTGATGCTCCTTCCATAAATGTTCAATGCAGATTTTTCATCATTCAAAATCTTGTGTTCTTACTTTGATAGTGTAGGCATGTGGCTTCCAAATTGCTCAACTTGCAAGAGGAAGCATACTTCTTATTTAATAGTGATTGAGAAAAAATTCACTCGAGGAATTCAAATAATGAAAATATTTTATATGGAGGAAAATTTATTCACGGGTACTTTTTATTTGCATTGGATATATTTTCCAAGAGAAAATTAATACATATTTTTTCATTAAGGGTGAAATATGTATAGGATTAATAAAAATATTTTGAAGCCTTATCAAAATACTATTGTACTATCCAAATGGTATTGTTCTCAAAATAAAGTTTGGAATATTCATTTATGCAATATATTTTGATGTAAAATAAATTTTTACTATTTTTTTATCATTTTGAAAATATAATTTTATCAAAAAATTTAAGAAAAACTTTGTTATTAGATATATCTGCAAATATGATAATATTTTAATATTTTTGAGAGGATACTATACATTGTTAAAAACATGTCAAATATATTATTTTTGTAGAAAGATAAATTATAACTTTTCAAGAGATAATTAGGAAAACTTAATATGATTGTTTCTTTAGAGTTAAATAAATATTTCCCCAAGAATTAACATTTTTACTCTTTGATTTACTTGTTCTTTTAAGATGACCCCTAATGTATAATGTCTAAGTTTGTGCACAGATATTTGCAAGGCTATAAATGACTAAAGGTAAAATTATATTTCAAATATAATATTAATACACAAGAGCATGAATTTGAAGGATTTATTTATAGAAAATGAGTGGTCAAGAGCATGGAAGAATTTTCCAAATAAAATGAAGGAGATCACATAAACATTTATTATTCTCAAACCAAAGGGTGTGGCCTATCAAAAACATGGTGATGATAGCAAAAATATTTTGGATTGTTATTTTAATTTGCATTGTAATAAAAAATGTGATTCAGTTGCATTTAGTTAGTAGTTGAGAATAGTCACAATGGCTTGTACACATCCTTTCATTTTCTATAAGAAGGATACCGGGACCATTAACAGGATATACAAAAAGATAGAAAAAAATATAAGATAGATGATTTTATTTTTTTGGACAAGTATATGCAACTAAAACACAACTTGATTGTACTTCCTTTTTTCAAATCAATAAAAAGACTATGTTTCATTCCAATTTGGAGAAATGTACATCTAGGTACTTGCATTCAATATTGTCCTCTTGGATTCATTATTGCTACTTGATATATTGAACTTGGTATATGCTTTTGATCATCAAAGTTGCATGCTATGTAATCTTTGTCTAATTGGTCTTCTTTGATTGAAGTTAAATTTATTTAGGCTAGGGTTTATTCTTTAAGTTCTCCATCTAGTAGTTGATGATATGCACACATTATTTCCTAAGATTTTTATGAGTAAATGCCTAAAGTTGTGGTACCAAAAGGAGGTATAAGATGCCTTTTTTTTTTGTTTTGAAATCAACATTTTTTGAACTTTGACGAGAATCTGAAGATAGTTATACTAAAAATTTCAAGATATGCCTAAAACAAAAGTTGTAGTCCAAATCTAGTTTCAAAAATACTAATTTTTTAAAATGGTGGAGTTTAAGGCCCTCAAAAAAGGGGACCACAGAAAGTGGTGCTTCTTTTTTAGTAAAAACATAACATAGTGTGAAGTGTGGTCCCCCTCAAATCCTTTTTTTTAAGAAACTCTTTAATAGCTTTGGTCAAACATTAGCTAACACCATGCAGTTTATCCCATATTTTTTGGGTAACTTTTTAATGTATATATTATTTTTTAATGAATTTTGTAAGTGAAAACATCCCAAAAACATGAAATATCTAGGTGCTCCCCCTAAAAATTAGTGAGAACTAATAAAAAATCAAAACTTTTTTTAAAAAAGTGTGTAGAATGGAGTCTAGTTTCTAAAACATAACTAGTTGAAAAATTCAATGAACGAGCCAAAGTCTAACCCCCAAATACTACAAATTGGTTTTTGAGAAAAAATAAACATACATTCAAAAGAAATTATAGTTGAAAGGCTTAAAATAGTCTAAATTCAAAATAAATTATATGGTTATATACCTAACACAAAGATCTACAATGTCATGTAACATGATTTTATTGATATTCAACTATAAATAAACCTAATGAAGAGCACACAAGAAAAGTTATTCATTTTTTGATATGCTTGTTGGAAAACATGTCTTAGACCTGTTTGAAGCAACCAAGCCTTTGGGTTGGATCTCCATGGAAAATCAGAGCTTTAGGCTTAGTGAATCATTAAAAAGTGTGCTTGCACAATAGTGCTAGCACACTATAGTGAATTTGCGGTATGAAAATATAATGGTTTTCAAATAGTGCTAGCGTGCTATAACGTGAGTGCACTATTAAAATATAGTAGTTTAAATAGTGCACACATGCTATAGTGGAAACACACTATAGTGTGTATGCCCACAACAATAAATAAAGACTATAAAACCCTTTCAACTAGGGCACACTCATGTCAACTTAAGCACTAAGATCATATACTTAAAATATACACTAAAATATAAAATTTAGGGCACAGTCATGCCAATTTGAGCTCTCTCTCTCTCTCTCTCTCTCTCTCTCTCTCTCTCTCTCTCTCTCTCTCTCTCTCTCTCTCTCTCTCTCTCTCTCTCTCTCTCTCTCTCTCTCATCCTTAGACATATTATATGATCAAACAGGTCAAAAGGGATCATAAGATAACTTGTGACCCCTTTTGACCCATTCAGAGTAATATATATGTGTTAAGGGGTCCTTGGACCCTTTAAAACAAAAATTAATCAATTGAATGGGTCAAAAGGGGTTATCGGGTAACCTATTACCACTTTTGGCACATTTGACCCATTGTATGTTTGTTAAGGGGTCTCTCGGCCCCTCAAGACACACATTATGTGATTGAATGGGTCAAAAAGGGTTATAGAGTACTCTATGGCTATTTTTGACCCATTGTAACATTAAGATGTGTGTTAAGGGGTCCTTAGACCCTTTAATACACATATTATGTGATCAAAAGGGTCATAGGGTACCCTGTGATGCCTTTTGACCTTTTTGAACAATTATATATGTATTAAGGGGTCCTTAGACCCCTTAAGACAAGCATTATATGATTAAATGGATCAAAGGGTTGATAACATACCCTAAGACCCCTTTTGATCCATTCAAACCATTATATGTGTGCTAAGGGGTCCTTATACCCCCTTTTAAGCCATTTGATCATATTATATGTGCTAATGGTTCCTCAAACCCTTTTAGACACACATTATGTGATCTAATGGGTCAAAAGGGGTCATAGGGTACCATATGACCCCTATTGACCCATTTGAAATACTATATGACTATTAAGGGCTCTGATGACCCCTTAAGACACACATTATACAATTGAATGGGTCATAGGGTTCCCTATAACCCCTTTTGACCTATTCACACCATTATATATATTATAAGGGGGTCCTTAGATCCCTTACAAAGCACAATATGCAATCAAATGGCTCAAAAGGGATCATAGGGTACCCTGTAACTCATTTTTACCCATTTGAACCATTATATATGTACTTAGGGGTTCTTAGGCCCTTAAGACACACACAATGCAATCAAATTGTTCAAAAGTGGTCATAAGGTACCCTATAAATCTTTTTGACCCATTTGAACCATTATAAATGTACTTAAGGGTCTATATGCCCTTAAGACACACATTATATAGTCAAATGGGTTCATATAGTATGCTATACCACCTTTTGATCCATTTGAACCATTGTATGTGTGCTAAGGGGCCTTTAAATCCCTTAAGACACACATTATATGATCAAATAAGCCAAAATAGGTCAAAAGGTAGCCTATGAGACCTTTTGACCCATTTGACCCATTATATGTGTGCCAAGAGGTCCTCAAACCTCTTAAGATACATATTATATAATCAAATGGGTCAAAAGGGGTAATAGGGTACCTAAAGACACCATCTGACCTATTCAAACCATTATATGTGTGCTAAGGGAACCTTGGACCCCTTAAGACACAAATCGTGTGATTGAATGGTTCATAGGGTACACTATGACCCGTTTTAAGCATTTCAATTGTATTATGTGTGTGGGGTCCTTAGACCCCTTAAAACACACATATGTGATTGAATGGGTCAAAATAAACTATAGAAAATATTATGACCCCTTTTGACCCATTTAATCATATTATATATGCTAAGGGATCCTCAGATCACTTAAGAGGCACATTATATGATATAATGGGTCAAAATGAGTCATGAGGTACCTTATGATCTCTTTTAACCCATTCAAACAATTATATATGTGTTAAGGAGTCTTTGGACACCTTAAGACATACATTATACTTTGAATGGGTTAAAATGGGCCATAGGGTACCCTATGATTCCTTTTGACCCATTCAATTTATTATATGTGTGCTAATGTGTTCTTAAACACTTTAAGACCCCTTTGAAAAACATTATGCAATAAAGTGGGTCAAATAGGGTCATAAGGTTTCCTATGACCTCTTTTGAATCATTGGATCCATTATATGTGTGCTAAGGGGCTTGAGGACCCCTTAAGACATACATTGTGCGATAAGATGAGTAAAAATTGGTCACAGGGTACCCTATGGCCCCTTTTAATCCATTCAAACCATTATATGTGTGCTAGTGGGTTTGTAGACCCCTTAAGATACATATTATTGATCAAATGTGTTGAAAAAACCATTATATGTGTGCTATTGGGTTCGTAGACCCCTTAAGATATATGTTATGTGATCATATGTGTAAAAAGGAGTTATAGGGTACCCTATAACCCCTTTGTTTCCATTTTATAATATTATGTTTGCTAAGGGGTCCTCTAAGGCACACATTTGTGATCAAATGGGTCAAAATGGGCCATAAGATACCATATAATCCATTTTGACCCATTCAAACCATTATACATATGTGCAAAGGGTTCCTTACACCCCTTAAAACACACATTATCAGATCAAATGGGTCAAAATTGGTTATAGGGTACTCTATTTCACTTTTTACCCATTGGATCCATTATATGTGTGCTAAGGGCTCCAAGGACCCCTTAAGACACACATTATGTGATCAAATGGGTCAAAAGGGATAATAGGATAATATATATCCCCTTTTGACCCATTCAAACCATGATATGTGTGCTAAGGGGTCCTTATATCCCTTATAAAACACATTACTTGAAAATCTAGATTTTTTTTTAACATAGAAATATATTATGTTGGAAATTTACAAAAAAAAAAAAATTTGAGCCTATGGTTTGCACTATTAGAACCATAGTGATTACGCGATCACACTATGCTTTGGATCTAAAAAAAGAAAAGAAAGTGTCATCTTTTTGGTGCCACAACTTTATACACTTACCCTAATGATAATAAATTGGTGTAAGCTTGACTCTATTTTCTCATTATTGGATAAGGGATTGGTCTTGCCTGTTTCATTTAAGTTGATAGAATTTTTTAGTTAAGTGAATTTCATTGCCTCATTCATCTAAAAATCATCAAAGCATTCCCATATATACTTTTAATATACATTAAAACATTCCAAAGTATTAAAATTCATAGTTTTGATTTATCTTGAGAAATCCTTGCCATCTTAAGAGAAATCGCCTAGTATACCATAAGTCATCTACTTTAAAAAGCCTTGAATCATTGTTGAAGTTTAAGGTATAGGTCCACCTTCCTAGGTCCTATAGAGCTTGAAGCACATGTGAATTTGGTCTTTGTTGATCATTCTTGTCAATTGGCCAAATTGAGTTGCAAGATCCCAACATTGAGTAGGCAAACTCATAGGATTACCAACTAGTCAATTTGAACACCAACATACTCAAACCTCTTGATTTAAAATAATAAAGTGAATAAAAAATATGCATAAAAATGTCTCACTTTAAATAAAATTCATAATGTAAATTTTAAAATGAGATAATTTATTCACATAAAAAACTTTTAGCCTAAAACATGTAAATGAAATTATCAATGACTACTATATGATGTCATATCACATCTTCTGCTCATATGATGTATAGAAACATCCCTCTACAAATAAAATTATATTCAAATAAATTGTTAGCTATGAAATGCATTACATACATGACATAAAACCCTAACTAAAAATTATCTATTAGTATCCAAAATAAAATAAAAACATATAACAACAAAAGTTTAGTCAATTAAAATAATAGTACTTCAAGCCAACAATGAGATTATGTTGGTAAAGAATATGAAAAAAAGCATATTTCACATATAATAGAGATAACAACCATTATAATGGAAGTAATTACATATGTAAGAATATAATATACTATTTTCATTCTAGGAGATTCCATTGTTGACATTTCCAAATAAAATGAAACTGAAAAACTTCTTCTAATTCATATATAAGAAACAATGTACAACTCTTATTGAACAAAGAAGACAATATAAAGAAACCACTAATTTATCACATTTGAATCAATTCAACTACAAACTATCTTATATTTACAACTTAGAGGTGTATCATCTTAAAAAAGTGAACACTCAATTTTTATAGTACCTTTTACCCTACTTAGTGTGGTTTGGTTTTATAAAGTAAAACTTTATAGTATCACAAAACAAAATTCATGGTGACCTAGATTTATCTCCAACCAATAGAATTCAAAGGGATAGTGGTGGATTGTGTCATTTATCAACATAGTGCACTATTGTGGGGCCATTCCTCATAGTTTTGTGGAAAATTCTTGGACACACCATGTGTCGATGTCATCTAGCTCTCTCAACATTATGGGGCTTGAATCCTTTCAAATGAAATATTGAAAAATATTCCAATACATATTTAGCCTTGAGATACGCCTTCACACATGGTAATGACTGTAGATGAGGAAACTTTCTTCATCAATCTTCATGCACCTCTCACTTTAAATATCAACCACCTTCTATAGAGGAATGACAAAAAAATAATGACCTGTGTGATGTACTTCCTACCTAAGACAAAGAGTAATTTGACAGATGTTCATTATTCAAAGGATAAGTAGGGGATGATTGAGACCTGATAAACACAAAAAGGAGTAGTTGGAAAAATCTATGTCGCCTAAGACCATCGAGGATAGGCTACACCCAAGAATTAAAATGGGGAGGGAAGTACATTGTAAAATGAGTTTAGGGAATCTAAACTGGGAATAGTTAATGTAATCAAGAGGGTTCCTCTTTGTAAAGCATTAATATTATAATAAATTTTTGAGATTTATCAATATAATCAAATGTGCCTTGGGCCCTTTGGTCTCTATTATAAATCACATTGTCTTAATGAATATCTTTTATATAATCTTTAACTTAGGATAGGTATTGATTAGACTATGCACCCTATTTTTCTGCTAGTAGTTATTCTTGTATATTTTTTTCCATAGCTTAAGAGTTCTATCCTTTAGAAGTCAATGAATCATTCAAAGGGATCCATTTTGTGCCTTGATACCTCATATTGAGGTAGCTTAAGCACTTGATAAGAACCTTAGTGTATCACCTTGGTTTTCTTTGAAACCTCTCTACACCTTTTCTCTCCTCCACTAAGGGAGGAGTCAACCCCTAAAATCCTAGACATCATATAGAAAGGTGAAATAAGTATACCTCCACTCTCTAGGCATCGCATATAAACCACTATTCTCCTATGAGTAAATTCAAGGATCAATAGTTTCTTTTCTAGCATGCTTAGTGGGGCACTAATCTTAATGACTAAAGATCCTATACATTTTTTTTCCTTGATTTGAAGCATTTTCTCAAAGTACTAGGAAATTTGATCAATTTTTTATGAGGGACAACAACTCTTTGATCCAAATGTCTTTTGTGCCTTTTGATAGATCACACCCTCTTATATGTGGGTCTCTCTAATTGAGAGACCCTATGGGAAAGCTTCATTTGCCTATCCCTTTAAAGGAATTTCAAAGGTTTTTTTCTCCCTACCAATGGTGTTAAGATCTCATCCTTCTTTAGAATGCTGATATAACATCTAGCTATTGGAAAATCATGAGAACATCTTTCCCTCTACCCAACACTAAGAAGATATTGGCTATAGAGAAATTTGGAAAAATCTTTAGGAGTTATGGTATATCAAGGAGAAGAACACATACACCAGTCGATAGGAAAAAATCAACTGCTAATTTCTTTGGATGATTCAACAAGTCGAGGTCCTAAAATCCAAGCACAAGAAACTCCTCACTTCACATGCAACTTCTAGAGATGAAAAAAGTAGGTAGTTGGTTGAGAACCTATAATTATATCTATTGGTACATGAACTTTCTATGGTCCATGGGAAAATAAAAATGATTTCAAAGGGATTCTAAAAAAACAAGGGAGCCCATCCAAGTAGTAAATAAGTAGGACATATAGAAACTTATTTCTGATGACTCCTCTTTGCACCTATCTCATAGAAGCAATTGCTTCATGGGGAAAACCACACTATAATAGTTTTTGAAGTTTCCTTGTAAAATAAAGCATAAAGGGGTTAAGAGGAGTAGAAACTATAGATATGAGGGGGCATTAAAGGGAGAAGACCCCACAATATTTTATAGATGCATCCCACTCATAGATTTGGACTTGATTGAAACCAAGGAGAAAGAGGAGGTAGATTACACCTTCTTGAGGGAATTTGATGTCATAGGTGCATCTTTCAACCTTCCTTGAATCTTCAAACTCAAATGATCTTGAGCTATAGAAATATAAAGTGATTATCATAACAGGAGTGTCACTAAACTCAATTTTTGATGAGAAAATGCCAAAGAAAAGGACTGGTACTTTTTAATGGGTGTTTCATTTAATACCCATCTCAGAGACACAAGTTTCCCTCTATTATACTTATCACAAAGCATGAGGGAGAATTTAACAAAGAGAAGAGGGAGTCCCTTTTCTCACCCTAGGTCAGTAGCCAGATATAGGGAGATATATTTCATAATTCCTCCAAGGGATCATCCCAATAGCAGGGATGCTTCTAAAATGCTAGTTAGAAGGGGAAGCTACTTTAGCAAGCTCGTAAATAGATTTGTTTTGATTGTCTTCAATATAACACTTTGTACATTATAGAATAGGTTTTCTTCTTTCCAAGAGGTGTCTTCCTATATGACCACATGTTCCCTAAGAAAATTTGAGTTTGGTTGGTTTTCCAAAGTGCACCTTTGCACATGTTTTCAAGGCTATCTTTAGAGTGCATATTTTTTCCTATCCATAGAATAATGATTGTGTCCTCAAGATTTTCCAAAGCTATGAACTAAAACTTCATAATACTATGAAATAAAATTTGTGACAACCCAACTTCATCTATAACCAACAATATGAAGGAATAGTGGTGGAAAACACTACTTGTTAGCACAATGTAGTTCAATAGGTCCATTCCTCTCACAATTTTGTGGTAAACCTTTGGACACATCATTGTGCCTACATCATCTACCCCTCTCAATACCATGAGACCCAACTCCTTTCACATGTGTTGAGAAGTCATTTTTCATGATGTCAATGACATAAATTCTTACAAATTCCTCTCTTGAAAAGTTGATCAAATAACCAACTCCAAGGTTCCAAATGGTTGCTTTTCAAACTACTGGATAGCTCAATTGAAGACAAATGTTTCTATTCACTAGGAGGCCTTTTTTGGTATCTGCAAATTGTGCAGAACTTTAAAATGTGACCACAAACCAATTTTTGTTTTTGTTTTTTTTTTCTGTATTTTTAGATTTTACGATGAATGCAAGTTCCTAACAATGCAACTATATGAATTCCTATTCAAACTACACATTCAAAATAAAATTACTAAGATAGGGTAACAAGGAATTAAAGAAAATTGCTAAAAATAAAATTCCTACATGGACATAATTCATAATACCATCATGTATTTGAGTTGAATTTTAGAAGGATCAGGAAGGAAACCAATGAAATTAGGAGCAATGCATCCTTACCTCCACCAATGCAATTGTCAAAGGAACTAATGAAAACTGAATGATATTTCATTATTCATTAAACTGTGCATCTACAAACAGTGCTTACACACAAGACAAATTGCTATAGAAAAACTTGAAGGCGATCCTTTCTGCAATTCATCACTATAGAGGAATTATGCTGCTAAATATGAAAAACACCAAAAACTAAATGATTGCATGAGCATTAAAAGATAATAAGACTATTGGATCCATCACTATTCATGAACATAAAATTCATAAAGGAAACATACATTCCAACAAGATACACTACACATAGAATAAGAGCACCAGTAGAATACTTTATTTCATCAAAATATCATCCCTAAATGCATATTGCATCTTTGTATTTATAAGAAACCCTACTCTTCATACAATTTTTTGATCTAGGGTCTTTTATTTTCTAAAATAATGCTCAAAAAACTAATTTTATCAAAATTATGTACAAATAGGCTCCTAACTTAGTGCTAATTAGACCCATTCTCTTTATTTTAGTCATTACATAGTGCATGAGCCTTTACAATGACTTTAAACTAACATAGAAGAAAGACATAAGAAGAAAGAAGACTCTAGATGGAACTAGAGCTTCTAGAAATGAGAACTTGAACTTATCCATGTGTTTCTACCAGTTAAACTTCCATCAAAAGCATAGAAATGTGTTTTTGGTGCATGAAAATTCCCAAAAACTGCAACTGGCAGTTAATTATTGGTGCAACTGGAACTGTTTAGAAATCATTGTACCCATGCACCTTGGGAAGTTGCATATGTGTGCACCTTTGGAGAAAATAATTACTCAACAAAAACTTTAAAATGTAGATCTACACACTTGTGCACCTTTAGAGGTCTTTGAATCAAAACTGATAGGATTTTCTAAGTCCAAAATCTTAATTTCTAGTATTTGGGTCTTGTTGATCTTTGACCAAAATGATGTCTAGAGGGCTACTTTGAAATTTTGTATGGCTAAAGTGATATCTTGGGGATTTGTAAAATCCAAAGCTTGATACTTATCCTTCACTTCCTATGAAAATTGTGAAACTCCTATCACACTTGTACAAAATCATCCAATTTGGAGTCCAACTCCTTTAATGTCTCCTTAGTTTTAAATAGTCGCCTAACATCATCCCTAGAGAAAAATACTTCAAAATATTCTTACAATTATTATACAATTATTTCCATCGATCATAAGCTCATTTTGGAGTCATCATAAAAAATATCCAACCTAGTCGTACTAATATTTATCTACTTCCAAATTGGGCTTGAGTCTTGCCTTGCATCTCTTGGATATCTTCATATAGAGATAACATGACCTTATTTCTAGCCTGTATCTTCTCAATCCAATAATTGATCTTATCTAGTTCTTCTCTGATATAAACACCTAGTAGAATTATGTATCTCTTCCCTTTTATTGTTTGAAGTACTTTGAGATCATTAGTCTAGGTGGACACCTCATTCATTAACCCAAAATCATAGTTAATCAATGTCTCTAGCTTCTCTGCACTCTTTTGTATGCTATGTAATAGATTCATATTTTCCTCTATTATTTCTACTCCTTTCTGTTCAACTCTAAGATGCATCACTTAAATGCATCCAAAAATGAATAATTTTGTGTAGGGGTGAAAGCTCATTTCTCGAGGGTAGCCGCTAGAGAAATCTCAGGGTGAGTTGGGTCAATGGACCTACTACCTTTTTTTCTTCCTCAATATTTGGACTTCCTCTTCACCTTAGTCTAAATGATGAAACACCTTATTAAGACCCATAGTTGTCAAAATTTGGTCATATCCTTGGTGGCTTTCTCCAACAAAACTTCTTGCATTTCATAATTCTAAGGGGCTATAGTTTTAGTATCCACATGAGGAGGAGGAAAGGCTATATGCACCACTAAATCTTGTTTCTTGTTCTTCATTATAAAAGACAATTATTAAGGATTCTCTCAGATGGATACTATGGGTTTTACTACCTTTGTCAAAATTGTTATTCCCTCCTCATTAGTCTTGATGTATCTCCTTTATTGGGTTTCTACTTCCCATTTCAACCAAGATGGAGTAGTACCCATCGAAGACATATACTAACCAAATGATGAAGTTATCATAGATGTTGGTCCTTTTCCTTTATCTGTCCTCTCTAGGGTCTTCTATACTCTTAATAATTCTACCATTGGGGTGGCCGTTATGGTTCTAGGAGGGGAGGATAGTGATTACATACTATAGGTGGATCTTTTTCTTTTAATGAAACAACTTGTCCTCCTTCAAAATCTCTCTTTTTATTGTGCACTACATATACCTCCTCTTCTGTAGTTTTTTCATTACTTTGTAACTGAAGGGAGAAAAAGCCTGTTATCTTATTCTAGTGGAGGCAAAGTTAGTGTCTCTAGCCTTCTTGGAGGTATCCAAATTGGACCATATAGAAGTGGAGGTATCACATTCCAATATTTTCCCAATGTTTCTAGGTGCAACATATCCTTTATCTTTCCCTTCTCTAAATGAGTTCTTATGTGCATGAAGTCAAAATCATAAATATCAAACTAATTAGATGCCTCCCTTAGTGTGGAATTTTCCCATCCTTCCTTCTCTTGATCCCAAGATTCGTCAATCTAGATTGACTATTCTTGGGATACTGGGGGGTCTATGTTGAACTTCTCCTTCTTTCCTCTTCAATAGCCCTAGCTGAATGAGTTCTCTTTTTCAAAGGAAAATATTATATCTTACATATTGTCCTCCTTCCTCTTCAACCTCTACGATAGTCTCAGGGATTAGTGGTGAAGGAGTTCTCTTCTTCTTCAATCTCCTTCTCTTCACTCTAATCACTAATGTCTTTACTTTTCTCCATTTAGGGATTGATGGGACAAATTCTATCTAAATGTGAGGTTCTTTTGATTATACATCCTCTAACTTTGTTGTCTTCCTCTTCCTCTTGGGCTTAGCCTTTACTTCCCTATGGATATATACCATATCCCTTTTGTAGATATGCATGATCTCATGTTTGACTAGGGACTTCTCCTTGTAAGTGGAGATGGTGACTTTAGTTCTCTTCCCCTTCTATGCTCTTTCCAATGCCTTCAAAGTTAGATACATCTAACTGGGAGGGATTTCATACCTAGTCCCTTTTCAAATCAATAACATGTCTAGCATAATGTTGAATATCATTATTTTCCTCTCTATTCACCTCTATGTTCATAATGGGACACTTAAAGATCTTTTCTTTATTTTAGATGGGATTTGGGATATTGGGGCTATCCTTATTCCACACATTGAGATGTATGCTCAAGTTTAGGACCTTTTCTTCAAGTGCTAAACTCATCCTACAATAGTACCTTATTTAGACTTTATATTCATATACATATTTCAACCAATGAATTTCTATGTCAAAATCAAGAATGAACTCTTTTCCTACAACATGTTGGATCATCCCTATGTTATCAAAATATGGGCAGGCCACTAGCTGATCCTCCATAGGATACTTCTCCTATTTCACCTTGTAGGTGTAGATTTATTACTTTTGCTTCACCTTGTAAGGCCCAATGGTAATTGGCCATACCCATATCTTCCCATGCTTCTTTCAAACCCTATCATATATTGAGGCCAACTACTTGGCAATCTCCAAGAGCACAAGCCTATTTGATGGATAACTTAGTAGCTTCTTTAGATGGAAGAGTGTTCTAACCACTTGGATGTATGTACATGTGTGATACTAAATAAAGTATCCACCCACTTGTGTTACCCTAGCGGCAACCTCCACTGATAGCCTTTTTTCATAAATCCCCTTCTATGAACTAGATTTGGCAAAGATAAATGCTTCATTGACTATTCTATATTATGGGTTCTCATCTAGGAGATTCTTTTGTACCAACTGAAGGTACACATTGTGTGGCCACATATTGGGATCTTGTATGTTTCCTTTCCTCACTAGACTTGGATAGTTTATCACTCTGGCTGCCAGTAGGTAGACTATATATGAAGTCATATAAAACTGCAGGTTGAACCAAAGTGAGTTTCTCATCCAATGGGATGCTTATGATGGTGTCCTAATCAATCTTGTGACACTTGATTCTGATTATCTCTATAAAATGCGCCATCGATGTCTCTAGATGGCTTCCAATAGGAAGTCCCATAACTCTATTTAGGAGGACAACACAATATCCAATATTGACAATCATGCACCCATGTGTCATATCCACTTTTCCTAGACTCTTATTGTGTGAGGTCCTAGTGATCAAGTACTTGGCATGTACTATGTCATTTGCTACTTGTTAATTTTCTCTATAGTAGTGGTCTGAACTCACATAGGTAATCTCTTGGTATTCATTGGCTTGAGGGAGGTAGAATACCTTCTCTATATTTTTTGGTCAGATGTTCAAGACAATTTCTCTAGCCATGCTCTTTACTACCTTCTCATTGGGTGCATGCTATTTTTTCAATGTCATGATCAGTTTTGAGGACTCCACTAATATTGGGTGTGATGTTGCATTCGCAAAACCACTCTGAGTAATTACAAAGATAATATATGATCTCTCATGGGGATTTTTGTACAATACAAAGAACTCAATCCAATCAATGTCCCTAAGCTTTGTATCTTTGATCTCTGAGTGTAAACAAATAAAATGTAACTTCTTGGGAACCCTTTTTAATTTGAAGGTCATGGGTTTAGGTGTCATCTTAGTTTCTATAGAAGATAATGATGCCTTGACAACTTGCAAAAAATAAAAATGTCAATACATTGATTCTTGGAAGCCCAAAAGAAATCTGACTCAAAAAAATTGGCAAAAATATATATGCCAAAACTAGACTAAAGACTAAAAAGGATACAAGATGCGTACTTGTGCACCTTGCACACCCACACTCGTCTACAAGTACACAAAGTGTGCAATTGTGCAAAACTGGTTGAGTGAGGGGTTAGGTATTAGGATATGCACATGTTACATAGTTGTGCACTTACATAGGTGCATAAGGTGGACAACTTTGCACTTGGGAGTTATGCATATTTGCATTTATGAACATGGTGCTTGCAAAGGGGGGACCTTTGGAGTTCACACACCTATGCACCTACACAAGGTGCACCCATACACACCCATGAGTTTACCTTATTCTCTTTTTGTGGAGATGTATACATTATGGACCTTGGAGGGTGTGGTGTTGCACAACCCAGGTGCTCTATGAAAATAATGAGTGTGGACAGGGGATCTCCTATTAAAATGACTTAGAATAATTGAGGGGGGGGTGTGAATCAGTTATCCTTAGGTCAAGATGTACCAATTCAAATTTTAACAACTGCAACCAACTTAAACAATCTCATATACCCACTTAGTCTATACAATGTATCATCATCAATTTAACATTTCATGCAATATCTTAAATCTATCTCTATATGTGTGAGTTGCTAGTAAATAAACTACTATAAAATATAGTATGTATAAGGATAACATCCACACATGAAAATAGCACTTTGACACTAGGATTTAAAGTGGAAACCCAATTTGGGAAAAACTACAAAGTAACATGCTACCAATTTCTCACTCTTTTGAAGTGAGCTCATTAAGAGCCAACCCTATTAAAGTTTATACAAAACACTATTAAATATGACCATGTTAAAGGATTTAATCATCTTTTTAGGAGTGTCCTTGTTAGAGGACTCTAGAACATTCCATTAGAATGTCATCTTGATTAAAGGATTTACAAAATGACTGTTAGGTCAACCTTGATTAAAGGATTTTGACTGATATAATGGTTAGAATGTAATAGTAGGTTTCATCTATAAAATACATCTCACTTTTCAAATTCAGATATCCATTCTCTCATCTTCTCATTCATTAATTGGCCTACATTAACATCTCCATCACTGATCTACTTGGCATCTCCTCAAGAAATAACTCTTCACACTTCACCTTTGTTGTTTTGTTCTTCATGACTTCTCCTTAAGATCACTAATAAACAATGAACCAACCTTTGAAAACATCTCTTATGCCTCCTTAACACTATTAAATGTGACCATGTTAAAGGATTTAATCACCCTGTTAGGAGTGGCCTTGTTAGAGGACTTTAGAACATTCCATTAGAATGTAACCTTGATTAAAGGATTTACTAAATGACTATTACGTCAACCTTGATTAAAGAATATTGACTTCTACAATGGTTAGAATGTAATAGTAGGTTTGATCTATAAAATACATCTCACTTTGTAAATTCAAATCTCCATTCTCTCATCTTATCGTTCATTGATTGGCCTCCATTGACATCTCCATCACTAATCTACTTGGCATCTCCTCAAGAAATCACTCTTCAACAAAATCTTCAAACTTCAACTTTCTTGTTTTGTTCTTCAAGACTTCTCCTTAAGATCACCAATCAAAAATGAACCAGCCTTTGAAAACATCTCTTATGCCTCCTTAAATAGATAATTTTGATATTTTTCTACTTAAACATTATTGTTGAACATAGGGTTAGGTCATATTCATCAAATCCTTCCATCTTTTTTTCCTCCTTCTAGAAACTTCTAACCAAATCCTTGCCTTTGATCGCTTAACAAACTCTCCTCGTGTATTAAATATGCTAGCTCATCAATCCTTATCATCCACGCACTTTGACTAATTCAAAATTTTAATTTTGTTGGCCTTAAATTCAAATTTTTTTCAAATTGTAAATTTTGTTGTTACTTAGAAATCATTGTGTTCTTTAGTTTGGTTGACACTATGTAGCTCAAGACATACTATAGTTTATAACTCAGCATCAAATGCTCACTTGGCCAATACTACGCTTGGTCTCTATAATACTTCTTTACACATTTACTTGGCAATAACTAACACTCAACTTGAACTACTTCTCTTGGCTTCTATATAAGTTTCTTAATCTTCTACTTCATCTCATGTATTGATCATGCAAAATGGATACTCTATCAAGATTATTCTTTTAACTTGTTTCAACTATGAGCTTCATCCAACTATCTTCTTCACTTCATGTATTGATTGAAAAAGATATTATTTTATCAAGGACTAACTTATCAAGTGCCCATTCTATTTCCATGATACTTAACACATCTCAACTGAATTATTCACTAGGTCATCTCATGATCTCTTCTTTTCAAATCCTCTTAATCAATCAATAGATATGGAACTCTACACTGTTAGTAAAAATGTATCTCCAGTGGTTTAACATTCTATCTCACCAATAAGTTTGACATCAATGAAAACATATCAGTTGCTTTAATTGTAGTTTCTAAAAATCTCCTTCTCTAGCATTGATGGAAACACTAATCATAATTCACTAGTTATCATGCAATCCAAAAAGCCTCAACACTATACTGTCACCTCTCTCTGTGTATGTGTTCTCTCTTTCTTAGTTTCATTCTAATTCTCATCCATGCAGTCTCAAGATGCCCCCTATATCATTTTAGTTGATACTCTTCCTTTGTAGTAACATATGTCTCCCTCTTAACAATAATCATAACTTCTTGATGATCTTACTAGTAATCTTCTCCCTTTTTGTATTTATCCTTGTGTGGTAACCCATGCGCTCTCTCTACTTGTAAGGTAGCTCAATTCATGCTAACTTCTCCATCTTTGACAAAAAAGCCAAAGACATCAAATTGTATGTTTATGGTTACTATAAATATGTCATCTCAATATCAACTCCTTGCAACTTCATCTACTCATAGTTCAATGTCTTCCTTGTCACACCTTTAAGCAGCTCCTAAAGTATGACCTCCTATATCAATGTTATGATATTCTGATTAAAACATTTGATTCAATGAAACATCTCTTCTTATTTTTCTTTAGGTAGGGAGATGATCCCTAACTTACCTCTTTGATATTCATAAGCATCCTTAGTTAGTGCCTTTATGAAATGAGCTAATTGTTCCGTTGTGTTCACATATTCCAATCTCACTTCTTTGTCTTGTACCACCTCTCTCAAGTAATGATACTTGATCTCAATATTCTTAGTCTTTTTATGCATCATAGGATTCTTTGATATGTTCATAGCACTTGTGTTATCATAATATATCACAATAGGTTCAATGATATCTTCCTTCATACCTTTCAACAATTGTTGTTCCATACAATATTTGAATAATTCACTACTACAACAACTTATTCAACCTCTCTTGTAGATTGTGGCATATAATTTTGTTTCTTGCTTGTCCATGAAACCAATATTCTATCCAAGATGAAAGATCCCCCACTGGTGCTTTTTCTATCATCCACATTTCCTACGCAATCAACATCTATGTAAGCCTTTAGTTCAAATTTGTCACTTATCTAGTACCATAATCCATAGTCTTTTGTTCCTTTCAAGTATCTCAATATCCTCTTTACTACCATCATATGTTTTTCTCTAGGATTAGTAGAGAATATAGCAATAATTCCAAAAACTCATGCAATGTCAAGTATGTTATGTATACCATATTGTAGTTTTCCAATCATCAACATGTATAATGTTTGATTCACCTCAGTAGAATCATCATTCTTTGACAAATTGTGTCTAGTCACCATAGGTTTTCTAACTAGTCTTGAATCTTCCATATGAAAAGTCTTCAAATTTTTCTTTGATATACTTAGATTGAGTGATGAAAATACCTTTGCTCATCTGATACACTTGTAATTCAACAAAGAACTTCATCTCTCCAAACATTGACATTTCAAATTCATTTTTCATTCGATCAACAAATGACTTGCACAATGAATCCTTTCCTTCAAATATGATGTTATCAATAAAATTTTTAGCTAGCAATGTCTTGTTTTCAACTTCAATTTTGTAACCTTTCATACCATGCTCTAGGGGCTTGCTTCAACCATATAAAGCTTTGTGTAACTTACATACCATATTATTCTTGTCTAGATCAATAAATCCTTTAGGTTGTTCAATGTATACTTCTTCCTCTAGAATTCCATTAAAAAATGTATATTTTAAATCAATTTGGTACACTTTGAATCCATTGTAAATAGTACATGCAAGCAAAATTCTCACTCCTTCTAGTCTTGCAACTAGGGAAAAAGTTTCACCATAATCAATCCCTTTCTGTTGTGTATGTCGCTTACAAACTAGTCTTGCCTTGTTCCTTGTGACTTCACTTTCTCATTAAGATTTTTTCCAAAAACCCACTTAGTTCCAATCACATTCTTATCCTTTGGTCTGGGTACCAATATCTAGATATTGTTCTTCTTAATTTTCTCAATTTTTGCAATCATTTCCTTGATCCAATCTTCATTCTCCAAAGAATATTGATAGATTTAGACTCAAACTCACATAATAAGCATGTATAATTATTCAATCTTCCTATTGTCATGACTCTTGAATCTTTATCTCCAATAATTTGTTCTAGTGTGTGATGTCTTCTTTCATACTTTTTCAATATATATTTTGGTCCTATTTCCTCTTGTTATTGTTCACTAGATTCTACATGTTCAATATCTTCTATTGTCTCTAGCTACAACTTGGCTTCCTCTATCTGTGACTCATCTCTTGTAGCTTGATGCTTGGCAGAACTCTTCTGCAGAACCTCAATAGTACCTAACTATTGATGCTCAATGACCACCTTTCCTAGTTCTGGTAATGTGCTAGGTTCACCTTCATAGATATAGAAAAACTTTCTATAATCTTCATGTTCTTTCTTGTGTTATTCTCCATTTTTCTCTTCAAATTCATCAACTGTAACATTTTCACTTTCAACAATTTTATTAGTGTTAGAATTCAAACACTTATAAGGTTTTATTTTAGTGGAATAACCTAGAAATATACCTTCATCACTTTTTGCATCAATTTTACCTTTTCTTCCATCTTTCAATATGTAACATTTTCTTCCAAAAAGTTTAAAATAATTCACATTTGGTGCATATCCATACCAGATTTCAAAAGGTGTTTTGTCTATTCCTTTCTTCACTTGAACTAGGTTCAGAGTGTAGACTACAATACTTACAACCTCTCTATGGTACTTTTGTGAAACATAATTCTCCATCATTAGTGTTCTTTCACAATCCATAATTGATCTATTTATTCTCTTAGCTATACCACTATTTGGTGGTGTCCTTGGTGCACTCATTTACCTCTTGATTCCTTTTTCATTGCAAAATATGTTGAGCTTATCTGAAATGAATTCACCACCTCTATCTGATCTAAAGCATTTTAGACTCTTTCCCATTTCTTTCTCAACTTTAGCTAGATACCAATTAAACATTTGAAATGCATCATATTTTTCTTTAATAAACATCAGAGTCATCATTCTAGAAAAGTCATCAACAAAAAAAAAGAAATGTTTATCACCATAATAGCTCTACACTCCAATAGGACCACATAAGTCGGTATAAACCAACTCCAAAATATCATCTGAAGAATAGGTCTTGCCCTCAAAACTAGACTTTGTTATTTTACCCATTTGACATTGTTTGTATGTAATGTTATCAGGTTTTCTTAGTCTTTCTAACCCTCTAACTCTTTTCATTTAACTTGTGCTTACCAAAGTATCAAATTTTATATGATATAGTCTCTTATGCCATAGCCAAACATCTTTACATTGTGCAAATATAAAGGTATATTCATATAGGTCTAGATAGAACAAGTTACCTATTGTTTGTTCTCCACTTCCAACTAGTTCACTAGTAGCATCATAGATATTTTCCTTCTTTATTTGGAAATCAACTTTGTAGCTTGAACTTATCAACTATATCACACTCAAAAAGTTATATTTCAAACCATCAATCCAATATGCATTGCTACATTTTATCTTATTATTTAGTTTAATTAATCCTTTAACTTTTACATTACATGGTGCATCATTACCAAACTTAACACTACTTCCATTATAATGATCTAGCTTTTCAAACTTACTTGTATCACCAATCATGTGATGTGAGAAACCACTATCAATTAGCCATCTATCATTCTTACTAACATGTGAAATTTTCTCATCTTCATCAAAATCATCCTTCATTTCAACATTAACAACTTCTTCATCATTTGATAATTTGATAGAAGCAGAGAAGGGGAGAGAAAGTGACAAGGAGGAGGAGGCTCTTAACACCCCCTTGAGAAACCCTAGGAAAATAAAAGTCGACCAGGCCCTACCCCAGGTAGACCTAAAAGCTCAGAGTGTTGAGACCCCTGGCCCTATCTCACCCACAGCATCACTTGAGGAGATGATTGAAATTATGGTGGAAAAAATTGGTGAGGTGATTAGGAAGAAGATGAGAAGGGCTTAGATGAATTTTAACTTGGATACTAAAAGTTTGGGTATTGTTAGAGAGCTAATGAACATCCAGGTGCTGGAAGACCTTGACAACAGAACCCACTGTGATGAGCTAATTGACCCTGCTTTGTTGGTCTTTCTGACAATGCATGGGAAATCGGCCTCAACCTCTTGAACAATGCAAAGAATAGCTTGATTGATAACTTCTGTTCCATCAAATGGTTGTTTCAAGAAATTGAGGCTCTAAAGGATAAGAAAAACTAAGACAACAACCAAAAATCTACAGGGACTAGGTGACCATAGGAAGGAAGAGAGATCAGGAAGGCAGTCAGAATATCTACAATAGCCAAGACACCAGAGACGAATAGGAGGACAGACTCTCCTTGGTTGAATAGAAAGTCCAGAGGTTTGATTCCATCCACCAGATCATGACAAAACAAATCGTGGACACTCTAAACACCCTGAATGAGAACATTGTCAATCTGGGGGATTCTCTGATGAGAGTCAACTTTGGTGGGGACATGATGTAGAAGACCAAGCTGGACTTTAGCCAAGAAGAGACTGCTCAGATAGACTCTAGGGACTAGGTGAACTAGGGAGACTAGGTGGAAACCCAGAACAAGAACTAGGAAGGAACAAACAATTAGAAGGATAACGAAGCTACAGAAACTCTATAGCATCTGGATAAGAAAAACCATTAGTCTATTTCTATTTTGGTTTTTCTCATAGTTTTGTTGGGTGTTGGATTTTTCCTCCTAGCCTTGGGCCTTTTGTTGGTTTTGACTTTTCGTAGCAGTTTCATGTTAGCTGGAATTTTTTAATTTCTATCTTTATGTTGTAAAACTTTTGGGTTTCAAGATCCCTATAAAAATTGTTTTACTTAATAAAAAATAACTTCTTCATCATGATCATCAAAATTACTATTAGAATCATCATCTTCAACAATATAGCAAGATTTATTACCTTTATCTTTGTAGTCTCTTCTATCTCTCCTTCCTTTGTACTTGAAGTCTTTAATTTCCTCTTTGTCATCTTTGTCAAGACATCTAGTAGCAAAATGACCAACTTTGTTACATGTAAAATAGATAATAGAAAGTTTACCTTTGTATTTTCCTTTTCCTCTAGGAAGTCTTCTAGCCAACAATTCTTCATGTTCATCAAGGTCATCATTAGATTCACTATTACTTTCTACATAACTTTTTTTCTTTTTCTTGGTTATTATGCTTTGAATGCAGATTCAACATTAGTAGGGGAATAATTATCAAATTTTGATAAATCAAATGTAGTAAGTGTACCAATTAGACTATGCAAGGCTAGATCATTATCTACTGTGTTATAAAGTGAATAGGAGGAAAATAGAACCTATCCTCAACCCAAATTCCCAAAAGGAATGATCCAAATTGATTAACCACAAGAAAGTGATCAATGCACAAATGGATCAAGTAATGAAGAATAGGGAGAAAGGAGGTCCTATGGTCTTGCTATTTTGAAAAGTATGTATTTAAATCTTGAAGAGATAAAAGAAAAAAACTTACCTTGAAGTAGGATAAATTTGGAAAATGCTGATTTCTGATATCTGTGTATAGTTTTGGGGATCTCTACAACTTCTTCCAGGCTAGAAATATCAAAATAGTGAAAACCTAGAACAATTTTTCCCTTTTGAAGGGAGGTCAACCTTGACCCTGACAGTGGGGCACAATCTTACCTCATGGATAATTGTACCCCAAAAAGTTGACCTTGACCTACACTACTCCGACAAATATTTTTTTTGCATACCCTGTAAGTTTGACGAAAAGGGTATCTAAATTTGCTCTTTAATTTTCTATTCCACACTTGTATCTACAACAAAAATGATTTTTTTTTGGATGAGGAGTTTGCCTTGGTCAAACCCTAGTTTGGAATCAACCTTAATAATGGAATTGAAATAAAGAATGCTAGCAAGTAGTAGAAGTAAATCTAACAACAAAGTTATGATATTCAATAGATATGCAATTGTTTTTGAAATGTAAACAAGTATATTGATATGAATGTTGAAAATAATTGGTTAATTTTGTATTATCTTTGATGTTATACAAAATTTCATATCTTTATTAGTCAGTGTATGCCAAGCTCACTTGAGAAATGAAGATAGTTTTCTATGCCTGTCGAGCATTCTAGTATTTGCGAAGTTTAGATAACAGTGTATGCCAAGTTCACTTAGGTGTTAAAGAAAAGCTTGTAGAAGTTGAGTGTTAATCAAGCTCACTCGGGTAACAAAAGAAAGTTGGATGGAACTAGTGTTAACCAAGATCACTCGGTTACCAAAGAAAGTTAGTAAATATGCATTGTTAACCAAGTTCACTTGGTTAACATAGGAAAATCATTTCTAAGTTAGTGTCTACTAAGTAGGATCAACTAACGAAGGATTTTCTTGTTTTGGCATATTGATTTTAATTGATTTGTTTATTGGTTCTAGCTGACTAAGGAGAAATATTAATTATTCTAAGATGTATTCAAGCCAACTTGATAATGTGAAAGATATAAGTATAAGGTCAAGTAGAGGATTGAATGTGTGAGATTGTATGGAAGAATGGAAGATGCTAAGAGGAATTGAATTAGAAGGATAAGCAAAATATCCTTGAGGAGCTACAAAGATGCATTCGATTAGGAAGGATCAAGTATTCAAGCTAGAATTGAGATCTAAAATCAGCAATACAATTGCATCAAAAATCAAGTTATCTCATTGTTACTCTCTAACCATTTTAGTAGTGATCTAAATCTTTTAATAGAGTTGGCTTAACAACTATTTGTAAATCCTCTAACAAGGTAGCATTTCTAGATTGAAGTGTCTAAAGACCTCTAATAAGGCCACTCCTAACAGGGTGATTAAATCCTCTAATAGGGTCACACCTAATAGTGTGTTTTGTAAGCTTAAAAAGATTGGCTCCTAATAGGGGATCACTTTAGAAAAGTGAAAAACAATAACTAGTTGAAATTGGTGGTTTTTCCCAAATTGGGTTTCCATGTCAAATCTTGGTGTCACTTGTATTCATGCTATTTATTTCATGTGTATGAAACTAAGTTAATTAAGGTTAATCTCAGATAATATCTTAATATTTTCATGTTAAGCATTTGTCAAGTTACAATTATTATTTTAGTGGTTATTGAGTTATAACATATATTAGTATTAACCAAGTGCATGTGTGTTTGCCAAGCAATAGTATTTTTTAGTGAAGCTTATGTTCTGTGCTGACATCTAAGGGATCTAGGATTTATTTTAGTGGTAACTAATTCACCCTTCCCCTCTTAGTTATTCCTCTTATATTTTTGACAATGAAAGCTTGAGCATAAAGTTTTAGCAAATGTAAATCAAAACCTCCATGATTATATGCTTAAAATCCACCTTGATAGAAGAATGAATAAATCTTGAAGATGAAAAAAGGATCTTGAAGGAAGATCACACCACCATGATGGATAGATCTAGGCTTTGAATGATGAATCTTGAATGCTTGAACCAAATCCCTTAAAAGGCTTGAATGCTTCAATCCTTGATCTTCAACAAAAAACTTGAATGCTTGAATAATAGAATGCTTGATAAAATCTCCTTATGAAAATTAGGTAATCGCTCATAGTAAGTAGATAGTCATTTGTGTGTGATAGATCCTGGATGTCAAAATAAGGAAAGAAAACTTTCTTATATATAGATCTAGGGTGCAAACTCCTAGAGAAGGTTGACATGGGAGCAATAAATCCCAATTAACCTTAAACCCTAGAAATGGACCTAGATTAAATGTAATTTAAGAGTATACCATTCCAAAACCTAAAATAGCTCACTTGAAAGTAGGAAAATGAAACTTTTTGAAGGTCATAGTCTTGAAACTCCCAAAAATTGAAAAATGGACCTGAGGTCAGGGACGAGGTTGACCCTACCTTAGGTCAAGGTTGAGGTCATTCTTGACCTAGATCAGGGTCAAGGTTGACCTTGATCTAAAAGGTTGTCCTTGACCCAGAAAGTCAAAGTCCTCAATTTCACAAAGAAAGTTGTCAGAAATAGGTTGGGAATAGAGAGAGAAGAAGAATAGGGGGAAAATAGCCAGATCCATACAAAGACCTATTCAAGGTACTTGACATGACCCCAGATCACTTACTCAGAGAGCTAAACACTCTTAACATAGAAGTGCTTCCATTTTAAGATGATACATTTAGCCCCCACTTTAGCAAGAGTATGAACTCAATGCAAACTCTTGGTAAAGGAGAAGAAAGATGAGATCCAAGTGGATTCACAATGAGATAAATAACACTTATCTAAGGAAAAAAGCCCTCAGGCTAAGGATTCTAACTCAACATACACGCACAAAGGTGTGAAAACCAAAACAATATAAAAAAAAGGGTTAGTACTAAACAAACCCAAATCAACTAGCAGAAGAAACCTTGCTAAGAAATATTTTTCATACTTATATCATATTTGGAAAGATATCATAAAAACATAAGTGATTACATAAGAAAGATAAGAGAAATACTATAAATAACATAGCTTCATGATCTAGTCCTACTAGCATGAAAGTGAAAAGAAAGAAAAGAAGAAGTGATTACCTTACCTTGTAAGATTTCCACCTTACCATGAATCACCAAGAGAGAAGGAGAGCCAAATAGGTGGCCAAACATGATAGTTTTGGAAATATAAGAGGAGTAACTAAGAGGGGAGGGGTGAACTAGTTACTACAAAAATATATTCTAGATCTCTTTTGATGTCACTACAAAATGCAAACACATAACTAAATATTGTTGAAGCTCGGTAAACACATAGAGTGCTATAACTTGGTAGTAACTAGATTAGCTCGGTAAAAGATTAACATAAAACCATTAGATGTTATTTGTGATTACCATTTTTTTAACTTAGTTGCAAACACATAAAGTAAATAGCATGAATACATTTGACACCAAGATTTAACATGGAAACCCAATTTGGGAAAAACCACCAACAACAACTAGATACTGATTTTCACTCTTCTAAAGTGAGCCCTATTAGGAGCCAACCCTATTAAAGGTTACAAAACACACTATTAGGTGTGACCCTATTAAAGGATTTAATCACCCTATTAGGAGTGGCCTAGTTAGAGGTGTTGAGAAAAATTCAATGGAATTGCCACCTTGTTAGAGGATTTTCAAATAGCTGTTAAGCCAACTCTGTTAAGAGATTTAGATCACTGCTAAAATGGTTAGAGAGTAACAATGAAATGATCTGATTTGAATGCAACTTAATTATTGGTTTTAGATCTTTGTTTTGGCTTGTACTTGATCCTTCTTGATCAAATATGACTTTGCTACACCACAAAGATATTATGCTTATCCTTCAAATTCACTTCTTCTGCTTACCAATAGATCTTCAATCACATCACCATAAGTTGCACATTCTCTTGCACTCACACTTGCACACTTGCTTGCACACTTTGAAATCACAACTTGACCTTATACTTATACCTTCCATTTTGTCAAGTTGGCTCAAATACAACTTACAATAATCAATATTTATCACCTTAGTCAGCTGGAATCAATGGACAGATCAATTAAACTCAATACAAAAAAATAAGAAAATCCTTTCCTAGCCGACCTTGCTTGGTAGAAACTAATTTTGAAGTGATTTCCTTTGTTAACCAATAGATGCTTGGTTAACATTGAAATCTTATGAAAATCCTTTGGCAACTGAGTGAGCTTAGTTAGAACTAGTTCCATCCAACTTTCCTTTGTTACCTGAGTGAGCTCGGTTAACACTCGCTTTCTGCAACTTTTCCTTTGACACCTGAGTGAACTCAGTAGATACTGCCTTTTGAACTAGGAAAACACAGGAATGCTCAATAGAAATTGAGAACTGTCTTCACTTCCTGAGTGAGCTTAGCATATACGGATTGATAATGATTATGATATTTGTGTAACATCAAAGACAATAGACAATTAATCAATTGTATTCAATAGATAGTTCATCCATAAACTATGCTTTCTATTGTAATGTGTCTTCTAATAGCTTCTAGAATATCTATAGATCCACCTTCTTCTATCACTATGAATATGAAATGTGTTTCTTCTTAGGATTTAGAAACTTATGTGCATTACCTTTGAAAGATTTAGCATATAAAAATTTGAAAAATGAGTATCTCTTCAGGACTTAGTAACTTATGTGTCTTACCTTTAGAGGATTTAGCAATGTGTGTCTCTTCAAGATTTAGCAACTTATGTGCATTACCTTCAGAGGATTTAGCATATAATTTTATTTTTTAAATGTCTGTCTCTTCAAGATTTAGCAACTTATATGCATTACCCTCCAAGATTTAGCATATAAATAAAAAACTACAGTACAAGGGAGACCCTATATATGCCCCCTCCTTATTATGGTTGTCTACTAGACATAATAAGGAAGAGAAAGAGGATACCTACTCACAAGGCAAGGATATATCCCATTTAACAACAATGTATACCATATTCTTAATGAGGGATATTGAACCCTACATCCAAGAGCATAGATAATCATGAAAAGGATATGTCACTTATGGAAAAAGGATCCTCGAAGAAAGAGAACTTATCAACAAGACCCTCACCACAAAGGAGTAATTTTAGATCAAATATCATCTTTCAAAGATAAACCAAGTGGAAATAAAGATTCAATCATCATGCCCTCTCTAAAGAAGATGAAAAGAAATCTAAATAAATCTAACACCAAAGCAAGGGTATGAGTTTATAAAGAACATAATTTACAACATAGAGAAGAGGTGATGACCTAGGACAACACCATCTTATATAAAAATATTATCCATAGTCAAAACATATGTCAATATGAAGAAATAATATTGCAATATAAACAAATGCCACTAAACTAAGGAGATCAATTCCCTAGACAAAGAGAAAGAAGGACCTCACACACTCACTGATATCATCATCAGGTTGTCTACTATCACTATCTAACTTTTCTCAACATGATTCTATCCCTGTTAAGAGATACAATCTAAACATTAGAAACCACATCTTAGGTACTTTATCTGCACACTATCTTCTGTAAATGAAAAATAACGTTCACATGTCTTCGAATATTTGCACATGCACTTGTCCATGCCATTAGGACATATTGTAGGACATATTCTCAACTGTTCTTGACCTCATTTTCAATACACAATCTTTACGACCTCATTTTTTGTCTACTACTCTGTCAGTCATTACAAAAATAATACTATGTTGACATGAATGACAAACACAGTAGAATGCAATCTGTCAAATTCCTTGACTATTCTAGCAATACTTAGGATACTCCACCAAAGGAATACCAATAAAATTCATGCTAACAATCTCCCCCTTTTGAATTGATGGAAACATAGATGAAAAACATTTAACTTCCAAGAATACCAAATCTAACTCTATTATTGTTCTTCTCATCTTTTCAAATCCTCTTCATCAATCAAATCTAAAACTCACAAGAGCAACTCTTCATCTATACTTCCTCATTCTTGCATGGATGGCTTCAATTGTTCACATTTAACCCCCATTGATATAAATCAATATGCTTCATCTTTATTTAGTACATCTCTCCCCCATCACACACTCTCCCACATTCATAGGAGATGTTTTTCATGCAGTCTCTCCCCCATTGACATCAATGAAAAAGGCATCATTATGTCAATCAACTACTCAAATTCTTCAACCAAATAAAGTGTCCAAAGATACTATTTCATACTAGATACAAGAGTCCTTAGAGACTCTTCTCAACCATAAATACTCCCCCAGATAGGAAGCATCAACATTCAGTCCAGATAAATAATAGTGCTTTGTATCACTGGACTAATGCAATTTTTGCATCATCTACTTTGAAGTACATAGGGGAATTACCCCAAGGATAACTTGCAAATACTCAAATGTATCCTTAGGCAAAGGCTTTTTAAAAATATTTTCAATCTACTCTTTTGTATTAATATACTCTAATATGGTTTCTTTCTTTGCAACTTTTTCTCTTAGAAAATGATACTTAATCGATTTATGCTTCATCTTACAATGTAACACAAGATTCTTAGACATACTCATTGTACTTATGTTATTATAATGTATGATAGAAAGTTTTAAAAACTCTATCCCAATATCTTTAGCATCTATTTCATCCACATGATTTGAATATAGTTGTTTTCTATTGTTGCGTACTCTACTTTTTCTGTACTTTGTGAAATACAATCTTATTTCTTACTCAACCAAGAAACCAATCTTCCTCAAAGGAAAAATTCTCCACCACTTGTAATCTTTATTTCATCCATAATTCCTACCCAATCCACATTATTATATGCACACTGAGTAAAGTCATTTGATCTATCATACCACAATCCAAAATTAGGTGTACCCTTCAAATATCTAAATATTCTTTTTACTATTGCATAGTGTGATTCCTTAGGATCTGCTTGAAATCTTGTTACTATACCAACTACATTTTCTATATCTAGTCTTGTGTGAGTTAGATATTGCAAACCTCTATTCATGGATATGTACTCATTCTTCTCAACTATAGGTGTCTCATCTTTGCTAGATAACTTGTGACCAATTATCATAGGTGTATCAATAGGCATACAACTTTCCAATCCAAATCTCTTCAACAAATTTTTCAAATACGTGCTCTATGATAGGAAAATACCATCACTATTTTGCACAATTTGTAAACCTAAGAAACATTTCATCTCACCAATCATACTCATCTTAATGTAGTGCAAGGCAGGAGAGTCCCAAAAGGAGATATCCTAGCCCCCAAAAAATAACCACATAGCATAAACACAACAATGATGCAAGATCCAATACCAATCCACAACTCTTTATTCACAAAAATACCTATTTATATGTAATGTGTCAGACTGTAAGGTCTTCTCAGTTATGACCAAAAACAATAGAAATTACAAAAATAGTTCTACAAGATTTCTCAAGATCCAATCCAAACCCTAGCTAGTCCAGATCCACGCTTTGGTAGAAACCTCCAAGGAAGATCTAAACTTGTGCTCGCAAGCCCACCAAGAAATCTCCTTGTTTCCTAAGCCTCAGCTACTACCCTTCAAATTTTTCTCCTCTACTTCATCCTCTTCTCTAAGCTAGATGATTATGTCTTAAGACTCTACAAGACCCCTTATATCCAACTAAGACACAAGTCAACCTAGAAAGTTACAAATTAATTAACCATTACATTAAATACATGTTGAGCCATAAGTCAACCTCTAATAGATATTAAATACACAATACCTTAAAAGGCTTACCACACCTACTAAATACATCTAGAACAAATAACCAAGATCAAAATAGGTCCACAAGAACTCCAACAATAGATCCAAATCATGATCTCAATCCTCATGCAATAAATGCACCAAATCATTTGAATAAATCCATGAGAAATCCATCCCACAAGCAACATTTTTGAGCATCAAAAAAACCACAAGCATCATCGAGTTACCACAAGTATTGTCAAGAAACATAGTATATGCCAAGCAATATAGTGACTGAGAACCCTTTAGTGATCGAGCACACTTTAGTGACCAAGTACCTTGGCCAATATTACACCCAATAATGACTGAGCACTACTCATTTTCCCCAACTCCAAGCCAAAATCCCTTCAACATGCAGGATTGCCAACTACCCTAGGATGCTCCTACATTAGACACCCCAGGTGTAAAAAGATGTTCTTAGTCATTGGAAGAACATCTTGTGGGATTCAACACACATAAATCCCAAACTCTTTTTTCACATACATATCCTCCAAGTCTTTAACTTGCATATTCTTTCCCTTGTTCCACTTTTTCTTCTTCAAATCCATCCTCTGTGTTCCAAAGGTTTTCTATCCACATTGATCTCTAACCCTTTCAGAATCCTTCAACTCAACTCGGCTACCAATATTCAAGTTCCTCCTATTGAGTTCTTCATTCTACAAAGGAATCAGGGAATGCTTCCTACCACCTTTCATAATCATAATCACATTCTAGACATATTTATACATAGCCCTACAATCATACTACCAAGGTCTACCAAGTAATATGTGACAACTACTCATGTCCACAATATCACACAATACTTGATCCTTATACTGCCCAATCTGGAAATCAACAAGACATTTCTCCCTCACTTCTAAAGCATATTCATTTTGTAACCAACCAATCCTATAAGGGCAAGGATGTATCACTCTTCTCAAACCAAGTTTTTGAACCATCTCCTCAGCAACAAGGTTGTCAATACTACTACTATCCATAATAACATTGCAAACTTTACCACCAAACTTCTAGTAAGTCCCAAACAAATTATTCCTTTGACAAGATTCCAATGTCCCTTGACCAACCAATACTCACTAAGCCAATAAATTCTCTCCCTCCTCAAGTTCACTAATACATTTTCAACCTTATTCATGATAGCAACTCTTATTTCACCAGCTTTAGGACATTCATAAGCTCTATGTCCTTCTTCATGGCATCTAAAACAAGTGCCCTTAAACTCACCTCTACCTATCCTTCTCTTCTGATCAACAAGTTTTGGTTCATCTTCTGCACTCGATTTAGCCTTTGTCAAGTAGTAATGCTTCTCCTTCCCTCAGAAACTACCTTAATTCTTCCTCTTCAACTTCTCTTCTACCTTCACAACATATTGATAAGCATCCTCAACCAAAGTAATACGCAGCATACCAACCTCATCCATAATATTAAATCTCAAGCCATTAAGATATCTAGCCACCTTCTTCTTAGACAACTCTCTCTACCTAAACCAAATAGTTAACTTGTAGAACTCCTTTGTATAATCTTTCTAGTGATATATTTCTACTTTAGATTTTGGAACTTCTTAAACAACTCAAATTCATAATTGAAGGAATGAACTTAGTCTTCAATTTAGTCACCATCAATCTCTAATGAGTGATCTTCATTTCACCTTCCTCTTCTCTATCTCTTTGCAATTCTTTCCACCAATGAGCAACATGTCCCACAATTTAGCTTGTGCCAACCTCAATCTAAGTGGATCTCCAATATCCTCTCACTCAAATTAGTCTACCAATTCACTAATACAATCAATTAGGTCTTCAAGATTCAAAGTACCTAAAGAATTAGAAACCTTCATCGTATGCTTCAGCTTTAACTGAGATCTATGTCTAGTAAACTGACCCACCCCATTTCCCATAGGTCTCCCCATACGATTAGTTTTGTCCTCACCACTTGACCTGACAACCTCCTTGTAACCATCTTTAGTACACACATGTCGAGGTACACCACCTATAGCACTTATGATCTCAATGTTCATATCACTATTCATCAGTGTCAACTTTGATATGAATTCCACTTTAATCTTCTCTAAGATCCTTGCTTCCATGGCATCACAGAGATCTTCAATTGCCCTAGGGTCCAATTATCTTAGAGGGATCTTCCAAGATTTTTGCAAACCCTCCACAACAAATCAACCAAATAAATTTTGATCAAATAATCTTCACCCCAAGTCCTGGTGCAAACTCCCTCAATTTTGATGATCTATCCATGTGCTTAGGAAAACCTTCACTTTGATACCATTTGACATAATCCAAGGTAGGAGAATTCCTAAAGGAGATGTACTATCCCCCAAAAAATAACCACATAGTGAAAACACAACAACAATGCAAGATATGATACCAATCCACAACTCTTTATTCAGAAAAATCACTATTTATATGCAATGTGTTGGGTTGTAAGGCCTTCTTGGTTAAAACCAAATATAATAGCAATTACAAAAATAGTTCTACAAGATCCCTCAAGATTCAATCCAAACCCTAACTAGTCTAGATCTACACTCTGGTAGAAAACTCCAAGGAAGAACTAAACTTCTGTTTGCAAGCCCACCAAACAATCTCCTTGGTTCCTAAGCCTCAACTACTATCCCTTCAAAGTTCTCTCCTCTCCTTCATCCTCTTCTCCAAGTTGGATGATTATGTCTTAAGAGTCCAAAAAGACCCCTTACTTATACTCAACTAAGCCATAAGTTGGCCAAGCAAGTTACAAATCAATTAACCCTTACATTAAATACTTATTGAGCAACAAGTCAGCTTCCAATAGATATTAATTACCAAATACCTTAAAATTCTTACCACTTATTAAATACATCTAGAACAAATAACCAAGAACAAAATAGGTCCACACAAACTCAAAAAATTGATCCACATCATGATCTCAATCCTCATGAAATAAATGCACCAAATTATTTGAACAAATCCACAAGAACTCCAAGCCACACTGTCGAGAATTAGCAAAACCATAAGCATCGTCAAGTTCCCACAAGCATTGCCAAGGGAATAAGTAGATATTGAGCAGCATAGTGACCAAGCACCCTTTAGTGACCGAGCACCCCAACTAACACTACACCCAATAATGACTGAGTGCCACTTCTTTAGTGACAAAGTCCACAACTCCAAGCCAAAATCCCTTCAACATGCATGATTACCAACTACCCTAGGATGCTCTTGCATCACATCTCAAATTCATTCTTCATTTCATTAATAAATTTATCACTTGCTTCATTATTACCTTCAAATATTATGCCATCCATAAATATCACAATAATCAACAAGCCATCTTCAATTTATTTTAAATATAAGTTACCATCTGCAATATCTTTAGCAAATCCCAACTTTGTCAAATTCTTTTCCAACTTCACATGCCAAGTTCTAGGTTCTTTCTTTAGTCCATACAACACTTTCTTTGACTTGCATACCATGCCTCCTTCTTCTATCAAAGGAAATCCTTTAGGTTGCTCAATTTAGACTTCTTCTTTAAGTTCTCCATTCAGAAATGTTGACTTCACATCCATTTGATACACTTTGAACTTTTTACTTGTTGCATAAGCCAAAAAAATCCTTACTACTTCAATTTTGGCAATAGGTACAAATGTCTCTTTTTCTTGCTATGAATATCATTTACATACCAATCTTTCTTTATTTCTCACAAATTTACCTTGTTCATTCATCTTGCTTCTGAAAACCCATTAAGTTCCTATAACATTCTTGTCTATAGGTCTAGAAATAGATTCCCATGTCTCATTATTCACAAACTGATCTAGTTCTTCTTTTATTTCTTGAATCCAATGATCATCCTTACATGCTTCATTTGTACTCTTTATTTCAACCCTAGGAATCAAATATAATTCTTCATGAACTCTATTTCTAGTCATAACTTCTTTTTCTTTGCTTCCAATAATCTGATTAGCTAGGTGATTATTTTTGAAATTCTTGTTAGATTTAGGTGTCACAAACTCAATTCTTAGTTCTTCTCTAGGTTTAGATCTTGGTTCTTCTCTCTATTCTATTACTTGAATATCATTCTGCAAATCATTCTTAGTCTCAAAGAAAGTTTCAACATTTTCTATAATAGGCTTAGGATTAGCTTCTTCATCATCATAATTATAATCAAGCATTCTCTATGTAACTCCAAAATTCTCATCCACTCTCACATTTTTGCATTCAACAATAGTTTTATTCCTCTGATTAAAACATTTATAAGTTTTTTTTTCAATGAATAACCAAGCAACATACCTTCATCGCTTCTTGCATCAAACTTGCCAATGTCATCATCTCTCTTAATATAACATTGACTTCCAAAAATTCTAAAATATTTCACTGATGGTGCATGTCCAAACCATAGTTCATAAGGTGTCTTATTCATACATTTTATGATCTACACTTTGTTCATTATATATATTGTTTCATTGATTACTTTTCTCCAAAATGTGTTTGATACATCATTCTCAAACATAATAGCTCTAGTTGTTTTTTCTATAGACCTATTTCTTCTCTTAGCAACTGTATTCTACTCAAGAGTCTTAGGAGCTGATAGATGCCTCTTAATATCATTCACTTCACAAAAGGTGTTAAACTCATTCGAGGTAAATTCTCCACTTCTACCAGATCTTAAACATTTAGTCTTCAATCTAGACTCATTCTTGGCTCTATTCTTAAGCAACTTAAACTTATCAAATGCTTCAAAATTTTCTCTGAGGAATGCTACCCACATCATCCTAGTAAAGTCATCAACAATAATCATGAAGTACCTTTCACCATAGAATCATCCTGTCTTAGTGGGACTTCTCATATCTACATAAACAATCTCTAATTTTTCTATTGTAGTAAACTTCTTGCTAGGAAAGGAGCTTTTTTTCTACTTAGGCATAACACACTCCTTACATAGAACATTAGTAGGCTTCACAATTTTTGGTAAATCTCAAACAAAAAATATACTACTTGCCTTCACAATATTATCAAAATTTATATGAAAAAATATTCTATGTCACAACTGTTTGTTATCAACTTTTACAACCAAACATGTCATCTCTATAGGGTTCATCTAGAAAACATTACCTCTGGATCTTCTACTTGTGCCAATCAACATACCACCTTTTTTTTTAATAATGCATGTCTTTTCTATGAATTAAAATTGATATCCCTTATCTACCAATTGTCCAATGCTCGGTAGGTTATGCTTTAATCCATCAACAAAGTAAACATCATCTGCATTAGTTTTTCCATCAATAGTAATAGATCATATTTCCTTGATATGAAAAGTCATGTTGTTACCAACTCTGATAATACCTCCATCATAACTATTAAAATTAACAAGTTTATTCATGTTACTAGTCATATAATGTGAACAACCATTATTTATGATCCAATCAGCTTTGTTCTCAACTTGCAAAACTAAGGCTTTCTCTTCTCTGACTTCTAATTCAGGATTATCTTCTTTTATAGCTACAAATCCTAACTCATCATCACTTTCACTCTAAACTCTCTCATCAGACTCATCATCTTCATTTGCATACAAACAATCTCTAGGTCTTCTAGACTTGAAATTCTTCTTATACTTTTTCACTCTTTTAGGACACTAAGAGCATAATGACCAAATTCATCACAAGTCCAACATTTAAAGATTTACTTGCCATTTGGTTCTCTCCTTACAAGAAAAGTGATTTCTTCTTTAATCCTAATGACTTCTTCAGATCTAGATTGGCTACTACTAGCATAATCTCCAATGGTGCTTGCACTTCTTGATAAGGGTGAAAATTTAATCTACTAAAAGTAGTTTTCACTCTAGGAAAATATCCAACATGTTTCAAGTTCACTTCTATTGCTTCTAATCTTCCAAGAAGAGTCTCTCTAGTGAATTTCATAGTGTAAGGTATGATTTGCTCAATCATCTACACTATTTCCTTGAATGGTAGTCTCAAGCTTCTCAAAATATTCCATATAATCTCATCTTCATCTTTAGATCCATTACAAGGTTTAGAAACCTGCAAAAAGCTCTAATATTCTACCAATATAACTTCTTACATATTCATCTTCCATCATCTTAGCCTCTTGAGAAAAACATATCCAATTTTGTAATCCGATTCTCTTAGCATGCTTATCACCTTTAAAAGTAGATTCCAAAGAATTCCAAATTTCATGAGATAAATTCAAGGATTTTACCTAACTATATTTGTTTTCAAGAAGAGATGACAAAAGTGCTTCTATGGCAAGCATGTTACACATAAATAGATCTCTTTCAACTTCACTGCACTCTTCAAGTTTTCTTTCTTCCACAATCTTCTTTCCATTCATCAACCAATATCCTAGACCCATGCATAGTAGATATGTCTTCATTTTCACTTTCTAGCTAGCAAGGTTAACTTCATCAAACTTAGGACTTCCTTTTCTAAAATGACCTACCATTGATCTCCTTGAGTGGTTAAGCTTTTCCTTCTAGGACTTGATGCTTTGATACCAATTGTTAGAAAGTAAAGTCCGACAAGATAATTGAGAGTGGGGGGGTGAATCAGTTATTAGATTAATATAACTTTTATCAACCTTATTAAATCTCTAAACATGTGAGTAATATAATAAACAACCATAAGAAGATACACATACATAATGACAATAGATATGTTAACTAGGGAAACCCTAGATCGAAGGGAAAATCCCAGTGAGGATGGTACCCACAAAATTATGTACTAATATAAATGTTCCTTGTAAGAGGATGGACTCTATTAGGAGCCAATTAAATATAATTAGTATATGTCAGTCCTTGTTAGGAGACTTTGAATCCATGTTAGAAGATTCGAACCTTGTTAGGAGTTGTGTCAACCCTATTATGAGTTGTGGAAGGAAGATGAACCCACTATCCAAATAAATTTAGGGACAAGATCACAAAACTCATTATCCAATTGGCCTCTATATTATTCCTTTTAGAATAATAGAATGAAACTAATCTCTACAACTTGAACTATTTCTTTGTTCTCTTACTATGTGTAGGCGTACTTCTAGTCCCCCAATTTTAAGATTCCAAATCAGCCCATCAAGTAAATCTTTTGTTGGTTCATTTTGTTGATTATGGTGTTGTAGGATTCATCTTGTTATAAGATAGCATTTGGTGAAAGTACTGAACTTGAATCCTAATCCTCAAGTTTAAATGTTCAAAGCTTAATATACAGTTCAGATGTACACGCACTTGGTTTGGAATCAAATTCAATGTTCAAATTCTGACTTACAGTTTCAAAGATCAAGCTCCAAGAACAACTTCATGAACACAAGTTGTCAATTTAGATAATGAGATCATCAGTATGAAGGTTCATGGCTACTAGGGTTTTTGAACACCCACAATGAAGCCATGCCCACTGTAAGTGTTGGGTAGGATCGCTTGTTTGAGGCTCTGGGACAATCTTACACGTAGGAGCAGTTCAAGGAACTCTGCTTTGATTTTGGAATTGAACTAGATGATGTTACCACTGAGAAAGTGGTTTTGAGGAAAGAGAAACATTTGAATGAGGAATCTTCAGAAGATGAGGAGGTTATCTACAAGATAGAAGTTCCTACAAATCACTATGATCTACTATGCCTTGAAGGTCTTGCATAAGAACTGCACATATTTATTGGCAAATAAAAAGTTCCTAACTATAAAGTGATGGATATATTAGTCAAGTCTATGTTGAAGTTGCATGTCAAACCAGAGACGTCATTGATAAGACCATTTATTGTTTGTGTTGTATTGAGGAATATCACATTTGACGAAGCTAGGTATAACAGTTTTATTAATCTTCAAGACAAGCTCCACCAGGAATCTTTGTAGCAAGAGAACCTTGGTTGCAATTGGAACACATGACTTGGACACGTTACATGGACCTTTTACATATGAGGCATTGCCAACATCCCATATTACATTTATTCCATTAAAATAGGTGAGGGAACTTAGAGCTAATGAGTTCATGGAATACTATAAGTCTGACATGAAATTAAAGAAGTTTTTACATATTATTGAGAGCTCTTCTATATTTCCAATTATTTATGATAGTAAGAGGACGGTGGTGTCTTTGCCTTTGATAATTAATGGTGCACTTTTTTCTATTTGTTTGAAAAAAAAAGAATGTATTCTTTGAACGCACAACAACTAACCTAACAAAAGAAAAAATTGTTCTGAATACGATGGTGACGATGTTTTCAATATACTGTTAAAAAAAAGTTTGAGGTGGAGCTAGTTGAGGTGATAATCCCAGATGAGAATTTTTTCACTTATCCAGATCTCTCTATTTGGAGTGTGGAGGTTGACATACCATATATTATTCAATCAATTGGCATTCCTCTTAAAGTGAACGAGGTAATAAGTTTATTAAACAAGATGCAGTTGCTCACAGTAAGTAAAAATTCTAACATCTTGGTATCAATACCACCAACTAGAAGTGACATTCTCCATAAGTGTGATATAATGAAGGATGAGCCTATTGCTTATGGGTTTAATAATATCCCCAAGACCAAGCTAAAGTCCTTAACTCAAGGGAAGCAACAACCCTTAAATCATGTCAGTGATTTGATAAGGTTAGAGGTATGATTGCCATGGCAAGCTTCACAAAAGTGTTAACATGGATACTATGCTCTTATGAAGAAATTTTTTCCATGGTGAACATAAAGGATGAAAAAAAGACTTCAATAGTGATTGGAAACCTTCAATCAAGTGAATTTGAGACTATTCAAATAAGTTTCTTTCTTGGTATTTTGAAGACAACGGGACATAATAAAGATTATCCTCACCCTATAAAGATATTTGAGGTAGGTGATGTTGTGATCTTGGATGGTGAGAGGGATGTTGGTGCTGCAAATCATCGCCATCTTGTTGCATTATATTGCAACTCAAATTCAGGATTTGAGGTAATTCATGGTTTAGTGGACAGAATTATGAAAGTTGTCGGTGTACATTTTGTTTTAGTTGGGAAATACATCAGGGCTAGTTGTCATCATGGTTATGTTGGTCATTACCTATCCTACATTGTTGGTCATTATTTTATGTTGGCACAAGAATTTTCTGTTAGCCCTCTACTTTCTTCCTTTCTTTGGATCTATTGAAGCCCTCTACTTCTCTGCATCCCTTATTGAGTTTCTGGAAGGAGCTTGGGTGCCTATTTTTTTGCGTTCATATTCATGACAATCATGTATGTGTGGCATTATGGCATAATAAAGAAGTATGATTTTGACATACAAAACAAGGTGTCCATAAAATAGGTCCTTGGACTTGGTCCTAGTTTGGGGATTGCACATATTCTTGGTATTAGACTCATATATATAGAGCTCATCACTAGGATACCTATAAATTTTACACACTTTGTGACAAATATTCCAACATTTCATAAGGTGCTTGTCTTTATATGCATTAAATTGGTACTAGTACCATATGTGCCACCAAAGGAGCACTTTCTTATTGGATGTGTAGGACCTAAAGAATACAAATTATACAGATGCATTATCAGATATGGTTATAAGGATGTTGCTTTCTTAAGAATTAGTTATGAATGGAACTAAAGGACAAATATGTGGACCAAATAGAAAGATAAAGGCCAAGAAAAGCGGTGAAAGAGGGGAAGAGTTAGAGAAACTGAACAGTTAGTTCTGGAACTGAAAAATAACCAAATGGCCATTGAAGAGCATTATTTATTGCAAATTCTTATCCATCACCAAGGTTCTTCTTTTTTGCAAGAGTAGGTATTTTTGGAGTAGAGGGGAGGGCTCTTAGTTTCTATATTTTTTTTTATGTAGGGGAGATTGACATTCAGTTTTTGTAATAGAATTATCTATAGATTGCAAGCAAATATAATTAGAGGGTTGTGTTTGTTGTGTTTGAAACAAGAAAGGTTTTGTTGTGAATCAAAGTATTTGCCATCACTTTTTATGATTACTTTCGATTGGATTATTGTTATAGTTAGTTTTGAACACTTTCTTGCATTCTTATTCAAACAATGAATAAGTGATAGATCAGAGTAATGTCATCCATTCATGTTGTAAAGATTAGGATGTTTAATCTTCATTTTCATTTCATGTTATTGCATTTACATAATCTACATTCATATTGCATTACCAGTATCAACAAGTCATAGAGTTTGTGGGTTCTTGACATTGGCTAGGTTTAGGAGCTAAAATCTACCTGAGTTAGTCCTATCTAAGGCTAGCTTGGTTTTCCCTCTTCTGTTCTTATGTTAAGAATGTACACAATTAGTTTAGGAACTAGTAAATTCATTGAATATCATTTGATAAGGGAGTTGTACCTTTCAATTTAGAGGAAATCTATCAACCTGAAGATAGATTATCCAACTATTGGTATCTAGTTGTTCTTTCAAATTTGGGCATTTGAGAGTTAAATTAAAAAAGAACCAATCTGTTTACCAACATTGTGCCAATATCACACCAAATACATTCATAGATCTCAATACCATATATTTAAATTTGTATCATACTAATCCCTTTGATCACTTACTCACATTTACCAACTTCGCATATCCAATACAAGTTTTCTTACACATTGACACTTCATCACAAGGAAAATAACCTTCCTTTATACCATGTCCTCAAAATAATTCTCTGAGGTGGCCTTGAGGCTTTCCCAAATAATTAAAATAGGACCTCATTAAGATATTACAATTCATTATATATTTTTACAATTACAAATTATTGTCAGCTTGTGTGGTAATTACAACTTTCACACATGCAACCTCAAACCTCGTGCACTCGCTAACATCATCATCAGGTTGTCTATCATCACTATCTAACTTCACTTATAGTGATTATATCCATGTTAATAGATATAATCCAAACATTAGAAACCACTTCTTAGGTACTCTATTTACACACTATCTTCTATAAATCACAATTAAATTTCACATATCTTCAACTTTCTATACGTACACTTCTCCACATCATCAGGACATTATAGAACATATTCTCAACTACACTTGACCTCATCATCAATACACAATCTATACGACCTCATTCACTATCTACTACTCTACTAGTTTTTATAGAAATAATACTATGTTGACATCAATGAAAAACATGGTCATGAATGCAACATGTCAAACTCCCAACTATTCTAGCAATTCTTAGGATACTCCCCCAAAAGAATATCATCAACATTCATGCTAACAAGGTGTACATCTCACTTCTTGAATAAAAGATACTCTAATTGCATAGATAGGAGGTAAAGTCCTTAATACCTTTCTTATCATAGTTTCATTGGATATGATGCCTCAAAATCCTATGATAGCATTCACCACTTCTTTGATTTGGCCACAATATTGTGCAATATTCTCACCTTCTTGCATTGTCATGTCATCAAACTTTCCTCTCAAGCTTTCTAACTTATCTCTCCACACATTATTGTCTCCTCCATGGATTTTAGTCAACTTATACCACATTTTCTTAGCAATGGTGTATTCCTTCACATCATGAAATTATGCATAATTGAGGGATGCTACAAGTTTAATCATCAATTGGTTATTCTCAAGCTTCTCTTTGATTTTCTCAAGTTTCATAGGTCTAGTCACTTTAATGTATTCATTTTCAAAGTAGTAGGATGAAAAATCTCCAATACCAAATTAGTGCAATATCAGTAGCCTTTTCCATGTTGGGAAGTTCTCCTTGTTTATCTTAGGTATCTCTCTCTTGTACATCTTGATATTTGGCTTAAGTCCCTTCAAATTTTCCTTCCAAGCACCAGAGCTATGATACCAATTGTTATAATCATTTAGAATAACTTGGGGGGGGGTGGGGGGTGAATTAGTTATCCTCAAGTCTAGATGTACCAATTCAACTTTTAACAACTTCAACCAACTTAAACAATCTCAGATACCCACTCGGTCTATATAGCATATCATTAGCAATTTAACATTTCATGCAATATATTAACTTTTTGTCTCTATATGTGTTGAATGCTAATAAATTAATTAATATAAAATATAGCATGTATAAAAATAACATCTACACATCAAAATAACACTTTGAAACCAAGATTTAACATGGAAGCCCAATTTGGAAAAAACCACCAAGTAACATGCTACCAATTTTTCACTCTTCTGAAGTGAGCTTAGTTAAGAGTCAACCTTGTTAAAGGTTATACAACACACTATTAAATATGACCCTATTAAAGGATTTAATTATCGTACTAGGAGTGGTCTTGTTAGAGGACTTTAGAATATTGCATTAGAATGTTAGATTGATTAAAGGATTTACAAAATGACTATTAGATTTAGCCTCGATTAAAGGATTTTGACTTATACAATGGTTAAAATGAAACAATAGGTTTGAAACTCACTTAAAAAATTTAGATCTCCATTTTCTTATTTATTGGTTCATTGATTGGCCTTCATTGACGTCTCCATCAATGATATGCTTGGCATCTCCTCAAGCAATCACTCTTCACCAAGCTCTTCACACTTTACTTCCACTATTCTATTCTTCATAGCTTCTCCTTAAGATCACCAATCAACAATGAACCAACATTCAAAACATCTCTTATGCCTCCTTAAGTAGGTATTTTTGATCTTATGTTTCTTAAACATCACTTTTGATCTTAGGGTTAGGTCAAATTCATTGATTCTTTCTATCTTTGTGTTTTCCTTCTTCTTTTAGAAACTTATGAAAAATCATTGCCTTTGATCACTTAACAAACTCTCCTCATGCATTAAATATGTATGCTCATAAATCCTTATCATCCATGCACTTTGACTAATTCAAAATTTCAATTATGATAGCCTCAAATTCAAATCCTTCTCGAATTGTAACTTTTGATGTCACTTAGTAATCACTGTGTTCTTTAGCTCAGTTGACACTATGTAGCTTGACACACTATACTTTATCACTCATAATCAACATGCTCACTTGGCCAATACTATTATTAGTCTCTAAAATAATTCTCAATATATTTTCTCAGGAATAACCAACACTTAGCTCGAACTATTTCACTTGGATTCTATATAAGTTCCTTAATCTTCTACTTCAGCTCCTTCACTGACTATACAAAATTGATACTCAATCAAGCTTATCATTTTAACTTGTTTCAACTTTGAGCTTCATCCAACTATCTTCTTCACCTCATGTATTGATTGGACAACACATTATCTTGTCAAGGACTAACTTATTAAGTGTCCATTATATTTCCATGATACTTAACACATCTCAACTCAACCTTTCACTAGGTCATCTCATAATCTCTTCTTTTCAAATCCTCTTCATCAATCAATAGATATGACACTCTAAATTGTTAGTAAAATTTCTCTCTAGTGGCTTGACACTTTGTCTCACTAATAGTTTTGACATCAATGAAAACATAATAATTTCTCCAATTGTAGTTTCCAACATGTGCAAGGTGCACACTTGCTTTATAGATTTTCCTCCTCTTCTTACAAAATATTTGACAATGCTTGGTTTCTCAACTCCTAAACCTAGGATAGAGTGGTCCCTCTCCCCAAGGTACCTCAAAAGATACCCTATTTTGAAGAGAAGGATTCCTAGACTCAAAAGAAAAATGGGGCATGTGTTGTAAAGCCACAACAATATGAAACATCGATAGATGTTTCAACATAAATCTAGGCTTGTGATGTGTATTCACATGTGGTGATGGCCAAAAATGGGGAAATTTTCTTTATTGATCATCCACCTCTAGGTTTTGATTTATATCACCTTATATCAAGGATTAGCAAAACAATTATGACCTATGTGATGTACCACCAGCTTGGAAAAAGAGCCTGTCGATAGATGTATAATATTTAGATGATAAATAAATGATTGAGACCTAATAAACACACAAATGGATGGTCAAGCAATCTTTCACTACCTACAATTATTGAGGATAGGGTACACCTAGACCTTTAAAATGGGGAGAGAAATAAATTATAAAGGAGTCTAAAGAATATAAACTAGGAATAGTTACTATAATCAAGAGGATTCCTCTCTATAAAGCCTTAATATTTTAATCAAATTTTGAGATTCATCAATATAATCAATTGCACCTCAAGCCCTTTGGTCTATATTGTAAATCACATTGTCTTTATGAATATCTTTTATGAAAACTCAAAATTTAATGCACTTGTATGGATAACTATTAATAAGATTATGCACCCTAATTTTCTACTAGTACTTACTCTCGTATGTCATATTCTATGTTCAAGAGTTCAATCCTTTAGAATTCAATGATTATTTTTAGTTAGAGGGATCCATTTTGTGCCTTGATATCTCATACTAAGGTAGCATGCACACTTGGTCAAAAGTTTAGTGTATCACATTGGTTTTTTCCATAATCTTTATGCATCTTTTCTCCCCTTCACTCAATGAAGATATGACTTCTGAAATCTTGGAGGTCATCTAGCGAGGCCCGATAAGTGTTCCCCTACTTAATAGGCTTCCCATAGAAATTGTTGCACTATCACAAGAAACTTTAGGAGTCAATAAGTATATGATGACTTCCTATTACATCTAATTATTTATATCAAGGCCCTTTTTCTTTCTTCAATCTCTCCCAAAACTCTAAATTAGCATCAATTTCTATGCATGGCTTTCCATTTATTCCTCCAATCACAAATATCATGCCTTAAATCCATTTTAAACTATTTTTCACATATCTCATCATATTTTCCTTGATCCTCACTATAATTCTCAGATTTGATAACTTTGCATAGAAGTAAACACCATGGGGTTGAGGTCAAGGTTGACCTTAACCCAAGAGGTAATTTTAAATCAGTTCCTAGGACTGATGTAAAATGATATATTTTTTTGATTTGTATTGTCAACCCTTTCAACTTTTATTTTGAAATTTGTATAAAAGGAGGCTTACTCACCTCATTTAATCATCTACAATATACTCGACCACTATATGCACCACAACCAATAAATTAAGTTATTTCAAGGAATTCTTAAGTAATAAATCAAGGCATCCATTATCATCCTACAAGAATTCAATATCTACAATTTCAATCATGTATTTATTCTTCTAGATAAAGCTTCTTTCTTCATTGAAGATAGTGGATTTTTTTCATCAAGGAGGAGATCTACTTGCATACATTAACACATTCATCATTGAGGAAAAATGACAAGAATAAAAAATTAATGAGGTTTTATCTTACATTTTTTTTTCTATTTTTTTAATGCAGTCAAGGTTATTGCATTAACATATTTCATCACATATTAAACATAATTCTATCAATATTTCTATGATACTATCAATTGATCAATTTACTTTTGTCACAAGTTAGCATTCCTTCATTTATATCTATTGCAATCAAAGTTTAGTTCATCAATCAAGGCTTGAATGAGGAAGGCCCCTCTCCAAAAAAAAATTCCCCCTCTCGTGTGCAAGTGAAAATTTACAAGTTTTAGATTAGATTTACAAATCTAGGGTTGCAATTTATGATGGGCTTCTTCAGATTTTAGGTTTTTGTGAAGAGTGGGTTAAGGTTAACCTTGACCTATCCCTCAATTTGATCTGGACCTTATTTCACTTTGGACCCCAAAAGTCAACCTTGAATTGAGACTCCAAATTCTTGGGGTTTGGGGATTTTGATCTGTAGGTTACAGATCTCATCCAATTTCATCTTCTACTTTAGTTTGATAGTTTGTATGTAGGTTTGTATTATGGTAAGCATTTGTTCCCTCATTTTTATATCATAAACTATATTACATAATTGGTTTCATTGCACTTAATTTCATCAAATAATTACTCCTTCTCTTTGGGAAAGGAGGAAAAAACCCCTAAGTATCCTTACACTTGGGAGATCATGCATTGATAATTACTTTTTTTAAACCAAACAAGTTTCCCTTATAGAGGGATCTTGGTATTCCTCCCACTTTTGCAATGGTGGATTCCATTTTGACCATTACATTTTGTTGAACTTGTCACTTTTATGCTTACACCTTATTGATTGGATAGTCAGGTCTTCTATGTTTTTTATTAGATAAACAGGTTTTACAGGGAACCTGAAACCCAAAAGTTAGAACATAAGAAGGCTAATAATAAGCGCGACAGCCCAACCAAAAAAGTAAAAGTTCAAAGGCTGATAATAAGCATTAAGCACAGCCAAAGGAAAAAGTACTGAGAAAAGACCAGGAAAAGGAAACAGACAAAGCCACAGCCAAAAGCCAGCACAAAAAGCCAAAAGACAACGATAAACAAAAGAACAAGCAAGAGTTATTCCTCGTTCTTTTGCTCCAGATCCTGCATCACCTGAGCAGCCTCAAAGGCCTATTGATTCTCCTCCATTTCCATCGGTTTCCCTCTTGGGCTCCTCTAGTCCTGAGCAGGAGTGGAGTTGTCCTTTGCAAGGTCATCCTCCATTTTGGCCTCATCTCTGTCTTCACCATCCTCATCATTGTGTGTTTCTCTGTCTTTGATCTAGCCCATGAGAGAGATGATGTTGTTGTTGATGGAGCTTAACAAGGAAAACATCTAATTGGCAAGGTTGTGATTGTAGTTTTCTAGATTGTGTATCCTTTGTTCCGCTAGAGTGAGCCTATCAGCCAAATATGTCCTCTTGTTGTCTTCCCTTCCTTCCCTTGTTGCCTCAATGTGTTTGACCTGGTCTTTAACCTCCTCAAGCTCGTGGAAAAGCCATTTGATTGATCTGAAATTATCAATCATGTTGTTGCTGTATATGAGAAATGTTAGTATGCTAATAGAAACCAAATTTAAATAAAGCTTCTACAAACTAAACTAAATTCATAAACTTCACGATAGACTAAGATGAGCTCTCAATTGAGAATATGAACCATTAATGGGCTCTCTCAATGAGAAGCTCTCTTGTTGAGTGGCTTTGTCTAAATAGATAGGATGTATGCTCAAGCTTATGCTTCAAAAAGGGCTTCAAATGGAGTTGGAATTTGGGTGTGAGTGTATGGTTTTGATGTAAAATGGCTTCTTAAAATGGAATTATGACTTTACTTCATGGATTGTGTTTTTTTGCAAAGGGGAAGGATCCAATTTATAGGCAAGAGGCTTGAGGGATTGAGGGCTAAGATGCAAGGATGGGAAAAAGCTCATGGAGGGCTCAGATTGCATGAGAGGAGAGCACATGGATTGTGCTTCCTTACAGCCAATCAGGGAGTGACACATGTTACAAGGTGAGAGGATGGAGGAAAGGGGAAGGATGAGTCAACAAAGGAGGCTCAAGCAATAAAATCTTCATAAAGACTCTCATAATGGCTTGTAAGAGCAATGAAAGGGCTTGGAAGAGTCATCTATGGCCTAGTGGGCTTCATAAAGTTTTATGGTTGGGATATTTTGAGGGAGATGAGAGGAATTTCGACTTGGGTTTGATTAGGAAGGTTTTAAGCTTGCTTAGGATTGTGCAAATGATTAGAGGATGGATTAGGATGGTTTAGGATTAGCTTAGGGATAGGCAAGTGGATGGCATTTAATGAGGGTGGGTGAAGGAGGAGATATTTGTTAACTTTGGCTTGGTTTAGTAAGTCTTAAGGAAATTGGCCAAGTTTTGGGCAAAAACATATTTTATTTATTTATTTTGGATTTTTTGGTCAATTTATTAATTAAATAATTAATAAATAAGGAAATAATGTTTAAATAAGATTTAAACATTTTTGGGAGGGATTCCTTAATTAAATATTTTTAATTAAGATAAAGGGATTTAATGGCATAAAAATAAATTAATTAATTAATAAATGATGATGTCATCAGCTACTTTTTTAGAAAATAAAAATATTTTATTTTCTAAAGGGTTTTTAGGTGTCTACAGTTGCGAGCATTATTTAAAAGATTCATCCCTGTCTCCTTGGTCCTGTCTGAAATAGCCACAATCGCCAGATCAATTAATTCTTCCAACCGTTGCTCTTCTTGATTATCCACTAGGATTTGGGGATTCATGGCCTCCCTAAAGATTCCCATTTTGGCGGTCTTGACATTGAAATTAATCCACGCTTTCCTCCTGTCATTGGTCTGCACTCCCCCTTCCGCATACCCTGCTTTCTCCTCTTTTTGTTCCTCATGGTGGAGATGGACAGGAGAAAGGGGCAGCATAGACATCTCCTCATAATGAGAGTGCACATCCTCCAGACTCTCCCTCTTGTGCTTCTTCCTTCCCCTATCAACCTTTGTTTCCTCCGGTGTCTCCTTCACCACCTCCTTAGACTCTGGATCCTCCTCATCGTCGTTGCTTCCCTCCTCAGCCTTCTCTGCCTGCTTCTGCCTGAGATCCCTAGGGCTTTTTCTACTTGGGGTTATGGGGGAGGGGGATTTTTTAACAGTCGCAACTTTCCCTGAGGAGGAGACTCCGCCTTTCTCAGAACTAAGGCTCTGAATGTCATCCGAGTCAGAGGAGTAACTGGAACTTCCAGACTCCATAGTCTCGGTCTGAGGGGGGCATTACTAATAGTCTGAGCTTTGAAGTGCTCATGGATAAGAAGCAGCAGCCCTTCATGTAGAGCTAGGTTTGCAATGGGCTTCTTTTTGAAGCTGTCCATCGCCTTACTCATAGAGGTTAACAGATAAAAAGGAAAAGAAATTTTGGCTTTCTTTTGGAAATGATTTAAAATAACAAATTGGTGGGTGCGGGCTCTATCAAACCTTGGTTCCAAAGTGATATACTCAATAATAGATTTTAGCACATACCTCCACCACTTCTTCATGGATTCAGGGACATAGTAGGTGTCAATTTTTTTTAACGCCTTCAATTCCTTCTCTCTCCACAAAATCCCTTACTACATTAGCTGAGAGCTTCTTATCCCTAAAGAATTTGAAACCCTCGATAGGGATCTTGGTAACAGCTGCAATTACCTCCTCTATTATCCAGAAGTTGATGCCATTCACCTTAACCCTGCGCTCTTTCCAAGACCCCACCATACTGTTAGTCACCTCCTGATCATAACCATGCAACTTCATGAGATACTTGGTTACCTTACCCTCTTCTAGCTTTTCCCAAACTTTCGGCCTGCTTCTCCATTTCTCAAAGTCCCCTATCAGCTCCTTTCTACATCTCTCGCCCACCATCTCCTCACTCTGCACACCTGCTTTACTCATAAGCTCTTCTCTGTGAGACTGGAAAGGACCTTCGAGATTAAGCAAGGAGCAGAGAGAAATAACTTTGTTGTTGCCCCTGAAATGAATGCAATAAACAACCCACAAAGCGTGGCAATTAAACAAAGAAGGATATCTGCATTTACAAATTCCCATTTTTCTATTATGAAAAGTACCCTATATCTTAACCCTTTCATATTCATAATTGCAACTTGATATCCTTCATACTTCCTTGGATTTTCTCCAAGTCGATTAGACACTTGACATCCGCTAGCAAAGAAATTCTGGGAAGCCATGTCATTTTTTGGTTTGTGTTGACCCCTATATTAGCCAACGTGTCGGCAACCAGGTTTGCTTCCCGAAAAGTATGGGTGAAATGGAATTTTTTGAATTTGGCAAGTGTCTCTCTTGTCTCATTGATAAGATTTGCAATCATCCAAGAAGGATATGAATTGCCATTAATGCACTTAATAATGTTGTTCGAGTCCCCCTCTAGCCATAAATTGGTGACCCCAATTTCAAAAGCTAGTTTAACTGCTTCTATGTTAGATCCTCTCTAAGAATTACATTTTTTTGATTTGCTTTTGTGTTTATCAACATGAAGCTCTCTAATATGGTTTGGGGTGTAATCATTTCTGTGTTCACTTTTATTCTTATTTCTCTTTATAGTAATTATGAGGTCTATGAGAGTTTCTTTTATTTCATAATGTCCATGTCCTTTCCTGTTTTTCTTATATATGGTATAATAAGATTTATTAATCCAATGTTTCTAGATGAGGCATATTTCACTCAAATAATTAGCATTTCATGTGGTTTCCTTATTAATATATTAGATCATGTAATAAATTTTTCTAACGAACCTAGTTTTAACTTTCCTAATCCTATACCTCATTCTCAATATCAACCCCCTTATACTCCTAAATCCTTTCAACATCTTCAAATTATTATTCATGATTTGGATGTTAGACATTTCCTATATGAACCCTCTTCCCCATCTCTCACGTTGAATAATTCTAGTCCTTCTCAAGACACTATCCTCCCACTATTCGTCCATATACTACATGTGCTCATTCATATCAAGATAAACCACTTTCTTCATCTATCCTTAGAGCTATTTTTTATAATATTATTACTCAAAAAGGTTCTAAATTTTTAGAACTTCATATTAATGAACATGGAATCAATGTTCTTGTTAATAATCCTCAACAAAATAAAAACATGATATTGGTTTTGTTCCTGTTGGCATTTAGAAAGAAGATTGAGGAGATTTTTAGCATATTGGTCAAAGCCAAATATGTGATAATTTTTCATTATTTTATCATTAATAGCAACTAAGTCATAGAGGAAACCAACATGATCGATGATACTTAGTCATGATCATTAAAATAATAAGAAGCGATAGGTCTAAGAAATATGATAGGTATAACAAAGAAATAATCATGAATTTTCTTGGAAGGAGTGACAATAACTTAGTAGTTGGAAGATGGAATAAGTATAGGTAAAGAGGATTATTGACATTATTCCAATAGGTAAAACATGTTTTTACTTATCTTGGGAATTACACAAGAATTTCTAATAATTATCGAAGGCAAAGACTGGAAACATGTCAAGGACATAGATATATGAGAAGAGAACAAGGTAAAATTATGGAAAGTGTGTAATTTGAATGAAGGGATAAGATTATGTGACAAAAAAAATTCAAGAAAAAAAAAATAATGAGTATAGGTAAAGCAAGATGAGTAGTAAGCAAAGAGTAAGAGTTAGAGATGAGCGAAGAACACAGAGTAACAAGAAAAAATAGAGACATAAATATGAATGTATTTGTTGAAGAAGAGATTGAGTAGAGGGAAGTGTAATGAGAGTAGAGAAGAAAATATTTGATAGGAAAGGAGTACCAAAGATAGGTCAATCAACATATTGTTACCTAAATGTTTCAATGAAGGAAATCCCTTAAATGGGTGGACCTCAATTGGTCCCTTTATTGTAAATCCTTCAATGGGATGGACTCTTAGGAGGAGTTCTAAATCCTCTAACTGAGGTAGATCCCAATAGATCTTCTTGTACTCCTAATAGTGTACAAAACACTCTTAATAGGAAGGTCCCACATAAAGGTTTTTTGTAAGCTCCTAATAGAGAAACCTTTTAACTACAATTAAAGGCTTGTAGGTGTTATCCCCACCATGGTTTTAACATTCTAATAGGGTTTTTTCCTATAACCAAAATACATGTGTTAGGTGTTATGTATTGAGATTGATTTGTGAGCTTAGTTTATTTCATTACAATAGTTATTTGGTTTATATTTGGTATAATAGTTTAATAGGTGATTTGAATTAGGAGATTACCTATTGTATTGATTCACCCCTCTTGCAGTACCATTTCATACCAACAATTAGTATCAGAGGATAGGTCCTCAAAGAAGATTATCCTAATAGTTAGAGGAAAATATTCTTGAAGATGGACATGTATAGGTATGAGAAAGAGGTCGAGGAGCAAGTTTTTATTATTCATGAATTGTGAGAGAAGTTAAGAAAATCACTAACAATAAGGAGAGAATTTACCAAAAGGGTAATGAGAGATAAGAATGTAGTAAGAAAATTGAGCAACCTTCTAAAGTTGTTATGTCTAAAGAATTTGAAAGATCTATAGAATAACTAATGGAGAAAATGGAAAAATCAAGAAGAAAGTAAAGAATATAAAAAAGGAACTTGAAGTACAAGCTATCAGTGCCTGTGAGAATCTTGAAGGAAAGAGATCTGCATAAGATGTGAGAAATCATGTTGTAGATGCAAATAAGATAGAAGATGCATTAAAGGAAAAAGAAATAGAACTCAACGAGCTCAAGAAAGACTTAGCACTAGTTCAAAAAGAAAATTAGGACACCACTAATGAGAATCAACAAGTTGTAAGTGAAAATGAAAAGATGAGGAATGAAGTTGAAAACATAAAGAATAAACTAAAAACTAAGAAGGATAACAATGAAATATGGAAGAGGTATAATGAAGTTTCAAGGAAGATTGATGAATAACTGAATAGTAAAAGGAAACACAAGGACACAATTGGTTTGGGCTCACTACTCAATGAACATTTTAAGTTATAGAATCATCAAAGATAATAGAGACTCCATAGGATTTGAAGGGGTACAATATAACATAACTTGTAAGAGACCTACTTAAACTACTTGTTTTAATTGTGGAAAAATTGGTCATATTTCTAATGGCCATAGAAATATATGAATGATTACTAAACCACAAACATTTAATGGTCATTGTTACAATTCTAAAAAGTGTGATCATATAGTTTATGAATGTAGATCTAGCATAAGGATCAAGTCAATTAGAAGTATAATTGATGGTTACTATTATTCTCACAAAAAATATGGTCATAAAGTTGAATATTGTAGGAGAAACACAAAGGTCCCCTTATCCCCAATTGAATAGGTGATCACAATGGATAAAGAAAGCCAATTTGATGTCTTCTATTTAGTATGTGGAAATTATGGATGTATGGAAATCAACTACAAAATGTTAAAAATGAGAGGAAATGAAGGAAAAAAAAGTTGTTGATGTGGAAATACTAAGAACTGAGATGAACAAGATGTGGAAAAATAAAGATGACAACAAGGAATAATTCAAGATGTATGATTAGGAGAAATCAACCATAGGTGTGGTGGACTCTTCATCAAACTAATTCAAGTACTGACATAGGGGGCTACTTAAAGGAACATCGATAACTAATCTCCAAAAGGTATGGATAGTCATTTTAAGTTAGCATAGGAAAATTTAATTTGATGAATAGTCCTTGGAAAGTTATTATGAAAGATTAATGAGAATTGTGAAGTGATAGCATTAAAAGGTAGTCACTTTAATTGATGTAAAATAAAGGTTGTAATTACTACTACTAGTTTTAACCAATGAAATATATTTTTAACTATTGAAAGAGGTGTACAAACTATTTTCAAGCATAGAAAATGGAAAATAATGACCATTCTTTACATTTCTATCTAGAAAAACTTTTGAGAATTAAGCTATCTATTTTGAATATTTTTTATTGCTACTATATTTGGTAAGAATTCAAAAAGTGCAAGAAAGATGGAACTATGAAAACGTAAATATTTGACACAGTTAGAAATATTATTGTGAATAGTGAAAGGGATAGAATGTTTAAATAAAGGAGAGAAATGGAACAAAAAGTTGATACCCCTATTTTGATTAATGTCATGAGAATTCACAACCAAAATTCAATTTGAGTCTATTAAAGGGAAGTGAAATTGACATGACAGGCAATCTATCTTCAATATTACTAGGTGTATTGTTGATAGAAGATGTTCAATCCTATATTTATTTCAAAATTGGAGAGATATGAGTAAAATACATAAAAAAACACATATGATGAATTGTGTGTAAACAACAAGCTAAAGAGTATACATAAGCATTTGGAAATGAGAGGTTATGTATATGTAGTAGATATTCCAACCCAATTCCAACATGAATGGATCATACATGGGGCACAACCCCAAGCATACCTCTCAAATAATTAAATATATCCTTTAGAAAAGGCTTTGTAAATATGTTTACTATTTTCTCCTTTGTACTAATATACTCCATTCTTTTTTCTTTTTTTGCAACTTTCTCTCTCAAAACATGATACTTAATAGCTATGTGCTTTATCTTAGAATGTAACATAGGATTCTTAGACATACTCTCTATACTTGTGTTAGCACAATGTATGATAATAGGCTCTATAAACTCAAATCTAATATCCTTCAACATCTCCTTCATCCACATGATCTGATTGCAATTATTTGTTGTTGCTACATACTTTTCTTTCATTGTGCTCTGTGAAATGCAATTGTATTTCTTGTTTAGCCAAGAAACCAATCTTCCTCCTATGAAAAATGATCCACCACTGTACTTTTTTTTCATCCATACTGCCTGCCCAATCCACATAAGTATCTGTATATAAGGTAAAGTCATTTGATTTGTCATACCATAAACAAAAATCAGGTGTGCCCTTTAAATATCTAAAAATCATCTTTATTGTTGCATAATGTGACTCTTTAGGATCATCTTGAAATCTTGTAATAATTCCAACTATATTAGCTGTATCTAGTCTTGTATGAGTCAAATATTTCAAACCTCCAATCATGGATCTGTACTTCTTTTGCTCAATAGTAGGCGTCTCATCTTTTCTAGATAACTTATGACTAGTTACCATAGGTGTACCAATAGGTTTACAACTTTCCAAACCAAATATTTTCAAGAGGTCTTTTAGATACTTATTTTGTGATAAGAAAATACTTTCACTATTCTGCACAATCTGTAGATCTAATAAATACTTCATCTCACCAATCATGCTCATCTCAAACTCCTTCATTTAACTAGAATTTGCTTTACTTGTTTCATCATCACCTTCAAAGATTATATCATCCACAAATACTTCAATAATTCGTAAACCATTTTTAAATTTCCTTCAGATATAGGTTACTATCTAGAGTACCTTTAGCACATCTCAATTTCACCAAATATTTATCCAATCTCACATACCAAGCTCTAGGTGCTTGTTTCAATCCAATGAATGCTTTCTTCAACTAGTAGACCATATCTCCTTCTTTTGTCAGAGGAAAACATGTAGGTTGCTCATTGTAAATTGCTTCTTCAAGTTCTTCATTCAGGATTGTTGACTTTCCATCTGATACACTTTGAATTTCTCGTTAGCCGCATAAGCCAAAAATATTATAATAGGTTCTATTCTAGCAATAGGTGAAAATGTGCACTAATAATCAATAACTTCTTGCTATGAATAACCTTTAAATACCAATCTTGCTTTATTTCTCACAACCTCACCTTGTTCATTTATCTTATTTATGAAAACCCACTTAGTTCCTATAATAATTTTGTTCTTAGGTCTACAGTTTGGTTCCCATGTATCATTATTCTCAATCTAATCTAATTCTTCTCTAATAGCTTGAATCCAAAAGTCATCTTTACTAGCTTCATCTACACTTGTAAGCTCTACTTGAGAAATCAAACATAGTTCTTCTCTTTGTACCTTGTTCCTTGTCATCACACCTTTGTCCTTGCTACCAATAATCTGATTAGTAGGATGATTATTTATTAGATTCCTATTAGGTGTGACTATCTCAACTTTTACTTAAGCTCTAGGTTCCCTCCTTGGTTCTTCTCTCTATTCTACAATCTGTATGTCATTTTGCAATTTCGTTTCAATTTTATAAAACAAATCAACATTCTCTTGGTTAGCCTTTGGATTAATTTCTTCATCAGAATCATAATCAAGTATTATTTCTTGAATTCCAAACTTCTCATCAACTCTAACATTTGTTCTCTCAACAATAGTTTTAGTTCTTTGATTAAAACATGTGTATGCTTTACTTTTTAATGAATAACCAAGAAATATACCTTCATCACTTCTTGCATCAAACTTACCAATGTCATCTTCTCTCTTAATGTAACACTTACTTCCAAAAATTCTAAAATACTTAAGGGGTCTTACCAATACCTTGTCTGATATGTACTCTATTCATTGTATATATTTTTGTGTTAACTACTTCTCTCCAAAATGTCTTTGAGATATTATTCTCAAACATCAAAGCTCTTGTTGCCTCTATTATTGATTTTTTTCTCCTCTCCACTACACCATTCTACTCAAGTTTCTCAGGGGATGAAAGTTGTCTTTTAATATCATTTACTTCACAAAAATTGTTAAATTTATTTGAAGTAAATTATCCACCTCTATATGATCTTAAACACTTAATCTTTAATCTAGATTCATTTTCAACTCTTTTCTTAAACACCTTAAACTTCTTAAATGTTTTAGATTTCTCTATAAGAAATTCTACCCACATCATCCAAGTAAAATCATTAACAAGAATCATGAAGTATCTTTCACTATAGAATTCTCTTATCTTTGTAGGAACACTCAAGTCAATATGTGCTATCTCCAACTTTGTTGATGTAGTAAACTTCTTTATTGGAAAAGAACATTTCTTCTAGTTTCCCATAACATATTCCTTCCATACTATGTTAGTAGGCTTCAATATTTTAGGCAAATCTCTAATAGCAAGTGTAGTGCTTGTGTATGCTAAATGTGGGCCTTTGTATTCACATGCACTGCAAAATGATCATTATCTAGAGAATCATCTCAGAATGAACATGGGGTTGTTCATCCAAAATAACCAACAGGTTGATCTGTTGCCTCCTAACTAGAATGATTTTTCTATTCACTCTCAAATCAAGAAGTTAGCAACCAGACATCTAGAATGAAGGATTTAATCCATATGAGAATGTGAGATTAAGCTATATGAGATGCAAATCTAATCTAGAAATAAGAAAGAAAAATCAATCTAGATGAATGCATATTTAAGCTAGATGAGATTAATAAGCAAGAAAATCAAAGCTATGAATGTAAGAAATGAGTGTCAGCATAAGTTTGATGTAATTCATGTGCAACCTCTAAAGTGAGAAATTGAGAGCTTCTTAAATAGAATTCTAGAATTTGATCAATGATCGAGATCAATTTGGATGGACAGTTTAGATTAGAAATGAGATTCAGTTAAAATGGAAACTTCCTTGTGCAAATGAAGTTAACTGATTGCTTTTGAGTGGAATAAGGAGTTTAAATGATTTAATTCCTTTTTAAATTTTAGTTCACTCAGAGTTTCTATTTATGAACTGAAGAGAGGATTTGGAGAATATATTTAATTTAATAAAATTGAATATTACTTCATAAATGCATAATCTCAATAGATTGAATAATTAAATTCAATACATTAAGATGAGGATATATTTAATTAAATCAAATACATTCGATTCCTTAATATGTATTTTAGCAAAAGGGGTAAATTTAGTTGAATTAAAGTGCTAGGACTCATAATTAAATTAAATTAATTAATAGGTTTACCTTTGCTAATTTGATTAGACTTAGGAATTAAATAGAGTGTGTAATCAATGTAGATTAGGGATTCTTTGCATTTAACACTTAGGTCAAGTAGCGATTATCATAATTTAGAATTGCCTAGTAAAATAAGACTTAAGATTGATTAAATAGACTAGAATTGGTTTAGCATGGCAATGTGCCAATTTTGGGTTATTACATTTGCTACTCTTTAAATGAATGTGTGAGCAGCATGTTCGATTCAAAGAAATCAGAAGTATGAAGCATAGATCAAGAAATGAGATTGGTTCCAAATTGATGATATGGAGACCAATTGATAATCTTTTTAAAGCTATCTCTAGAATGAAGCTTAACCTTAGGGAATCCAGATAGAACACCTAGATACCAATATCAATAACCTTTTTTAAGGTTATCTCTAGAATGAAACTTAACCTTAGAGAATCTAGATGGAACACCTAGATACTAAAATTGATAAGATTTTTAAGGTTATCTCTAGAACGAAGCTTAACCTTAGGGAATCTAGATAGAACACCTAGATATCAAAATTGATAGAACAAAGATTATCAAACTTCATAGAATTGTTCCTACAATGACACTCAATTCTTAGGAGTCAAGGTTAGATTTCCCCGATACTTGTTCATTGAATAGTGATTGAAAGCAAGAGCTCAGAATTATCTCCAAAACAAAGCTTAGTTCTCAACAAGAGTTAGGATTATCTCTAGAACAAAGCTTAATCCTTAGCAAGAATTTTGAATTATCTTCAAAATAGAGCTTAATCCCCTAGAGTCTAGATAGAACACCTAGATATTGATCCATAAAATATAAAAATACCTATCATGAGTCGTAGAATCATCCCCAGAACAAGGCTTGATCCTTAGGAGTCAGGGTTAGACTATCCTGATACATGTCCATCAAACTATGATAAGAAGTGTTATAAGATTCATCAGATGATCAAAAGATGAGATAGATGGCATAGATGTCAGATAGAGGGAAATGAGATGCCCCAAGTGATGAGGACATAGTGTTTGAGTTGAAGCCATTTTTGAAAGATTCAATGATGTAATCATCCTACCCGCTCGAGAGCAGAATTGAAAGATGACACACTAGAATAGTGATGTAGAGTAGTATATTGGAAGATACTAAATAAATTTGAGCTTTAGAAGAATATATAAGAGATCTAAAGGGTCTGAAGAAAAATTGAAGTTGATTCAGAGTGATTTTGAGGTCCAAAAGACCAAGTTTAACTTTGGCTGACCAAAGTTGACTAGATTTGACTTTTTCTAGAAAGTTGGAGATTTTGAAAAAAAATGTGATTTGACAATATTCAAAGATTCACAAAGTATCATAAAAGTGGACTTCATAAGCATTCGATTGCATCGGTCCCAAAATTTAAAGTGTGAATTTGAGTTGTTTAAGTGTGTCAAATTTTGAATTTGATCCCAAAAATGAGTTCAAAGTAGCCAAATTAGCCAAGGGGGTGATTAATCAATCATTTGTACAGTCATGAAAAAACATGATACCTTGAAGAAACCAACAACCTCTCATACTGAAAGATGCAAGTAAAGCAGTGATCGAACCATGTGCTTATGCAAGCAGAGTATGCAATGCAACCCTATACTAGATGCAGCCCTAGGTCAGGTTATTGAGCTCATAAATTTATCATCACTAAACATTTAGCTAAATCCACAAGTGTCATACAGTTCCCATTGACATTGCAATCATATAAATATGAATATGACACATGTTCTAGTTTTGCAAAGATTAAATGTAAGCATTCGAGGCACAAGAAGCCAGAATGACTAGAACATTTTTCCCTTTTGATGTAGCAAACTAACATAAATATCAGAGCATAAACACTAGGATGACTAGAATGTTTCTTGTGTGGAGACACACTAGACACACAAGAGATCCTTCTCATGCTAAGTAATCAACAAATATTTTGTCCACAATGACCCTTATGTTCGTAATTTGAGACAGAAGTGTGTTAAGTATACTCGCAGTAACACATACATTCTGGTATCAATATTTATTGTAGCATAGAGAATTCACTCAAACAAGAAAGGAGAAGAACCAGCCTCATTGAATTATCCATATAAAAGGAGTTCAGGTACACCCTACCATCCAATACGAGATAAAGGATCTTATAGTGGATACCCCTTTTATATGGATGCTTCAGATCATTGTAACTAGACCATCAAATAGAAAGCAAAGAAAAGATCATGCCTCCAGTCCACACTTCTCTTAGTCAAAATAGACATCCTCAATTTTCTTAAAGGAAATGATAAAGTGAAAGAAAAATAAATAAATAAAACCTCAACATAGCTCAAGTAGTGTTAAGATTTGTATTTTGATTTCAACATTATTGGATTGATGTCAAGTGTCAATGTTCAAAACATATGTGAAAGAAATTTCTTTAGTAGGAGAATTATAGTAGACAGACTCAGTTGGGACAACTGGTGACTGACTTCAAAGTGGAATCTTCATTGAGAAGAACCTTAGTAGGAAATTGAGTGACAGTAGGCAAACACACTTAGAACAACTAGTGACTAAAGCTTAATAGATTTTCTTCGAGAGGAATCTTTATAGTGACACAAGTGACAATAGGCAGACACAGTTAGAACAACTGGTGATTGATGCTTAAGAGATTCCTAAGACACTATAGGGTGTTGCCCCCGAGAATATGACAAGATTCAATCCATGAATGCATGAGTGAAAGAAGCAAACTAAAGCAAGAAAGCAATTGTACTAGAGCCAAAAAATGCACTGCGAGATATAGCATTCGAAACAAGAAGTGCATGTTTACTAGGTTTTCACCTTATTGGCAAAGATTCTTTTTTTTCTACCATGCTGCTTGTTTGCTAGGCTTTCATCAATGACACTTTTCTTGTTTTTCAATTTTTTTGTTCTTTTTTTGTCTTTTTTTATTTTTTTGTATTTTTGAAATCTACACCCTTTTTTTTTGGTATTACCAAGGTTCCTATTGCTAGGTTTTCACCAATTAATGGTTTTTCTGGACTTTTTGTAATTTTTGGACTTTTTTTTAGGACATTTTCAAAATTTTAGAACTTTTTTAGAGATTACTAGCTCTCAATCAAGATCATAACATTTTGTTCTAGTGTCTAGCAAGGTGTAGGACAAGATGTAATAGCAAGCTAGTGGATAAGTAGAGATGGATAAGCAAGGAGCATGAAGCGGTGAATGTTACCTTCAATGAAAGTCTTCACAGTATTACCCAAGCTAGGGAAAAAAGATATAGCAATATAAGCTCATGGTGTAGTGAAGGATATCACATAAGTAATCAAAGAAAATGACCATGTCAAGAGATTGCTAAGAACTTATTTTTCTTATTTCTTTCATTGATCAAGACCAAAGGGTTAAATGAATAAGATAGCAAAGTTTTTTATGGAGGTTATGAGTGAATGACTTTGAGAATGAGGACATTTGAAGGATAAGAAAGATCATTATAGGATTTCATTAATGGAAGAATTACACATGACACTTGTTTACCAAGTTTTCATCATGGTATTTATCCAAGGTGCCACAAGAAGTGGTTTTCATCATAGGATAGATTTCTTTTTCTTTTTCTTTTGCTACCAAGGTACCACAAGAAGTAGCTTTTACCAAGGCACTTTTTCATTTTTTTAAGTTTTAATTTATTTGTTTCCTTTTTTTTTAGAAAGAGCTCAAGCTTTCTCAAGTTAGATAGCACGCCTATAAGAAAGATAAGTTATGATGAGCCAAGGCCATAGCAAGGTATGCTCAAAGATGTTGATAAGGTAATGCAAGGGAAATGATAGGAAAATGGGAGGTAGATGGAGGATAAGGTTTTTGGTTGTGGAAGACTTGAAAAAGAAAGGATAGAAAGTAGGCATAAGATTTAGAGGATTTCATGAGAATAGATCAGATATTAGGCAAGATCAACATTGACACACACCTTGAAGGGTGGTGGAATGATAGGGAAATCATGGACAAAATAGATTGAGGCTTAGATATATGAGGCAATAGAGCGATTTTGGAGGAAGGTGGAGTAGAAGGTTTTGAAACCTTTTTAGGAAGATGTTGGGAAGAAGATGGAGTGGAAGCCTTTGGAAGCTTGAATGTCAACTTTGATTTGTTTTCAATATTCAAGTCCTTCAAAAGAGGCATGGGAATCCATATAGCTTTTGATTTTTCATTAGATGCTTTGGAACACATTTCTTCAATAACAAATTTAATAACCCACACTTTCTTTGGTTGACCTTTATGGTCTCTTTTGCATATTTTCCTTCTTAACATTCACATGTCGATTAGAGGAGACATGGTGAAATTTTGAAGATGGACTCATGCACTTGTGTTTGAGTTGATCATCCAAATTGCTTCCAAAGTACTTGGGACTTGTGGATGAATGAGGCCAATATGACTGGTTTAGATGGAAAGGTTAATGTGAAGAGTTCAAGTATGTGTGAGGTAGGGTAGGAGGAATGTGTAATGAGTTGAGAGTGGAAGTAGGAGATAGAGGAACATAAGGTCCCAATATGGATGGAAGAGTTGAAGGTTTTAGCTTGGATGGATAGGGACCAAGGATAGATTTAGAAAATGTGAATGGACCATGAGTAGGGATATCAACATCTTTAGACTGAGCAACATGACCAAATCCATCAATAGATTTATGAGTAACTGTTATAGGAGAAATACCTTTGACAAGAGTATTTAAAGCTTGAGCATAGTTTTGAAGTGAGTGTAGTGAGGTATAACAAGAGGGTGAGGGAACACTTTTCTCTTCAAAAGGAATTTTAGGTAGCATAGGAAAAGTATCCTTCTCTTGGTCTTTCATAATCTCCTTAGGGATGGTGGAAGTAATATCTTGATCTTGCTTAGTAGAGGTGCATGACATGGGAGATGGAGGACTATGTGGGTCTTGAGATGGAGGCATGAGATCTTGGAAGATTTGAAAGGGGATGAAGGAATCTTGGTCTTGATTAACACTATTTTCTTCATCGTTTAAGTAGTCCTCTTGATATGAAACCAATTCCAAGGGTGAGGGACTATCTGAATCTTTATTCAAATCTATTTCTAGAGTCTGCATAATAGGCTCTTGAAGTTCAGAAGGAAAATTACTTGGAGTGGACTTCATAGGAATAGTAGGGCATGAAGATGTATGATATGTGAAGGAAGTGAAAATACTTGCAGCCCAATATTAGTTGGCTTGAGTTTCTTTTAAAGGCAGTACTTGAGGGTATACATAGTCAATAGGGGAAGTAGCAAGTTCTTTGTTTGGTGAATATGTATTGGAAATATTGGACACTTTAGAATGTGATTATATGTTGGATGAGATAAGTATCACATCTAAACCATTACTAGGCTTTGTTTTATGATGTTGATTTTTCTTAAGAGTAGAATCTTTAGTAGATGAGAGCTCGGATTTTTGAATTATGCCATTATCAAAGAGATCTTGGATCTTGTTTTTCAGCTCCTCACAATGTGAATTTTTATGTAAATTATGTCTATAATAGGAACAATAGTTACTCATAAAGGAAACTATTGCCACAGTGACCTTAGGTAAAACAATGAGTTTTTCTTCAAGAAGTTCTTCCAAGGTTAATTAGTAAGATTTTCCCAAAGGTGTCAAATCGGCTTTGGTTTAAACTCCCAAGGTTTGTTTTCAAAAATAGCTTTAGATTTCTTGGGTACACTATTTTCTAGGGGTTTGGTTTCAACATCATAAGAAGTTGATGGCTCATCATCTTTATAGGAATTGGAATAACTTTGCAAGGAGAATGTGCTCAATGATGTGTCTTCTTCTTCTTTTAGTCTTTGAAGTTGAGCACTTATTATTTTGATTTGTTTCTTCATACTTATTATTAGAATCCCTTCTTTCTCACTAGGAACATTAGATTGAGTGTATTTATTGCTAGCCATTTTGATGTACTATGTTTCAAGTAGTGAAAACCAAGTTTTAGAACATAAGTCTACTATAGACAGAGGAATAGCATAATGTTTATAGCCACAGACTAGACTTGGATCAAGTTTTTGAAGAGGGAGCTCAAAATAGCTCACTATTTTGGACAAATTTTGACAGACTCACATGAAGAAATCACTCTAGGGTGAGGAAATACAGACAACTAGGTGAGAAGACATAATTGGAAAGATAATTTTGACAGCTTTAGGACAAGATCTTGCATGATTATTCCCAGAGAACCATGCAAAACAATACAAAGAACCAGGTGGCATTTCAGAACAACAATTTTAGACCAATTTTCTCACGCGAGAACTTGCACAGAGCCATGTGAGGAAATGAGAATTTGACAGAAAAAAGGTAGTATTTGGAAAAATCTCACACGAAGATATATATAAAAGGACACAAGGAATTGCAAAGAACCCCATGAGAAAGTGTAGAAAGGCAATTTTCTCACATGAGACCATGTGAAATTGAAAGCGAGAAAAGGATCAGACTGATAATATTTGACTGAACTTGAAGAGATTTTCAATGGCTTTGATAGTTTTGAATAGAAGACTGGTTGTGTTTTTAAGTTTCAGGCAGATACCAACATAGTTTTCAAGGTTTGGACATCTTTTTGGTTAACAAGTAGATAGTTGTTTTTAGACACAGGAAGCAAGCAGTAGTCATAAACAATCCAACCAAGGGCAAATCAACTTAGAGGGATAGGGAAGTCTTGACCTTTTGTTTGTTTGAAATATTTGGACAAGTTTAAAGACTTGAAAAAGACACACTTTATCCCTATAACCAAAAATGGTAGAGGAAGCAAAGCCTTTGTCTCACAACTTATGTACATACGTTCACTTCATACAACCATGTCACCCCACTAAAGGGTTCCCATGTTTTTGGTGTATTCTAAGGACTCAATAACATATACACTAAATGAGCACCCTTATGGTAGGGTTCAAGCATGTATACCACCTTCTAGCATCTAGGTACATGCATATGGTGAGTATCTACATGAGATATTATTCCCCCTCACACAAAGATTATGCCCCCTTTCAAAGGTGAATTGGGTAGCAACTATCTAAAGGTTTTTACTTGGCTTCCATTCACATTAATCCCTGATGGCTTCATGAACACAGTTGAGGCCAGCAGTGTACACTAGCATTTGAAAGTGTGCATGCTTAACTAGAAAGACTAGGGCTAGTGCAACAAACATAGCCTCTTCTTGATATGCGATATCAAAGTGAAGAAGAGGAAATTAACATGGCTTTGGAGTCTTTCACTCTACAAAGCTTCTTTATTATAGTGATTTGGAATCATTGACGAAAGGTGTATGCTCACTTGGGTCATTCCCAAAGTTTGGATCACTCTGACAGGCCCTCTAAAGGTTGACTCAGACTGGTGGTTTAGATCTAAGGGTCTAGGAATCTAATTTCCCTTAAGGGGAAAGAGCATACTCCTCTACTTCACACCTTACCCAAACACGTAGAACATGTTCATCATCGAGTTAGCTTATCAATCCCAATGTTTCTTTTTCCAAGACTTTGATCTCCCAAAAGGAAATCATCATCCCTTCATAAAAAGCTTTTCTTGGGAGAACCACTAACTTTCTTGCCTCCCTTGAGTATTGTCTTCCAAAGGTGTCTAGGTTTCTGATTTACTCTTGGGCATCACTTCCAAGTAGTAAAGAGCATAATTCCCTATTCCTTTGTCAAGAGCCCTATGAAGTTCACAAGCCATATTAAACTATGTGTAAGAAGGAAATAAAAGAAGATACAACATTTTAGTGGGTTTGAATTCATTTCTTTGACATACATTTCTTTGACTAGGTGTCCTGCAATCAAACCATTAGTCTCATTTAAGTGTTTGTAATAAGGTGTCTTTGACAAGTGATCTACAAACCATTGTTAAGCTGTTGAAAATCAGAAATCAAAAATAAAAATGCTTTAGAAATAAATGTCAATTAAATCACCATGATAAAAATAGAATCTTAAAATTGCATTTTGCATTTATTGATGCTGAATTTTACAACCAAGCATGTCATCACAGGAGGATTCAACTAAAAAACATTACCTCTTGATCTTGTGCCAGTAGCAATCATCTTACCATCTTTATCCTTGATAATACATGTCTTCTCTATGAAATGTAATTGGTATCCCCTATCAACCAACCGTCCAACACTCAAAAGATTATGTTCAGACCATCAACAAAATAAACATCATCAGTGTTAGTTTTACCATCAAGAGTAATAGATCTTATTCTTTTTATATGACAAGCTGCATTGTTTCCAACTCTGACGATTCCTCCATCAAAATGGTTGAGCTCAAAAAATTTATTCATACCACCAGTCATATGATGTGAACAACCACTATCTATGATCCAATCAGATTTCTTCTTTTCAACATGTGACTCTAATTCCTTTTCTCTAACTTCTTTTTCCAAACTTTCTTCTTTAATTGCAACAAATCCTAGTTCATCACTTTCACTCAAGAAACATTCCACACTAGCTTCGATACCTTCATCATTTGCATGAAGACATTCTCTAGGTCTCCTAAGCTTGAAATTTATCTTATACTTATTTATTCTCTTAGGAAACTTAGAAGCATAATGACCAAATTCATTACAAGTCCAACATTTAAAGATTTTCTTACCTTCAGTTTCTTCTTTCACAAGTAGGGAAATTCCTTCTTCAATCTATCTTTCTTCTTTAGTACTTCCTCTGTTGTTTCTAGCATAATCTCCACTAGTACTCACACTCCTTGTCAATGTAGATCATACACTTAGTTTTTTGAATTCTATCTCAATTCTAGGAAAATCTCTACTCTATCTTAAGCTTATCTTTGTTTCTTCCAATCTTCCATGAAGAGTCTCTCTTGTAAACTTTTCTTTGCGTGGTATAACTTGTTCAATAATATGTGCTATCTAATTATATGTAGGTGTCAAAGTTTTCAAGATCTTCCATACAATTTCATCTTCATCTTTCTTCTGATCACAAGCTTTAATTCCTACAATAATTTATGATATTCTACCAAAATTATTTCTTACAGATTCATCTTCCATCATTTTAGCTTCTTAAAACAAACATATCCAATTTTTTAATCTAACCTTCTTAGCATTCTTATCACCTTCATATGTAGATTCCAAAGCTTTCCAAATTTGATATGCCAATCTTAAAGATTTTACCCTACTGTACTCATTTTGAGGAAGGGCTATCAAAAGTGCTTTTGTAGCAAGCATGTTACACATGAATAATTCTCTCTGTCTTTCAATACAATCTTCAAGCTTATCTTCTTCAATCACTTCTTTCTCATTCTTATTAATCATCCAGTATCTAGGACCCATAAATAGAAAATGTGTCTTCATCTTCTCTATCCATCATAGTTGGTTCCATCAAACTTCATACTATCCTTTCTAAAATGACTCATCGTAGATCTCCTTAAGTTGTTAAGTTTTTACTTCAAGGACCTGATGTTCTTATAATAATTGTTATAAAGTAAAGTCCACCAAGATAACTAGGGGGGGCTAAATAAATTATCCAATCAAAATAACTTTTATTAACCTTATTAAATCTAAAACATGTAATTAGAAAATGCAATAACCACAAGAAGATAACCATACACAATAATACCAAATTTGTTAACTAGGGAAGCCCTTGATCAAAGGAAAAACCCTGTTGGGGATGGTACCCACAAAATGATGAACTAATACATGAATTCCTTGTAAGAGGATGGACCCTATTAGGAGTCAATGAAATGCATTCAATACATATCTATCCCTCTTAGGAGACTTTGAATCCCTGTGAGGAGATTCTAACCCCATTAGGAGGTGTACCAAACTTGTTAAGAGTTGTGGAAGGTAGAAGGACCCACTGTCCAAAAAACTTCATGGGAAAGACCACTTTACACATTGTCCAACTAGCCTTAGTATTATTCCTTTTTTAAAAATACCAAATTATCAACTGTCCAGTAGAACTTTTTAGCAAATAAAATAACTTCTCTCTTTCACTATATCTCTACTGCACCAAACACTTTTTAGATCTCAATATGAGATCCACAAACTTGCATCACAAAAGTCCCTTAGATGACTTACTCACATGTAATGTGTACTTACAATTTTCTTGCATTCACTTTCTTCAATACCTTTTTTAAACACAAGGAAAATAATTTTCCTCTATACCAAGTCCTCAAATTAATTTTTTACGTCAATATTAAGCCTTTTTCAATTTACAATTACAAGATTATAATCTGGATGAACAATAATGATGCAAGATTAATCTAAATGGACTCAATAAAAAAATAATATTCAAAAGTGATGCAAAATGTTGTTGAGAATAGATTCAGGAAGATTGTTGAAGGAGACTATTGAGAACATATTGATATAAGTATGATCAATATGTTTCAATCATTATTTTGTTACTGATGTCAAACCTGCTATTTGCTGGTAAGACAACTGCTTATATGACTTCAGTACTATCACTTATTTGATTGATGAACAAGATTTGATCAAAAAAATGTAACAATAGTGTATCACCTAATTTAGTATTGCAAATTGAAAACTAATTATTAAATGAAAGCTTTAACCATACTAAACATGGAAAACACTTATGATAGGACTGATTTTTATCACCACAAAAGGAAGCAAACCAAGAATGGTAGGCTCCTAATGGTATACCATATGATGCAATGGATTTTTCCCTAATAGAAGGGGATCCATGCTCACATTGTGCTCAAGCTTCCGACGGATGGGGGTTTTTACCAAGTGTATACATGGATGAGGGTTTCAACAATGGAGGTATGGAGGGATTTCAGCATTATGATAGTATTTTAATAATTTTTTAGGCTCTCAAAATAGCATTATAACATTGCATGAAAAGGTGGATGATTTTTTGAAGGGAGAGGATTCCATTTATAGGCCAAGGGGTAGAGAGATGGATGGTCAAGATGCAAAAGATGATGAGATGATGAGGGAGGGCTAGGATACAAGGAGAAGAGAGCACATGGATTGTGCTTATTTGGGGCCAATAGGGAGGTGACACATGAAGGGAAGGGAAGGTGGATGGTTAATAAAGGAGGCTCAAGAGATAAAGGCTCCATAAATGCTTTGTAAGAGTCATAAAGGGGGATGTAAGAGATGTAAGAGATATTTAAGGAGTTGTAAGAGATATTTAAGGAGTTGTAAGAGGTGTAAGGGATATTTTTACTTTAGCTTGGGTTAGTAAGTCTTAACCCTTGCTTAAAGTTGTGCACATGCTTAGGAGGGGGATTAGGATTAGCTTAGAAAGGGGGTTAGGAGGGCAAGTAGCTTAGCTTTGATGGGATGGGTTAGTTAGGTGGCTAAGTGAGGTTATTAAGAGCGAATGGGTTGGATTAGGAGTTTGGATAGGGTTTAGGGAGTCTTTTAGGATTTTAGGTATTTTATTAAATGATTTATTCAATAAAATGGGAGATGGAATTAAATTGAATAGATTTGAGGATTTATTCAATTTAATAGAGGAATATGGATTTAATTGATAAATTGATTTTGGGTTATCATTTGATTTTATCAATTGGACTATAGTTAATTAAATTAATTAATTAACTAGGGGATGAAGATTAATTAATTAAATAATAAATATTTAATCAATAATGTCCTAGGAGATGACTAAATATGATTACCTAGTGATGTAATCAGATTTAGATGTCTACATTTTGCCCCTCTTTGACATAGTGTTGAAACAACATTATTTCAAAGAAGTTTAAATATCGACCATGCGAAGAAGACTTTTTAAAGCAACATGGTTGCCCCAATTTTGAGTAGGAGAAGAGAGAATGGACTATGTGATGCCCCCTCAAGAAGGTGGTAGGGGAAAAAAAGAGACACGATGGCTTCTTGAAAAATTGCAGTAAGCTTGTGGGGGCCAAGAGGACAGGGAAGAGGGAAAAATAGGTTTAAAAAGGACAAAAAAGGAGAGAAAAACAAGGATGGTAGTTAAAAAGAGGAATTATCGAAGAACCTATAAACGTAGCTAGGGCACTAAGGAGCCGATAAGTGGCTAGAAGAGGGCTAGAAAGGGTTGTTTGCATTCAGATTGATGAGGAGATATAGTTGCCAGGAGCTCTGCGTTGGATTTTATGATGGCAACGATGGGATGACCAGAGCATCAAGTAGATGTAGTGCAAAAAGTATGAGTATGACGGATGCTTGATTGATCGATAGGGTCAAAAACCTCTCTATAATTTTTTATTTCACATTTTTTAGAGCATTCTAGGAAAAGCAAAAACACAATCCCAAGGCCACGGGTCCGAAAAAAATGCGTGCAAAATCGATGGGATTGCGATCCTGCTAAAATAGCCCAATAGTAGGAGAGTTTGAGAAGTTCATTGGGTTTTGCATGAGACTGCGATTTCGGGATGGGAAGTTATGCAAGAATGCTGGAAACTCAGTGAGATTGCATTCCTACAAGAAGGAATGCGACTATTTTTGTAGTAACACAATCTCGTAGTCGAAGGGGTCAACACGAGGATGGGGTTGTATTGATCAGGGTAGTCAAGGCTAAAACATGATATTGCAGGAATAAGGATCTGTGGGAGTGCTAGTTTAAGCTAGCGCAAGAATGCACAGGCGGGAATGTGGTCAAAGGGTCAAGTGTGGGTAAGAGTCGAGGGTGAGATCCTGTGTGAAGATATATCTATGGGAATGTGAGGGTTTGGTTTCACAAGAATGTGCATTTTGCTAAAAAAATGCAAAAAAAGCTAGGGGTTGGGTAAGATGAGGGGTTGGAGAGTAAAAACTGACACAAAATATTGATAGTTGAGTGGGTTTTTTGGTGTGTAGTGGTCACTAGAGGTGTTGGTATTGCGGGAGTGCTGAGTGGTAGTACTACGCATGAGAGAGATGCTAACATTCGTAGACTAGGTGAGGATCGAGGCCATTGGACTTGGTTATCTAGCACGGTTGCCCCACACCCGTACATATATGGTGATGGTGACAACCCTGTGCGAGCGATGGCACAGCGAGATTGTGACCTTTCACTTGTTGATTAGGGAGATGAAAATGACTTTGGAGGACATGTATCAAATTTTTAGACTATCAGTATGGGGGATGCCAGTGATGGCAACCAGGGAGATGACAAAAAAGGTGGCAATATAGGGACTAGTGGAGCCCAAAGTGGAGTATAGGATTTGGCAAGGGAAATTTGCTTTAGATGAGCACCTGGATCATGTGGCCTCGGAGAGGCATATTTATTTTTATGTGTTGGGACTGGTCTTTGGATACATCATACCAAATACAGGTGGGACAGGAGTGACCCTGGCACTGATACTAGTACTAATGTGGGTAGTCGATGCAGGAGTCCCAGCAGCATGGGGGTCCTTGATGTTAGCAGAGTTATACAGGGATCTACACCAGATAGTGTACCAAGGTGTTGGCTAGTAGGGGAGGAGTATAGGGTTTTCCACACTTTTATAGGTATGGACCTGGGAGCAATTTGCAGTGCTCACGCCACTTGGGCGCAGAGATAGACAGGTAGAGGAGCCAGTGGTGTACAACTAGGCTAAGACACTGACCTACCACCATACAAATGTTGTAGATTACTAGAGAGTTGTGCTGGATGACATGGTGACAGTAGTGTGGAAGCCATATATGGGCCTGGGGCCATGGGTGGAGGAGGGAGAGCAACTACCATACACTATATCCCTGTGCTTTGTGTTTGGTTGGTGGGCTTACATTATAGAGCAGTATAGGCCGGATAGGGTGTTACAACAGTTTGGATGGCGGCAGATGGCTCTAGGGGAGCCAAACTTGTATCAGCGTGTGACACATAAGCCAGTATCAATATATGGGCTAGCCTTGCAGAGAGAGGGATTATTGAGGGCATGGTTGTAGCTGGAGCCATATCAATGGGACTAGTTTGGGGAGTCAGCAGATGTGGGCTCCACTCAAGAGTACCGAGACACTTTTGTGCAGCCAAGAATAGTGGGTCGAGCATAGGTTACGAGGGTGGTAGTGGTGGCAGGAGAGTTAGCCCAAGTAGCATGATAGGGGAGGTACATAGCTAAAGGGTTCAAACAGTGGGCAAAGGCCATTGTGAAGGAGGAGGGGGGGCCAGTGCGATAGACACGGAGGGTAGGGAGGCAGGAGAGAGGAGCACATCCGGAGAGAGGAGGCGAGGAGAGAGGAGGAGAGGAGAGAGTGGGGGAGAGGAGAGAGTGAAGGAGAGGAGGCCATAGGGGGAGACGAAGTAAAGGCCACAGAGGCCAGTAGGGGGGGGATGAAGGAGGGCCAACGGCAGGGGGAGGGAGTGGTGGATGGGCAATCAATTATGCATCTCTATAGCAAGTAGATGATGTGATGCGCCAACTACATTGTGATACCCAGCAGGAGTAAGATCAGCTTCGGATATAGTGGGATCAGTTTTGGCAGGAGTGAGATGCAGCGTAGGGGCAGGCTGACAGGGCAGGTATAGAGGTGGGGAGGCTATAGATGGAGATAGGGCGAGTGGAGGGGAGATTGGATGTGGTGACTTTGGAGAGGCAAGCCACTCAAGAAAGGATAAAAGCCCTCCAGTAGGATCAAGATTGGCTAATGGTGGAAGTGGCGACCCTATGGCCACAGGTGGTAGTGGGAGGTGGGATAAATGAGCTGAGGAGACTACAAGCAGACGTAGACCAAGGGAGATACCACACAACAGTCTTGGCATCCTAGATAGAGCATTATAGGTGATCAACATGGTCGAGTACAGTTGGGACATGCATAGGGATGCAAGGAGGAGGGGATAGTGAGTGGAGTACTGGAGGGGAGAGTATAGGTAGGTCTCAGCGCACTAGGCATAGTCACAGGATAGGACAGAACCAAAAGCGGGGGATAGGGGTGAGGGGGAGGAGGGATGAGGTGGAGAGCTTAGGGATAGGAGGAGGATTGATGAGGCCACCACCTCCACCACCAGCAGCACCAGGGGCAGGGGGGATGCAGAGGAGTCAAATCAGTGATCAACGCTATGCTAGATTTTTGACATGATGAGCATTTTGCTATATAGATCGGTAGTTTTGAGATGTATATGTTGTGCAGGCATAGACCTATTGTATGATATGGCCATTTTATATTGGGACTTTGATGGACTATTATGCTTTCATTCTTTTATGGATTCATTGTGGAGGGTATTTTATATATATATATATATATATATATATATATATATATATATAGAGAGAGAGAGAGAGAGAGAGAGAGAGAGAGAGAGAGAGAGAGAGCTGATGATTCTTCAGGGTGGGATATGTGTTATGGACTTCTCATGTCATGAGTATTACTGACGATTTGTGATGCAGGATGTGATATGTGTTGAGATTATGATGTCATTGATAGTTTATGATGTAGGATGTGATTTTTGATGATTTCATTAGATGTGATGTGACATGTGATCATGTGTTTAGCTTTATGATATTTTGGATGTGATGCAAGATGTTTTGATGTGATCCCTAATGATGTGATTTCTTCTTATGATATGTGATGTGATATGTTTTGATATGATCTCAGATGATAGGATTTACCTTATGATATGTGATGTGATATGTTTTGATATGATGATAAGTACAAACTAAAGGATAAATGACAAATGTAAAAATGGATTACTAACTAAAGGATAAACAACAAATTTTATGATATGGGAAATGAACATAATGTTATGAGATGTTTAGGATATGTTAACACAAACTAAAGATGAATGAAAGATTCAAAAAGAAGAAGCACAAAAAAAAAGATGAAAATACAAGTTTAAAAAGAATAATGAACTTAATGATGAAATACAATGCTAAAATGAATCATAATCTAATGATGAATGACAAAGCTAAAATGAATTAGAATCTAATGATGATTGAAAATGTGATGGGGACACAACCCACGAACAGAATGGACACAACAAAAAAGGGAAATTGTATTAACTAAGAAAATAAGCAAGTGCAAATAGTACAGAGAAAATAAACTTCAAGACATGCCCTAAGGGCTTACATTAGCATAAATCTGGAGATAATTTCTCCTTTTAGTACCTCCTCTCAAACTCCACTCTGAACTACCTTTTACAATGCCATAAATCTCCTTAAATAGACCCTAGAGGGTTAAGGACTAGTACATTCTAGAAAGTACTAGTAGGCATCCACCAACCAAATAGAAGGTTCCAGAAGCTGCGTTAGAAGTCAGTGCAAATCTAGAAGAATCCAGAAATAGTAACCAAACTTTCGGGAGGCATAACTTTTCAACCGTAGCTCCGATTGACGAACCGTTTACATTTTCGAAAAGCTCTCAAAGCACTTTGTAGCCTTATAGACCAGCTTCGCTCGTCTCCCATTTTTTGGCCCTTTTTGAGGTCATTTAATGCCCCTAACCTGACTTTGAAGCATTCTTAGGAGGTCTCCAAAACCCAAAAAACTGTAATAACTTTCAAGTTGTGGGGCCTTTTGACTTGATTCTTTTTTTGGAATGCTCTAAATCACAATTACATTCATCCGGCCAACTCACACCTTCTAGGTCACCAAAATGATGGCCAAATTGCATGCTCCTATTTTTTTGAGATTTTCTAGCACACTGATAGTTGAACTGTGAGAGTTGGAACCTTTATTTGACCCAAATGGGTATCCAAAAATGAAAAGACATGAAAAAAAAACTAAGTCTAAGTACTTTTTTTTTTTGGGTGACACAAGATTGCCCTTATACCTCTGGATGCTCCTACATCAGACACCCAGGGTAGATTGAAAAGTGACCCTGTCACTTTATGAATGGTAGAGGAAATCCCAAATGGGAAACCTCAGCTGCTGAAATCCAAGTTGAGTCCTCGATCGTTCATCCTTTCTATTTGACCAAATACTCTTCATACTGCCTGTTTCTGGTACTCCTACCCACACGATGATCTAGAATGTCTTCTATCTCCTCCTTCTTAGAAGCAGGAATTGGACATGGCTCTAACACTAGCTCCTCATCTGCACCATCATCATGATACTCTGTTAAATTTGCAATGTTGAAAATGGGAGAAATGTGAATACCATCTGGCAACTCCACTTCATATGCATTTCCTGAGTCATGTTTCTTCAAAATTTTGCAGGGGCCAAATTTCTTCATTTTCAGCTTGTTGTAAGTACCGGCTAGAAATATTTCTTTTCATAAGTGCACCATGACTAGATCTCCTACTTGGAATTCCTTATGTCTTCTCCTTTGATCAGCCCTAGCTTTATACTCTTGATTCATCTTGGTAATGTGTGCCTAAACCTCCTCATGTAGACGCTTGATATGTTCAGCAAATTCTTCCGCTTCAGCACTTGTCCTCTCCCCTTGCTCTATCTTCCTCAATTCTGGTGCAGTCCTTGGGCTATTCCCATATACAATTTGGAATGGTAATTATCCAATACTCCTATTTATAGAGTTATTGTAAGAAAACTCTACTTGTGGTAGAATCAAATCCCATCCCTTGGGCTTATCCCCAACTAAACATCTCAGCAACTTGCCCAGACTTTTGTTTACCACTTTTTTTTGGCCATAAGTCTGTGGGTGATGCGTGGAACTGAATTTCAAGTCTATTCTTAACTTTTTCCACAATGTCCTCCAGAAATACCCCACAAATTTAGTATCTCTGTCAGAAACTATGCTCCTTGGAAGACCATATAGACTTACCACTTCTTTGGAAAACAAGTCTGCAATATGGAAAACATCATGAGTTTTGTGGCATGGAATGAAATGTGCCATTTTGGAGAACCTATCAACCACCACGAATACTGAGTCATTACCCCTTTGTGTCCTTGGCAATCCAAGAACAAAATCCATACTTATGTCCTCCCATGGCCTTGATGGAACAGGCAATGGCTGATATAGGCCAGTATTGTGACTAAATCCCTTGGCAACTTGACAAACCTGGCAACTCTGTACAAACTTCTTCACATCCTATGAAATTTGAGGCCAAAAATAATGTTCTCTAAGAATGGAAATGGTCTTATCTCGACCAAAATGTCCTGCCATCCCTCCACTGTGTTTCTCCTTAATTAGATTTTCCCTCATGGAACTCCTTGGAATGTACAATTGACTACCCTTGAACAACATGCCATCTTGAATCAAATAGTCTAACCACTTATTTCTATCTACAGCAACAGGTTCTTTACAAGCTTTCCATGCTTCAGCAAAATTAGGATCCTCGGGGTACAAATTCTTGAGTTCATCAAACCCAACTACTTCAACCTGCATTATTGTAAGCAATAACTATCTCCTACTTAGTGCATCTGCAACCCTATTAGATTTTCCACTTCTATGCTTCAACACAAATGTATAGCTCTGCAAGAACTCTACCCACTTCATATGCCTCTGATTCAATTTACCTTGGCTATTTAGGTACTGTAATGTCTGATGATTAGTATACAAAAAAAATTACTTTGGCAATAAATAATGCCTCCATTTCTTTAAGGCTTGAACTATTGCATAGAACTCTTGATCATAAACAGAATACTTCTTCTTTGAATCATTCAATTTTTCACTAAAATATGCAATAGGCTTACCTTCTTGGCTTAATACAGCCCCAATAGCACTACCACTAGCATCACAATCCACCTGGAACACTTTTCTAAAATCTAGAAGTGCCAACATAGCTATTCTATCACCTTCTTCTTCAGCAATTCAAAACTTCTCACAGCTGTTGCAGTCCATTTGAACTCTTTTCTATCCCCTCTTATTGTATCAGTTAGGGGTGCACATATGCCACTGAAATTCTTAATAAACTTCCTGTAAAAACTAACTAGACCATGAAATGATCTTACCTCAGTAGCAGACCTTGGAGTAGGCCATTCCAAGATGGCTTTTACCTTCTCTGGATCCATTTTGAGACCTTCAGGTGATATAACAAACCCCAAATAGACTAACTCCCTTTTTGCAAAGTTACACTTCTTCAGATTAATTAATAGTTTCTCTTCCCTTAGCTTTTCAAGGACACTACGAACATGCAATAAATGTTCTTCCAAAGTCTTGCTGAAAATTAAAATATCATCCAAATAAACAATAACAAATTTTCCCAAGAACTTCTTAAGTACCTCATTCATGAGCCGCATGAAGGTGCTTGGGGCATTCGTCAATTCAAAGGGCATGCCTAACCACTCATAAAGACCCTCCTTGGTCTTAAAGGTTGTTTTCCACTAATCTCCTTCTCGAATTCATATTTGGTGATAGCCACTCTTCAGATCTATCTTTGTGAAGTACTGAGCTCCACTCAAGTAGTCCATAATATCATCCATCCTTGGCTAAGGAAACTGGTACTTGATGGTGATCCTATTTATAGCTCAAGAATCTATACACATCCTCCACTCTCCATCCTTCTTTGGTGCGAGTACTACAGGTACTGCACATGGACTCGGGCTCTCTCGAATCAAGCCCTTCCTCAACAACTCTTGAACCTGTCTATTTAGCTCCTCTATTTTAGTACGAGTCATCCTATGAGCAGCCTTGTTAGGCAAACTAGCTCCTGGAATCAGATTTATCTAATGACTAATTTGCCTTACTGGTGGCAATCCATCTGGAACACTATCAGAGATAATATCTCCAAACTCCCCTAGTAAATCTGAAACTTCAACTGGTATTTCACTACTACCTTCTTTATCTTTCCTAGGAATCAAAGCATAGCACATATGCTGATGTTTCATGCCATCTAAAAACTTCCTTCCATCAACAAGACAAATCCTAGCACTGCTACATACCTTTTCACCTTCCTTTTTCATGGGCTTCAATTTGTGGTGAACTCCATCCTTTGTCAAAGAGTATGTGTTTACATGTCCATCATGTACTGCATGTCTATCAAACTACCATGGTCTACCCAACAATAGATGGCAAACATCCATCGAAATAACATCACAGAGAACTTCATCATGGTAACTCCCAATTTTTAATTTTACTAAACATTGTTCACTTACTAGGACCTTATGATCATCTTTTACCCAAGCAATCCGATAGTGCTGGGGATGTTTCTCCCTCTTGAGCTTCAGCTTAGAGACCATCTCTTCTGATACCAAGTTATCAGTGCTACCACCATCAATGATCATGTCACAACATTTATCCTCGCACTTGCATCTGGTATAGAACAAACTCCTCTGTTGTCCTAGTTCAATCTCACCACTTAGTAGGACTCTTTCATTACCAAGGTCTCTCCTCTTTTTGCATCCTCTGAATGTGATGATTATGCATCCTCATCCACATGAGCAACCCTAGCTTGGCCCTCAGCTCTCCTATCTGTCCTTCCTTGTCATTAAGGGCATTCAAAGGCACGATGACCTTCTTCATTGCAATGGAAATAGGTACCATGAAAGCCTCCTCTTCCTTGTCCATGTCCTCTACCTCTTCCTCTTTGATTTCCAAAGTCTTGATCATGGGAGCAGTTGAAACCCTCATTCCTCAAGTTCCTGCTAGTACCCACATCTTCATTTTTCTTTTGGGTTTCATTGCGGCCTCCAGATGATCTACTGCTTCCCCTTCCTCCTTGATCGTGCCCTCTTTGTCTTCCTTCAAACCTTTTATTCAGCTTCTCTTCAACTCATAGGGCAAACTGGTATGCCTCTTCAACACTGGTCATTCTTACCAGACTTAATTCCTCCTGGATGCTAGGTTGCAACCCACTGATATAACGAGCAACCTTCTCCTTATTTGCTTCTGCATGCTCCGCTCTAATCAAGAGTCAGTAAAATTCCTCTGTATATTCTTGGACTGATCTTCCTGCTTTCTTTAACCCATGCATCTTCTTAAACAAATCAAGCTTATAGTCCACAGGAATGAACTGCTTCTTCAATTTGTCTACCATGTGATCCCATCTTGTGATCTTCTCCTTTCCTCTTCTGTTTCTTTCCAATTAGACCTCTTGCCACCAGATTTTGGCATGGCCTTTCAGTTTGGCCTTTGCAAACTTAACCCTATATTGGTCCCTAATATCCTCATACTCAAAGTATTCTTCCAGTTCATTGAACCAATCGATCAACTCATTTGGTTTCAGGTTTCTTGAAAATACACCCACTTCAATTGTGGGTCTTTTCCCAAACTTAGTAATGGCCCTAAAAAGCCTTTCCTCTGCATGATTCAGAACTTCCCCGTCAAATTCTCCTTCTGGCTCCATTACTTCTTCTTCATTTTCATCCTCGCTGTTGTCACCTGCAGCAACATTTGCTCCTCTATGGAGCTCCTCTTGCAATGCTTGCACCTGCCTTTGGAGGGCTCTAACCTCCTCAGGATTAATAGCTCTGGCCCTTCCACCATGCTCTCTTCATGGAGGCATCTTCTAACTCAAACCCACAACCACACAGTCCTGGTGCAAACTGCCTCACAGTCGGCATTCTGTCTACACACTCAAGAAAATCGGCTCTGATACCACTTGATGGGGACACAACCCATGAACAGAATGGACACAACAGAAAAGGGAAATTGTATTAACTAATAAAATAAGAAAGTACAAATAGTACAAAGAAAATAAACTTCAAGAGATGCCCTAAGGGCTTACATTAGCATAAATCTAGAGATAATTTCTCCTTTTAGTACCTCCTCTCAAACTCCACTCCGAACTGCCTTTTACAATGCTAGAAATCTCCTTAAATAGACCCCAGAGGGTTAAGGACTAGGAGTACATTCTAGAAAGTGATAGTATGCATCCACCAACCAAATAGAAGGTTCCAGAAGCTGCGTTAGAAGTCGGTGCAAATCTAGAAGAATCCAAAAACGGTAATCAAACTTTTGGGAGGCATAACTTTTGAACCGTAGCTCCGATTGACGAACCGTTTACATTTTCAAAAATCTCTCAAAGCGCTCTATAGCCCTATGGACCAGCTTCACTCATCCCCCATTTTGCGGCCCTTTTTGAGGTCATTTAATGCCCCTAACTTGACTTTGAAGCATTCTTAGGAGGTCTCCAAAATCCAAAAAACTGCTATAACTTTCAAACCATGGGGCCTTTTGACCTGATTCTATTTTTGGAATGCTCTAAATCACAATTACATTTATCTGGCCAATTCACACCTTCTAGGTCACCAAAATGATGGCCAAATTGCATGCTCCTATTTTTTCAGGATTTTCTAGCACACTGATAGTTGAACTGTGAGAGTATCCAAAAATGAAAAGAAATGAAACAGAAACTAAGTCTAATTACATTTTTTTGGGGTGACACAGGATTGCCCTTATACCTCTGGATGCTCCTGCATCAAAATGCTAAAATGAACCATAATCTAATGATGAATGAAAAACTTAATGATGAACTACAATACTAAAATGAATCATAATCTAATGACGAACTACAATGCTAAAACAAATCAGAATCTAATGATGAATGACAATGCTAAAATGAACCATAATCTAATGATGAATGACAAAGCTAAAATGAATGAAAAACTTAATGATGAACTACAATGCTAAAATTAACCATAATCAAATGATGAACTATAATGCTAAGGTTTAAGAAAACTAAAAGAGAGAACAATAAATTTATGATATGCTAGAAAGAACACAAACTAAAAAGATACAGCTGAGACTTATGATAAGCACGTGAGAATAACATAAAAGATTGAATGTGATGATATTTTGAGATATGATAAAAGGATACAAGCTATGATAATACAACATACTAGATTCTAGGAGAGGCAAGACAAATGATGATGGTGGAATAGGATAACCAATGTTTGACTCATGATAGGGTTGTATGATATGAAAAGTGAACATAGGAGATATTGACTCTAAGGAGAATGATGTTGGAAATGAGTGACCAACAAACTCACAGTTAGGAGGATAGTGGAGATTAGAGCTAGGATAGTAACTTATGATAGGGATCACATCATGATGGTGGTAAAATAGTAACTTAGGGATGAGAAGCTATGATAATGAACAAGAGTCATTGTTGGATGATTTGAATCAAAAGATTTTTATAGTGGCAAAAAGCTAAAATTTTGAGGGAGAGAGGTGATGAAAAGGAAGAGGATACCAAGGGTTTTGAAAATTAATGTGAGGTGTCTCAAAAGCTTGAGAGCGGGGTACTTCGTGAGGAAGTACCAATATGTAGCATGAGCACTTTATTTGATATATGAATATTAGGGATCTACCAAGGTTACTAAGAACATCAAGGTCTTTTTCCCAATATTACATAGGATTAACTCTAAACAAGCATGCAAGGATTGCCCCAGCATCACACATGAGTCTTGGAGAGATCAGTGTGGGAACAATGCTGGGGGATCCACAAATAAATGATATCACCTAAGTACAACATGTTATTAGAAACAAAAACATGGTTGAAATATGCAAGGGTGATATTTGACTGACTCACAAGTAGAAAAAGACAGCGATTGAAACCATGCCTCTAAGTTGCTCTAGTCAAAACGCACCATGATATGAAATGATCATGGTGATTGTGAGAAGGAAATAATGAAATATATGTGGAAGCGATCAATCAAAACATACAAAACCCCAAGAGTTCACAAAGAAAGAACAAAAGTGCAAAAAAGTAACCTTTTTCTAAAGAGATCAACTAATGGGCTACTGATGGGCTAGGGACACAAGGTGTCACAAGAAGACATGGATAGGATGTACAAGAATAACTATAAAATAATTGGAAATTTGGGAACATATAATAAAATATGGCACTAAGTATGCACATGACGGGGGAAAGCTCAGGATGAGGAGATAACACTATTATAATACAAGTATTGTTATAGGGGTGTGATATGTGCAATGTGACTATTGTTTGTGATATTGTTGTATTTACAAGATTATGATACATAGGATACAAGAGGACGAACAAGGATGTAAGACACAGAATACTACTTGCCGAAGAGGATGGATACTAGATTACAAGGATGAAAATAACTGATGAGACACATGTGGTAGAGTACAATGGTATGGTACATCGAGTATGATACAAGATTCTATAATATAGGGGGTTAGGTAGGATGCTGCAAAGTGTGGAGTGTTGGAGGGTGATGTTGTGAAGCGTGGTGGAAGATGTGAATAGTAAAATTATGAGGAACACCTTGGAAAACAGGGAGATGGTTGATGTAATATGGAGTGGTGATGTGGGAGATGCGTGTCAATGATAGATAATAAAAAGGCTTAAGTACACTTGGCACCTATTTGCTAGGTTTTCACCAGGGACTCATCCAAGGCACTTGAATTGCCAAGTTTTCACCATTGGATGCTTATTTTTCTTTACTTGCTTGTGTTTTGAGAATTTTGCTTTTAGGTGTAGAATTTCTTAAGGTGAATGATGTTGGCAGGATCATTTATGACTTCACCTTCAATGTAGATAGCTGATAGGCTCTTGAGCCAAAAGATTCCATGACCACGTAAGGACCAAGCCATGTGGGCTCAAACTTGCCTTTCTTTTCTTTGTTAGCTTGATCCTTCATGTTCTCTTTAAGGATCATGTCACCTTCTTGAAAACTGTGCAGATGGACTTTCCTATTGAAATTGTGCTTGAGGTGATTCTGGTAGACCATGAGGTGGTCATAGGCTTGTTGCCTTCACTCATCAAGTAGATCAAACTGAGTAAGTCAAGCCACTCTATACTCTTCATCAGATATCTGACCCCATAGAGAAATGTGGAGTGATGGGAGTTCAACCTCAATAGGTAAGACTACTTCGACACCATAGACCAAGGAGTATGGAGTTGTGCCAGTGGATGTATGGAATGAGGTATGATATGCCCATAAGGTAGGATTGATTTGCAAATGCCAATCATGGTCGGAGTCATTGACAACTTTCTTGAGGATTTTAAGTAGGGTTTTATCAGTTGTCGCTTCCTGACTGTTACCTTGTGGGAAATATAGGCTAGAAAAGTGATGGATGTGAAGGGAAGTGCACAATTCTTCCATATTTAGGTTTTCAAAATTACCTCCATGGTTAGTGAAAATGGTAGCTGGGATGCCAAAGCAACATATGATATGATATAGGATAAACTTGGACACTTGAACTCCCATAGCAATGACGAGGGGAACTACTTCGACCCACTTAGAGAAATAATCAATGGCAGTGATCATCCATTTGTGTCCTTTTGAAGAAAGTAGCGCAATAAGACCAATAAGATCAAACCCCCAGCAAAAAAAAGGTCATGGTGGTGCTATAGGTTGTAGATCCTGAGCTAGGGCCCAGATTAGATTAGCATGCTATTGAAAAGGTAAACATTATTTCACAAACTCACATGCATCATGCTCTAGAGTAGGCCAATAATAACCAACCCAAAGGATTTGCTTTGCTAGCACTATCTCACTCACGTGAGCACCATAAAGTCCAATGTGTACCTCCTTGAGAGCCATTGCAGCCTCATTTTGATCTAAACATCAAGAGAGAGTATCATGATAACCATAATGATATAGGGTTTGGGCGATGATAGTCTAACAGGAAGCTCTACGAAGAAGGTTTTGGTGTTGGGTTCGTGTGAGGTGAGGAGATATGATACCATTCAGCAGGTAAGCATGAATTTCATGGTACCATGGGGATTGGGAACCAACCAAGATGCAGATCCATGTTGATTCATCATTCTCATATGTAGGTTTGTGTAGCTTCTCGACCAAGAATTCATATTGCGTAGCTTCACGTAGTATTTCCAAGAGAGAACCAGTAGTAGCCATGGCATCTGTTGCTTTATTTTGGAGTCTAGGTACCTGTATGAATTGGAGTTCAGTAAAATGCTCCTTCAATTGATCAACCAATTCCTTGTAAGGTAGTAGCTTTTCATCCTTGGTTTGATAATCATTCAAGGCTTGTTTGATGATAAGCTGAGAATCACCGTAGACTTGTAGCTCCAGGATATTCCATTCAATGGCGATTTTGAGCCCTACAACAAGGGCTTCATACTCTACAATGTTATTGGTACACTAAAACTATAGCTTGAAAGATTTAGGAATATAATCACCTTGAGGTGTGACCAAGAGTATGCCCACATCAAAGCCATGAGATGTATAGGAGCCATCAAAATATAGTTTCCAAGATGGTTGTTCTATCAAATAGAGGTGTTCATCTAGGAACTCCATAATGAGGGGGTGGTCTACAACCAAGGGTGCATCTGCTAAGTGATTTGCAATAGCCTAGCCTTTGATGGCCTTTCTGTCAATATATTGGATGTCAAACTCACCGAGAAGCATAACCCATTTTGCCAAGTGTCCTGTGAGTACTGTGCAAGACATCATGTATTTCAATGGATCAATTTTTGAGATTAGCTACATAGTATGACTCAACATGTAATGGTGTAGATTTTGGGTGGAAAATACCATTACTAAGCAAGCATTCTTCATTGGTGTGTAGTTGAGTTCATATCCCACTAAGGTGTTAGGATAAACCACAGACAGAAATAAAAACTACATGCAAATATAACCAATAACAGAAAATAATAGATCACACATAAATGAACACAAGGCACCAAGATTTAATGTGGTTCACCCAATCCCTGGGCTACATCCACCAAACAGCATGTCCAATCTTATTATAATCCAGTGATTACAACCTGATTACAATCCGTAATCCCTTACAGCTCAATACCGCTGCAAGAACCAATTTTGCATCACAACATAATGAAAATACCTAACCCTAAACCCTTTTATACAAGTATTAAACCACTTTAGGGTTATAACATGTCGGCCATATGTCAACCATAATATGTTGGCTACCATGTTGGCCATGGCCCAAAATTTTTTTAACCCCACTATTTATGAAGTATGTACAGTACTTTCCTAATCAATCACCATAATCTAACAATCTCCCACTTGGGGATTGATCAGGCTCCACACTAAAAAACAATCTCCCACTTGGAGATTGATCATGTACCAATACCACTACCACATGGGGCTCCCACTGGATCAAACCACTCTGGACTCTATTGTTCTTTTATTCATGGTTAGTCTAAAAGACCAACCAAAGTTGAAGAGGAGTTCAACTTCTCCCTTGTTACAACCTTTGTCAACATATCTGCTAGATTGTCATTGGTATGTATCTTCTCCAGCTTTAACTGTCCATCCTCCAAAACTGACCGAATGAAATGGTAGCACAACTGTATGTGTTTGGTCTTAGAATGCAGAGCTGAATTCTTAGCAAGATGAATGGCACTTTGACTATCTGTAAACAAATAATTTTCTTCTAAGGATGTCCCAATTCTTCCAATAAGAACTGAAGCCATATCATCTCCTTGGCTGCCTCAGTAGCAGCAACATACTCTGCCTCTGTAGTGGATAGAGCATTAATCTTCTGTAACCTAGAAACCCAGCTCACAGCTACCCCACCAATAGTAAAGACATAACCTGTAGTACTCCGCCTGGTATTTATATCCCCAGCCAAATTTGAGTCAACATAGCCTTGTAAATCAGTAGTAGAGCCCCCAAAGTGTAAACACTTATTTAATGTTCCTCTCAAATATCTGAGAATCCACTTGACAGCATTCCAATGCTCAAGTCTTGGATGACACATATACCTGCTAACAACTCCCACTGCATGTGCAATATCTGGCCTAGTGCATACCATAGCATACATCAAGCTTCCTACAACTAAAGCATAGGGTACCTTGAACATCTTATCCTCCTCTTCCTGTGTCTTGGGAAACATTTCCTTAGTCAATTTCAAATGACTAGGTAAAGGTGTGCTGACAGCTTTAGCATTCTCCATAGAGAAACGTTGCAACACCTTCTCAACATAATCAGCTTGAGATAGCATCAATGTTTTGTTCTTCCTATCTCTACAAATCTTCATACCAAGGATTTGTTTTTTTTGCCCCCAAATCCTTCATAGCAAATGCATGTGCTAACTGGCATTTCAGCCCCTTAATATGATCCATGTTAGACCCAGCTACAAGCATATCATCAACATATAAACATAAAATAATGTAGCTATCATCATCCAACCTCTTAAAATAAACACAGTAATCTGAATGACACCTGTTATATCCATGCTCATGCATAAAATTGTCAAATTTTAGATACCATTGTTGAGGTGCTTGCTTCAAGCCATATAAAATTTTCTTTAATTTGCACACTAAGTTCTCCTTACCTTTGACCTCAAAACCCTGTGGCTGAGCCATACATATTTCTTCATCCAAATCACCATGAAGAAAGGCTATTGTAACATCCATTTGCTCTAAATGCAAATCTTCAATAGCCACAAGACTTAAAACAGTACGAATAGAAGTCATTTTAACAACAAGAGAAAATATCTAATCAAAATCAATTCCCTTTTTCTGTGCAAATCCTTTTACAACTAACTTGGCCTTAAATCTTTTCTTACCTCCTTCCTCTTCTTTCAACCTGTAAAACCACTTATTCTGTAAAGCCTTTTTACCTATAGGCAACTTGCACAAATCCCATGTATTATTTTTCAACAAATAGTCCATTTCATCTTTCATTGCAGACTCCCACTGAATCTTAGTATCCACCTGCACAGCTTCATCATAACTTTCAGGTTCACTAGCATCAGTAAGTAAAATAGAATAAAAAGAGGGAGAAAACCTTTGTGGAGGTCTAATTTGCCTCGTTGACCATCTAACATTCATTGGTGTGTGTGGTATTTGTTGTTGCAGTTGTTGCACATCATGAGGAATGGCTGGAACATTAGCTTTTGGAGTATCATCCAGCACTACATAATCATCTTCTTTCTTCTCATGTTGCTGCAACAGATCTTTATACAACACTTTCTCATTGAATATGACATCCCGACTTCTAACAATTTTAAGATTTTCAAAATTCCAAAGCCTATAAACAAATTCATTAATGCCATATCCAACAAAGACACATTTCTTTGATTTAGCTTCTAGCTTGGTTCTATTTTCAGAGTCTATATGAGCAAAAGCTTCACAACCGAAGGTCTTGAGAAAAGAATAACTCACCTTCTTACCAGTCCATGCTTCCTCTGGAATACCATAGCCCAAAGGAGTAGAGGGACCTCTATTAATCAAATATACTGTAGTATTGACAACCTCTACCCACATGTGTAAGGGCAACCCAACATGCAACCTCATGCTCCTTGCGCGCTCTATTATAGTCTTGTTCATGCATTCAGCCACTCCATTTTCCTGTGGAGTCCTTGGAACAGTTTTCTATCTATGAATACCATTAGTGGAGCAATAATATTCAAATTCATGACTGCAATACTCACCACAATTATCAGATCTGAGACATTTTAATTTCTTACAAGTCTCATTTTCAACCAAGCATTTCCATTTCTTAAAAGTTTGAAATACATCAGATTTCTTTCTAAGGAAATAAACCCATACTTTTCTAGTTGCGTCATCAATAAATGTAACATAATAATTAGAGCCACCAAGGGAAGATACTTGAGCTAGTCCCCATACATCTGTATGCACAAGCTCTAATTTCTCCTTTTTGTTTTCCTTCCCAGTCTTTACAAAACTCACTCTCTTTTGTTTTTCATACACACAACTTTCACAGAAATCCATATTCACACATTTCAGACCTGGTAAAACTTTCTTTGAATGAAGTACTTTCATACCTTTCTCACTCATGTGCCCAAGTCTATTGTGCCACATCGTTGTATCAGAATCTACAGCAACTATTTGTTCTCCCTACTCAACTATAGCAATTGTTCCTGAACATTCATTTTTCTCTGAAACAATCAAAGTAGAAGGAACAATATGACCTGTACAAAGATATAAGGTGCCTACTTTCACACCTTTTGCTACTTCAAGGGAACCTTTTGAAACCTTCCATTTTTTATCATTAAAATTAACTACACAACCCGTATCACCGAGTTACCCTGCTGAAATTAAATTCCTACTTAGTTTTGGAATATGTCTTACCTCATGTAGTAGCCAATGATTCCCATTCTGCAACTTAATCTTAATTTTTCACTTTCCAAAAATTTGACAGGGTTCATTATCCCCCAAATAAACAAGCCCAAAATTCCCTTGGACATAATCAATGAAATAACCTCTATGAGGTGTAGCATGAAATGAAGCACCAGAATCTAAAACCCATGAATCATCAACACTTTCTAAAGACAGAAGCAAAGCATCCTCTTCAAATTTGTTACTTACCATATTTGCCTCGTTGTCTCCATCTGATTTATCTCCTTCATTTTTCTTTCGATTCCAACAATCTTTCTTTTCGTGCCCTGATTTCCCACAGTACCAGCAATCATTTGGTCCTCTCGATTGAGACCTCCTCCCTTTTGACTTTCCTCTTGATTTCCCATGATTTCCAGAGTTACTTCCTCTTTCAGTCGGTCTACCCCTGCTTTGTGCATTCAAAGCACTTCTTGATGTAGATCCACTTGAGGATTTCCTACGAGTTTCTTCACTCAAAACAACACCAATCACATCATCATATTTTAGGGTACTAGATCCAGGAATAGAATTACTCACCGCCATTACCAAGCCATTCCAGCTTTTAGGCAAAGAACACAAAATCAAGAGAACCCTAATTTCTTCATCAAAATTGATACCCACAAAAGATAACTGACTAGTAATAGTATTAAACTCATTTAAATGATCTACAACAGATCCACCTTCTGACATTTTCATATTAAATAAATGCTTCATGAGAAATACCTTGTTTGAAGTAGAGGGCTTTTCATACAGCGTCGCTAGGGTTTTCATCAAATCTTCTGTCGTCTTTGCTTTTTTAATATTAAATGCCACCAATGGTGCCAATCATAACCGAATGCTTTCGAGTGCCTTTCTATCCAAAAGATCCCATTCAACCTCTGACATAGTTCCTTGATTCTTGGCTTTGCCTTCCAACGGCTTCCATAAATCCTTCTGATATAGATAGTCTTCCATTTGCATCTTCCATAACTGGAAGTTCTGCCCATTAAACCTGTCAACCCTCAGCTTACCCTCATCTACCATCGCTCCCACTCAACTGTGAGACTCCCACGTAACCGTGTGAATTTCTTGCAGAGGATAACTAAAAGACAACCTCGCTCTGATACCACTTGTTAGGATAAACCACAGACAAAAATAAAAACTACATGCAAATATAACCAATAACAAAAAATAATAGATCACATAGAAATGAACACAAGGCACCAAGATTTAATGTGGTTCACCCAATCCCTAGGCTACGTCCACCAAACAGCAAGTCCGATCTTATTACAATCCAGTTATTACAACCTGATTACAATCTGTAATCCCTTATAGCTCAATATCGCCGCAAGAACCAATTTCACATCACAACATAATGAAAATACCTAACCCTAAACCCTTTTATACAAGTATTAAACCACTTTAGGGTTATAACATGTCGGCCACGACCCAAATTTTTTTTAACCCCACTATTTATGAAGTATGTATAGTACTTTCCTGATCAGTCACCATAATCTAACATAAGGTATGACTAATGTAATAAATAGCCCTTTCTTTCCCTGCATCATCAAGTTGCACTAGAATAACACCTAATGTTGTGGGAGTAGTTGTAATGTACAATATTAGTGGATGCCCTGCAACTGGAGGAACCAAAATAAATGGATTAGCCAAGTATTCCTTGATGAGCTCAAAGTTATGCTAGCAAATAGGGTCCCATTTGAAGTTCTGATCCTTCTTGACCAGGTGTGTGAATGGTTGACATTTATCAGCAAGCTGGGAAATGAACTGTCTGATTGATTGGAGTTTTCCCTGTAAAGAATGAAGGTGTCTGAGTGTCCTAGAAGGAGCCATATCCATGATGGCTTTGACCTTTTTAGGGTCAATCTTGATACCACACCATGACACAATGAATCCTAGGAGCTTTCCTGAGTTGATGTCAAAGACACATTTCTTTAGATTCAGCATGAGACGATATTTTTCCAATCGATCAAACACTTCCTTGAGATGAGATAAGTGATCAAGAGCATTAAGGGACTTGACTAAAATATCATCTACATAATCCTCAAGAATCTTCTGGATTACGTTATGGAAGATGACCATCATGGCATGTTGATAGGTTGTCACGGCGTTCTTTAGCCCAAATGGCATCATGTTGTAGCAAAATGTGCCCCAAGGTGTAGTGAATGTTGTCTTATGTTGATCTTCCTCTACTATATGAATCTGATTATATTTGGAGAAACCATCCATTAGTGACAATATTTCATGACCTGTGGTGAGATCCACAATCATGTCAATATTGGGTGATTGAAAGTCATCCTTCAAACAAGCTTTATTAAGATCCCTAAAATTAGTGCAGATTTTGATATCATCAGAAGGATTGTTAATAGGTACCATGTTAGAAATCCATTCAGAATAATCTATTGGGTGAATGATTTTGGCCTCCAGCAACTTTTCTAACTCCACTTTAACCAATAAAGCAACTTTGGGGTGCATCTTATGGATCTTTTGCTTAACAAGTTTGGCCTTTGGATCCATTGCCAAATGGTGTACCACTGGCTTGGGGTCCAACCCTGGCATGTCTTGATATGACCATGCAAAATGACCCACATTCTTGTGGAGGACCTCAACGAGAAGATATGTCTACTCAAGTGGTAGAAGGATGTGTGTGATATGTGGTGTCTTTGTCTAACTGATATTTATTGGTTGAGTTTCCTTTTTCAAAACTGAAGATATACGAGGTCTATTCTCTTGCGGGGGAAGGATGAAATCCCCATCTTCAAGCACCTCAGAGAGGTTTTTACCATCAGATATGTCCTTTATTTTTATTTCATTTTTTTAGTCATCCAATGGCGCTCCAGAGGAGTTTTCACCAAAGGACATTTTTCCTTTGATTTTTTGCTTTTTTGTTTCCTTTTTTATTCCATTTTTGCAACTGGAGATTTTCTCCTCCCCAAAATAACCCACTAGATCCAACTTGTATACATATGTCGATGGTGGCAATAGTCATTTATGTGGTGTTTCTTCCCCCATGAATATAAGGAGTGCGTGCTTGGTAGAGAATTCATCAACATGAAGGACACTTGGTTGGTCCCAATTTATGAGTTCAGGGTGAGCAAGGGGTAGGTATACGAGATTTAGGGATAGTTGGAAAAGCACAGAGGCTCCTAGGATTATTTCATCAAGGAATATATCATTGTAGGCTTTCTTTTCTACTTCCTCAAGAATGTCTTTGACCTCAACAAGGTTGTTTTGGATGTTTGTGAGGGCATGGCCTTCCTTCGTAGTGCCCCTAGTTGCGAGGAGTCCATAGCCTAAGCCTTTGGTTTTTTGTCCCTAGTGGGCCTCTATAGGCTTTCTCATACCTGATTCCAGATGGCCCAAACCACCTCCTTGATAATCTTGTTGCTCTGTGACCAAGCAATGTGACCAGGGATATTTCTATTTAAAGTGTTAAAGAAGTGCTTCACTTTTTGGAGGTGGTTCTTTGTACAACCATGTACTAATGTCAGGAGCATTTCCCTCTCCATCAAAGATACCATTGGTAAGAAATGTGGTAGATCCAAGCTATTTGATCTGAGGGGTAGCATATGGCCTTGGTATCTGATAGGTTGGGCACCCCTGAGTATGTGGATCAATTGGTAGGGCACCAACAACAAAAGCATCTATAAGACTATATTTTCCACAACCTTGGTAGTTGATCTTAACTGTGGAAAGAGTGGAGGCTAAAATGGTGTCTGGATCATGGAAAGTACTAGAGGAGTTGGTTGTGGTGTGGCCAACTTTGATCCTAGGACAATGATTGGTGTATGAAGCTTCAATTGCATTGCAATAAGCAAAGGGTTCAAGATCTGTGTGGATGGTTATCTCTGCAAAAATTTGATGCACTAGTGATATGTGGATGGAATGACCTTCACGGCATGAATCCATGGGTGACCAAGGAGGATTTTGTATGGAAGGTTAAGATCAACTACATGGAAAAGTGTTTCTTGAGTGGATAGGCCAACTCTGATAGGGAGCAAGATGGTTCCCTCAGTGGTGTGCTCCAAATTGTCATATGCCTTGATGGTGAATACTTCATTAATGATATCTGCTTTAGTGTATCATGATTGTTTGATGAACTTTAGAGTACATAGATTTAAAGCCAATCCATTATCTATCATGACCTATTTAACTACAAAGTCAGAAAGCACGACAACTATACAAAGTGGAAGGATATGATCTAGTTTGATTGTTGGGATGTCAGTGGTTTTGAAGGATAAGGCATATGATGCCAAAAGATGGCCGACCAAGTTGCGAAACTCAATGGCATTTATGTCAAAGGGGACATGTGACTCATGTAGAGTACTATCAAGGATCTCTTCATAAAGTGGGCTTGTTCATAAGAGAGCTAGAATGGAGATCTGGGCTAGCGTGTTTCCAAGGTGTTCCAAGATGTTATAATTCAGCCCTAATGAGGATGATTCTGATGGAGATGCTCTAGATGGAGGTGGTCTTGATGGTGCAAAAATAGGTGGGCCAGCTATATTGAGTTGAGACCGATGAGAAGTGACTGCACATTGGGTATCTAGGCCCTTAATGTTAATGACATTGATGGATGGCTCAACATATGATATGAAACTAATAAGGCTTCTATGGTCTAAATACGCCAAGGTATAGTTCTGAGACTTGTCTTAGTTATCTCCTCGTTTGCCTTGAGTATTGTTTGGTTTGTTGACTAGAGGGTTTGCAGGTGTTTTTCCTAGGTTTGTGTTATTAGGAGGGAAAGCATTTTGATACATCATTAATCCTACATTAGGTGAAGTTTGTGCCCCCACTGTGATTTCCTTTTGGTTAATTAGGTCCTGGACATAATCCTTGAGCTGCATGCATTTAAGGGTACTGTGTCCTTTAACACGATGGAATTTATAGTACTCATTATCCTTGTACTAGGATGCTCTAGACTAATTAGGCTCCAAAGGTTGTGTATGTGGATACTAAACAAGGTTATCTTTGGCCAATTTTTCAAAGATTGCATCAAGAGACTCCCCTAATGTGGTGTATGTGTGTGGTTGCCTCTGAACATGGGGTTTAGCACCTGTCAAAAGTGTGATAGCATTGATTTAATTATGATGAGCAAGTATTTGCTAATTGTTCTATATGGGTGGCAAGTCATACATAGGATGTTGTTGCTGACAAAATGTGGTAGAAACATTGGTAGCTGCCCCAATGATATGAACTTGTCAGGTGTCGATGGCACCATCTGTCACCGTGTTTTTGTTTTTGTTCCAATATCAATTTTTCTCATTGTTGTGACCTCAGTCTTGGGTTTTTTATTTATAAAGTTTGATAACACCATCCTTAATGAGGCCTTGTTCAAGTCCCATCCCTTTTTCCTTAATGTCTTTGTACATTTGCAAATAGTTCATAACCATATGATGGGCAAGACTAGGGTGTGTGTTGTTTATGAACATTTTGACGAGATGATGCTCAGGGATGATACAAGAAATCCTGGTTGTGAGGATTTGTCAGCATTGTAAATACTTTGCAAGACTTTCTCCTCCTTTCTGCTTAGTATGAACTAGGTCCATGAAAGATAATTCAGTTTCAACAAGATGGGTGTATTGAACCACAAAGGCTTTAGAAAGATTAGCAAAGGTTTTAATAGTGCCTTGAGGGATATGATAGAACCATTCTAAATCTGGGCCTCCTAAACTTTTGGGAAAGAGCCACATGAAGAACACATCATTATAAGCTACCTCCTGACAATGCATATAGAATTCCTTAACATGTGTGACCGGATCACTTTTCCCCCTAAATTTGTCAAACTTGGGGATCTCAAAATGTTTAGGAAATGGTGTCATCATAATGGTTTTGTCAAATGGGTATGGGAAATCATTCTCAAACTTGAAAGTTTTGGAGTCTATCCCCTCTTTGAGGGATTTGAGAGCATTTTTCATCTCTTCCCATTCAGAGTGTATAGATGGGGGAGTGAGTGCCCCCAATCCAAGTGCCCCTAATGTAGGATACATGCTAGAATTTCAAGGTTGATATGGAAAGCCCTTGTTGCCATATGTCATCTGTGGGAAAATAGGTTGCGCAGCTAGTGGGATGGATGCTATGGGTTGGTGGAATGTGTTTTGGGTATATTGTTGCATCTGCTAAGAAGTTGTTTGGTGTGGAAGATAACTATGAGGTTGCTTCCCTATGAGATAGTTTTGTGTGGGTGCTTGAGTATACTACTGGTGTGAAGATTGTGGCTGAAGGGGTGGTAATGTGGGTAATGCCTATACCATGCTTTAGGAATACATACCATGTCCAATATATATGGGTTGTGTGCCTGCTTCAGAGTATGACTGATTATGAACAAGTGCAAGGTAATTGATCTGTGGTAGAGTATTCATCAAAGGGAACTACAATGGTGGGGTGGTTTGGCTATTGCCTAAAGGTGGCATGGAGAAATAGTTGGTAAGGGGTGGTAGGGAATAACTATGTGAAGTGGTGGATGAAAGTGCTTGAGGTGTAGACATGGATGTAGTGATAGGGCCCTATGTCATAGCAACATTCCAAGGTCCTAAAGGAAATGCAGCTAAAGAGCTTTGGCTAGCTACAAAGGGGTTGATAGTGATGTTAAGTGGGATGGAAGATGAGGTCTTGGACCCTAGTGGTGGTATTTGAGTAGTAAATGGACTAGATGTGATGTGGGGTGGAAGCACAAAGGTAGTGTTGCTGGATGCAAATGGAGGATTTGGTGGAGTATGAAAATGAGTGGTGGAATCAGATGTAGATGGTATACTCAGGGTTGGTTGGGATGTAGTATGCACCAAGGGTTGGGTGAGAGTGGGATGGGTGGTTTGCAAAATGGGAATAGGCACATGGGTCGAGGGTATATTTGGGTCTACTAGTTCTACCTGAGGTGGTTGTCATCCAAACAAAGGGTGAGTAGGATCTGTTATGTCGATGGGGGGTGGACACCCAAACTCAAAGGGACCAACATTGTCCCTTAAGAAATTCACCATGATGGTTTCCTTGGTTTGATCTATGATGGCATTTACAATGGTAGCGTGACCAAGTTGGTTCATGAATGCCTTAATATCTATGGAGGATCGTGGCTCTTCTGGAATTTGTAGTGGTGGATCTAATGACATCATGGAAACTATAGGGTATGATTGAGCTCGTGATGTGTTACTACTATGACTAGCATCCATGTCCTTCTTTTTCCATGTGTTCCTACCAAAATGTGTGGTGGGTGGCATGAAAGGATGATTTTCCTAAGGATGATAATGCAAAGAGGGATGGTGCTAGATATATGATACTTGAGGGGTCTAAATGATATGATGCTAAGTGCAAGAGATTGTGTTTCCCTAAAAATATGAGTGTGGAAATACAATGGGGGTATGAGATGTGTGGCGCTAACCTTTGGCTCAAGGTGATGTGGGGCACAAATGACAACCTTTTTCTAGAAAATGTTGAGTTTGAAGGATAACTAGGATGGTGAGATATATGATGTTAAATGTTTCTAAGAAAGTGAGGGAATAGTTAGAGATGCTAGGTTTTAAGAATGCATGTGGAGGATTCTTTTTTAGAAATCTAAGATGAGAGGAGGTGATCCTATTTCTAAATGTTTGTTTGTGGTAGTGGGATTTTGAGAGACCAAACCTATAAGTTGACAAGTGTGTGTGGAAAAAGAAAGGACCTAATTAGAATGAGTAATAGGAGATTTGTTGATAAAGCTCTGATTAACACCACGTCAAAGAGTTAGGTTCTAGATTTTGTAGTCCCACTCAGTTTGTAATGCTACCTCTGCACAATCTTTCTCAATTTGATCTAGTTTGGCAATCCTTGGGTTGGGGGTGTTTTTCTTTTGCTCTACTTCTATTTCCTTGTAAATTGGTATTTGTGGAAGCTTAGCCTTTTTTAACTTAGTCTTAGGATGGCCTAACATGAAATATTTCCCAGGGATTTTGATCACAACCGTGGGGTTTTAGAGGTAGTGACTATGCTAAGTATACCTTTTGGACCTTGGGTTGAAAACACAAATCAATTGAGAAATAGCTAAGGTTTTTTCAACAATGGAAAAGTTTTGAGTGAAGTGGGACAAGCCTAACTTTAGGTTTTGATATGGATGAACCTACTAACAAGCTTTTGGTCAAGGGAAAAATGTGATATTTTCGGTCAAGTAGGATAGATAACAAAGGTATTTTGAAAAAAGCAACTTTTTTGGATAAATGGGAAAAGGGTTTTTTGCAACTAGATTCTATAGGTTAGTTTGTGGGTTTCTAGACAATAAGTATAGGTAGAAATAAACCAAGATGAGAAAATGTTGTTGTGAATGTACTTGCTAACAACCATTTTTCATATGAAAAATGAGGTCTTTCAAAGACAAGATGTGATATTTTTGGTCAAGTAGGGTAGATAGCAAAGGTAATTTGGAAAGAGAAAAACTTTGAACCAAGGAAAGAGGATTCATAACTAGGATCTGCTTAGTGATTTTTTTGTGTTTTGAGGGAAGTATACTTTTTTTAGACAAAGGGACAAAGCGGACCAACAAGACAAACAGTTGTTGTGAATGGACTTGCTAACAACTATTGTCTGAAATGACAAAGGTAAAACTTTTTGTCTATTTTGAGGATTTTTGTGAGAAAATAGTTTCGCAACGGACAAAGCAACTTTGAGAAAGACAAATAGATGATCTCTTTAGCAAAAGGATTTTGATAGTAACCACTAAATTGTGTATGTTCAACAAATATTTTTCACAGGTCTTGATCACAAATAAAATAGTTCAAACACACACTTTATCCCTAAGGTTAGATTTTTTATTACAATATGTTATTCAATGGCTCACAACTTGATGTCTCCTGATTCTAGTGCAATATGTCTCTCTCATCGAAGATGTGAGTTGATACAAGAGTCGATCAACAAATGATACACATCAAAGAATCTTCAAGGCATGGCAAGTAGAGGTTCCCCTTCTGTGGGAACAACGACCCTTGGAGATGAAACCCAAGTAGCCTTATGCCTCTACTAGGGGAGCACAATGGTGAGTAATCTTGAGGGATGTTGTTTCCTTTGCACCGTGAATGAACATACCATGAAAAAAGTGAGATACTTTTGACTAAAAGGGTTGTAAATGGATCTGTAGAGTCCTTCAAACGGTTTTTACATATGTGATCCACTTAAGAATCTATTCTAGACATACTGAAATCGTGCGAAAGTTTTCCCACCTCAGGCTACACCCAGAAACACACCGCCCAAACTTGAATGATGGAGCAAAAATTTTTACCTTTCCCCTCATTTATAAATTGGCCAGACTTTTTATCGGTTTGAGCTTTTCACTAAAGGTGAAGCACTTCCCAGAGGTGGATGAACTCACTAGAAGCACTCCTAAGTTGTTGCGGATGGTCTTGCTAAAAACTTCGGTACATGCATCATGTATTTTAAGGTCTTACTTTGCATGAAAAGAGAGAAGTCCAAGATGTGCTAAAATGCACAATCTCAAAACATGCAAGACATGGGATTCATTACTATTTGGACACTTTAATGCTCTATTCTATGATTTGAAAACACATGTGATTAACATATAAAGGTTTGTTCCAACTTCACAACATCGTCAACAAAATAAATCGAGTCAACAAAAGGGAAATCGAGCACGAAAGCTTCAAAGAGGAGGGAATAAGAGCATTTTACCTTAAGGCATTCAAGATTTGATGAAATTCATTTTAAGTACCAAAATCGAAGTCTTTGCACATAATGTTCATTAACTCTTAAAATGAAATGTTCATTGCATTGATTAATTTTAAACCTTTGTCATTCAAGAGTTTTTTTTTAATTAACCTATTTCAAACATTCAAATTAAAAGAAAGATGCCCTAAAAGACCTAATCATTCATTCCAAGAAAAATATGGGATTTGTTTGATTTTAAGCCTTAACAAGATAATTATAGCAGTAAAAACCTACAATGAAGTTGTTAGTGTTCTGCTCCCAAGGATACCTGCAACAGGAAAAAGTCAATTTTTTTTGCAAAACAGTCAAATCTACAAACCCATGGGTTTAGGAAGCAATCTCGTGGTTGTGAGAACCGGGCTAAAAATTGTGGGATCAAGGTACAAGAATTGGTGGAAAAAAAAAAAGGTTGCGAGTGAAAAAAAATATAGAGCATTCCCGCGAGCAGGCAATCCCATAGGAGGTTTGTTCAGCGTTCTCGCAGACAAGTTTTATAGCAGGTTTAACTGGTCAACAGTTCAAGTTGGATTCTATGATTTGACTAACTATGACAACATTCCCATAGGTAAAGGCAACGATCCCATAGGAAGGTTCTGTCGTTCCCGTGGGTAAAAGTTTGGTGGGGATTCAAGGATAGTTCGAAGACACATGAGAAAAGATGGAATGTAGCAAACTACAAACTCACGATCATGGGTTCATGGTCCTATAGGTTTATATGTTTAGTTTTGTGATCATGGGATCACGTTCCTAAGGTTGTGGGATTTCGAACACATGGTTTTCTAAAGTGGTTTAAATGAAAAAAATGTTTAGATAGCCGAGAGCGCGTTCCCCAAAGATTAACCTATGTACCTACAACAATGTTAGCAAACTTCCTACAAAAACCCACAAGCAAACAAGGTTATTTTAGTTAGTTCATTAAAAAAAAAAATCAAAATTGATTAGATTGACCCAAATGTGGGGTCCCACTGGGCGTGCCAAAATGTATCACCTAATTTAGTATTGCAAATTGAAAACTAACTATTAAATGAAAAATTTTACCATAATAAACATGGAAAACACTTATGATAAGACTGATTGTTATCACCACAAAAGGAAGCAAACCAAGAATGGTAGGCTCCTAATAGTATAACATATGATGCAATGGATTTTTCCCTGATAGGAAGGGATGTATGCTCACGTTGTGCTGAAGCTTCCAATGGATGGGGGTTTTTACCAAGTGTATACATGGATGAGGATTTCAACAATGGAGGTATGGAGAGATTTTAGCATTATGATGGTATTTTGGTAGTTTTTAGGCTCTCAAAATAGCATTATAACATTGCATGAAAAGGTGGATTATTTTGTGAAGGGAGAGGGTTCCATTTATAGGCCAAGGGGTAGAGAGATGGATGGTCAAGATGCAAAAGATGATGAGATGATGAGGGAGGGCTAGGATGCAAGGAGAAGAGAGCACATGGATTGTACTTTTTTGCGGCCAATAGGGAGGTGACACATGTTAGAGGCTGATTGGATGAATGGAAGGCAAGGTGGATGGTCAACAAAGGAGGCTCAAGAGATAAAGGCCCCATAAATGCTTTGTAAGAGTCATAAGGGGGGATGTAAGAGATGTTAGAGATATTTAAGGAGCTCTAAGAGGTGTAAGGGATATTTTGACTTTAGCTTGGGTTAGTAAGTCTTAACCCTTGCTTAAAGTTGTGCACATGCTTAGGAGGGGGATTAGGATTAGCTTAGAAAGGGGGTTAGGAGGGCAAGTAGCTTAGCTTTGATGGGATGGGTTAGTTAGGTGGCTAAGTGAGGTTATTAAGGGTGAATGGGTTGGATTAGGAGTTTGGATAGGGTTTAGGGAGGCTTTTAGGATTTTAGGTATTTTATTAAATGATTTATTCAATAAAATGGGAGATGGAATTAAATTGATAAATTGATTTTGGGTTATCATTTGATTTTACCAATTGGACTATAGTTAATTAAATTAATTAATTAACTAGGGGATGAAGATTAATTAATTAAATAATAAATATTTAATCAATAATGTCCTAGGAGATGACTAAATATAATTACCTAGTGATCCAATTAGATTTAGGTGTCTACAAATAGCACCTAGAGGAAAGGTTGAGTTATGAATATGTAAAGGAGTACAAGAATCAGCTAAGACAATAATAACATGATATATTGATAATCTACTTAAGGTTACAAAGGTTGGTTACACTAAAAAAATTTAGAAGAACAAGTTAAACAAAGTTTGTCTGCCAAGATTGACTAAGTGGATAGTAGGTGCCGAGCAAAGTCAGTACAAGCCGAGTAGGAAATTAGTTGGAGCCAAGTAAAAGTCTATTCTAGTGTATGCCAAGAAAAATAGTGGATGTTGAGTAAAGTTTAGTTGATGTCGAGCACCAATAAACTTTAGTTCATGTTGAGTGATTTTATAGTGGATGTTGAGCAACATAGAATGTGTCGAGCATTATAAGCAAGTTAATGCCGAGTGGTTGCATTATTTGAAAGATCATGAATTCAATGGATATGAGCTAAAAAGTTTATTTTCTTAGATTGTGTGAACCACGTGGAAGATAAGATTGATGAGCTGGTGGCACAAAATTCAAGGTAAATTATTTTGAGGTGAATTCAAAGAGTATTGAAGGAGAAGTTTCTAGAAGTGATATGAAATATGGGGTAGATTCATTGTATCCTACCTAATCTATCATAACCCTAAATTGGATGATGGAGAATGAACAGTAAAAGATCTTAATATCCTATTTATAGGGATGGCTAGTCAGAAGCAAGAGTTGTCATGTGCGAGAACCTAAGGAAGACAAGGAGTCAAGGGTTTTGCTTCATCAAGTGACCTAAGAGAAGAGTTTGCATTGGCATGTTAAGCGAGAAGGCTTAAGAGTATGAATGCTTGAAGGGTGAACAAGTTATTAGAGCTAAAATGTGTGAAGGCCAAGTAGAATGGAGGACTGAAATAGAGATCTGTAATCTACAAATGGAGTTGTAAGTTGTTATCAGATCAAGCCTTACTACTACTTTCTAATAATTGTATCAGTCTAGGGTGAATCCTTTGGATTAAGTTTGACCTAACAGTCATTTGTAAATCCTTTAACTGGGTGACATTCCAAGTGAATGGTCTAAAGTCCTCTAACAAGGCTCACTCCTAACAGGTTGATTGAAATCCTTTAACAGGGTCATATTTAATAGTGTGTATTGTAACCTTTAATTGGGTTGGCCTTTCACATGACATCACTTTAGAAGAGTGAAATAGAGTAGCATGTTACAAGTGGGTTTTCCCAAAAAAAAATTCCGCATAAATCATTGTGTCAAATGTGTTACTAAATCTGTTATGTTTCATGTTTACATTTCTACAAATTGATTTGATAGTAACCTACAAGTTTTAAGTGATTGCATAATCTTATGGATGCATGCATGATGATAAATGTTTTATGGGTTCACTAAGTTGTGAAATTTTTTATATATACATGATAACTTTACTCTTCAATTGCACCTAAGAAATAAGGGTTTGGAGACCAAGATTTATAGGTCCAATGTTTGAGTTAAAGTTGAGTTTGAACTATGCACCTCCGATTGATCAGATACCTTGAGAGGTAGAAGCATTGTTCACTTTCTTGATTTTAGAATGATTTTAAAAGATAAGAGAGTTAACTTATCCATCTAATTTAGAAAGCTTAGTTAACAACTTCTCTTTTTTAAGAACTGGTGCACGATTCACTTAATTTGCTTTTCTAATTGATGCATAGTTAACTATTTTATTTATCTTTTTGGTCTCTTTTTTAGATTTAAACTCAAATTTATCCTATTTTTTGTCAATTTTAGAAGATAATTGCATATTTATATCATTTAATTGGATTTTCTCAATTTATGAATATTTAATTCAATAATTGATATTCTTAGAGATTTAATTCAATCTAATTCCTTTTCAACGTGTAATTGGAAAATGGGTTTAATTTAAATAATGTGCTAGGACATTTAATTTAATTAATTGACTTAGAAAGATTTAAAATTATCAACTAATTTTGATATTTATAAATTTATTAATTTTCGATGATTATTGCAAATATGATGATCTATGCAATTTGATACTCAAATCAGATGATTAGTAGAAATTGATTGCCTTTTGGTTAGGAATTTCATGATTCTTGATTAATGACAAATATTAGGGGCACTTGGTTTAGAATACTATTTTTAGGTGATTACATCACAAGGCAACATAGAATAAACCAAAGAAGAACTAATTTGGAGCAATATAATTGAGCACATAAAATAACATGGTATTGGAGTGATTGACAACAACATATAAGAAGAGGCCAGATATTTTTTGGTGCAAATGACATTGATAGAATATATTGAAGAAGTGGTGTTTACCATAAAATTATCAAGTTCTCAATTCTTAGAGTTTTCTTTTTTAGTGAAGAGTTTTATGTTGAATTACTTCTCAGTGTATAATGATTCATACTTAACTATTGTTGCGTGTTATGGAAAAACTCTATGTTGCAAAAGGACTGAAGATGTTTATATACACATTTGGGTAGAATCCCAAAGGCGTACTGTGAAAGTGTTGGGAATATTAATTGTCAAGCTTTAATATTTGGAGCACCTAGATTATACAACTAAGTGTGACATTCCAACTATTTGCCTTCCTCTACCATTGGCTTTTTTTATAGAGAATAAATAAGTCTGAGATATGAACAAAGGGAATATTTATTATCATGAATAATAAAACTAATGTGGGCCTATACATATAATAACACATGTGATTCAATTTTTAAAAAGTAACCAAGAAAGATGGATAAAGCCAAAAATTAGCATGACATTGTTATTTACCATAAGCACTCGGACTAGATATGTATATTGAAGAAAATTTATAATAACAAAGAGGTGATTGTCTCTCATTGGACTTAATAGTGACTATAAACTCTATTAACAATGGAATAAGTGGGAATTTCACATTGTGGGGGAGAATAATAACCAATGTTCTATTATCATCTGAACCATCTTTAGAGGGAGATGTTAGAGAAGAGGCACTATTAGAGTTCCAATTTGAACCATCCTTAGAGGGGAGATGATTCATAAGATTAAACAAAATGTGAGTATATTTATTTCACAAATAAAGTCTTTTAGAAACCTTCATAATGATAGATGGGAGCATATATGAAGTACTCAAATTGTTTGACAAATGCTTATATGGAGGTATTTTCTTATTTGATGTATATGGACCTTTACTGGAGAAAATGGTATCAAGGATGTTGATATGCAAGGATGTTCTTCTAGAAAAAGAAGAATTGTGCATTAGGAATATTTTCAAGGCATTTTTGTGGGTGATAACATTTGAGATTATGAAATAAAGTCAAGCCAAAAGGATCTTCCAACAAGAGGGAGAAGCCTGCAATGGGATTTTGTTCAAATATCAAGCTGGTATAGAATTATTTTCTCTAGTAGTTGGTCTTATGATAGTAACTCCAAAGTGGTCTTGTATTTAGCACCTTTTGTTAGATATGAATCATGATAGATAATAAGAGACTCTTGAAGTGAGATATCTTTGATGATTGAGATTTATGAGTATCCTTTTATATCAAGAGGGAGCTTCACGTTTAATTATAGGAAACAAATAGGTTAGGAGGTTAATTCATATAATTAAGAGAAGCACATTATCTAAATATCTAGAGTTTCCAAGCTTGAGAATAAACCCATAATTTAGTACATTCACTCCTGTTATTGTGAATCAAGGTATGCTTATGAAAATGGGTAGCAGACAGAGGATATGTTATAGTTCACTTTTGAGGATCTTGGTCATAATGATTTAGAGGGAATAGACCATGTTGTGATGGATTCTCTAGTGACCAAGAAACTATAGCAATCAAAGGACTATGATTTATGAGAAAAGGTCCCATATGTGTAAACAAAATGGTCTTTATGTGAATGCCCAAACTGTAGATGAATACATAGAATTCTATTCATTAAGAGTATATTATCACTAAAGATCTAACAACCAATATTTTCTCTAAATTCTTCATCCGAAGTGAAGTTTGTACATTGTTGTAGACAAGCTCGGAGTTATGGATCAAAGCCCTTGCTGAGAAGAAACTAAGTAGGCAAAAAGATAGATTGAGCACAAATTCTTCCATGGTCCTTAAAATAGCTAAAAGATGGGAGCTAAAAGGTCTTAAATAATGGATGCTTCATTTTTAAATTGATATATAACCAAATAATTAATGTGATCCTTAGGATCACAAAACTATTCCTCATTTGATGGAAAATGATAATTTTCCTTCAAGAAATTTAACATTTTTTCTAATATATCAAATCCAATTGAGTAACCCACAAATTTCAAAACATTAGGCAAAAATGTCCCCTTATTTCCCATCCTACCGATTCCCTCTCAAGTAAGAGCATCTTCCATACAAAGTCTTAAAATGAAAGTTTCTTAGGTACAAATTAGGGCAAGTTTTGAGGGGTCTGTAGGCATCCATAGACTCTAATGAAACTATATGGGCCTTTACGAAACCAATAAGAAAAATTATGTGTATGTCCCTTTATAGATTAAAATTCAATGGTCTTAATACTTTTCTTATTGATAGTGGAGGACACTCACAATATAACCCAAGCTTCTCAGAATTGGAGGAACAAAATAATCTCAATAATCACACTTTTTAGTATTTTTTTTCCCAAATAACATGTGAATTTTTTACTAGAACTTGTACACTTAAATGGTGTCACACTCTAAACCCTTCTATCCATGTGATTCTATTAGTTCAAAATGCTTGGCTGTCGACTTAGAACTCCCTATCCACGGAGTGCAAGAAAGTATGTTTCAAGTATATGAGGGCTCCCAGCTAAGCCATAGAGATAGTTTTCTTGCTAGTAAACCATGCAATAGGAGGTTTCTTTGAGACAAGATGCAAGAATGCAAGTGTCCACAAATGGATTCCTCAAATATACAATGCAAGAATGAACTAAACTAATATGAAATGCAAAATGCAACTATAGTAACCAAGATGTAAGTATTACAAATCCAACTATTTAAGCTATGTGATCTAGATTATTGTAAAAGAGAACTAAGCTACATGCAACTACACTAGAATTCCATGGATGATAGAAAGTAGACAAGAAGTAGAAGTTCTCCACAAAGCTCTTCAAATATTCAAATGAGAAACCTGCCGCATAACAATACTCAAGAGTGTGGATACTTTGATAAGGGGAGTGCTCTTTCTTTTAAAGACGTACAGATGGTGGAGATCAACATAAAATGATGGATGATCAAGGGTGGAGTCTGAAGATGGGCTTGATCCATGTGCACACACAAGTCAACCAATAAACAAAGAGTTGACTTTGTATGTGAGACAAAAAGAGCCTTTTCCTTTAATTTGTAAAATAGAAATAATACTTTATGTGTGCATATCGAGGGGGTTAGAAGAATGGGGTCTTTTATTTAATTAAAAGGGCACATGTTCTTTTAATCAAATAATGAACTTAGGATAGAATAGTAAAAAATATAGGTTATAATCAAATAAATAGATTTTTAGAAATTTGGCCTAGGCAATTAATTAATTTAGCAAAAATGCTAAGAAGGGGGCTAACAGTCTAGAAAACTATTTGTAGGTGATTACATTTTCCCCTCTTTGACTAATGTGTGATCGATATGGGAGCACATTACATCAAAGAAAATAGAAGCCAAGTAGGTAGTAATAGATAGAGATATCTGATTTTGAAGAATGAAATACAGAAAAAGATCATAGAAAATCTTGAATGTACAACATGATAGTGATAGTACTGAATCCTAGGAAAGAGATGATGTCAAAAATCAAGAAGAATGCTAACACCAAGCAAAGTAGATAGATCAAGAGAAAATCAAAAGATCAAACATATGCCCCTAAGAAATAGATAGTTGTAGCAAGCGATGATAGAGTATTTTTGCCCCCTCGAGATTGGAATCAAAATGAGGTAAAGAGAATGAAGAAATGAGCTACATATGAGCAAATAGAGATATATCAAAGTCCATGATGACAGATATGCGATTAGAACCAAAGACTGACCATAAGGAAATGATAGAATGCCCAGTTTGACCAAAGTTGACCATGAAGTATAAAGCATGAAAATTAGGTCAAATTAAGCAAAGAGGTGATTTAGACATGAAAATATGAATTGAGGTAGATATGAAGTGTAGAAATGATGAAGACATGGAGAAATGAAGATGTACTAGCGAAGATTCAAAGATTAGACCTCAAAAGGTCAGCTAACTACATAGAAGAAGGTAGAATTTTGAAATGTGATTTTGACTATCAAGATGAACTTAGATTTTGATTTCAATCCTGAAAATGGATCTAGGACATCAAATTTATGTAAAAGGTCAAAATTTTATATAGATGTGATGATAAGATAGCAAAGAGACGAAGCAAACGATCAAGAAGAAAGTGAAGATGATATGAGCAATTAGCTGATAATGTCCAAAAAAACATGAAGAGAGAGCTTTCCCCATATGCAGGAATGCAAGACTATGCTAGAAAATGAACCTATAATGCAAACTAATATGCAAAGTGGTTTACCAACAAGAAATGCATAACATTTAGACTCTAATTTCATCATTGAGTATTTTTTAGGGACATCATGAGATCATACAACCATCACTAGCATAACTATGAGGATATGAATATGATCGATATTAGATAGGAATGTGGAAATCCAATCCAAGTATCAAAGACATGTAAGTTAAGATGGCTACACAATTAGATTTCCTAATTTTAATATAGCAAGATTATACCTGTATCAAGGCATAAGTGCCAAGATAACCCCTGAGTGCGGTCTTGCAAAAATAGTCAAGGATGATATGTGTGTGATTCAAAGTGTCAATTAGGAAAAGCGTGAATGCTCTAAACACTGTAGACGAACAAAGTATACCCACAAGTATAAAGAAGGAAAACATGCCCCATGCCCCCAGTCTTCTAGTCCATGACATCCTCGAAAGACTATTAGGGAGGGAACACATAGCAAAGAAATTGTCAGAGACAATACACAAAGTAGATCAAGTTCATCATAGCTTAGTCATTTAAATGTTTAAGTGTGTGTGTAAGTCACTTGACCATTTCTAGAGTTGATTCTGATGGTGAGAAATATTGCGACATCCAACTCTGTAGGTAGACTATTTGAAAAGTGTTGAGAAACACTTGATGTCAAGTTGGGGATAGTGTTGAGGAACATTGTTTTGTGAGTTTCCAAAGAAACCCTAATGAACAAGGAGACCTTAATAGGCTAAGTAGTTGTACCCCTGAGACAAGGACAAGAAATAATTTCAAGTTAGGAAAGTGTGTTGTAGAGTGAATGATTGAGACTGATAGACATAGGTGCAAGGGTCTCAAGTAGCTCCTGTTTCCAGGTTTTCATCACTTGGTAGATTTTTTTAGGACCTTTTTCAATTTTTATTTTATTTTTGAGATATTTGGTTTTTTTGGTGATACATCAAAGCACCTATTGCTAGTTTTTCACTAAGATGATCATTTCTTTAGAACATTTTCTAATTTTTAGGATTTTTTCAAGATTAATAGATATGTACAAAATAAATGAGTTGTGTGCCTTAAACATAAAACTTCTTTATATGTAGGACATTGGTAGGCTCTACCAACTATTCCCTTTCCATAGTGGAAAGTTGATAAGCACTTGACCCAAATACTACTATGATTGTGTAAGGGCTTCAAACTTCCCTTTTTGTTTTTTGTTCTGCTAATTTTTAGGATTTTCCCTTAGCACAAGTTCATCCACTTGAAACTCATGGGGATGAACTTTATTGTTGTATTGAGTAGAAATGCTCTTCCAATAAGCCCTCATATGATCAAAATTAGCCTTACGACATTCATCTAGAATTTCTAGTTCATGTACTTGCATAGCCCTATGGTCTTCATCAGTGATTAACCCATGTGGGGAGACTCACAGTGAGAGGATCTCAACTTCTAAGGGGAGAACAACCTCAAATCCATAGACTAGAGAAAAGGACATGGCCCCTATAGGAGTATGAATGGTAATTTTGTAGGCCCATAGCACTAGATCAATCTATAAGTGCTAGTCCTTCCCTAATTTGTGAACCATTTGGTGCAAGATTTTTAGCAATGTTTTGTTGGAGGCCTTAGCTTGGTCGTTCCCTTGAGGGTAGTAGATTGAGGACCAATTTTTTTAATTCTAAATTTCTTTCATAGTTATTTGAGGTCCTTATTCTTGAATTATCCTCCATTATTAGTAACAATGGAGGAAGGAATGTCATAATGACAAATGATGTGGTTTAGTATAAATAGGTCATATTGTTTGCCTGTAGCAACAGATAGTGTTACAACCTCAACACATTTGGTGAAATACTCAGTTGTTGTGATGATGAACTTGTGGCCACTAGATGAACTTGGATGAATTTTTCCTACCAAATCAAAGGCCCATTGTTGAAATGGCCAATATGTCATAGAGGGAATAAGCTCATGTTCAGGAGCATGAATTAAGTTTCCATGAAGTTGACATTTCTTATATGACTTAGCATAATGAACAATGTCAGCTTGCATGGTTGGCTAGTAATAACCCACCCTAAGCAATTTTTGAGCAAGTGAAAGGCCATTGGAATGTGCCCTGCAAATGCCATCATGGACTTCGACTAGTGCCTTTTCAAACTCTTCTAGTTCTAAACACCTAAGAAAGATTTCATCTAGAACCTTCCTATACAAGTCACCAGAGACCAAAGTATAATGTGAAGCATTGCAGAGGAGTTGGCATTTTTGGTTGTGTGTGAGGGTTTCAAGGATAACCTGATCATGCAGGTAAGAGAAGATGGTAGCATAGTGGGATGAATCATGACCTACAATAGTGCATATCACATGGTTATTGAAGGAATCATATAAAAGATGACATAGTTCTTCCACCAGGAACTCAAATCACAATTCATGTTCTTGCAACTAGAGGATAGATGCTAGAGTAGCCATAGCATCGACAACCTTGTTCTCTACTCTAGGAATTTGTTAGAATGTAAAAAAAGTGAAATAGTTCCTTAGAGAACCAATAAACTTCTTTTAAGGTATCAACTTATCATCTTTTGTTTGATATTTATTGTTTACTTGATTTATGACAAGTTGGGAATCTCCATAGATGTGTAATTCAGTGATTCTTCATTCAAAGCCATTTTTAATCCCATTTGTTAGGGCCTCATATTCCACAATATTGTTAGTGCAAGGGAATATAAATTTGTAGAATTTTGGGATTGTATAGCCATGAGGTGAAAGAAACAATACACTTGCCCCAACCCCATTCTGTGTATGAGAACCATCAAAAAACATTTTCCAAGTTCTCACAGTGATGTACATAATTGACGCATCTGGAAACTCAATTTGCATAGGTGTTGTATCTTCTAGTGGAAAATCATCCAATTGGTTGGCTATAGCCTACTCCTTGATAGCTTACGTTCAACATAGTGAATGTCAAATCATCCATTTAGCTAGGTGGTCCATAAGTGCAGCTTTACTTAACAAGTATTTTAGGGGATCAATTTTAGCAATCAAGTAAACTATATGTGCCAACATATAATGTCTGAGTTTTTGAGAAGCAAAGACCACTACAAGGAAAGATTTATCAATGTTGCTATAGTTTTTCTCATGGGCTACCAAAGTGTGAATGATTTAGTATATTGCATGTTCTTTTCTAGTCTCATCACTCTGTGCTAATAATGCTCCTAGAGAAGAAGTTGTAGCTAAGATATACAAAATCAAAGGTTTTCCTGGTATGGGTGGCATTAATATGAGAGTTTTAGCCAAGTACCCTTTGATTTGGTCTAGACTTTGTTGAGAATCTTCATTCTAGATATGAGTAGAGCCTTTATGCAAATTCTTGTTAAAAGATTGAGCTTTATCAGCCAACTGGGAAATGAATTTTCTAATAGATTGCAGACGTCCTTACAGACTTATGAGTTGACTAATATTTCTTGGAGAAGACATTTCCATGATTTATTGTACTTTTCTCAGATCAACCTCAATGCCTTTTGTTGATATAATGTAGCCTAGCAGTTTTCCAGATGTGACACCAAAGGCACACTTTTTTGGATTTAGCCCAAGTTGAAATTGTTCCATATGGTCCAATATCAAACTAAGGTTGTCAAGATGTCTATTTCATTTTTTAGATTTTGATAGTGTGTCATCAATATAATCCTCCATGTTTTTGTGCATCGAAGATGGTGGACATTGTTGGCTATTTTTGCCCTCCCACCAAGATGAGAATATTTGAATTTAAACTCAGCTAGTGTTCATATATTTGAAATATTCAAACATTAGGGCACGAAAAAATAGAACTTTACAACCTTAGGTTATATCTTTTCCTAAGTAACTATGCTCATTACTATTTCCATGGGTCCACTTCTCTTCCACCATTAGATGGATTAAGATCTATGTCTGTTGCTTTCTTGAAATCTAACACTGCTTGAACTTTAAAGAATGCGTGGAAGCAATGTTCTACCACGTAGCATCATAGGTCTAGCTTCTTCTATGGATTGCCACGGTGACCGTGCAAGGAAATTTTTCAGGGCACGTTGGCATACTAGCGAGCTCTCATTGGCTGAGGTTCTAACATGAAGAATGATGTGGACCACATGTTCATCCACCATCATATGTAAGAGGATCAGTGGCAAGCACTTTCTTGCTTTATCAACATGTAAAGTTTTTAGCGAATGCGGGCAAGCACCTTGCCACCATGTGGACTTTGTGATATCATTCTCCCTTATGGGCCTAGACCATTGTGGATATGTCAAAACAATGTGGTAGGATGATGTCATTTTATTGGTTGAAATGTTGTTGTGGGTGGTATGTGGTCATAGTTTCCATTCACCGTCAAATTGAAGATGATATACGGTTGGCACTTTCCCACTTTTTGAAGATGCAAGAAAGTTAAGCAAAGTGGGCAAGCACCTTGTCACCATGTGGCCATGTGGAGTCAGATGTTCCAAAGGGTGCCAAGTAAATGTTGAGATGGAATATGTGCTAGTTGTTTTATATTGATTCACTAGAGGTTAGCGTGTCTGCTTAGGTGGATGCTAAATATTTTTGCAGGCCCAAAAATATCTCATACAAACACAGAAAGTGATTAGATCTTTCATGATCATCGATTGTTTGATGATTGATGATCATCGCTTTCTCGCATTATGAAGTTGTAAGTTTTTTAGACAATGGGGGGAAGCGAAGTGAGGACACATGTCCTTGTGGGCCCATTTAGAAAGGTAGAAGGGCAACAATGCTAGTTAAGTCACAGTTAGGTTTGCAATTTCATAAAGCATCATGGTTAATTTTTAAAGGGTGGTGTAGTTAAGCCGATTAAGTAGTTAACTTAGAAAGACCCTCACAAGGTGGTGAAAAGAAATAACATGGTTGGTCCACATGGATCACCTTGGTTGCTTGACTAGGTTTCACTATTGTTCTTGCTGATTTGTTGAGCTAGGAATGGGGAAAGTAGGGTTTTCTCGCACAATGTGATCCCCATGATTGATTTCAACCACCCTCAAATGAATGCAGGGATAGAAATGATGCAGAGTACATCTCTCCACTATCTAGGTTATCTATTTTCTAGGTTATGCATTAATTTGTGCTGTTTATGTCACTTTCATATTAGGGTTTGATGATTTTCATGCCTCTACAAGTGTACCAAAATCAAATTTATTGTTTGGATTGCCTTGATTGTTCTCTGAGTACTTAATGGAAGTGGTGGAGATTGAATTTCGGTTAGAAATATCACAGTTATGCTTGAACTATAAAAGAAAAGTTGTAATTCTTTCTTATGGTTGGTCTTTTTTCTAGTCCTCTAACACTGCATTTTTGCTCTATTTCTGTGATTTCTCTTTGCCTTTGAATTGGTGTAATATTTGTTGTATCTCCTTCTAACATTAATCTACTATGCAAACATCCCCTACCTCTTGTTAATGAATTGTCTCTTTCTTTCAATTGCATGACTATATCTACTTTTGGCTCCAAAGTGTTATAGTGTGAAGGCTCTTCCTTGTAACATTTTCTGGTTATTCTTGATCTTCATGTGTTGTTAAGATAAGTAAGATTGGAATCTGTATCCCTTGAGATTATGTTAATGAACTATACATTCTTGGGCAGAACTAAGATTAAAAACTCAATTTTGGTGCATCACTCCCTTAGTTAGAATAGGTAGATTTGCTTTTATGCATTCCTTCTCCCTTTTCCTCTCCAAGTGTAGTCTAGGAGCATCCTGATAGCAAAGGAAGTCGGCCTTCTCCGGAGACTCAACCTCATAGTTCAAGTCCCATAACTTGGAGGTTGTTTCCATGTTTCACAAGGTTGTCCTTAGGTAAAAACTTTGGACAAGGGTGCAAACTTTTGTGATAATAGTTTTTGGCATGCTCGGTGGGACCAATATTAAAAGATTCAAGTCAAGTTTTCAAAACCTCCACTGGTCATACCATAGTTTTTGGCATGCCCAGTGGGACTAATATTCAAAAGATTTCAAAGTTCATTAGTGTCAACAAAGAAGAATTTCAAGTTGACATTGAGAAAACAATGTTTCTCTCAATATCCTAGGCCTTCAAGAGGCTCATTTTCATAAAGCATTTGGTGACTCTACATCATTCACATCTAGTTTTAGACCATAGTTGATGTGATTCATGCCCAAAGTTGAAACAAGGGCATCTTCTATAGGTAAGCTCCAATACAAAGAGCTTTCATTTTCCAATCCTAGAAGAAGAAACACTAGAGTATCTTCATCACCAGTTAGGAGTGCAGTAGTAACACATACCCCTGCAAGATCCATCTCCACTCCTCTTGTTGTTAGATCTTAGCCTAGAAATCCATCAACTCATATCAATAGGCCATTTGCTTACATGGCTAGAGCTCATGTCTTTGCCACTTTTAATGGTGAAATTCCTCTCCTATTGGTTCAGAGACATGACATACCAGTATCAGCTCTTAAGAGTATAGTTGAGTTTACTAGTGAAACTTCCATCTCTCCCTTAGAACACATCCAATAGGTTGCAAGTATTTGTAATATACATGGAATATTTGAAGATGATGTGGCAGTCAGGCTTCTAGCCTCATCTCTGAAGGGGAAAACACTACAATGGTATAGAGGTTTTCCCCACAACTCTATTATTGATTGGGATGGGTTAGGAGCAGCCCTATGCAAGAATTTTAAGGACAAGAGCGATCATCTATCACTCTTAGAATAGCTTACTACCATAAAGACAACCCCCCCTAAATATATGATCGATTTCAATTATAGATTCTAAACAACATGGGATAAAATACCTACTACAGTGAAGCCTACCCCTGGTAATGCTTTCTTACATTACCTTAGAGCTTTTAATAGTGATATTGCCACCACAATCCAAACTATGGGAGGAGATACCTTGCTTTGTGCTTATGAAATTGCAATAAGGGTAGAGAACATTTTGATACAAGGAGGTAAGTTAGCTTCAAGGCCTCCTATGCCCTTTTTTCTTGATATGCCAAATCATCAATCTGTAATAACCTCTATTCCTACAACTTCTACATGACAACCCCTTGCTCTAGCCCCTCAAACTTCTACATCATCTAGTGAACTAGGAGAGTTGAAGGGCCTAATGCAAGACATTGGAAAAAAGTTGCAAATTCAAGATAAGAAGTTGGAGGATAGCTTCTCTATGATTTAGAAGCTGAGCAACAAGGTGGTGACTTTGGAGAGGTAGCAAGCTCAAGTTAATAAGGCTCCCCAACTGCAGTATCGAGCTCCTTTTACTAGTAGGCCTCCAAATTAGAATCAAGGAAATATTGCTTTCAATCAAAATAGGTCTAGTGGTCATGCTTCTACATCAAATGCAAATCAAAGTAGGGCTTTAGTCTCCAAAATAACATGGCTCAAGATCAAGATTTTTGTCCCTCCTACAATTATTCCCATGCCTATTGTATGTGTCAAAGGTTGAATCATATTTAGCTTTGACCACTCAAGATCCTGCAACAGAGCAACCATATAGTGTAAGTCAGCCAAATGATGCTTTACATTTACAAAAACAAGGTGATTGCTCCTTCATGAATCACCAAGTGAGAGAACAATGTCATGTTAATCAAGACCCCATTGCTCATAACACTAGGAGCAAGAGAAGAGTCAATGAAGATGCTTCCCCTCCTCCTCTTAATTAGGCCTTAACATCAATTGAATTCCTCATGTACAAGTAGTAAATGATCAAACCAATACTCCCTTACAATAAAGTTAGAATAATAGCAGAGGAGATGTGAATGATTCTCATAGTATTCCATCTCAACCTCCTACACATACAAATCCCAAGGCTTCTACCAGGGCACCTAATGCACCATTTAGAGTGGTAGATTAGATAAAGAAAAAAAATGTAAATATTTCCATGTGGGATGTTATTGCTTGAAATGTCCCTTTTCTGATTTTACATGATATTTCCAACCTCTAATCAGATTTTTAAGATCAAACAACTACTATCACAAAGATCCACCAAATTCACCAAGAAACCCCAAATCGGGTATGCCAGAAATTGTGCCAAAAGCTTCACAGCTTCACCTATTATTAATAAATCTGAAAGTGGACATTTTTACAGAAATTTCAGCAACATAACAACCTACAAAATGAAATTTCTAGATCCGTATAACCTTTACACAACAGTTCTCAAATGAAGGACAAAAACTATGCTCATCGAGCTCCCGAAATTAACACAAAAATGCCCGGAAACACCACAAAAACACTAATAATCTATCTCAGAAGTTTAATCATGTCCCAATACATATATTTAGCTCTATTTTAACACCTTAAAGTCTTAAATACAGCAGCAACCCAAACTGATATGAAATAATCAACTGAAAACACCAAACTCATACAAAAAAACACCCAAAAACCCACAAATCTGCACTGTTTAGCACAAAGGCAAACTCTGTATGAGCATGCACATGGAATGGCTTCAAAATCCTATCCTTAGCCTTCCTAGAAACCTACAAACTCCCGTTCTTGGGTCTCCCTGGAAACCTGTAAACTCTCGTTCTTGGGTCTCCTTCTCTACAGGTTTGGCAGCCTCTGAAGAATAACAAAGAAATGACCAAAATCAAGTTCTGCAATCAGCCCAAAATCCCTCCAAACCCCTTAAAAGAGGGCATAACCGTAACTCACGTCCAAGAGAGGTTAATGAAACATATTTTAATAATAATTTTCATTTATTAGTCCAACGGTTTCCAAAGATTAACCCCCTTTTTTTGAAACTTCAGTTTCTTGGGCTTGCCTGCCTTAGCAAAGATTATTATTTTTCAATTATTTGAAAAGGGGACATGACATTGCTACTATGTCCATCCAAAAGAGGTTTCTGCAATAGGAATTGGAGAGTATTGAACCAAAGGATCAACCATCTAGCATGGAGAGTGCCATAAGTCTTGTACAACCAATAAAGGAAGGAGAAACAAGTAAAAAGGTCAAACCTCCTCCATTTTATGTTTCTTTGATTATAGGAGATAAGCTAGTCCATAATTGCATGATTGATTTAGGGGCTGGTATTTTAGTGATGCCTAAAAGTGTTGTTGATGTCCTATGAATGAAATATGAGCCCATTGTAAGGTATGTATTGTAGTTGGATGGTAGTACTATCAAGACTATAGGGATCCTTAGGAATGTTGAAATGGCCCTACAAGCATGCCTTGGTTGTACTGTGGTCCAAGATATATCAATTGTTGAAGTCAAGCCACACTTTGCCATCTTTCTCTCAAGAGATTTCACTACCCAAATAGGTGGTTACATATTCTCTAATTGGGCATACATGTTTTTTAGAACAAGGTGTGGACCTAAAGCTTCAATCAGAGTAGAGCCCTTAGCCCTTCATCATACTGAGTCCTACACCACTAGTCCCATAAATATGAATTGCACCATTTATGAATAAGAGGAAGGAGACATAGTAAATGAATCTACTACTTCCTTAGCAAAGATACCTGATTTTCTCTCAGATGAATTGGCTAATGCATATCAATTTGATTCCATATCAAAAACCCTTAAGATAGGCCTTGGTACATATTGTATATCAGAAAATGGTGCTCTTGTTCCTAATCTAATGAAAACCAAAGAAGATACTAGTGGGATATGGAGCATGTAATTTGATGGATCAAGAAATAAGAATGGATCAGGGGCTGGTGTAATGTTGTTTCTCTTGCATTATAAAGATACTACTTCTCATTTAGGCTTCAATTCAGTTGTACTAATAATGTGGTTGAGTATGAATCCTTGATTCAAGATCTTATACTTTCTTAAAAAATAGGAATCCAAGCCTTAAATGTTTATGGAGATAGTAAGTTGGTTGTTGAGCAGGTGAGAAATCAAAATGTTACCAAGAATGGTCTGCTCGTGTCTTATAGATACAAAGTGTAGGATTTTTCTTGAAGGCTTCAATGCATTTAATATTCAAAGCATCCCTAGAAAAGAGAATAGACATGTTGATAGACTTGCAGTACTGGGTGCATCTTATGATGTGCCAAAGAGCCTTGAAGATGAGAAGAAGCAGTAGATTAGAGTGGTGGTTAGGCATGTTATCCTTGATAATAATGTCAATTGGCAAGTATTTGAATCTAATGCCCAAATTCTAAGCTTCTTATAGAATGAAGTAGAGTTCTTAGATAAAAACTAGTCAAGGTCGCAAGATCAATATGGGGATCAAATTATCAATCTTAGTTCCAACAAGTTGCCTAAGGGTCTCATTACATTAGAGAGTATCTTCAATCCTAATGACCAAGCAAGAGATAGAGGTATGAACCTTGCTACAAGTAGAGATGATCACATACCAATTGTAGTTGTTGATGGAAAGACCCTCAACATGGGGAAGCTATGTACTGAAACTAAGCAAGAAAATTGTGTTCATCTATGTCAATAATTTAATGATGTATTTGCTTGGACATATGGTGATTTAAAGGGTTTTGAACCAAGTTTGTTTCAACATACCATGGATTTAGTTGATAATGTCAGGTCTATTAGACAAAAGCAGAGGCTTGTGAATCCCAAGATTGAGCCATTAATGAGAAAAGAGCTATCCAAGCTAATAGAGGCCAATATTATTTTCCCTATCAAGCATTCCTCTTGGGTAGCCAACCTTTTCCTTGTTAGGAAGAAGAGTGGAGAAATCAGATTATGTGTAGACTTTAAGGATCTTAACCAAGCCTCCCTTAACGATCATCATCTCCTCCCTTCCATGGAACAGATATTGTCTAACATCAGTGGTTCAAAGAGGTTTTCTTTCCTTGATGGATTCTCTAGTTACAATCAAGTGTTAGTCAAAGAGCCTAATGGACATAAGATTGCATTAACAATGAAATGGGGCACCTATGCTTATAGTAAAATGCCTTTTGGGCTAACAAATGTAGGTGCCACATTCCAAAAGGCAATGGAGATGGACTTCAAGAACATTATTGAAAGATTTGTGTTGTTCTACCTTGATGATATCATAGTGTACTCAAAGAATGTAGCAAACCATTTTGGCCATCTCAGACAAGTGTTTATCAGACGTAGAGAGTATGGAGTATCCCTAAATCCAAGCAAGTGTGTCTTTGCTACTAATCAAGGAAAATTATTAGGACACATTGTATCTAAGGATAGATTAATCATTAATCTAGAGAGAACAAAGGATATTCTTGCTCTCTCTTTTCCTAGCCACAAGAAAGGGCTGCAAAGTTTCCTTGGTAGGATAAATTTTGTAAGAAGATTCATTCCTAATCTAGCTACCATGGTGAAACCTCTTACAACTATGCTCAAGAAGAACATGGTCTTTTCATGTACCAAGGAAGGGAAAGCAAGTTTTGAAGAGATCAAGGCCGCCATAGCCTCGGCTCTTACTCTCATCAATCCAAATTTTGAAAAAGATTCCATCCTTTATACCTTAGGAGGTGAGTCAAGTATATCTACTGTTCTGACTCAACTAAATGACAAGAATGAAGAGCAGCCCATTGCCTTCTTTAGTGAAGGGCTTAAAGAGTATGAAGACATATATATTTATGTGGAGAAGTAAGCCCTTATAGTCATAAGGTCTTTGAAGAAGTTCAGGTATATTCTATCACACAACAAGATCCATTTACTAGTGCTTCATGCAAGTGTGAAGGATTTCAAGATATTAGTGAGAAAATAGTAGGTTGGATCACTAAGGTGATGGAATATGATGTGGATATCTAGATTACCAAGTTGGTAAGAGGGAAAGGATTGTGCAAGAAGATGGTCTCATCTCAGGAATCAGATGAGGGATTTGCTATGGTATTGACAGAGGAGCAAGGAGCAAGAGATGATAATCTAAGGAATTGGATAGATGACATGATGACCTTCTTGTCAGGAAATGGATATCCACAAGGATTGGATAGAGCTAAAAGAAAATAGTTTAGATTACAGTCAATCCCTTATGTCATAGTTGATGGCATTCTTTTTAGGAAGGACTTTAATGGAGCTTTGTTAAGATGCATTGATATAGATTACGTAGAAAGAATGATTAAGGAGCTTCATGATGGTCTTGATGGTGGCCACTTTTCAGCAAGAACCATTGCTAATAAAATAATGAGAGTAGGGTACTACTGGTCATCTTTGTTCCATGACTATCATAAGTATGTTAGAAAGTGTGAAAATGTGGCTTCTTTTTAGGTAAACAAAGACTTGCAACCCTTCCCCTTCACCCTATTCAGGTAGATCAACCTTTTTCTCAATGGGGATTAGATTTCATTGGCCCCATTAATCCTCTATCTAGCTCTAGTCACAAATGGATATTGGTTGCTACAGGTTATTTCACGAAGTGGACAAAGGCAATTGCATCAAAAGATGCTACTAAGAATTCAGTTGTTGAGTTCTTGGATGGAATTGTTACTAGGTTTGGTGCTCCTTCAACTATAATATCAAATAATGCAAAATCATTTGTATGAGCTTAGATTTGTGCATGGGTAGAGGATCATGGCATATACTTGAGCACTTCTTCCAATCACTATCCCCAAGGTAATGGCTTGGCTGAGTCCTCCAATAAGAATTTGATCAAAATCATTAAGAGGAGTATTGAAGATAATCAAAGGTGTTGGCACCAAAAATTGAGAACTTCCCTTTGGGTTGACAGAATAACACCTAAAAGAGCAATTGGGAACTCTCTATTTATGTTGGTATATGGCAGGTTAGCAAGGCTTCCCATCTCATTGGAGTTACCATCCTTAGAATTGGATCATGAGTTGGAACTAATTGAAAATTATGCTATGACAATAAGGATAGCAGAACTAATAGAGCTAGAAGAGAAGAGAAATTAGGCCATACAGACATTGGAAACACATCAACAGTAGATCAAGAAGATTTAGAATTTTTAGGGAAGGTGATCTTGTATTGAAATGGGATGTAGACAGAGCAAAAGTAAGGAGGCACTCAAAATTTGATGCACCATGAAGTGGTTCCTATGTGATTATCAGTTGCAAACTGGCAAATGCTTTCCAGTTGTCCAAGCCTAATGGTGATATTGTTCCAATTCCAGTCAATGGAATTTACCTCAAACCTTACTTCTAATGAGGGTTAGGGTTTTGTATGTATAGTTAGAATAGTTTCTTTTTAGTTCTTCCTATTTTTCAAGAAGTGCACGAGCACATGGTGTTTTTGAAGTCTTGCAGAGGTTGCAGAGGATTTTGGTTCCTATTTTATGGTTATAGAGAGCAGTTTTGAGGTTTTACAGGGCATATTTTTCTATGATTTTAGGGTTTTTTTGGGCAGATCTTCATGATTTATATGACTCTTTTGCCCAATGGATGCACAGGCTACTGGTCCATGTATAGCAGGCTTGCATCCCCCTTAAGTCACCAAAATTGTTGGTTATTTTCACCCTTCCACCAAAATGGAAATATTTGAATTTAAACTCAGCTAACGTTCATATACTTAAAATATTCCAACATTAGGGCACAAAAAAATAGATCTTTATGACCTTAGGTTATATCTTTTCCTAAGTAACTGTGGTCTTTACTATTTCCATGGGCCCGTATCTCTTTTGTCATTAGATGGATTAAGATCTATGCCTTTCGCTTTCCCACATTCCAACACTACTTGAACTTTAAAGAATGTAGGAAAGTGACATTCTGCTATGTAGTATCATGGGTCCAGCTTCTTTAGTAGGCTACCAAGGTGATTGTGTAAGGAAAGTTTTTAGGTCATGTTGCCATACGGGTGGGCTCTCATTGGCTGACGTTCTAACATGAAGAATGATGTGGACTACATGTTCATCCACCATTAGATGGAAGAGGATCGATATAAGGAACTTTCCCTCTTTATCAACATGCAAGGTTTTTAGTGAATGCAGGCAAGCGCCTTGCCACCACATGGACTTCATGATGTCATTCTCCATTGTGGATCGCAAAAATAGACTTGATAAGTAGGAGATGATTTCCACAGCTAGTCAATTTGTGATGTGAATATCAGGATTTAACTGTGTGATTTTTGAGTCAAACTCGGCGACCCATGTTTCATGAGTAGTGATTCAACATGAATCCATCTCTCATGAGAATAAATGGAACACTTAGCACTCATTGGATCTAGCACCTGTGAGCATCACCTAGATCCAATGAGTGCTAAGTGTTCCATTTATTCTCATGAGAGATGGATTCATGTTGAATCACTACTCATGAAACATGGGTCGCCGAGTTTGACTCAAAAATCACACAGTTAAATCCTGATATTCACATCACAAAAATAGACTTGTCAAACCAGTGTAGATATGTTAGAACAATGTGGTAGGACAATGATATTTCATTGGTTGAAATGTTGACATGGGTGGTATGTGGTCACATTTTTCATTTACCATCAGATCGAAGATGTTCTACATTTGGCGCTTTCTCGCTTTCTAAAGATGCAAGAAAGTTAAGAAAAGTGGGCAAGCACCATGCCACCACGTGGTCATATGGGGTCAAATGTTTTGAAGGGTGCCAGGTAAATGTCAAGATGGAATATGTGCCAATTTTTTTATGTTTATTTGTTGTAGGTTGATGTTTCTATTGAGGTGGATGTTGAATGTTTTGCAGGCTCAAAAATATCTAAGGAAAACACAATAAGTGCTTAGATCTTTCATGATCGTCAATCATTTAATGATCAATGATCATCACTTTCCCACATTATGAAGTTGCAAGTTTTTTAGACAATACAAAGAAGTGATGTGAGGACACATGTCCTTGCAAGCCCATTTAGAAAGGTAGGAGGGTAACAACAATAGTTAAGTCATAGTTAGGTTTGTGGTTTCATAAAGCACCATGGTTAAGTTTTAAAGGGTTATGTAGTTAATGAGATTAAACAGCCAACTCATGAAGATCCTCACAAGGTGGAAAAAATAAATAACATGGTTGATCCACATGGATCACCTTGGTTTCTTGACCAGGTTCAGTTGTTGTTTTTGTTGAGCCAGGAATAGGGGAAGCATGGGTTTTATACTAGAAATGATTGAAAAGATCTTTGAATGAAGAATGATGGAATTGGTAAATAATGATTTCAATCATTGTTTTGTCATTGATGTCAAACTTGCTAACTACAAGAATGACAATTGCTTAATTAATCCAAATACTATCACTTAGTTGATTGACAAGGAGGAGTTAATCAACAAGATGTAACTAGAACACCTAGAGAAAGGATGAAGTTATGATGGTGTAATGAAGTATAAGGATCAACTAAGACAATGATGAAATCATGTATTAATGACATACTTTAAGACATAGAGAATGGACACTAGAAAATGCAAGGTTTGACTAAACCATTTGCAAAGACTGACTAAGTTCATCTGTGAGTGCCGAGCAATCCTTCAGGTGCCAAGCATCAGAAAAAGGTAGTGGATTTTGAGAAAATTTCTTTAGATGTCGAGCAATCCTTAAGGTGCCAAGCATCATAAAAAGGTAGTGGATGCTGATAAAATCAAGAATCATTCAGGTACCGAGTGATCCAAAAAATTGTAAATGTCGAGTAACAAAGATGTTCATATGCTAAGCTATACATAATTCAACATGTGTCGAGTAACTCAGGATCCAATAGGAGTCGAGCACTACGAAGTAAATAGAAGATGAGTGATTCAAGAAAATAGTAGAAGCCGAGCAATATAGGAAAGCTTCAGGTGCTGAGTAAAGCAAAAACTATAGAGGATGTCGAGCAATCCAGACCTAGTTAATGTCGAGCATTAGTAAACCAATGATGTCGAGTTGCTGCATTATTTGTTAAGTCAAAAGAGTTGCCAGATCAGTACTAATAAGTTTGTTACATTGAATTTTGTGAATCAGTTGGATGATAAGGATGATGAGTAGATGTCAAAAACTTTTATGTAAACCATGCAAACCAATTCAAGGAGAATACTAATGAATGTTCTAGAAGAAATAGTTTGGAGAGAAAACAATTTTGAAAATCAATTCAAATTGATAAGCAGGAAGACTTGAGCGGAAAATGAAGAACAAAACTTCTTTATAAGGAGTTACAAGTCAGAAATCAAGAAAGTGAGTGAGTTGGTCATAAGTGTGGTCGTGTGAAGAAGCCAAGAGAAGGCTAGTGTGAAGTGTCAAGAAGAGGACACAGTGAGGAGTAAGCACAGAGCATCAAGACTCTAAGTTGATCAAGTGACCATAAGAGTGCATTGGCATAATGAGTGGAAGAACTCAAGGAGACAGATCTTGAAGGGTGGAAAATTTGTCAGCACTGCAAGGAAGAAAAGCCAAGCAAAGAAAAGAACTAAAGAGCAATCTGAAATCTGCAAGGTTAGAGTTGTAATCTTTATCAAGTCAAAACCTTTCTAATACTTTCTTACCATTGTATTAGACATTGAAATCCTACATTGCTAGGTTAGCTTAACAGCTAGGTGGATAAGCCTCAAGAAAAGGATAGAAGATCCCTAGGAGAAGGATAAGAGATCCTCAGGAGAAGGATAGGAGATCCTTAGAGAGGGATAAAAGATTCTTTTGAGAAGGTGACTATAAATCCCATGGACTTGGGTGGGCCTAATAGCTCTATGTAAATCCTTTAATAGGGTGGCATTCTAAGTTGAATTTTCTTAAGTCCTCTAACAAGGGGCACTCCTAATAGGGTATAGAAATCCTTTAATAGGGTCACATCTGACAGTGTGTAAAGCCTTTAACAGGGTATACCTTTAATAGGGAAAACCATCAGAAGTGGTTGAAATCAATTGCACAGTAATTTTGTGGGTGTCATCCCCACCCCAATTTTACCTTCTTATTCCTAGAGGGCTTCTAGGTCACCAAAATCTTTTGTGTTATGAGGTGATGCATGTTTACTTTTCATGATTGTTTAATGTTTAATTGCATGCATGATAATTTCAATTATATGCCATTAAGGATTTGACAAGAAAGTAAAAAGGCTAGTACTTCTTATTCACCACTGTTTTATTAAAAAAAATTGTATTGGACATTATTGGACCTTGAATAACTGATTCACCCCCCCTCTCAGTTATTCTAAAAGAATTCTAACATTTTCTTGCACAATCTGATTCTTATGATCAATTTTAACCACCCTTGAATGAATGCAGGGATAGAAATGATGCAAAGGACATCTCTCCACCATCTGGGTTATCCATTTTCTTGGTTATGCATTAAATGGCATCGTTTATGTCACTTTTAGGGTTCTTCCATGTTAGGGTTTGATGATTTTCATGCCTTTGCAAGTGCACCAAAATCAAATCTATTGTTTGGATCACCTTATTTGTTCTTTGAGTACTTAATGGAAGTGGTTGAGGGTAATTTTTAGTTAGAAATATCTCAGTTATGCTTGAACTATAAAATAAAAGTTGTAATTCTTTCTTATGGTCGATCTTTTTTTTGACCCTCTAACACTGCTTTTTTGCTCTATTTCTGTGATTTCCCTTTGCCTCTGAATTGGTGTAATCTTTGTTGTATTTCCTTCTAACATTAATATACTATGCAAACATCCCTTGCCTCTTTTTAATTAATTGTCTCTTTCTTTCAACTACACGAATGTATCTACTTTTGGCTCCAAAGTGTTATAGTGTGAAGGCTATTCCTTGTAACATTTTCTAGTTAATCTTGATCTACATGTATTGTTAAGATAAACAAGATTGGAATCTGTATACCTTAAGATTATGTTAATGAACCATGCATTCTTGGGTAGAACTAAGATTGAACACTCTATTTTGGTGCATCACCCCCTTAGATTAGAATAAGTAGATTTCATTTTATGCATTCATTCTCCCTTTTCCTCTCCAAGTGTAGTCTAGGTGCATCCTGATAGCGAAGGAAGCCAACCTTCTCTGGAGACTCAACCTTATAGTTCAAGTCCCACAACTTGGAGGTTGTTTCCATGTTTCACAAGGTTGTCCTTAAGTAAAAACTTTAGATAAGGGTGAAAATTTTTGTGACAACAATCATTGTGTGTTGATAGGCAGCCCCAACATTTTTGAGTCCAAAGGACATCACATTCTAGTAGAAGGTTCTCCAAGCACATGTAAAGGTTGTCTTTTGTTGATCAACAAGAGAAATCTTAATTTGATTATACCTAGAAAAGTCATCCATTAGTGAGTACATTTCATAACCTGTCATCATATCCACTATCATCTCTATGTTTGGTATTGGAAAGTCATCCTTAAGGCATGCTTTGTTTAGATCTCTAAAATTAGTATAGACTTGAATGGATTTTTCATGTTTAGACATAGGTACAATGTTGGAAATCCACTCCACATAATCAATAGCTTTGCTAAAGTTTGCACTTAGGAGTTTTTCTAACTCTACTTTGACCAAGATGGTTGCATGTGCATCTTTCTTAGTTTTTTTTAAACAAGTTTTACACCAGGAGAGATAGATAAATGATGCATAATTATATTTGTGTCAATTCCTAGCATGTCTAACTAAGTCCATGTGAAGTTGATCTTCTTTTCCTAAAATAATTTGGAAAAACTCTCCTTTTCTTCAGTTGACAATGACTGAGCCACATGGATAATTTTAGGAGATTCCTCTATCCCCAAGTTGATAGGCTCTGTAGGTTCAATGAGAATTGAAGATCTATCCTAAAAATAGCTTAGCATGCTACCAAGAACCTCATTTTTAGGTGCTCAAGGAGGTTTTCACCATTGGATATGTCTTTATTTTTACTTTCTTTAGGTTTAGGTACTGCCACAAAGTGGTTTTCTCCATCTGACTACTTGTTTTTTCTTCTTAATTTTATGACTGAGGTACTTGATATTTGACTTTGTCACATTAACTATAGGTTCAATAGTGGAAGAAGTCATGAGTTCAATGGTGTTTAGGTAGCAAGCGATTCATAGTCATTTTGAAAAGATGGTATTTTAGGTCTTTGATGTTGAACCAACCAATCTATGAGATCAGAATGAATCAAGGAGAGGGGTGTGGAAGCTTCGAGGTTATTGACATGAAAAGAGCCATCTCTAGTGACATGCAAAGTCAAGCCTATAGAGAAATTTGTGAAGGAATCTAGATCAGGAATAGACCTAGAGAGAACAATGTGGTCCACTAAAGCAGGTTGTGAACCAAAATCATCTAACCCTAAACTAGACTCTTCAACTACATTTGATTGGGTTGTATAGGTGTGTATGACATCCACACCTAATTCACAAGATGCATCAGATAGACTTTCCCATTCATACTCGCGAGAGTCGTTACTTTGATCCCTAGTAATTAAGTGAGCAATATTTTGTCTAATTTTTCCTTTGTTTAAGTCTTCATCGTCGGATTCATCTTGTTCATGCTACCTAGAAGTGGAATCTTTAGCATCATTATGGGTAGTTAGTGTCTCTTCTCTCCAAAGGAGAGAAGTGAGATGCATGAAATCTTCATCTTGCAAAGTAGTAGCAAAAAAGGGAGGATCATCATCCTCTAATTCATTGGACATGGGAGCTCTTTGGTCAAATGTTGGTATTTCATCTTCTAGCCCAAAACCTAGGCTAGTAGTATCTTGAGTGTTGTGACCCTTAGTATGACTTAAGGGTTCTACTAGAGCCTTTTTGTTACCAGTTAAAGACTTGTGGCCCTGATAGCCCATGATTGCAAGAAGTTTATATCCTTTATCATAGAATTTAAGAGAGATGGGGGTAGTGACTATGACTTCTGGCTCATCTTCCTCTTCCCTATATATCCAATCTTTGATTACTTGTTCTTCTTTTTCCACTACTAGGGGAATTGATGATTGAAAAAAGGTTCCAAAAAGAGTCATCATAGAAGCTGAAGGCTTCTTTTTGGAAGAATTTTCCCATAAGACTAAGGGGAAATTGATAGAGCAGCAATAGAGTCTAGAGTGCAATTGCCCATGCCTAGGTTCATCATTTTCAGTTTCTGTTCACACTCTGTAAGGATGATGTCAGCTCATGAGAAGAGTGATTATGTGGAACCAATGTTTCTACAATAGATAGTATATTGATAGACATTGAATTATCTTTGGGGACAACTATATCAGTACCATTGAAAGGGAACTTGATACATTGATGATACATGGAAGGCATTGCTTGCATGTCATGAATTCATGGTCATCCCAACAACAAATTGTATGCAAGTGGTATGTCTAGGACTTGGAAAATGACATATTTCTCAATCGGACCAACTCTTATTGGAAGCACAATTAGACATTTAAAAGGTCTTTTGACCTCATCATAGGCTTTGATAGTAATCTTGTGCCTAGGGTCAATGGAAAATTTAGACATGCCTAATTGTTGGATCACATTGAATGAGATGATGTTCAACCCTGCACTATTGTCTATCAAGACTCGATGAACATGAGTATGAAAGGTTTGGACTTTGACATGGAGGGAAATATTGTGGGGATGATTGAGAGCTCTTTCATATTCTTTAGAAAAGGTGAGATAGTGAGGTGAAGAGATATGGTTCACCATAGCTTGGAATTATTTTGCGATAATATATGTGGGGAAGTTGGCAGAACACAAGGCTTTTTCAAGGATGTCCTTGTGCAAAGGGGATAATTCTAACAACTCAAAGATAGAAATTTGAGTCGAGGTATGTTGCATTTGGCTAACAAGGTCATAATTGGAGATTGTTGAGGTAGTTGCTTGTTTGGAAGATGAAGCATGCTTAGGATCATTAGAAAATTTTAGGATGACTTTAGATTTCCCTTGATGATAGCATTAAATAGCTCACTCTATGAAGAGGAAGGTTTGGCCACTTGAAGTACCACCTTAGGGTGGGTAGTCCTTTATTGTTGGGGAGCATTTCATGTTTTGAGGACAACCCTAGGTCTTTCATCCTCATAATCATAGTTGGGTTGATTATCTGAATTAGAGTTCATCATGCAAAGATACTCAACAAGTTCAATCATGTTTATAACGTTATCTATGTTAGCATAGGCATAATTGATCTTAACATCATGATTTTTCTTAGGAGCCTTGGAGGACTAACCTTTCTCATATTCTAACAAGGGTTGTTTAAAATCTTTATGGTAAGAGTTTTGACGAGATCATCTATGACAACTTTACCAGCCTCTATGAGATCTTGAATAATCTCTTTGAGTTTAAAAAAATGTTCAATGTTGTGATCTTTGCTTCTGTGGTAACTGCAAATATGATCCTCTTGCCACTAGGAGGTCTAACGGGTGGGTCATAGGGGTAGGAATTATTTGGTAATGTCACTAGTTTGTTTGCAATTAAGGTTTTTAAGACCACCTCGTAAGGTTCAACCACTGGTGTATAAACACATCATTTTTTAGTAAACTTGGTGTTCTTGTCAAATGTTTGTGGTTTTGAACCTTCTTGTTGTTTTGTAGCATAAATGGCATTGGAAAGGTTAAACAAAAGATCCTTGGTCTTAGGAGTGTCCATTACTCCATCATTGACAACATATTTGTTTTTGTTCCAAGGCTTGACCTTGTCCTTGCCATTTCCATTGCCATTTTTATCTTTGTTCACAACAACTTCACCCCTCTTGATACCAACATCCTCAATGTGATATGTACTCTCAACCATGGCATTGAAGGATGTGAATAACTATTTTTGTAAGTCAAAGTATAGTTTTGGTACAAGTGTGTTGACAAAGATGTCAATTTTCTCAGCTTCATGAACTTGCCGAGGGTACCTAGAGTATAGGGATCTCCATCTCTAAAGGTATGTTGCAAAAAATTCTCCCTATTTTTCTTTGATTTGACACAAGTCCAACATAGTTAGGGGATGTTGAATGTTATAAGAGTGTTGTTGGATAAAGCATTGTGCAAGCTCGTCAAATGTTTTGAGAGGGGGAGTCAATTTTGTGAACCACTCCATAGCTTTCCCTTTAAGACTCATATGAAATAATCACATAAGATAGGTGTCTTCATGCATGAAATCCATGGTAATAGCATAAAAATACCTCACATGATCATGAGGGTCATTGTTTCCATCGTATTTGTCATACTTACAAACCTCGATATCCTTAGGAAATGGAGGCATGTATAAACTCCTATCTAAAGGGAGAGCACATATTGATTCAACAAATGAATTTTTAGGTGGCTCTTTGGAAGTTTGTAATTGTACAAGTTGTTTCCTCAATTCTTGTATATCTTCTCTCAAGATTTCAGCCTCGGTGGGCACATCAAAATCTTGGGGGAGTTTCCATCCTTTTGTTGTCATATACTGGAAGTATTCGTCCCCATTTTTCTCCAAAGCATTGAGCATCAGTTTTTGAGTGAGCTCATCTTGTTGAAATTTTATGACATTTTCACTAGTGATCTCATCATCACTTTCATGATGTGATTGTGATTGTCTAGGTGGTGATGGGCATGCTCCCATGTTGACTATAGGAGTCCTTGGAGGTGTGTGATTGCCATCATTGCCACTGAGGAGAATGTATTCAAATGGATTTCTATAATAGCCTCTTCTAGTTTCATCATGGTGCATATGAGTGTTAAACTCAGCTTGTCAATCAACTCTTTCTCTAGCGTGGGTGGTTTCCATAAGTCTTTCATTTTCACATGCTTGCTCTTCTAAGCAGCATTTGATTTCTTCAGGATGCACATTGGTCAAAATGTTTTCACCAATAGGTGTATCAAAGGGTGTACCAAATGGGTTTTCAAAGCTATAAAGTGGATTGTGTCGGATGTTGGATGTTTGTGTTCAATTAAAATCAAGATCTTCCACACAAGGTTATCTGTGAGGGTGCCTAGGTGGAGTCTCCAATTGTGCCAAAATGAAAGAGGGACAACTACCATTACCAACTTGAGACCTAGTTGTGACTGACATGTAAGAATGTGTCTTTTGTTAATAGGATGAGAAAAGTGTTTTAGATTTGAAGCTTGTACAATCAATAATAATCATTTGTCAGGGAAAAATAGATGGCTTGTCAAGAGTGTTCAAGAATTTACAACACTAGTGACTTGAGCTGAGAAAGCAAAAAAGAAGCTTAGTAGCAAATAACTAGCATAGAATAGTAACTAGATTTCAAAAAGTGATCATCAATGACATTTTGAGACTTACATCTGATGGACTAAACACATCTTTTCAACTTAGGACAACACCTAACATACAGATTTGAGACTAGGCCCATGAAGGAATGAATTGACAAGACACTAAATCAGTTAAAACACACAATAGAGTCTATTTTGATAGCAAAATGACCCAAGCAATATTCTTCCAAAAACTAGGTGATAGTAGGATAGAAATTTTTTTCGTACGACAAAGTTTATAATATCCAGGCGATACTTTTCTCTCAGGTAACTGTTTTCTTTAAGCAAAGTGATAAAACTCAGTATAACCAGGCAATATACCTGGAAGGAACCATGCGATACTTTTTTGGAAAGAAAGTGTTGCATGATATTTCTCTAGAGACCATACAATAGTTTGCCAGTGAAATGTGAAAACAGATAGTTTTGACTCAAAAAATTGCATTTCAGCTGGTCAATCAAGTAGTTTTCAAATCAGTCAGTTTAGGACTTTAGTTCATGTCAAAGAATAACAAGTTTTACAAATAGTAAGGGTCTTTTAGCATGTTTCAAACAATTGAACAAGGGTTAAAAAAACCTTACCAATAAGTATTTGTGATATAAGAACAACCTTCCTACCAATTTTATCGAGATGTTTGATTTGTGAGAATGTTTACATAGGTCAACACATTCAAAAACACTTGCCAAGCAATCTACCTTAAGATCATGGTTCAGTACTCAACAACTTGGCCCACACTAAGTGCTCCTTCACCTCACACCAAGTGGTTTCCCATAAGAGATATTGGCTTTGTCATGGAAGTTCCATAAGCATAACCAAGGGAACACATATGGTGAGTGTAAAATATTGGGGTGATCTGGGTAGTCTACTAGGATCGATCCTTGCACCAAGAAGTTGAGTGGCAAAAAAAGGGTAGCTACTAACTTAGAGTATTTAGAAAGGGCTTCTATTCATAATGTTCCTCTTGCACCCAATTAAGGGACACTCCACCTTGCAGTGGGTAATAGACCTTGTGGCCACAAGATCACGTTAACCGTTCTTGCTTAGCATTTTCCTCATGGTCTCAATCCCACAAGTAATCACACTACGCGAAGACAAACAATACATCTACCAAGGTTTTGTGTCCTTGATAGCCTTGAGTTTATAGTAGGTTGGAATAGCCAAGTTTGCTTGTCCCCATTTGGTTCGTTCTTCTTGGTTGCCCAAGAGCAGGCTCTCTGGAGGATTCTAATTAAAAATAAATTGGATCCACTTTCAAGAGTCAAGATTTCTGATTCACCACAAGGGTGAAGAGCATACTCTCCTATGTTGATTGTTTCCCCCAAACATGAAAAGAAGCTTCAATTTCAAAATAAAAAGGCAAGTCAAGATTTCTAATTAACCACAGGGGTGAAGAGAATACTCTCCTATCACCAAAGAATCTCAATCACAAGTTTAATGTTCCTACAAAATGGAAACAACTAGTAGAATTCCACACATGGAATAAAATAAAAACAAGAAAGTTTAGTATTTTATGCTTTAGGTAGCCTTGAAAACAAGTGTTAGTATCCCTTGCACATTTGAAGCTTTGACATGCATTTTTTTCAAGGAAATTATGTAAGTAGTTCAAGGTAACAACCTACAAACACAACCATTAGTCCCAGAAGTTAGTCCCAAAATAACATAAAATCTACAAATAGACTTATGTCAAATAGTCATAGACCTGTAAAATTTGACAAACAACAAGCAACAATTGAGAAATTGGCCTAACCACCCAAACAACAAGAAAACTCAAGCCAAGTGACAATTTTTGCTAGAATACTGTCATACAATACTTCTCAGTGCATCTGTGTGATAGTTTTCCTTCATGCGATATTTTTAATTAAATTGGGTGACAAAACTTACTATGTTGAGGAGATAGAGTTTACTAAGATCATGTGATACTTTTACCAAAAAAGTATTGCACAAAAGTACAAACAATATCACATGATACTGGGAAAGTATCGCCCAAAATTTGTGACTGTAAAAAAGAAAGAAAGTGCGAATAGAATGCAAAAAATGCAAGAAATGCAGCAAGATAAAGAGAAAAACTAAAATGCTATGCCCGACAATGGACAACAAAAATGTGCACTCAAAAGGTGTCACACTCTAAACCCTTCTATCCAAGTGATTCCATGAGTTTAGAATGCTTGGATGTCGTGCCCAAAATATACGAGGCAAAACACAACCAACCATTTTTTTTTCGAAAGGTGAACTAAAGGATAGCATGAAATGACCTATATTATGTTATGAATATTTTATCAAACTATGGGGTGATTGAAATATAACAATTCATGTATCCTCGAGAACATTATAAAGTTTGCTCATTGTGTTTGGAGATGATTAATTTTATTTATTTTTTGATGTGGGAGAATTTCTTTTCGTTTGAAATTCTAGATTTCAAGTTTCCATGGGAGGCCAATTTATTTCCTATCATTAATTGAGGCATTACATATGTAAATGCGAAGCACAAATTTTGTATCAGTGTTGTTGTAATGGTTCCATGATTGCGGTTGTGCAAGTGTCTTATAATTGCCCTAGGTAAATAACTTTAAGTAGTTGCATTTCATGTCCAAAACTATTCTAGTTACTATGATATGGTAGGACCATTTTAAAGAGTTCTTGGACATTGTTGTTACATTAAGTTCCTAACTACTCCTATACCATTAATTTGACTATTGACAACATATTTATATATGTACTATTTATTTATTTATTATTTTCTTATTGCAGATTGGCAACTTTTTAGTGTTGATTAGCACCTAAATTGGATTATACAAAGGTCAATACATTAAGTTTATATCCAACTAAGGATCAAACCATTATCAAATAATAATTTAAGGAAAATAAAGGCACCTGATACTCATTACGAATCTGTTTTCTAATTTACTCCCTTCGTCTTACCTTACTACTTCCCTATGATAGAGTGATGGTTAAGAGAAAATAAATAATTACCAAAAAATAGCATAAATCCTATATTTAATTAAATCTCTATTTACCACATACTAACTACTCACCTCCTAACCCTTAATACATGATTAAATATCTTAATGTATTAGTCTAACCTAAATTACAACTAAAATCCTAACTTTCTAACACACCACAAACCCCATACATTCCCAATATAAATACACCCCTAATACCTCTATTTAACCCAATACATAATTATTTAGTGGGATGTCTAAAAATCCTAACTATACATACTACACTCTTATTTTACTATCCCTTTTTTCTTAGCACTATAACATATAACTACACATATCCACCACCAACCTTAACTATCATTAAGAACATCTACATTCTCCCAAACAAATTTCTTTTTAGTCTAGGGTCATGTGCCCCTTTCTTCTCCCTCCAAAAGGATTAGGAAATGATTTCATTACCTCCCCCTAAAGCACCTAATTGCAAGATTTAGTCAACATTGATCCCAAGGTAAAATCCTAAATTTGACATGGGCCATGTTCCCAACACCTAACTACTCCTCCCACTTCCCAAGTGCCTAACTCCTCATCCCTAGGTGTGATATGGTTGGATGGAAGTCAGAGTTTAAACCTTTGCACAATTTCAAATTTTCTAGGCACCTAGGAAAAAGGTACTATCTTATGTCATGTAAAAAGGGTCACCATCATTGCCCTTTCATATGAGCTCAAAGTGTGACAAGGCAAGGTTGCCTAGTGGGGACCACATCCCCCTTTTCCCATGTTTGAATATGGTAACCTTGCAGCTTAAAGGAAAAAGCTAGATTTTATAGGATTCACCAATGTTTAAATTTTGGTATATATATATATGTATGTATGTATGTATGTATTTTTGGTTTGGTTCAAGTGTTAGATTTTATATTTCTTTTATTTGATTCCATTTAATATGCAAGAAGCACTCATGTGATTTCACTTGAAGGTGTACTCTTAGACATCATCCCAAGGTGAGTAGACATGGGTTGGGTATCTAGGTAGGTCCTTAGGTTAATATATTATTATCTTGTTTTCTCTTTCTCTAAAGTGGTTATTTAATTGTATTTTTATAAAAAGATTTTGGGTATATGCTCATAGAATGTTTTATTACTCTGTAATTTGGAGGAGGAATTATTTTCTTCCCCCATACATTTTCCAAAGAGGATAATATGCACCTACAACAAGTTTCTTATGCATTTTCTTGGTGTTGAATTTTCTACTTGGTTATTCACCACTACTTAATAGTTATGACATTAATCTTAATTTTGGCATTAGTTTGATGATGTCCTAATAGGCTAACATATTTGTACAAATCAATGGAATTTATCAACTTTATTTTAAGGCTAGGATTTATTATATGTAATGCTTTGGAACAATATCAAGTATGAATATTTAGACCAAATAAAGTCTATCAAAGAAACTACCAAATTCTAATCCTTTTGTTCTATAATGAAAGAAAATTTTAAAATGATTCCTCCCCTTCAACTCATTACATAATACAAAATTCCTTTGCATGATCTACATAATTTTGAAAACAAAATACAATTCCTTCATAGTATCTCATGGCTTGAATATGAATACAAGATCACATATACTTGCTAATCTCCAATAATCTTCAAATACAATGGAGTCTCTGCAATATTAATTCTTCTTTTGCATGAAATGATCTTTCCTTTTCTTTTTACTTAACTATGATAAAACTACAATCTTTCTTTTGTAAAGACTACTATATGCAAGATCTCTTTTTTTTTTTAAAAAAAACTTTACACATCTACAACAATATACAATAGAAGTGAATCCCCTTCCACATTTCAGCAACACAACAATGGAAACTCAACATCACAATACATTATGAGATGACATGGAAAAGATCTATCTCTTCACAAACACTTGATTCTCCACCATAGCCAAGGGTGAAACCCTAATATCTTCAAGGAATCCATCTTCAAAAAACTTGCAAACATGCACAAACTAGGAACCATGGAGGCTCACCTCCCATCCTAGGCTCCTATGAAGCCACCCACCGAGTAGGGGAAACAAGATTTAGACTGGGTTTCATTCCAACCTTACAAATACATAAACATCACATTATAACACTTGAACAATCCCATCCCAAGGGTATCTCACAATGGTTCACCAATGGAACCTTGAACATAGGGTGAAGGTGTGCTTTCAAAAAGGAGACTTGCCATATCATACCATATTTGCAATAAACAATTTTTCATGCCTTTCAGGGCTTTTCACAAATCAAAAAATTCCATGCCCTTTTGGGGGGCTTCCACAAACATCCTCCAAACATACTACTAATAGTTATAGCTTCCTTGAAGCCCATACTCCATTAACTTCCTTTCTACACCGTCTTTCCCTTATCACCCCCAAAGCAAGATATGAATGAATATGGCATAAAATGGAGCCCATACTCCAAGGTTCTCAACTAAATTTCAAGCCCAACTAAACCCTTCACCCTAGACTTCTCTTCCCTTCCCAAAGGGTGAGTGAAGCCCACACACCCATAACAACACTTGACATTCAAATCAAAACAAGGAGATCAAGAAAGAAAATCAAGAAATTTCATGAAACACAATGCACAATCACACCACCACAACACAATACAAAGATTCATAATAATAATACATGATTCCATAACAACACTCCATGCTTGCAGATTCACTATGCAATGCTAAAAGGAAAAAGGTCATGGTTTGAACACCAACCTTGGTCCAAGCTAATGACAATGCTAGTTGATGAAGAGCTCTCTTAGCCTCCCTCCAAAAACCTTAACTATCTCTAAACTTAGAGAGTGGATGAACACCCCACTAGTTTGTCCAAGACTCCCTAAAAAGACCTTCCACTAACTATTTTGGCAAAAACACCCAGCCACTTCCTCTTACCAACTTGTCTCCCCCTAAGTTTTCTATTTTTGACTTAGTGGAAACATGGGAAAGAGCTCATGTGACAAATCCATTTTCGAATTGATGGAAGAAGGCATTGGTAAAGGGCCCCCCTAGGCTATCTAGGCATCAATATGGTCAAAATTAGGTCCCTAACATGTTATACTATCATATGGGTAGCTTATTTTCACACAAAAGGCACTTTGGGACCACCTAATGACCTGTTATAACCCTGACAGGTTATTGCTTATTTTAACACCAAAAAAAATCTTAAAACTTCCAAGGTTTAGACGTTTCGTCAAACCCTTTGCTGACAAGCTCTGATATGAAATGACCTTCTCTATTTAAGCCACTAAAAATCAATACTGAATTGATTGTACTTTGGCATTAAAATTTCAAATGATGCTTCCAATAATTTTACCAAATGTCCAAACACAAATTGGTAGCAGTAATTCAAAAAAAAACATTTTATTGCAATTGCTTCAAAATTAACAATATCAGAACAAGCCCAATGGAACCTAGATATTGTTCGCTTTATTGGATTTTTCAAACCTGATTCCTGTTGCCGGGTTATTATGACTGCTACCTGCAGTTTATTTCCTGCCTTGCATCGATTCTATCACCTCTTGCCGCGATTTATCACCCGTAAGATATTGGTTCGATGCCAACTCCAAAGTTTCGACCTGCTACGCTGTCACTGAATGAAGCCCTTATCATTCGCGATTTGAATACTGGCGAATACCCGAGACCAATTTCCTTCGCCCGCTACTGGATAATGATATCACTGTAAACTTGCTGACGATTTTGCCCAAGGTTTGGACGCAGACGTCTGAATAATGGGTATGTTGCTCGCGTGGAAAGAGCTTGTAGGAGGTTAAGGTGCCCTTTCCGCTATCGGCCCCTTGTGGAAGAACAGTTTCTTGGCAGAGTCGGGAATGGAATCCAGAGGATAGCTGCCAACCTATACAAAATAGCACTCCGATCTTCAATGTAGCAAATAACCCTCGCTCCTGGCCCGAGATTTACCTATTTCTGCAATGTTCCATGGATAGATAATCAAATGCAAGAACTCTTAATTCAGCCTTAGGCCACAGATTTTCGCCCTTATGAGATGGTTGTGATGCCACCTCTTGCTTGCAATAATTTAGGTGATATCTCACACCCTCACAATTGCATATCAGTGGGAGTTTTCGTTCCCAAAGATAGATTGAGAATTTGCAGACCAAACGACTACAAATTGCTCCAACTGAAGAAGAAGAAGAATCCACAAAATCGCTTGCCTCTCAAATGGGAACCTTATGCCCTCTATTTAATCACTTTGTTGAGAAGTTTCTGGAAGTTTTCTGGAATCATCTTTTATGATGTACTTCAATTATTAACTTTATAAAATTAAATAAATAACTTTATAAAGTTAAAGTACAACCTTAATTTAATATTAGAACGAGTAGGCCCCACTTACTTAATTATTATTCTTCGAGAGCAAAATTGTAATTATCGAAAGAAAAAAATGACCCTCTTCCCATAATCATTTGCCTACGAGAGTCGATGATAGGCAAATCTTCGGTTAAAGTTATGTTGCTAAAAAGGGGACATGACAGTCCGCCCTTCCTGAAATTGCTTGCCCTCAAGCAATCTCAAAGCAGGATGCTGCAAAATTGTCTCATTTTCCCAAGTAGCATCTTCGACTGGTAGATCCTTCCACTTAACCAAATATTCTCTGATTACTCTTCTATGAAGCTGTTTTTCTCTGCTTTCTAAAATGAATTTCGGCACTAGGACCAATTTCCCTTCATCATCCAAGGGAGGTAATACTGCAGAAGGTATCACATTTTGTCCCAACGCCTTTTTAAGGCGTGATACATGAAACACATTATATACTTTACTGTCTGCTGGAAGCTCAAGCTCATAAGCTAATTCTCCTATTCGCCTGATGATCTTGAAAGGTCCATAATACCTAGGCTTAAGCTTTTCTGACCCACTCTTTTTGAGAGTAGATTGTCGAAATGGCTGAAGCATTAAGTAAACCATGTCACCTACCACAAAGCTCCTTTCCGTCCTTTTTTGATTTGCATATTGCTTATACTGATTTTGTGCCCGAGCTATGTTATCCCGTAGAGAGCTAATAATGTCTTTACTTTCTTGCATTAAATCCCCGGCATGTGGAACTCGAACATCACCCATTAACAAATCGATGAAACTTGGTGTATCATAGCCATATAATGCTCGAAAAGGTGTCATCTGGATAGACATGTGGAAAGTTGTGTTATAGCAATATTCACACAAATAAACCCATCTTACCCAAGCCTTCTGCTGATCAGCCACATAATTCCTCAAGTAGCCTTCCACCCATTTGTTTACTATCTCTGTCTGTCCATCAGTTTGCGGGTGATAACTGGTACTAGGTGTGAGCTCAGTGCCACATAATCGTAACACCTCTTGCCAAAAATGACTCAAGAATCTACTTTCCCTATCACTGACAATACTGCGGGGTATCCCATGTAACCTAAAAACCTCTCTGAAGAATACCTTAGCTACTTGTACTGCAGTATAAGTAGTGGTGATGGGAAAGAAATGAGCATATTTCATTAGTCTATCTACCACTACATAAATGCAATCTCGACCCTGAGCCTTGGGCAACCCGGTGATGAAATCCATGGATATGCATTCCCACTTCTAATGTGGAATGGGAAGTGGCTGTAGAAGTCCCACTGGAAAGGTGTGCTCCTGTTTATTCTGTTGACAAACAGAGCACTCACAAACATATTGCAAAAAATCCTTCTTGAGTCCCTTCCATGTAAACCTTTCTTGCACCTGTCTATAAGTTTTAAAGTATCCGAGGTGACCGGCTATAGGGGAATCGTGAAGAGCTCGCATAATAAACTGCTTCACCTTCGATCCTGGGACTAAAAATATCCAACTCATCCACAAGTGTATACCTGGTATCAACAATTGTCCTGTCAACTATTCCAAATGCCCATGAGTCTCTGGCATATTCTGCAATAATCAGATGCTTCCAGTCCTCAGAGATCTCAATCATTGAACTAAGATGTGGTCTGTGTCAAAGCATCTGCTACCACATTCTGCGTGCCCTTAACATAGGATATATCAAAGTCATAAGCCTACAACTTCCTTACCCATTTCTGCTGCCTATCATTGAGGTCCCTCTACCCAAGGAAATGTCTTAAACTTTTGTGGTCAATTTTTATGCAAAACTTGCCACCTACTAAGTACTACCTGAATTTAGCTAATGCATGCATGATAGCCAACATCTCCTTGTCGTATATGCTGAATGTTTTTTTTGGCCCACGGAGTTTTTTGCTTTCATATGCAATTGGGTGTTTATCCTGCATCAAAACAGCCCCAATACCATCTCCTGAAGCATCACACTGGAGTTCAAATGGCTTTGAGAAATCAGGCAATGCTAGTACCGGACATGAAGTCATGATCTCCTTAAATCTGTCAAAACAAGCCTGTGCCTTTACTGTCCAAACGAAAGCTCCCTTTTTAAGAAAATCTGTCATAGGAGCCGCGTGACGCGAATATCCGCAAACGAATCTGCGGTAGAAACCACATAAACCAAGGAACCCTCTTAGCTGCATCAGGTTCTCAGGAGTAGGCCACTCCATAATAGCACTAATCTTATCAGGGTCCATCCGTACCCCTTCTTTACTGATAATATGTCCCAAGTATAATAATTCGTTCATGCCTAAGTCACATTTAGACTCTTTTGCATACAAAGACTCTGCTTGCAAGGTCTTCAGTACTGTCTCTAGATGCTCCATATGCTCATGCCATGTTCGGTTGTATATCAGGATATCATTGAAGAATACCAACACAAATTTTCTCAGCTGATAATGGAAGACCTTATTCATGGTAGACTGGAAAGTAGCTGGTGCATTGGTCAACCCGAATGGCATTACTACAAATTCAAAATGCCCATAATGACATCTGAATGCAGTCTTCTCTATGTCCTGTTCTCTGACTCTAATCTGGTGGTAACCTGATCTCAAATCAATCTTACTGAAGTAACATGCCCCATGTAGTTCATCTATTAGCTCATCAATCTGTGGAATAGGGTATCTATTCTTAATGGTTTTCTTATTCAGCATCCTGTAATCTATACACATCTGTAACGAACCATCTTTCTTCTTAACCAAAACCACTGAAGAAGCAAAAGGAGACTTACTAGGTCTGATGTGTCCCATCACGAGAAGCTCCTGGATGGTTTTCTCTATTTCATCTTTGAGCCTCTTTGGATGCCTATATGGAGTGATCATGACTGGTTTAGCACCTTCTTCTAATTCGATGATGTGCTCGATCCCTCTATCAGGTGGTGTACCAGGTGGAATATCGCTGAATACCTTACTATACTTCTCTCTCAATATCTGTATGTCAGGATGATATTCTGTCTTCCGTTGTTCCTCCTGTGTAGGTATGAGAGTACACATGGCTGCCCATTCAATATCCTCATGTCTCACCAATCTTTCCAATCGTCTAAGAGAAATCGTTTGGATGTCACTACTTCGGATAGCTCTCAACACATGTTGCTTCCCATCTACTTTGAACTTGATCTCCATGTCCTTAAGTCGAAACGTGACCTCCCCCAATAAACGTAACCATGTCATACCCAAAACGATATCCAAGTCACCCATATTGACCACATGGTAATCCGCTTTGAACTCATAATTATTCAGGCGTAAAGGCATGTCTCTAACCATCCTGTTACACTTAAGAGTGTATCCATCAGCAACCTATACTCGAAGACCTTCAAATTCTTCTATCTTAATACCATGATGCTCAACCAATCGTGCATCAATGAAGTTATGTGTAGCTTCGGTATCAACCAATGTGATCACCTTCTGTCCTGCTAGGACACCACATAATCTAAAAGATCCTTCCTGCTGAATGCTAGACAAATGCCCCTGCTGTAGATGCAATTCAGGTTCCTCTTGTTGCTCTGAATTCCCTGTTTCTCCCTCATCTCTAGGCTACTGTGACCATCTTCTTTTGCTGTACTGTCAGAATCTGACCCCTCGTAATATGCCCACATAACCCTATTGGCTTTTCCTTTAGGTCTCAGAGGGCAAACATGATCCCTATCATATGGACCTTTGCAATAGAAACATAACTTCTTCCTGCGCAAATCGTTTAATGCTTCTGCATCCAGTGGTGTAGTAGATTTTTCTTTGGTTTCTATGCTCTTCCCTTTATTCTTATCAAACTTCCTATTGTCTCTGAATGAGGTAGTACTCCTGGAAGTGAACCTGCTAGAAGGTGCTGTAAGCTCCATACTTCGTGCTTTCCTCATGGCTTCCTGCAGTGTTGATGGATCAAATGCCTTAATCCATCCCTTAAGAGGTTCAAACAATCCCTCTGTAAATAAGATAACTAACCTCCTTTCGGATACATTTGGTACCATGACTGACAACCTTTGAAATTCACTAATATAAACCTCCAAATTGCCAGTCTGTCTTAACTGTGCAAGGTCGCCAAAATAAATTTCTGGATCCTTCTTATCAAAATGTTCAATCAATCTATCCACGAAATCCTGATATGATGTTACCTGATTGTGCTGCAACGTAACCATTCCATGGGACCACCAATCATGAGCTGCGCCTTCCAGATGTAAGGTGGCATACCTAATGGCATCTATTTCAGACATAGGTCTTAATGCTAGGAAAGTGTCCAACTTATGAATCCAAGCTTGTGCTGTCATCTGACCACTACCATTGAAAAATGGTAAAGTGAGTTTGCTAACAGCTCGCTGTAACTCACTATCATATCCTCCTCTAGGCCTCCTATTCTGGCGGTTGCTCCTCATATGTTCCCTTCTTTGGTTTAAATAATGATCGAATTTCAATAGTTCACGCACATGCGGGGGTAATACCTGCCATTCTGCAGTAGCAGCCCTGAGATCATCCTGGAAATCTTCCAGTACATCATCTTCTCCCATCTCCTGAGCCTCTTCCCTTAGGAAGGTGGGACGAGTAGGCCTATTTGCTATCCATGATCTGCGCCTAGGAGCACCTTGTGATCCTGCCACACTCCTATCATCGTGATCAGATGTGCCTCTTCCTTGTTCCTGAATCCTGGGCTGAACAACTCTTTCCATTATGGTAGTCAAAGCCTGTAGTGATTGAGCTATTTCTTGTTGTCCGGTAGTCATGATTCTATAAAACTCTCTGGTTTCATCATCATCGACTCTGGAAAATCTCGGTGGACTCTGTGATTGTCTTTCACCCATATCTCTGTCCTTAAATATTGTTCTCCTGCGAATATAATACTAGGAATATGGTTGCATAAAATATTTCTACCCAATCAGGATGGCAGGACTACTGCTCTGATACCACTATTATAACCCTGACAGGTTATTGCTTATTTTAACACCAAAAAAAATCTTAAAACTTCCAAGGTTTAGACGTTTCGTCAAACCCTTTGCTGACAAGCTCTGATATGAAATGACCTTCTCTAATAAAGCCACTAAAAATCAATACTGAATTGATTGTACTTTGGCATTAAAATTTCAAATGATGCTTCCAATAATTTTACCAAATGTCCAAATACAAATTGGTAGCAGTAATTCAAAAAAAAGATTTTATTGCAATTGCTTCAAAATTAACAATATCAGAACAAGCCCAATGGAACCTAGATATTGTTCGCTTTATTGGATTTTTCAGACCTGATTCCTGTTGTCGGGTTATTATGACTGCTACCTGCGGTTTATTTCTTGCCTTGCGTCAATTCTATCAACTCCTGTCGCGATTTATCACCCATAAGATATTGGTTCGATGCCAACTCCAAAGTTTTGACCTGCTACGCTGTCACTAAATGAAGCCCTTATCGTTCGCGATTTGAATACTGGTGAATACCCGAGACCAATTTCCTCCGCCCGCTACTGGATAATGATATCGCTGTAAACTTGCTAACGATTTTGCCCAAGGTCTGGACGCAGACGTCTGAATAATGGGTATGCTGCTCGCATGGAAAGAGCTTGCAGGAGGTTAAGGTGCCCTTTCCACTATCGGCCCCTTGCAGAAGAACAGTTTCTTGGCAGAGGCGGGAATGGAATCCGGAGGATAGCTGCCAGCCTATACAAAATGGCACTCTGATCTTCAATGTAGCAAATAACCCTCGCTCCTAGCCCGAGATTTACCTATTTCTGCAATGTTCCATGGATAGATAATCAAATGCAAGAACTCCTAATTCAGCCTTAGGCCACAGATTTTCGCCCTTATGAGATGGCTGTGATGCCACCTCCTGCTTGCAATAATTTAGGTGATATCTCACACCCTCACAATTGCATATCAGTGGGAGTTTTCGTTCCCAAAGATAGATTGAGAATTTGCAGACCAAACGACTACAAATTGCTCCAACTGAAGAAGAAGAAGAATCCACAAAATCGCTTGCCTCTCAAATGGGAACCTTATGCCCTCTATTTAATCACTTCGCTGAGAAGTTTCTGGAAGTTTTCTAGAATCATCTTTTATGATGTACTTCAATTATTAACTTTATAAAATTAAATAAATAACTTTATAAAGTTAAAGTACAACCTTAATTTAATATTAGAACGAGTAGGCCCCACTTACTTAATTATTATTCTTTGAGAGCAAAATTGTAATTATCGGAAGACAAAAATGACCCTCTTCCCATAATCATTTGCCTACGAGAGTTGATGATAGGCAAATCTTCGGTTAAAGTTATGTTGCTAAAAAGGGGACATGACATGACCCTTCAAAACCCTAGTCAGGTCTAATTTCGAATTTCCTTTGATAATGACCCATCCTAGCCCTTATCAAGCGGGTTTACTTGATCATTAACAAGGTGATTAATTTTAGGGTAAAATGCCACCATGACCAAAACCCTAAATGATATGTCATTAACACACAAAATCCACAAGTGTCAAGTGACACATAAAAGAACATTCCACATCATCATGACATGTCCCTAATGCATCTTTATGATTAAAATTTTCACACACAAGCAAGCTCACATTTACAAAATAAAATACATCATAATGAGGCTTTTGAATCTTCCAAAGATTTGCCTTGGCTAAATTGTGTTCACATAGGTTTGGACCTTGTTTCCCCCCAAAAATTTCCATGGTCCTACTTCCTACACACTAAACTTGAGCATCAGTAGTCCAAGGAGGTCATATAAAATACATATCATATATGCATATAAATCAAATGTTATGTAATCCATATTAACATAATTCAATTAAATTTCTTTTCCTAATCATTTCAAATAACTCTAAAATTTTAAAATATCAAAATCTACATATCACATTAAATCATAATTATCATAATCGAAATAATATTTCGCATCACATCATAATCTAATTTCTATCTTGCCATGTGTAAAGTTGCATCCATGTTTGTTTGATCATCCCATTCACAATATTAGGTTCTATTGCATAACAAAATCTATCCTTTAACACTAACATTATAATTTGGCATTTCAAGCATTTCTACAAATTCAATTTCTATTAAAGCAATTGAAATAATTTAGAGCATGAAATGGAATCATTAATTATATCAATTAGGTCCTAATGTGCAGATCATCAAAATGTAGATATTAAAATGACATAACCTTATAGTCTCAAAAGTGTATCAAAATGTTGAATTAGAAGTATCATAATGCAAATATGTAATCTATATCATGACAGTCTAAGTGAGACCTCACATCGGATGTCGGCTTAGAGCTCTATATCCATGGAGTGCAAGAAATTATGTTTCAAGTATACGAGGGCTCTCAGCTGAGCCTTAGAGATACTTTTCTTGCTAGTAAATAATGCAAGAGGGGGTTTCTTAAGACAAGATGCAAAATTGCAAGTTTCCACAAAGGGATTCCTCCAATATGCAATACAAGAAAGAACTAAAGTAATATGAAATGAAAAATGCAACTATAGTAACCAAGATGAGAGTATTACAAATCCAACTATTTAAGCTATGTGATCTAGATTATTGCAAAAGAGAGCTAAGCTACATGCAACTACACTAGAATGTCATGGATGATAGAAAGTAGACAAGAAGTAGAAGTTCTCCACAAAGCTCTTCAAAGATTCAAATGAGAAACCTGCAGCATAACAATACTCAAGAGTGTGGATCCTTTGATAAGGGGAGAGCTCTTTCTTTTAAAGACATAAGGATGGTGGAGATCAAGATCAAATGATGGATGATCAAGGGTGAAGTTTGAAAATGGGCTCAATCCATGTGCACACACAAGTCAACCAATAAATAAAGAGTTGACTTTGCATGTGAGACAAAAAGAGTCTTTTCCTTTAATTTTCAAAATAGAAATAATACTTTATGTGTGCACATTAAGTGGGTTAGAAGAATGGGGTATTTTATTTAATTAAAAGAGGACATGTTCTTTTAATCAAATAATGAACTTAGGATAGAATAGTCAAAACTATAGGTTATAATCAATTAAATAGATTTTTAGCAATTTGGCCTAAGAAAATGATTATTTAATTTAGCCAAAATGCTAAGAAGGGGGCTAATAGTCTAAACAACCATTTTTAGGTGATTACATGATGTAATCCCAATCTCGTCTAAGAATAATAAAAAAATTGACTCAAGACAGATGTTTCAGAATGCCATAATTCTTTATTAAAACTTCTGCAACTCTACTCTGCCACTACAATGAAAACCAACCCCTACTTAATACAATTCTGAAATTACCATATTTGGCAATTTTTTGGAAAAAACCAAAAATTTTCATTTTTAGTAATTTTAAAAACTCATCCTAAGAATCCCAATTTTTCTCAAGAAAAGCCCCCAACTAAGGCAAGATGAATTGCCAACTAATCAACGAAATCAAAGATATGATTTCAGATTTGTTACAAAAACAAGTTTCTAAAAAAATTGGAAAAAACACAAAAAGCCAATTTCAGAGGTCAAGATGAGATTTTAGGTTCCCGGAAAAATGCCAAAATGGCCACCTATTGAGCTGAGCTCATTGGCAATCCAAATAACTCCTTCTAGTGCAAGTACTTGTAAAATTTTAGCCAAAAACCACATCCAAGTCAAAACTTATGACCCTCAGAAGTAAATCTCAACCAAAACCCACATCTGAGTCAACAACCTTGACCCCTAGATGCCCCTACATCATTACATAACTATGCTCCTTGTATAATCTATTATTTCTTATTACAATGTCTTCATGAAAACTTCTCTAATCTGAAAAAGTGTCAAATATCATAACAAAACTTAATCTGTGAATACCCTTGTCTCATCTAGTATGATAATTGGTTATGGATTAGCCCATCAAGCTCAAAAGTAAGGACAATAGGTCCAAGGGAATCTTCATCACATCTAAATAGGCAATGTATTTCCTTGTTCATTGGTTGTGGTTAGCTTCAAGGAATTCCTTAAGTGGTCAATACCTTGAAACAAGAGAAAATGACATAAGAAAGAATAATTTTAGGAAGATTTTGTGGGCTTCCATCTGATTATTTGGGTACAGAGAGTTCTCTCAATTTTGCTAGCAAGTCAAATTATAGGTAAGAATGAGGGTTTTGAATCCTCATACATATATAAATGTAATCAAGATGAATCTTTTCTTTTGAATCTTCTTCAAACAACTAGCCCAACCATAATACGTATTCTTGAAGAAACCCATAAATCTATTCACAAAATAAGGGCCCATATGCTTGACTAACATTAACCTATTATTCTGACCTGTATTCATAAAATGTGAAATTTTTGTGGGCCTCAACTTCATCATCCTTTCATAATCAATCTTGAACTAGTCCCTGCCAATTTTAGTTATGGCCTAAGCACTTAAACCAAAATATTCTTTTATGTATGCCCTAGTGATGACTAGCAAGAGTATTCTATCTGGTTTTCTAACTTTCCTAGTTATTAGTTCACTATGCTCAGCTAAAATATTGATATGTTCAATATCTATAAACACATTTGGAATAATGATCTTGGCTAGGTCTAGTTTCCAAGGGTTATTCATAGGTTCCTTCTCATCTTTATTTATATAGAAGTACCAAACTAAAGAACTAAAATAAATTAGAAGACTTGCATCCTTAAACCCATTATACTCATTAGGAAAGATGGATATAGTTGCAGTAGTAGAGGAATCAAGGAACAATTCTAAGAGTATTTTCTAAATAGTATTTTTAAAATAGTTTTTTTCTATGTTTTCTACCTTATCCTTTCTAGCAGTCACTTCTTTCTTAATATTGATTTCTTTCTAAGGTGATATTTGAAAAGAAGCTCAAATATTTTTGAAATTCTGAAATACAACCACATAGATCTCTTGCTCATTCTCCAAACTCTTCCTCATCTCGAGATGGTGCTTCACATAGAATGATTTCTTTTCTTTAATAACTTGTTGTCTTTATTTATGATTTAACTCACATTCATGACTATAGGCATTTTGCACAATTGACAACTTTTGTACTTTGCTCATTTGTCATGTCAAACATTCTTTCAATTAATGTCTTGTACTTTGGGGTAGTTGAAACAACTTATTTCACCTTTTAAGATATACATAGGTTATTTTTGCATTTTTACTAGGTAATCTGGCTATACCTTGCAAAACAACAAAAATTACCACTTTACAATGCATACTTAGTAGTATTCTGAGACAACATGAATTTGCCACTTCAGGGTCACCTTATGTTAGTACATGCAATTTCACCAAAAAATGGTATTTATCAAGCCTACCATCTTAGCACATCCAAAATAATGACAATCACCATTTTGCAAGGTACTCTCTTTTTCTTCTCTAAAGTAACATTTTTTTCTATTTCATGGGTACCTTTGGTCTCTTCTTTCGAAATTGAAAAAACATGTTTTCTAGGGTATTTTTCCAAGTAGAAACTCAAAGTTCATGGTGCATTTTAGATGGAAATTTATAGGGTTTACTAGAACCTCTGGGGATTATATTGTCATTTTGATCCCTAGAGTTCCTTTTATGGTCATCATGTTTTTGGTTATGTTCATACCTCTTTTCAGTTGGTTTTTATAGTATATTAGTGTTTGTTGTTATCAGTGTAGGCATTTTGCTCTTGGTGATAAACTTAGGTTTAGGAGATGAATTGTCAAAGATTTTGTCTATATATTTTTATTAGAATAATGGGTTAACCTTTCTTATAGTTTCTATAGATTGTTCATTTTACATAAGGTCATTTAACTGGTGATGGAGACCATAATAACTCCTCACTGGATGAAGAAAAGGCCAAAATCTAGGTAGGACTTACCATTTCTAGATCTCTTAGCGGGTATTTTATACTGCTTCTATTCTCAATAGGCATTAAGATGTATGACAACAATAGTATGATAAGGTTAGATCAAGGTCACATTTGAGTTTCTCTTAGTTTAGATTATGATGATAATTAGCAGGGTGAAGCACAACAAGGTATGAGTCATCAAAGTAATAGCTAAATAGTGTAGATGGTAACTCTTGTAGAAACAAGTGTGAAAACATAGTAGTTATTAGTAGATGGATCAAAGATGTGAGACTAGTTTTCACACAAATCAAGATTTTGACCAAGTTATAGTTGATAGTTTCAATTTTCAATATGATTGTTCAAGATTTTAGATAGCACAAATAGTACCCATAAAGCCATTAGATCAGACATAGGATAAAATTGGATAAATTTCACTCTCTATTTTGTAATTTGTCCATAAGCTTGTGCAAGTATGTGCTAGACTCGATGATAAAGTGCTAGCCTCATATGATAGAATGCAAGACCATATGACATAATACATATATCATATGATAGATTGTAGATTTTGACAGATTTTAGGAAATTAAATGTTTTTTCTTCTCATATGATAGTTAAGGGGTCCTTAGGTGACAACTAGGGGGTTACCAGATGATAATCTAGAGACAATAGGTCCTGAATTCCTGACTCATACACGTTTTCTCAGTAGACCAAATGATGATTTAGTATATATTTTAGTTTTCTAAGTTTTCTTGGCAAATTTTCACATTGTCAATTTGAAAAATAGGTTTTCAAATATTTTGGATAGAGGTTCAACAATAGATTGTGACAAAATAGTAATTTCAAGCAATTCCAACAAGAGACAAAGCAATCTCAAGGAATGAAAAATATGGAGAAGTTTGACTCGAGGATTAAAATAATGTAATGTGGATTGAAATAATATGTTAGCAATCTTTGTATATATTCTTCATCAAACATCCTACAAACATGTGTTAAGCTACTCAAAAATCAAGTCACAATAAAGAACCAAGCTACGGTTAGTGTTAGTAATAATCCAAAATTCAAAATAGAAATCCTAGAAGATGCTCTATCTATGAAATAACAAAATAGAACTAATGCTAAATCTCGTATGACAAATCAATGTTACCATATGACAATTTAGTAACCCGTACGCTTGAGAATTAGACCATGTACAATAAACCAAAAAATGTCAATTACTTGTACAACTCAAGATCAATAATAGAATGACAAATAAGAGTTTGTAAATACTCATATGACAAAATATTAAAGGCTAGAAAATGAACTGGGAGAATGTACAAAAAATTAATAAAAAATCTGAAATTAAATGCAAAAGAGACCAGACTTTGATTTTTTGAGCCCCATGATGGGTGCTAGAAATGTATGTAAGAAATGTGGCATGTGTAACTACAATACAACATTTTATTAAGTCATTAGATTCATGGAATATGTAAAATCATGATAAACCAAACTTTTGCCTTCTATTCAATCTAAGTATAAATTGCTTCCAAAATTTTAAGTTACCAGTAACTATAGATGCTATTCAAATCAAGGATTTAATATGAATATAATTTAATCTATTTTTATGTATTTGTATATGCAACAATAAGATTATAATCTAGATGAACAATAATGATGCAAGATTAATATAAATGGACTAAATAAAACAATAATCTTCAAAAGTGATGCACAATGTCTCTAATTTTTTTTAGCATAACTTTACTCTTCAATTGCACATAAGAAATAAGGGTTTGGAGACCAAGATTTATAGGTCAAAAGGTTGAGTAAAGTTGAGTTCAAACAATGCACCTCCTATTGAGAGGTGGAAGCATAGTTCACTTTCTTGATTTTAGAATGATTTTAGAGAGTTAACTTATCCATCTAATTTGGAAATCTTAGTTAACAACTTCTCTTTTTAAGAATTGGTGCATGATTCACTTAATTTGATTTTCTAATTTATGCATAGTTAATTGTTTTATTTATCTTTTTTACATCTTTTTTAAGATTTAAACTCAACTTTTCATTCAATCTCTATTTTTGTCAATTTTAGAAGATAATTTCGTATTTATCTCATTTAATTAAATTTTCTCAATTTATGAATATTTAATTCAATAATTGATATTTTTAGAGATTTAATTCAATTTAATTCCCTTTTCATGTGCAATTGACAAATGAGTTTAATTTAATTATTAAGCGAGGAAAATTAAATTAATGGACTTAGGAAGATTTAATTATCAATTAATTTTGATATTTACGAATTTATTGATTTTCTATGATTATTGCAAATATGACAATTTATGCAATTTGATACTCAAATCAGATGATTGGTAGGTATTGATTGCCTTTTGGTTAGGACTTTCATGATTTTGATTGATGATTAAGATCAGGGGCACATGGTTTAGAAGACCATTTTTAGGTGATTACATCACTAGGAAACATACAATAAACCAAAGAAGAACTAATCTAAAGCAATATCATCGAGTACATAAAACAACATGGTATTGGAGTGATTGACAACAACATATAAGAAAATGCCATATATTTTTTGGTGTAGATGGCATTGATAGAATATAATGAAGAAGTGGTGTTTACCATAAAATTGTCAAGTTCTCAATTCTTAGAATTTACATTTTTCATGAAGAATTTTATGTAGAGTTACTTCTTAGTGTACAATGATTCATACTTAACTATTGTTGGGTGTTATGATAAAATTGTATGTTGCAAAAGGCTTGAAGATGTTTATATACGCATTTGGGTAGAATCCCAAAGACAAGCTATGAAAGTGTTGGGAACAATAATCATCAAGCTTTAGTATTTGGAGCACCTAGGCTATATGACTAAGTGTGACATTCCAACTATATGTCTTCCTCTACCATCAAAGTTTTCTTATAGAGAATAAATAAGTTTGAGATATGAATGAAGTGAAAATTTATTATTGTGAATGAATTAAAACTATTGCGGGCCAATACGTATAATAACACATGTGATTCGATTGTGACAAAGTAATCAAGAAAGATGGCTAAAGCCAAAAATTAGCATTACATTTTTATTTACCATAAGCACTCAGATTGGATATGTAAATTGAAGAAAAATGATAATAACAAAGAGGTGATTATCTCTCATTGGACTCGATAGTGACTAGAAACTCTATTAATAATGGAATAAGTGGTAATTTTACATTGTGGGAGAGAATAATAAACAATTTTCTATTCTCATTTGAACCATCTTTAGAGGAAGATGTTAGTGAAGAAGCACTATTAGAGTTCCAATTTAAACCATCCTTAGAGGGGAGATGATTCAAAAGATCAAACAATCCATGAGTATGTTTACTTCATAAATAAAGTCTTTTAGAAACCTTCATAATGACAAATGAGAGCATAGATGACATACTCAAATTGCTTTACAAACACTTCAATGGAGGTATTTTCTGATTTGATGCATATGGACCTTTATTGGAGAAACTAGTATCAAGGATGTTGATGTGCAAGGATGTTCTTCTAGAAAGAGAAGAATGGTGCATTAGGAATGTTTTTGAGGCATCTTTGTGGATGATAACATCTAAGGTTATGAAATAAATTCAAGCCAAGGGGATCTTCCAGTGAGAGGGAGAAGATTGCAATTAGATTTTGTTCAAATATCAAGTTGGCATAGAACTATTTTCTCTAGTAGTTGGTCTTATGATAGTAACTCCAAAGTGATATTTTATTTAGCACCTTCAACTACATATGAATCATGATGGATAATAAGAGACTCTTGAAGTGAGATATCTTTGATGATTGAGATTTATGAGTATCCTTCTATATCAAGAGGGAGATTGACATTTCATTATAGGCAACCTTAGACAAAGATGTTAGGAGGTTGATGCATATACTTAAGAGAAGCACATTATCTTAATATCTAAAGTTGTCAAGCCTGAGCATAAATCCATAGATTAGTACATTCACTCATGTTACTATGAATCAAGGTATGTTTTTGAATAGGGGGAGTAGATAGAGGATATGCTACAGTTGACTTTTAAGGATCTTGGTCATAATGATTCAAAGGGAGTAGACCATGTTGGGATGAATTCTCTAGTGACCAAGAAACTATAGCAATCAAAGGACTATGATTTATGAGACAAAGTTCCATACGTATAAACAAAAAGAGCTTTATGTGAATGCCTAAACTTTAAATGAATACATAGAATGTTATTCATTAAGAGAAAATTATCACTAAAGATCTAACAACCAATATTTTCTCCAAATCCTTCAGCTAAAGTGAAGTTTGCACATTGTTGTGGATAAGCTCGGAGTTATGGATCAAAGCCCTTACTTAGAAGAAACTAAGCATGAGAAAAGATAGATTAAGCACAAATGCTTTGATGGTCCTTAAAATCACTAAAAGATGAGAGCTAAAAGGTCTTAAATAATGGATGCTTCCATTTTAAGATGATATATAACCAAATAACTAATGTGATCCTTAGGGTCACAAAACTATTCCTCATCTGATGGAAAATGATAATATTCCTTCAAGAAATTTGACCTTTTTTTTCTAATATATCAAATCCAACTGAGTAACCCACAAATTTGAAAACATCAAGCAAAAATGTCCCCTTATTTCCCATCCCATCGATTCCCTCTCAAGTAAGAGCATCTTCCACTTGAACTCTAAAAATGAAAGTTTCTTAGGTACAAATTAGGGCAATTTTTGAGGGGTTTGTGGGCATCCATAGACTCTAATGGTATTATTTGGGCCTCTATGAAACCAATAAGAAAAATTATGTGTATGTCCCTTTATAGATTAAAATTCAATGGTCTTAATACTTTTCTTATTGATAGTGGAGGACACTCATAATATACCCTAAGCCTCTCAGAATTGGAGGAACAAAATAATCTCAATAATCACACTTTTTAGTATTTTTGTCCCAAATAACATGTCAATTTTGCACTAGAACTATACTCCTTGTATCATCTATTATTGCTTATTACAAAATCTTTGTGAAAACTTCCCTAATTTGAAAAAGTATCAAATATCATAACAAAACTTAATTTGTGAATACCCTTGTCTCATCTAGTATGATAATTGGTTATGGATTAGCCTATCAAGCTCAAAAGTAAGGACAATAGGTCTAAGGGAATCTTCACCACATCTAAATAGGAAATATGTTTCCTTGTTCATTGGTTGTGGTTAGCTTCAAGAAATTCCTAAAGTGATCAGTACCTTGAAACAAGAGAAAATGACATAACAAAGAATAATTCTTGAAATATTTTGTGGGCTTCCATCTGGTTATTTGGGTACAGAGTGTTCTCTCAATTTTTCTAGCAAGTCAAATTCTAGGTAAGAATGAGGGTTTTGAAAGCTCATACACATATACATGTAATCAAGATGAATCTTTTCTTTTTAACCTTCTCCAAACAACTGAGCCCAACCATAATAGGTATTCTTGAAGAAACCCATTAAATCTATCTACAAAATGAGGGCCCATATGCTCAACTAAAGTTAACCTATTATTCTAACCTGTATTCATAAAATATAAAATTTCTATGAGCCTAAACTTAATCATCCTTTCATAATCAGTCTTGAACTAGTCCTGTTAGTTTTGGTTAGGGCATGAGCACTTAAACCAAAACATTCTTCTATGCATGACCTAGTGATGACTAGTAGGGGCATTCTATCTAGTTTTCTAACTTTCCTTGTTGTTGGCTAAAATGTTGATGAGTTCAATATCTAGAAACACATTTGGAACAATGATCTTGGCTAGGTCTAGTTTCCAAGGGTTATTCATAGGTTCATTCTCATCTTTATTTGCATAGAAGTACCAAAATGAAGACCTACCATAAATTGGAAGACTTGCATCCTTACATCCATTATATTCATCAAAAAAGATGGACATAGTTCTAGTAGTAGAGGAGTTAGGGAACAATTCTAAGAGTATTTTATGAATAGTTTTTTTCTATGTTTTCTCCCTTATCCTTTTTAATAGACACTTCTTTCTTAATATTGATTTCTTTCTAAGGTGACATTTGAAAAGAAGCTCAAATTCAAATAGAAGATCTAACTTATGATTTTTGAAATATCCAGATGCAACCACGTAGATATCCTACTTGTTTTCCAAACTCTTCCTCATCTAGAAATGGTACTTCACATAGAATGATATCTTTCCTTTAATAACTTGTCATCTATATTTATCATTTAACATTTCACACAAGAGATAGCTTCTCTACTTTCCTCATTCGTCAATTGAAACATTCTTGCAATTAATGTCTTATACTTTGGGGTACTTGAAATGAGTTATTTCACCTTTTAAGATATCCATAAGTTATTTTCACATTTCACTAAGTAGTCTAGCTATTCCTTCTGAAATAACAAAAATTGCCACTTTGCAATCCATACTCAGTAGTATTCCTGAGACAACATGAATTACCACTTCACGATGACCTTATGTTGTACATACAATTTCACTATAAATTGCTATTTCACAAGCCTACCATCTTAGCCCATCCAAAATAACAACAATCACCATTTTGCGAGGTACTCTCTTTGTCTTCTTTGAAATAACTTTTTTTTCTATTTCACATGTACCTCTAGTCCCTTCTTCCGAAATCGAAAAAACATGTTTTCTAGGGTGTTTTCCCAAGGAGAAACTCCAAATTCATGGTGCATTTTTATATGGGAATTTTTAGGGTCTACTAGAACCTCTGGGGATCATCTTTTCATTTTGATTCCTATAGTTTCTTTGATGGTCCTCATGTTCTTGGTTATTTCATATATATTTTTAGTTGGTTTTTGTATTGGTATATTAGTGTAGGTATTTTGCTCCTAGTGATAAACTCAGGTTTAGGAGATGAACTGTCAAAGATTTTATCCATAGATTTTTCTTGGAATAATGGATTAACCTTTCTTATAGTTTCTATAGAGTGTTCATTTTACATAAGGACATTTAACTAGTGATGGAGATCATGATAACTCATCACTAAATGAAGAAAATGAAAAAATCTTGGTAGGACACTTACCATTTCTAGATCTCTTAGTAGGTAGTTTTCTACTAGTTCTAATCTTAATAGGCATTAAGATATATGACAACAATAGTATGATGAGGCTAGATCAAGTTCACATTTGATTTTTTCTTAGTCTAGATTATGATGATAATTAGTAGGGTGAAGCACAACAAGGTAAAAGTCATCAAAGTAATAGCTAAATAGCCTAGATGGTGACTCTTGCAAAAATAAGTGTGACAACATAGTAGATCATAATAGATGGATTAAAGATGCGAGACTAGTTTTCACACAAATCAAGATTTTGACTAGGTTGTAGTTGATAGTCTTAGTTTTAGTGACGATTGTGCAAGATGTTTGATATCACAAATTGTACCCATAAAACCATTAGATCAGAGATAGGATCAAATTGGATAAATTTCACTCTTAATTTTGCAACTTTTCTATAGTCTTGTATGAATAAGTGCTAGACTAGAAGACAAAATTCTAGTCTCAGATGATAGAATGCAATACCATATGACATAATGCAAATCTCATATGATAGATTGTAGATTTTGACAACTTTTAGAAAATAAAATGGTTTTTTCCTAGTATGACAGTTAAGGGGTCCTTAGATGACAACTAAGGGGTTAACAAACAATAATCCAGAGACATTAGGTCTTAAATTCCTTACTCATATAGGTATTCTCAGTAGACTAGGTGATGATTCAATAGAATTTTTAGTTTTCTTAGTTTTCTTGGAAAATTTTGACAGCGTCAGTTTGTAAATTAGATTTTCAAATATTTTGGATAGAGGTTCAACAATAGATTGTGACAAAATAGTAATTGCAAGCAATTCCAACAAGAGACAAAGCAATCTCAAGGAATGAAAAATATGGAGAAGTCTGACTCAAGGATTGAAATAACATAATGTGTATTTTCAAGCACATATCTACATCAGTGAAGACATTTCAAGCACATATCTACCTAAGGGAAATTCGACATAGTCTCAAAACCTTTGCTCACGCTAAGTATATCATGAATTCTAACATGTTGGGGGATGAGCGAATGTCACATTCAAAGAAACCACATGCACATTTGCATACCATGGAGTATAGATGGTTGCAAAAAAATCTTTGTAGAACCCAAGTAGTCTACTGGATCCTTCCTGCATGTAGTTCATGAGACTTTCATAGGTGTTATGTGTAGCTTCTATCTAAAGTTCTTAATCAGTATTATGTTCCTAATTATTTCTTATGGTCCCATTAGTAGGATGCATGCCTTTTACAACTCCACCAACACTCAAATATAAGGTGGTCTTGTAAATGAAGATTAAGAGTACTAGCCCCCACATAGATACCGATGTATTTTTTTGTAGTGCACCAAAGTTCCCTACAAGCACAAGAATGAAGATGGTCCCATGACTGAGATTATAGCCTGAAGGCCCCACACATTCACTAGAGTAAATAGAAATAAAGAAATACGTCATCTGAGGCTTTCATTTCAAAGGGTGCATCTTTTTTTTATAGTGGATCAGATTGACTAGGTTGGTTTGTTTCCAACTGGGTCATTCTTGTGAGATTTGTTTCTAAGTGATAGGCTTGCTAATAGAGACTCACAAGACTAGAAAAGCTTTTAGGGATCTCAATTACTAATTGGACAAAGAAAACCAAGAATATACTTTTTTATCCTTAAAATTTTCCCAAACATGCCAAATAAATGTAGTGGACATGTAAGTTTTCCCTTATTTCACACAATCAATGCTTATGAGTTTTTGATTGGACCAAGAAGGCCAAAAACATAATCTAAACCAAGTATCATCAACAAGTTTTAAAAGGTCCTATAAATGAAATAATGAACAAAGATATAATTTTTTCTTGTAATATTAGAGGCAACTTGTAAACAATATGTTAGTAATCTTAGTATATAGTCTTCCTCAAACGTCCTACAAATATGTGTTAAGCTACTGAAAAACCAAGACACGACAGAGAACCAAACTAGGGTCAATGTTAATAATAATCCAAAATTCAAAATAGAAATCCTAGAAAATGCTCTTTGTCTATGAAATAACAAAATAGAACTAATGAAAAATCTCGTATGACAAATCATTGTTCCCACACGATAATTTAAATACCCATACGATTGAGAATTAGACCTTGTACGACAAACCAAAAAATGTCAATTACTCATACAAATCAAGATCAATAATAGGATGAAAAATCAGAGACTATGAATACTTATATGACAAATTACCAAAGACTAGACGATGAACTAGGAGAATGTATGAAAAATTAATAAAAATTCCAAAATTAAATGCAAAAGAGGCCAAACTTTGATTTTTTGAGCCCCATGATGGGTGCGAGAAATGTGTGTGTGAAATATGGCATGTGTAGCTATAATATAACACTTTAGTAAGTCAATAGCTTCATGGTTAGTGAAATCAAATGATCAGATAAAATATATAAAACCATGATAAACCAACCTATTACCTTCTATTCAATCTGAGTATGAATTGCTCTCATATTCTTAAGCTACTAGTGACCATAGATGCTATTCAAATGAAGGATTTAATATGAATGCAATTTAATATGTTTTTATTTGTTTTTATATGCAATAATAAGACTATAATCTAGATGAACAATAATGATGCAAGATTAATCTAAATAGACTCAATAAAACAATAATCTTGAAAAGTGATGCACAATGTCTCTAGAGAAAATTTAGCATGATAAATTTACTCTTTAGTTACACATAAGAAATAAGGGTTTGGAGACCAAGATTTATAGGTCCAAAGGTTGAGTTAAAGCCAAGTTCAAACTATGCACCTCCTATTTATCACATACTTTGAGAGGTGGAAGCACAATTCACTTTCTTGATTTTAGAATGATTTTAAAATATAAGAGAGTTAACTTATCCACCTAATTTAGAAAGCTTAGTTAACAAATTTTATTTTTAAAGAATTGGTGCATAATTCACTTAATTTGCTTTTCTAATTTATGCATAATTAACTATTTTATTTATCTTTGATTTATCTCTTTTTTAGATATAAACTCAACTTTTCACTCAATCTCTATTTTTATCCTATTTTTGTTAATTTTAGAAGATAATTGCATGTTTATCTCATTTAATTGGATTTTCTCAATTTATGACTATTTAATTCAAAAATTGATATTTAAAAAGATATAATTCAATTTAATCCTTTTTCATTTGTAATTGGAAAATGGTTTAATTTAATTAATGTGTTGGGACATTTAATTAAACTAATTAACTTAAGAAGATTTAATTATCAATTAATGATGATATTTATTAATTTATTACTTTTCGATGATTATTGTAAATATGATTATTTATGCAATTTGATACTCAAATGAGATGATTGTTAGAAAATAATTGCCTTTTGGTTAGGACTTTCATGACTTTTGATTAATGATTAAGATTAGGGGCACCTGGTTTAGAAGACCATTTTAGGTGATTACATCATTAGGCAACATATAATAAACCAAAGAAGAACTAATTTGAAGCAATACAATCAAGCACATAAAACAACATGCTATCGAAGTGATTGAAAACAACATATACGAAGAGGCCATATATTTTTTGGTGCAGATGATATTGATAGAATATATTGAAGAAGTGGTGTTTACCATAAAATTATCAAGTTCTCAATTCTAAGAGTTTTCCTTTTTCGTGAAGAGTTTTGTGTTGAGTTACTTCTTAGTGTACAATGATTCATACTTAACAATTGCTAGGTGTTATGGTAAAATTGTATGTGGCAAAAGACTTGAAGATGTTTATATACACATTTGGGTAGAATTCCAAAGACACACTATGAAAGTGTTGGGAATATTAATCGTGAAGCTTTAATATTTGGAGCACCTAGCTTATACACCTAAGTGCGACATTCCAACTATATGTCTTCCTCTACAATTGGAGTTTTTGTATAGAAAATAAATAAGGTTGATATATGAATGAATTAAAACTAATGTGGGCCAATATGTAGAATAACACATGTGATTCGATTGTGAAAAAGTAATCAAGAAAGATGGCTAAAGCCAAAAATTAGCATGACATTTTTATTCACCATAAGCACTCAAACTGGATATGTAGATTGAAGATAAATGATAATAACAAAAAGGTGATTGTCTCTCATTGGACTTGATAGTGACTAGAAACTCTATTAACAATGGAATAAGTGGGAATTTTACATTGTGGGGGAGAATAATAACCAATGTTTTATTCTCATTTGAACTATCTTTAGAGGGAGATGTTAGAGAAGAGACACTATTAGAGTTACAAATGGAACCATCTTTAAAGGGGAGATGATTCAAAAGATAAAACAATTTGTGAGTATGTTTACTTCAAAAATAAAGTCTTTTATAAACCTTCATAATGACAAATGAGAGCACAGATGACATACTCAAATTGTTTGCCAGACACTTATATGGAGGTATTTTCTGATTTGATGCATATGGGCCTTTACTAGAGCAACTGGTATCAAGGATGTTCTTCTAGAAAGAGAAGAATGGTACACTAGGAATGTTTCTAAGGCATTTTTGTGGGTGATAACATCTAAGATTATGAAATAAAGTGAAGCCAAGGGGATCTTCCAATGAGAGGGAGAAGACTATGATGTGATTTTGTTCAAATATCAAGATGGCATATAACTATTTTCTGTAGTAGTTGGCCTTATGATAGTAACTCCAAAGTGGTATTGTATTTAGCACCTTCAACTACATATGAATCGTGATGGATAATAAGAGACTCTTGAAGTGAGATATTTTTGATGATTGAGATTTATGAGTATCCTTCTATATCAAGAGAGAGCTTGACATTTCATTAGAGGCAACCTTGGACGAAGAGGTTAGGAGGTTGATGCATATACTTAAGAGAAACACATTATCTTATTATTTGGAGTTGCCAAGCCTGAGGATAAATCCATAATTTAGTACATTCATTCACGTTACTATGAATCGAGGTATGCTTCTAAACAAGGGGAGTAGATAGATGATATGCTATGGTTGACTCTTGAGGACATTGGTCATAATGATTCAGAGGGAGTAGACCATGTTGGGATGGATTCTCTCATGACTAGAAAACTATAGCAATCAAAGGACTATGATTTATAAGATAGAGTTCCATTTGTGTAAACAAAAAGGCCTTTATGTGAATGCCCAAACTATGGATGAATACATAGAATGTTATTTATTAAGAGTACATTATCACTAAAGATCTAACAACCAATATTTCCTTCAAATCCTTCACTGAAAATGAAGTTTGCACATTATTGTAGACAAGCTCGGAGTTATGGATGAAAGCTCTTGCTCAGAAGAAACTAAGTAGGAGAAGAGATAGATTGAGCACAAATGCTTGCATGGTCCTTAAAATAGTTAAAAGGTCTTAAATAATGGATGCTTCCACTTTAAGATGATATATAATCAAATAATTAATGCGATCCTTAGGGTCACAAAATTGTTCCTCGTTTGATGGAAAATGATAATTTTCCTACAAGAAATTTAAGATTTTTTCTAATATATAAAATCCAATTGAGTAACCCACAAATTTGAAAACATTGGGAAAAACTATCTCCTTATCTCCCATCCTATCAGTTCCCTCTCAAGTAAGAGCATCTTCCACGTGAACTCTAAAAATAAAAGTTTCTTAGGTACAAATAAGGGCAATTTTTGAGGGGTTTGTATGCATCCATAGACTCTAATGATATTATTTGGGCCTTTATGAAACCAATAAGAAAAATTATGTGTATGTCCCTTTATAGATTAAAATTCAATGGTCTTAATAGTTTTCTTATTGATAGTAGAGGACACTCACAATATACCCTAAGCCTCTTTGAATTGGAGGAACACAATAATCTCAATAATCAAACTTTTTAGTATTTTTGTCCCAAATAACATGTCAATTTTGCACTAGAACTATGCTCCTTGTATCATATATTATTGCTTATTACAAGATCTTTGTGAAAACTTCCCTGATTTGAAAAAGTATCAAATATCATAACAAAACTTAATTTGTGAATACCCTTGTCTCATCTAGTATGATAATTGGTCATGGATTAGCCTATCAAGCTCAAAAGTAAGGACAATAGGTCTAAGCGAATCTTCTCTTTTGAGTCTTCTCCAAATAATTGACACTAATCATTGTATGTGTATTGAGAAAATCACAAGGAATCTCTTAGCCACAATAGTTCTCTTTCTCTAATTGTCATGGTTCTCTTCTTCTCTCCTCTTTGTATGTGATGAGCCACCTCATCTTCCTTAAATATTTCTACAAGTCTTGCATACTCAATTTTTAAATATTCCCTAATGATTCCAATGATAGTTTTTTTATTGAACATGAAATAGTCAATGATAATAAACCTAGTCATAAATAATATAGGTAATCCATTTATAGCCCTAACTATCCTAGTTTCACGAGAATAATGATCTGCTAATGCTTGGAAAAATTTTGTATGTGTGAAGACATTAGGAACAATGCATTTTTACAAGCCTAGTTTTGATGGGTTACTCACAAGGAATTTCTTACCTTTGTTATTATAGAAGAACAAAAAAAATCTTCTAGTTATGGGAATTTTAGCATCTCTACAAACACCAAATTTATTAGCGAGAACATTCTTGCACCTATGTCCTCAAAATATTCTTTTGATACAATTTGGTTCCCTAACTTTCTAATTTTAGCTTTTTTCTATTTCCTTTTTCTTATGCATCTTTAAGAAACCAAGAATTAGCATAGAATTGGGTATTTACATGTGATTTTTAGTTGCAGAATTCAGTTTCTCTTTGTCGGAGGGCTCTTATTGTCATTCCTTCAGTTTCAAATGAAAACAATTAAACATATTTCTCATATAAATGTCACACTCACCACATTTAATTTCTTCATGTCAAATTATGACCCTCCTTGTTTCTCAATATTTAATCTCAACTAGCAATAACAATCTCTTTATTATCATTTTTGCTAATTCCTAATGAAAGATCTTAACATTCCTCCATATCCCGTGATTTAGTGCATTATCACTATTTCACAACTATCCCATATGACAAATCTTAACATTCCTCCATATCCTGTGATTTAGTGCATTATCACTATTTCACAACTATCGCATAGGCTATCTTCAGCCTTGTGGACGTTACAAATAATTTATTTCTTTCTTTTGACACATTTCATTACAAGCTCACATTTATTATCCTTACATGTAATTTAAACATGTAAGGATGTGAGACCTCACTCAACCGTGACATGCAACCATACCAACTTGTTAAACCCACTTTGATGTGATGAAGAAAACCCATCAAGTGTGTCCATAAGTCTTTAGAGTTCCATGTGTAACATCCTCCCTTCCTCGTGGGCCAAAATTGGGTCCCACATAATAAGGTATGAGGTTGCAACAAGGGACTACCATAGCATCTTATTCTTCCTTGCAAGCTCACGATCTTTACAAATTTAGACTTTGAGGTTGTAGGTCCAATTGATGGAATTTTGTTTTTACTTGCAATTATTGACACATAGCCCACTGTCTCTTCCTCGAGGGCTAAAGGTCTTAACTATCTAATCAAGTCACATGTATCACCACTCACAAACTACCATGTAGCCTCATAATCACTAGTTTTCATATATCCTAACTAATGTGAGTACATGACACAACAATCTCACATATATTTTTCTAAAAGAACTTAACCTCCATAAGGGTGAGATAAACATCTTTAAAGCATGTGCAAAAGATAGGGGAAAACAATAAAATGTTAGGCTAGGATATTAAATCAAAAGATATTCCAATCACAAACACACCAAGGTAATCACATATGACGGGTTGACAAATGAAAACTTTAAAATTATACCCAATTATGGGCCCAATCATTAGATAGGGATCTATTTAGGTATCAAAGTGGGTACCAATTTCAGTGCAAATGTTGACATTACATAGCACCTAAGTTTGCGATGAACTCTTATGCTAGGTGCAAGTTACACTAAACTTAGCATTGACTTGAGAAATAGTGCTTGAATTTCAAACAAATGGAGGAGAAATACATTAAAACAATGAATGGAATAAAAAAATGGAGCAAAACAAGAAGTTAACTTAGGGTCTTGTTTTAGTGCATCCATTGCTAAAAAGGCCTTAAATAGAGGAACGCTATGAGTCGTGTTGTCATCCAAATTAAAATTGACTTCACTTAAGATGATGACATGTTATATGAGTTATCATGTCAAATCTAAAAATATTTTCTTATGTGTTTTGTGTAATAAACTCCAGCTTACATCTCCTATGATCTGATGTGTTTTTCTAGACATCTTTTGTTCGATGACAAATGTAGTCATCACCACCTCATTATTGATTATTGATTTTTAATCATTGCCACACTTTCCATCTCCTCATTCCAAATTAAAATCACTATTGGCCACCTATTTGTATTACCAAGTACTTAGTCATGAAAAAAAATCCTACTTATACACGAGTAATCTCAAGAATTGGCCATCTATCGCCTTTCGTGTGTTGGCACACTTGAGACAATATTGCATTTACCCAAAGTATTATTTCTTCTCTTGCTTCCTCACAAGTGTTATCAAGCTAGACACAACTTGGAGAAAGTCACCATAGATGGTTTGCTCACATGAGTTCACCATTTACACTTGAGGCAATCCCTCCCACCTCCCCATTCGCTTCTCAATAGGCATACGCAATCTTGAATTCTTCAAATATACTTATGTGCTTCTGAATTGGTTTCAACCATATTTCAAAATTTCAATTTGGGGTGCCTTATGACATTTATCATTATCAAGGAGTCCCCTTCCAAACTACGATGTCTCCCTTTCCAATTATGCTCCCAATTTTAGTCCTAATAGAGCCACATAATTTTTTACAAGATTGTGGTAGCAATCCCAAATACAATGACCTCTTAGTCAACATGTTGCCTCTGTGAGCTCTTCCTAAGATTCAAACATCACCCAGTCTTGGATTCCTCTTCGTAGTGCCATCAAAATCTATCTTGATCCAACCCTCTTCAAGAAGAGTTTAGATGGCACTTGCTCTTAGACTACAAAAAAAGATCATCCCTTTGAACCTCATGAATGAAGGATTTGTGCATATGTGTTTATGTATAGTAGTTCAAGTATAAATATATTTTTTGATAATTATAGTATAACTATCAAAAAATATGATAAATACTTTATCTTCATTAATTTTTTTCTTGAAAATTCTAATTTTCTAAATTATTTTTAACTAAAATAAACTTTTTGTTGGTGTGCTTTTGTTGATGTATACTAGATTTATATTATAGTCTAATAAATACACACACACACACACACACACACATATATATATTTATATATATGTGTGTGTGTGTGTGTGTGTGTGTATTTATTAGACTATAATATAAATCTAGTATACATCAACAAAAGCACACCAACAAAAAGTTTATATTTGTGATATTGTTATCAGATTCAATTGTGTAGTTTTTGAGTCAAACTAACTGAACCATGATTCGAACCAGTTCGTGAGAACCCATCTTTCATAAGAATGAACTAAACATTCAAACACCCATTCCATCTAAATGTTGCTTAAAGAAATGAAATACTTAAACTCTCTTGAAGATCACTTATTCCAATACACACACACACACACATATATATATATATATATGTGTGTGTGTGTGTGTGTGTGTGTGTATTTATTAGACTATAATATAAATCTAGTATACATCAACAAAAGCACACCAACAAAAAGTTTATATTTGTGATATTGTTATCAGATTCAATTGTGTAGTTTTTGAGTCAAACTAACTGAACCATGATTCGAACCAGTTCGTGAGAACCCATCTTTCATAAGAATGAACTAAACATTCAAACACCCATTCCATCTAAATGTTGCTTAAAGAAATGAAATACTTAAACTCTCTTGAAGATCACTTATTCCAATACTACTCCAATTAAAAAACTTAACTATAAAGTTTCCTTTAAAATTAAATCAACTTTAAAAAAACTTATATTTATTTTATTAACACTAACAAACTATAACCCCACTTTACACATTTAAATTTTTAACATCTTTATTTTATTTGCTTATAATATAATTATTGTAGACATTCAAAAATCAATACACTTTTATATTGCACATTAATATACCCAAACCCATACCCAACCACTGCCCTAAAGAAACCTACAAAACTAAACTATATTATATAATTAAAAAAGCTAGACACGAACAAAAACAAATAAAATACTTGGAAAAAAATTCCCATACATTACACGGTTGTTGATGCAATAAAACGTGTAACGTTCGCCACACGCGTTTTTGAGGAATTTCCTTGTTCTGGAAGGCGTCTATCTATATAATCTTGACTTCATAAACGTTAACGAACTCCCAAAACGCCTGGAAAAATCCGCCCTTTTTTTTTTCCATAAACCGGTTTGGATTGCAGATCTGACAGAGAGAAGGATTCAGGACGAGAGAAATCAGAAGAGCACAGCACAGAGAATTAAGATTGGATGGAGAAATTCAACGCCTTCGGCGAGAAGCTCCTGGTTGGGGGAGCGGAGGTGGGGAGAAAGATGAGCGCAGGCATGAGCAGCATGAGCGGCAAGATGAAGGAGCTCTTGCAGGTTGCGACACCCGCGGACAAGATTGTGGAGGAAGCCACAAACATGCAGCTTCAGGAGCCCGATTGGGCTGCTAATCTCAGGATCTGTGATATGGTCAACGCCTCCAAGCTCACCGGCCAGGATGTGGCCCGGGCTATCAAGAAACGTTTCGCTGTCAAGAATCCCATGGTTCAGTACCTTGCCCTAATTCTCCTCGAGACCTGTGCCATGAACTGTGACAAGATGTTCTCTGAAATTGCTTCCGAGAAGGTGCTTGATGACATGGTCAAGCTCATTGATGATCCGCATACTATTACCAGCAATCGGAACAAGGTCTTGCAATTGATTCAGGCCTGGGGGGAGTCTGATAACGAGCTTCGTTATTTGCCAGTCTTTGAGGAGACTTACAAGGTTCTCAATTTATGCAACCCTTCCTTTTAAATTATTATTTTTGCCTTAGGTTCTCAATTGGGGTTTAATAGTCTTAAACATCTTGAACGTTATCTCAATTTCGTTTTTTGTTATAAAAATTCATGCCAGCTGAATATCTATATCGGGCCTGAATGGGTGTTAAGATTGTCTGAGATCCCATTTGTGGGCAAGGGTTTTGAACTCACGGCCTGGCTCATGAGTAAACAGAGCCTTGCCAATCCGGCTACGCTGGAGTATTTTTTCAGGCAACAAGATGTTAGTTGATGTTGCCAAGCGTAGGTTGTCTTGATTTGAATATTGAAACTGTGCTTCCAATACACATGCCCATGTTCTTAGCCGTTCAAGTTGATCACGATTGGCGGGCCAAATCTCTGTCAGGTTATATATTTTGCCAGTCTTAGGCAGCTGATCCCTCTGACACAAGGACTGCACTTATTTGCATGGGGACTCATGCCATCCATAAGGAAATCCCGGTAGACATAGCCTATAGGGCCTGCCCAACCCATTAATCTCAGTTGTGCTTGTAGTGACCACAACTGGAAAGCTAAAAGATCATTTTTTTAATCTGATTGTCATAAAATGGTGTTCTCTAATTTATGTGCACAGCCTCGAGAACACCCCTTCATTTGGGGACAAGTCAGAGCTTACGTTATCACCGATCATGCTCTCTTATATGGTATGTTTAATTCTTGAATCTACCAACCAAATGGAGAACACATGCATTGCTGTAGATTAGACTTTAAGTTCTCAAATTCCTTTACTCCAATGACACTGCCTTCTTGGTCATAGAAGCTTTGACTTCCTGTGTCATTAACTTTGTTGGCAAAATAGTCAATGCTCCCCTCGGGATTTGTGACAAGGGTCTAATGCCTCTAGATTCTGTAAGTCTAGTAGTTGTATTGGGCATTGATAGGTCAATCTTTTGTTGCAACAGCAACCACACTTGTAACAAATGGTATCAGAGCTTGATCACAGGTTTGAATCCCCCTGCTGATGAAAGATTATTGGCAAAATGGTCAGTGCTCACCTCGGGATTTATGACAAGGGACGAATTGCCTTTTGTGGATTCTGTAAGTCTAATGATTGTATCGAGTATTGACATGCAACCACACTTGTAACAAATTTGTGGATCTCATCTTTGTCATTAATTGACTTTTCAGAGGTTGATCAGCAGCTTTCTTCACCGTCTTCCTCATGATAGCCTCTAGGGATGATTTCTAACATGTAAAGTATCTTTTAATGTCAATTTTGTGGACCAGAGCAAAGTCTCTAATAATTTAGGAAACATATTTTGAAATAATTGGTTATTTTATTAGTTCAGTCTGTCAAATGAAATGCTGGGTTTAGTATTCATTTGTTGATGGAAATTTTTTTCCTTGACTTTGTTGTGAGTAAATGGGGAGTCTTGAACATAATTGGGAGTGACTTAGTTCAAATCCAGGATTTTGAAGTCAAAAGGTAAGGGGCATCCTATATAGACAGAGGATGATCGGTTTGGAAAATGTTAGTACTTATTATACAACCATTCTCAAAAGTTTCTATTTTCTGCCAAATATATGTCACACAACTCCTTTTAGGGTAACGATAAAAATTTTTGTACAATCAGACGTGTATATATCTACATTTACTTAGCCATGTGACAATGAGTGATACATTTTTTCACATTATTGAATTTCTATAGAATACAATGAAGAATAGGTTTGCAATTTCTACTAAATGAGAATGTCTTTATATTTACAGTACTAGTAACAGTACAGTTTTGTACATTGCAGAGCTTGAAATCTAGAGGGTTAAGATTTCCTGGGCGAGACAGTGAGACTTTGCCTCCAACATTCGCTGGCGGTTTCTCTGATATTGGCACTCAGTCATTCACAGGTCATGATGGACATTCTGCCACTGGACTTGATCAACAGCAGGGATACAATGATGCTTTTATTCCTCAGGGCGGAACCTTAACAGATGAGCAAAAAAAAGAGGTGCTTGATGTAGCAAGAAACAGCATTGAACTTCTATCAACTGTTTTGAGTAGCTCTCCTCAACAAGAGGCACTTAAGGTAACTATTGTTTAGTTGAATGGTGCACTTTATGCCTGGCTGTAACTATTTTATATTAGTCTAAAATCTATATCCCAATGCAAATGTTTGTGTTTTGCACGGTTGCGAAGAGTATTGTTTGGTTTTTTTGCTTTCAGCAAGGGACATTTGCTTGCCAGATAGCCATGCTTATGGCAGGTGCTGCATCTAATCTGGATGTACTCATGAATTATTGGTTAATTTGATTTACTAAATGTTTGGCTTAAAGGTAACACTCTTTGGAGTGGCTGATCCAGATCAAGTTCAATGTAGAATCATGTATGGTCTGCCGCATCTCTGTCCAAACTTACTTGAGAAGAGTAAATATAATTTCCTATTGAATCTTACAATACTAGAAGCATGCATTCAGTTCTAGCTCATGTGGACGGACTGGGAACAGAAAGAAATTAAATGAAAATGAAGAATAAAACCATAAAAGATTAAATACTATTCCAATTCCAACACACATCCAAAACTAGAGTGAGAAACCAAATGCAGAGAGATCAATTGTGTAGTTCTTGCTAAAGATGGTCAATTATGTAGATCAAGTTGGTTGAGTAATTGGGAGATAGAGTTGTAGGAAAAACAAAATTATAATATTTTCTTTTTGGTTTTACAGATATAGTTATGAAATGGGCGGTGGAGATTAATTTTTTTTTATTGGTTCAGGTGGCTGAGTGTAAATCAAGATTTAATAAAAATTAATTTTTATCAAGGAATGTGGAAAGGGGAAAGGGAACTAGGTTAGTAGGACTTCGGAAAATGAATTAGGCCTCGGGAAATTGGGCAAATAATAATAATAAATAATGATAGTTTATTTACTTAATATACAAACAGGTATAGTATAAGTGATGTTAAAGCGGGGTATATTTTCCAGGTGTTTAAATTTCATTGCTCTTTGAGATGGCATTGCAACTGAGCAAAGAAATGCCATTTCAAAGAAGAATTAAACACACTGGATTTGGGAGAGATTGATCAACAACGGAGGTAATATGCTTCCTCGACAGGGTTAGATGGGTTTGAAGAACAGGGTAGTGGAACCATGATTTGAAATATGATGATGTTATAGCAAGATATTGCAGGGACTTTTGCAAATGGAAACAAATGATAATACACACAAGCAAGCCTGTACAAATGATGCATAGACAAATAAAGATGTTGCCCCTCGACGATCTGAAAACTTATAGATTGATTGATGATGATAACCATTGTTAACTATAATTTCAATGTAAGGGATTTCTTAGATTGAGGGTAAGAGGAAATTTAGGATGCTATGCCATCAGTTTGTGTCACCTGCTATTGTAGGTTTGTACAATACAGCTTGAAGACAAAAACCTTAATTTAATCAACCTTGGTGTTACAATTGTTGCATCTACAAGGTTTTTCTATAAGTGTTCATGTAAGAGAGAATTAAACTCCAAATGACATTCATTTTACTGATATTGTCTGTCAATGCAGTTGATATCACAGGAATAACGAGAAGTCCTCTGACCTGATTGATGAGTGCAATCTATTTGTAATATTTTTATATTGATAATTGTTTACAAATATTCTGTCCATATGAAACCAATACAAGCTCTTGTGAACTCAACGATGGGACTAATGATATCTCCTTTTGATAAACCACACTAGAAACTGCCTATTGAAAGCCAGCAGTTGCAACTTAGAAATCTGATTATTTAGAAACCCCCTCCATAGTAGTAGCCGACTATGGAAGACCAAATAGTCCCCACTCAGAATTCAATACTAGATGTCCCTCTAAGATTTGAACTTGGGGTCTCTACAATGAGGACTCAGTGCTTTAATCAATTAAGCTTAACCCCTTGGACCAATCTATTTGTAATCACAAATAAAGTATATGATAATTTTTAGATACCTATAAGTTGGATTTGAAAGGGATGTTGAATCCTAAGCAAAATATAAGACAATTCAGAGAACAGATTTTTTAACATCCGATTAGATCAGGCATGGCTAGTTAAGATAACCTAGTTAGCTGTTTACATTTAAAAATAAGATCTCTACATTGAGTTTGGTTATCCCATTTAAGGATTCACGAACCAGGAGATGCTTTTTCAAGTAAAACTTCTAAAATAGATTTTCCCAGGGTTTTTTGGTAGATTTGTATGGTTCAGACGTCATTTTGCAATAATTGTTTCCCTTTTCTTAGATTCAAGTCTTATGTCATGAATCCAATCGGTTCAACCCTGCTGCTACTGTATTTTTTAAATATTTTATTTTTATTTTTATTTTTTGTGTCATCTTTCAGAAATAGACAGACAGAGTGAGGTTTTTGGTTTTGGAATTCAGTTAGAGTTGTCCAAACAATAACAGGTGGAGATTCAAAAACAATAATTGAATACTTGAAAAGATCAATTGAGTTAAGGCTTATTTCCAACATACCCGGTGTCCAAAGCTTAATTTTATTGCAATACATCAAAGTACCAGTAATTATAAATCTGCTTTAATTCCAGCAAGCAACAAATGTTCAGATCTACTCTTATTTAAACACCAGGATGCCCAAACAGGGGTAGATAATGGAAAGGAATAAGCAATTGTGTGTTGGGAAAAGAAACCTACAACTGTTGTAGGAAAAACAACATTAATTGAATTAGAAACCTCAACAAAAATTCAGCCGGTACAAACCCAGATCTGCAATAAAATAGTTCCAATTTGACCTCTGAAATGAAGCCAAACCACCTGCAACAATTTGTTTGGTCTTTCACAAACACAAAGACACTATAATCTTGCAGAGTGTGTGTTCCCAGGAAGACTCCAAAACCCTAGTCGCCATAGCAAGGATGAAAGATGAGAGCAAAATATTAAATGTGCAAAAAATCCCCTTTCCAACAGCAAAAATTGCCCATACAGGGCTGGCATCCAACCTAATTAGGGTTGGAAAGACCTTTTTCAACCTAAATTCCCTTTTCCACTTAGGCGCCCAACTCAGGAGAAAATAATTTTTTAAATTATAAAAACCAAAATGACTCAATAAGCCATTTAATTTTAATTTGTTAAACAGACTATAGTTGCTCGCAAGAACTTAGGAGAACATTATTTTTTAAATTATAAAAACCAAAATGACTCAATAAGCCATTTAATTTTAATTTGTTAAAACAACTTGGAAACTGAATCTGGTAGAAGCTCGGGTCTCAGTGAGTCCACTCGGTTAATCCAAGGCCAAGTTAAAAAATTTCATTTGGTCCCAAAAAATTAGGAAACAAATTTGCCTGTCACTGAACACAAGGTCTCACTCTCACTCTCCCTGGATAGAGTGGGGACATCACATCTTACATAGGGTCCTGTGCAGCTGCCTGGCTAATAATTTTATGCAGGGTCTCCTCAAACATTTTATGAGTTTTTTTGGAGCAAATTGTTTTTATGGTTTATTTTCTCCGCTTAATTTAAGTAAATGCCACATTTTGATCATTTGTTATGTTTGAAATTTGAACCAACTAGTTCGGGTTTGAGTACATGGATTCGATACTCGGGTTTGCCAAATTCATTTTTGGGTTGGGTTTGTCTGTACAAAAACTAATTAAAAATCATAACTATATACATATTTGCAGCCTAAAATCATGACTCGAAGTTTAGAATACTACAACAAGTGAACATAACAAAAATTAAATATACCACTCAAATTTGTTAAAATCTGTTTTAGTGAACATTAAAAAAAATTAAATATACCACTCAAATTTGGTAAAATCTAATGTTACGATAAATATCCATTCATTGTTCATTAGTATAATGGACTTTGTTTACAATTACAAGGGACCAACAATATTCCTTAATTCGTAAAATCTGGTAATTACTTAAAATAAGCAGGAAAAAAAACCATGGAACCGTTGGCTCTCAAGAAACTCTTAAAATGTTTGAGCAGTCCTTGCTTAAAATTATTAGCTAGACAACTGCACTGACCGACCTATGTAAGAGAAACTATGAAAAGGGGAACAATTATTACAAAACTAAAAAGTGCTTATTAGAGTTAAATATCTGTTTTTTTGCTTATCTCTTTCTTAGATTTATTTCTATTTCTAATGATCACTCCTCTCTTACATTTCCATATTCTCTCTGTTCAATATGGAAACTTTCTCATTCTCTCTTCAGAATGTTACTATTTTTCTCCTTGCTTGTTATAAAAACATTCTTGTGTATACTTGTATATGTATCTCTGCTTAATAACACATTAATTATTTTACCATAATATGCTATCAGAGCTATTTTTTTCGAAAAATAATAATATCATTTTTGAAATTCTCTGAGTCATTTTTTGATATAGGTTTTGATTATGTTTAATTTCTTTGTGAAATTTAAAACTCAAGATTTTCAACATACTTCTCCTGGGCGTGCTAAACAAATTGTTTGCAATGATATTTTCTAAAATCTGTCTGGTTTCTGTGTATATATTATTTTTTCTTTGGGCAACTTTTCTCCTGCAACTCGTGCGTCATTTGCCTTTACCTGCTCGTGCAACCATCTTCCTCTGAAAAACATCTTGCTTTTTGGCATTTTTGGGCTTGCATTTGATGTTTTTTGTGAGCTTGTTTTTCTGAAAATTCGTGGCCTTTTTGTTTGGGCATTTTCGACTTGTCTTTTTCTGCACATCTTTTACAAAGGGCAGTATCTAGGGTGTTTTAAAACCTCTATTTCTGATTTTCATCCAGCATTTTTGTTCTCCATTTTTAGAGTCAAACCTGCAGTTTCTTGGTTTTTCCAAAAATGGCTACGGTTTCTTTTGAAACTCTTCAAGTGCTTCGTTGTTTTGAAAAACTTTGTAGATTCTTGGTGAGTTTTTGGCAGGGTAACGTGACTCGCGGCGAGTCACGTGAGTCAGCGAGCTGTGCTAACCTCGCCGAGTCATAAAGACTCGTGACCCGCGAGCGGCGAGTCACGAGGAGTGACTCGCGAGTCACCAAGTGACTCGCGTGACCCGGCCTCCTTGACTCGGCCACGATAGGCTTGAAATCGGGCCTTTAAAAGATAATTTTTTACATGTTTTTTTAATGTTTTTTTTTACATTTCAGAGACAAAGGGTATCAGGAAAGGAAGAGGAATTGCTGTAATCGATTCACAAAGCAAGTCTACAGGAAAGAGGAAGTGGAAGAGCAAAAAAAAAAAAAAAAGACGACGACAAATTGAAACAGTTCGGAATGAGTAATGTATGATGCCAAAAGGAAGGGTAGACATAAGCAGTTGCCAAAAAGAGTGTGGAATTGGAAGAAAATGACAGAAATAGTGTGTTCCATGCAGTTTTGTGTGAGTTTCAGAGTGCTAATTTTAGGACCTCGTGGGGGCGCTGCCCCTCGACTCCGTCGGGGGCGTTGCCCCCTGGACCCCTAGTCGTTGCGGATATCAGTCGTGGGAGTTTGACCAGTTGAGAAGAATTGGAGCTGCTGAAGGCATGGAGTGTCTGTGTACTAGAGACGCTGAGAGTAGGTGTTGCTTGTGAGGCTGTCTTGGTGGATGCGTAGAGAGCTCGGGAGGAGCTGATCATCCAGTTGGAGGCAGTGCAACGACACTTGGCTCAGGGTACCGAAGAGTTGGAAACAGAGAAAGCAGCACGGGTGGCTATCAAGGTCAGCTAAGGAGATAATATTGTGTTAGCAGAGGCTACAGATGCAACGTGGTTTGGAGACCAGTTTGGTGCAGGCATGGGATGAATGTGAAAGTGATGAGACAGAAACAGATCTATCTTGTTATAGTTAGTCAATTAATATATTTTGTTGTTAATTTGTCTCAGATATCGTGTAATTGTCGTCCGGAGACGACCTTTCTTTTGTGGGGGAATGATGTTGTCGGTAAAATGTATAGTGTGGCCAATGGGTAGATTAGTATCCGAACGGGCACGTGACGCTTGAGTCACCCCTTCGGAAAGATATATGTACATGTCCGAGATGGACTTTGGAATCATCAGTTAGAATTGATAGATCCTTGTAGTCATTGGAATCAGAAGGTAATCTGCAAGTGCATACATGAATAAAGTACCTGTTCTGAATTGAATCGTGTTATACATGTGTTAACTTCTTACCCTATGCGGTAAACAACTCATATAACCCTAAAAGGGCTCCCATAACAGTCTATAGTGATGTGTTGGATTTCATAATGCATAAATGATAATACATATACATTTTGATGGTTTGCATGGATTTATCTTAGTTTGACTTTAATTACTAGTAATATAGTATCTACTTTTAGCAATTTACCTTTGTAAGTTTGTAACTTTGTAGTATTGTACATATGTAATCGATGTTTGACTTTTAAGTTTTAAGTTTTTAACTTTAAGTATGTGGCATGTGCATTATGATCAAATTATCTTCTATTTAATGATGTTATTGTGTCTTTACGCTTTATTCAATAATGGGTGCATGGAATGTTCTTTAAATCCTAAAAAATCTCAAAATTTTGAGATTTTTTCACTTTGCCAAGTCACCGCCGAGTCACCGCCGAGCCAGGTCACGAGTCAGAGCCGAGTCACGAGTCAAGTTACCCTTGCCGAGTCCGAGCTGAGTCCGAGTCTCGTTACACTGGTTTTTGGAGATCTCATCTGGGCTGGTCTCCATTATTTTTGTGTGAATCATTTTCTGTGCCTTGATTTTAGAGCCAGCAGATTCAGAATATAATTTCAGATTCTTTTAGGATTGTTCGAGCTCTCTTCTAGGTGTCCTTTCATTTTCTCTGGGTCTTTTGTCAATCTTCCTTGAAGTTCGTGTATTTGTCCTTTTTAGATATTCACATGTTTTGAGTGAAAAAACGTGACATGACATCTCTCATCAATCTTCTCTTGGAAGGCAGCTAATGATTCAATGGAAAGAACCACGACACCTGGAAGTGGAGAATTATGACAATTTTTGAGTACCGTTGCCTTGAGATGCTTGTTTTGGGTACTGGTACTCGTCCTAGTACTCGTCCTACCACAATCAATGCTACCACAAACCATTATTGCAGAACATATAGAGCGGGTTCCCCTGCAATTTTTTTGTTTTGAAGTTAGATTGACCTTTAATGGAGGGTTTTAGAGTCAAATATCTCTATTTTTGTTTCCATAATCTCTCTCTAATTCCAACAGTCACTTATCTTTTATGTTTCCATATTCTTTTCTCTGTTCAATATGGAAACTTTCTCTTTCTTTTTCCAGAATGTTTCTATTTCTCTGTCCTTGCTCATTATAGAAACATTCTTATGTACACTTGGATATATTGATCATTTATGATCTTTGTTTAATAACACATTCATTATTTTACCATAATAGTCCTCACATGAGCCATACAGAGTGAATCCACCCAAAAGTTCTGCAAAAATCAAGTCCATTATATTTTGTATTTAATACTTAGTCAAATTAAAATAATAGAAGGCTTTTAGACAATGTCCCCAAGAATATGCCTAGCATAAAGTTTATTCCAAACCTTAATCAATCACTGGAAATCGAGAAGGAAAAACTCTGAACAAAGTGATCCTCATTCTTTGTTGTTTTATACATGGACCCCTTTCCTTGATTGGTGGTTTGTGATTTAGGACACAACAGACTTGGTTGAAAGGTCAAACCGTCAATTCAATCCATGAAAAAATAGGAATAAAGTGCCATATAATCTACCATTCACTAATAATGATCTTGGGATGTGTGGATGGGCAATCTTACTGCAAGGAGATTGCAATCTTACTGTAGAAGAGGAAGCAAAAACTGCAATACCTGTCAAATTGCAGGGAACCCCTCATCCAGACTGATCCTCAACACAAACTGGGTTCAAACCTGACTTGGGCCTGGGAACCCCTCATCCAGACTGATCCACAACACAAACTGGGTTCAAACCTGACTTGGGCCCGAAGGGAATGAACTGGAAGCATAGATTTTGAAGATAAAATCTGAAAGTAAATGAGAAAAGGGAGGGAAAACAAAATATGCAGCCGGGTAGTTAGTCAGTGGCTGCACATCTTAAGCTTGGACTTTCAAATCCTATATTCAGCTGCTCCACTAGTGTAGGAAGCGATTCCAAGTATGCATTGTGTTAGTTAAAAACTAGCAAGGGGCCACCTGCGCCTTAATCAGTTTTGTACGCAGTCATATTTGACGGTGCTATTAATTTTGAGTTTTAAAGCCTTTTTTGTTTGAGTTGGGTATAGCTCAAGTCAGTTAGTTCTTACGAAGTTTAGTTTTGGACCTTTTCTTAAGTAAATTGGGGGGCAGTTGTCATTAAACTCTGTGAGCTCATGGAGATTACTAAGTTGGTTTTTGAAAAACACTATTTTTGTCTATTATGCTATATTTGCTATGTTGCAGGGTTTGTACCCACAGGCCTTGTACCCGGTGCGGGCACACACCCGATTCGGGTGCGTATGTGGGCACATGCTGGGTGCACACAGGAAGCTTGCCCAACGCTGTGGATCTGCCAGGGTGCGCACATGATGCTTACCCAGTGCTGTGTACGTGCCAGGGTGTGCACCCAGCGTGGACCTGCGTGCACGTGTGGGCCTACTTTATAAATGTGGGCCCAAGTGAAAAAACACATTTTTTTTTGTACAAATAACACTGAGCAGAACTATAACTTCAACACAGTAGTCAGTATTCACATACTAAAATGTTCATTAAAAACACATTCTTCAAAAAATACAGATTATTCTTTCAACTTAATAGAATAGCAAGGAGAGCTCCACAAATGTGTCCAATCATAGCATACATGGACATCCACCACAAAAATGTGTCAATTCAACCGTCGTCTGGTAACCATTCATGACAAACACATTGATAACCATGGCCAATCTCGAAGCTTAAATATCACCTGGACAGACAAGCTTTGAAACACATCATAATTCTTGAAGTGACTAGAGCATGCCAAGGGAAAACCTAATAAACTCTGTTTACTCAGAATAATAAATGCAATGCCTAAAAAAGCTGATAGATGGTCATTGGTAATTAATGATTTATAATTAGCAATGCAAGAATTGCATTAAGCCACCTTCAATTGTTTTCGCATCAGAGGACTGAGTCAATATGAAAAATATGGAAAAAAAAACATTTTGAAGAATAATTTTTAACTACTGTTTGGTATTTAATATATATCTTTGACATTTGACATTGATCAATGATCAAGTATCATACTATGAATGATTTAGCTTTACAGTTCTGTATATTTCTCTTTTTTTGTGTACATGTATATCTATCTATCTGTATATGTGTACACATGTACCCACACACACCCAAGTCCCCAAAACAAACTTTCACTCACCCATGTGCCAGGTTCGTGTACCCACACCCTCCGCTGCATGCGAATCGGTAACTTAGTGGACTTGCTTTCATCTTTGAAACTTTACAATTAGTCCAGTATTTGTAGCCTGGAGGCAATGCCAACTAACAAATACATTTGGTGCAGGATGACCTTACATCTACATTGGTAGAGCAATGCAGACAATCACAGTTCACTGTACAGAGATTAGTGGAGAGTGCTGGTGACTCTGAATCCTTCCTTTACGAGGCATTGAATGTCAATGATGAAATCCAGCACGTCCTTTCCAAGTATGAAGAAATGATAAAAGCTTCAAAACCAGAGCCTGCCCATGTTTCTGAACCTGCATCTATACCTGTTGTTGTGGAAGAGGAAGATTTGCCTGGAGCTGCCCATGAAGAAGCTCTCATTAGGAACCACACTCCCAAGTCGTCCTCAAACAGTCAACCTAGATTTGTTGAGGATGATGCAATGGCGGATCTAGATGATATGATATTTGGTAGGAAGAGTGGAAAATCTGGTGGGCATGATTCTCGTAAAGATGAAGACAGTCTTATTTAGGTTTCTTTCATATTTTTTTGCACAGCACTATTTTCATCTCATGTATATTCAGATTTTGAGCTTCGATGTATGAAGAATGGGGGTATCTTATTGTAAATGATTGCATAACTTTCAATAATCTTTGATTCATACATTCTGGTTATTGTTGATTTATGTAGGTAATACTAATTATTGAAGGACACCCTTTATTCTGTCCAATACAGTCTCTCGCTTGTTCATGACTTCTTGTTGCCTTATATGCGATCAAGGAACTTAGTCATCTGTATTGTGGGGAAACTCAACTAATATTACTTATTAGCATTTCGAATTCTTGCTAGTGATGCTTGAAATAATACATCAATCATACAATTCATTTTGTTTGTTGGGGAGACTTTACTAGGTCACATTTTTTCCGACATTTCATAATCTCAGAAACTGCATTCTATTGCAAACCTAAATTAAACTTTTTACCAAATTAAAAATCAATTTTTTTTTTCAGGAAAATCAAGATCTTGCATACACATTTCTCCTAGTATAAATAGATTGGAATCTCACACGAAATTTAGATTTTTTTCTGTCTTTTGCCAAGGAGTGCCACTTGGGATATTGATTACAGAACTGCGTCTCCAACCTAGATTACATTGGAGGAGTGTCAAACGCTTCTTCAAATTTTGGTGAAATGTTTGGCGAAATTGCATATTGAAAGATAAGGGCTCAATTGTCCAAGTTCTTTATATGGTTTTATAGTATGTGGTGTAATCTAACAGTGGGAGATTTATAGCACTGAGAATATTATTTATTCGTCTCAAGATGCAAGGAATCAAATTTCTTTTTATTAGTAGTTGTTTTCCTCTATGTTAAGGATTGACAAATATACGGGTTTGATAAATCTTCAGCTAAAGATGTAGTCTGGCAGATATAATCTTGGGATCAGATCAGTTTCATTAAAGATGTCATTTGGGCAGATATTTTATGGGATGAGATTAGCTCATTAAAATCTGCTTGCAATTCTTAATTGCTCCATGAATTTAAATAGTTTTTGTTTTAATCTTTCTTTGAAATGTCTTATCACCATTATACCGTGCGGTCAAACAATTTTGTAAGAATATAGTGGTTATTTCTAGGATGATGGCGATGATAATCAATGCAAGCTTGAGGTAAAATATAACACATGTTTTTGAATAATGATATTGCTATCAGGATTTAACTGTGTAGTTTTTGAGTCAAATTCATTGATTCATGATTTGGCACATGTTTTTGAAATTTCAATCAAATGCAATGTGTGAAGCTTCATTGTGGTATGTTGGTCAAATTAGATCTTTACTATTCTTGCTCGATTGTGGATCAATGGGGAGGATAATCAATACAAACCGGAGGTAAAATCTAGTACATGTTTGTTAAATTCTGATTAAATGCAATGTATGAAGCTTCATTGTTGTATGTAAGTTGAAATAGTTTGAACTTCATTAAATGCACTGTCTTGAAGCTTCATTGTCAATGGGCCCTTGGTCGATTAGTGAAGTTGAATGGCTCACAAACAATCCACCAGCGATCAAGTCTTGTTGAGTCCAAGGCTCTGACACCATAAGGGATGAAGCTGTCGTGGGTAATTTGAACTTTGACTATGTGGATGCCCCTCAATTCTTGGCTTTAAGCTCGAGAGTTTTTAGGCACAACTGGGTTTCTAAAACATTTCAGTGGTGGCCTTCATTGGTGGGTAGCTCGCAGGCCTTGTGCCTCGTTGAGTTGCTTCACAGGTTTGAACCCTCCATAAAAAAATAGTTCTATACTATTTACACTCTTTAACAGATCAATCCCTTAATGTTTGAATGTGGTGGTCCTTTGGTAAAACCTGTTCAAGTTGAAGGTAAAGATAAGTGTTGTTTTCTTGTTTTTGTTGAGTAACAGAATATGGATTTGTTTCATTCTTAGGCATTAGTTGTTTGGGTCTACATTGTTAGGTTTGGTTGACCATTCATGTGAATTCGAGCCCTCAAAGAAATGCACGCTTTTGTTTAATGCTGAAACATTTTAATCAGGTCAGGGGATTTGGATGCAAGTAAAATCTAGATCAAAACAAAAAAGCACCAGTTCCCCAAAATTTGAGTGTCTACCAAATCAAAGTCCTAAATTATGTGTTTCTTTATGGACTAGGAAAAGCTCATATTCCCGTGTTAACCTATTAGTTGCATGCATGTCTTAACAATTTATATTGATGAAACTCTGAACATGTGTTGTTTCGAGTTTGACTACTCGTGAAACATGGGTCAATGAGTTTGATTCAAAATCACACAGTTAAATCCTGATAGCAATATCACAACTTGTTTAGAAATTAAATAATTAATTGATGAAGATATGTTGCAATTGTCAAAGAATATTTGATGTAATAATATTATCATATGGTAAATATATATTAAAGAAAGATTTATTAACATATTATTAATATTTATATAAAAACCTCTTGTCAACCAGCTCCTTGATTTCTAACCTCTCGTGTGTATAAATTTTGACCCCATATCTTATCCTTGTTGATTGTAAGTCTTGAAATTTGTGTATAGATGTTTGCACTATTGGAAGTTTCTAAGGTAGAAGCATTCACCTTTCATTGTTGTGTAAATTCAATAGGCTGGTCTAGGATTTGAAAGACAAAACTAAAACTACATCATTTCTAAACTTTTGGTGAAAGAAAATGATATAACTGTTGTAAGAAGACGATAAAGCATTGAGATTTTATAATGATCTTGTGTGGTCAATACAATAGAAGTGGTCATGACTTGCTCAAGGGTTTGGTGCACCACTTTATCAAGGAGGATGATGGACACCGATTCTAGAATCAATAGAGAACATCGCTAGAATCCCTCTTCTAATGTTATTTAGTAGTGGCACCCAATTAGTTTACATTAGCACAAGTTGTCATTTTCTAAAGTTTAAACATGAAATATTTTAAAAATATTTTTGTGTTCTGAAATCTAATTTTCTATTGGTTCGAGAACACTTTTTCTATGGGTAATTTTCTTTTTTAATTGTGAAAAATAGACAAAAAAATTCAGAGAGATAAAATAGGTAATTTTCCTTTATTAAAGCTTCTTTTTTGGAAGCTTCTTCTGGTGTCATTTCTTTCGTAGCCAATCTGACATTAATCACATCTTTTCTAAGAGAAATTAAAGAAACCCTCAATGGTTTTTGACATGGTTGCAGCTTCACATTGCCAAAGCAAAGATTTTTGATAGATGTGCTCTTGCCTATTAGCAATGATTGGGCAACTATAGTTTTCCTTGTTTAAATTCAGTACGTGCCTCACATTTACACTCTCATTCTTCTTATTCATTTGGTTATGTATATCTTTAAATAGGTGATTCTTGCTTTTCCATTTTCCACAATCATTATAGATCTTAGGGTTTACGATAAAGTTCTACACGATTCATTGTATTTTTCCACCTTCTTGATCATCCTCTAGAAACTTCTCTAGAATTTATCTATTAGGTCTTTAGCTAATCCTCATCTTGAATTTGATGATCTAACTCATCAATCTTATCCTCAAAATGGTTTACATCTCCCAATAAATCAACTGATTCAGATAGGAATTATGATTTCCTCGGATTCATTCTCAACACTGTTACTCAACAATGATCACTAATTTTTGACACTCGGTCATCACTGAAGTACTCAGTCACTATAAAAATTCTGGCTCAATATAAACTATCTTTCTTGTTCGATAGTGATGCTTGGTCAACACTAGATTCACTCGACACTTACTGTGGCTTGGTTGATACTAGCTTCACTCGACATTCCATAACCTTTTACTCTATTGCACGACTTAGCTTAACTTTCTTGATATAAACAATCACTATGTCTCATCAAAGTCTAACTAATCAAATGTCCATTGTAGCTTCCTTTTCATAACTCAACCTTTCCTCTAGGTGCGCTATTGTTATGAGCAATTTCTTAAATCCTCTTCATTAATAAAATAGATATGACATTTAGATTAGGTAGAAATATGTCTTACCAATATATTTGACATCAATTACAAAAAACCAATTGTTCCAATTGTAAGTTTCCAACAGCTAAAGTGAGAAACACCTACCTAGAAGGTAGATGACTTTTGACTATAACAAAAATATGATGGGAAAAGGCTCATGACCCTAAATTGGAAGCGTCTCTTTTGTGACACAAAAAAAAGACAACTTTTACTCCTCCAAAGACTACTTACCAAGAAATGCTATCATCCTAAGCCCCAATATCATGGGAAACGAGAAACTTCCCTACTACTGGGGAATAAAAAAAAACTTCAAGTGGGACTAATAAGGTCCAACTGAAAGATAGGTGTAAAGCATAAGGGAGGAATACACCAAAAAGAAAGTTGTTGACCCATCAAGAGTTGGAAATGTAGCAGGACTATCTTGTTAGGGTCTCAACAAATATAAGTAAAAAATAATATTAAGATAATGCAAAAATAAAAGAAGGCATAAATACAATAATACAAAGATTTAATGTTGTTGACCCATTATTGGCTATATCCACCAGAGAAACAATCATCTATTTATTTATTATATAACAAAGAGAAAATTATAATCTGATGATTTTTCATGCCACAACCACTTATTTATCAAGCCTTTTTGAGGTGGCTTACAAATTTAGTTAGCAAATAAACCCCCAACCCTAAAAATATTCCCTTGGGGGTTGTGCCCCATAGTGACCCTAAACCCCCACTTCTAGGGGACTAGCCCCCCAAACCCTTGCTTAGAGCCTATCTTCACCCCAAACCCTGACAAGAATACAAGATGAGTGTATAGTTCTTGTTTGATCATTCACCACAAATCAAAATATATGTAGTGATGGTTTTAGAAAAAAATAAAGAGGGACTCCTAGTGGGGGCGGGGGGAGGGGCGGGCATAAGGCACCTCAAGGATACAAAATAGTGTTGAGGAATGAAATGACCTCTTAGGTGGTAGGAACTTCATCTGTCAAGTGATCATCATTAGTGTTCTTGCACCAAGTGACCAAACCTTTTTGAAGTAGAAGAGAGTAAACCACAACCAAATAAAAAGTAGTGAAGTGACAACATCATTAAAAAGGGAAGTTCTCATAATCTAGTAATTATGAACAAGGTTGATCCCCATCCATTAGGGCTACTAATCCATAAAGGAGTTTGGAGATGTTGATATCCACCATGATATCAGAAAAAGTGGATTGCATTGTATGAAAAGTATAGTTATCAACCTTTAGGAATGGGCCAAATAATATGTCTACAATTTCAAAATAAGAATCCTCCCAAAATAGAAGGAAAATGTTTAAGAGTCTAATAAAAAATTGGTTTAGAAAGCAGGCTAAAGGAAGGAGACCAAAGCTTGGAAAAGAAAACACGATCTCCCCAAGCCCAATGTTGATTAAGCACCAAATTTTATCCTCAAAAGATGAAAATGAGGAAATGAAGGAGCCTTTAGCATAGGGGTAGTGCTCAATCATTTCTACTAAATGAATTTCTAGGTAGCCAAGACCTAGTTGTGTAAATCAAGTAGAGAAGATAAAAGGTTGGAGAAACTTAAATACTATACATTTGCACTAGTAAAGCTCCTTATATACTAGATCACAAGGGAAGGTTTGGTACATGAGAGAGGTTGGGTCATATGATGGGAGTGAACATGACCACTCTTGATAGATTAGGAGAATATTTTTGAGCCAAAATAAGATCGTCTAATAGGAGAAAGAACCTCCATAGAAGAGTTGGCATTGGTAGCTCTTTGTAGATGAACACAACCCATATTTCTTTCCATTTGGCTACTTTTTAACATTGTAAATAGCCAAAAGACAAGACAAGGGTAAAAAATAATTAAAAAAGATTCACAAGACAACTAGAAGATGATGTCATCAAAGATGTGAACATGCTCATAATATAATTTGTCGAGGTTGTAATTGTGTATGAGAGAATTATATTTGCTGTTGTGACACAACACTTCAATAAATCGTTACATGTTAGGTTAGCGAATCAGATAATCAAATGAATAAAGCATGATTAACCAAAACAAATTGATTTATTTCCTCCTATCTAATACAAGTATGAATTTCTCTCAAAATTTTAAGCTATCAATGACTAGACTATACTATAATGAAGGATTTAATATGGATGCAAATTAATCTATTTTTTTTGTATTTTCTATGCAATAAGAATAAAATTGATCTAGATGAATAAATGATAAACTAATAATCAAAACATGACAAATAATCTATGTGATATACATAATCTAGCCAAATGAACTCAACAAGCAATTCTTCAAAAGTGATGCACAATATCTCTAGAGCATATTCAACATAATAAATATACTCTTAAATTGCACATAAGGAACAAGGGAAGGAGCCTTGATTTTATAGAAAATCCAGGGAAACCAATTTTTGAGATCAATTGAGATAAATGCGAAGGATTCATCCAAAGATGAATTTAAGCTGAGTTTTAAGGCATGCACCTCCAATTGAGTAATTGTGTTAAGAGGTGGAAGTACAATTAACCTATCACTTTTTGAGTGATTTTAGAAGACAGGGGAATTAACAGATTGATCTAATATGTAAATCTCATTTAAAAACTGTAGGAAATGTAAGAGGAGTAACTGAGAGGGGAGGGGTGAATTAGTTACCACAAAAGCAAATCCAAGTCCCTTAGATGTCAACACAAACTTTTACTTCTTAAACCAAATACTTGCACTGCTCGATTAGAAATGGACATTCTCTGTAACTCTATTAACAAAGCAATCTTAAGATATTATGTGTATTAACCTTTAGTAATTTAGTTGCAAAACCATAAATCATAAAGAAAATAACATGAACACATGAGACACCAGGATTTAACATGGAAACCTAATTTGAGAAAAATGACCAATGCAACTAGTTACAAATTTTCACTCTTTTGAAGTGAGCCATGTTAGGAGCCAACCTTGTTAAATGTTACAAAACACACGGTTAAGTGTGAACCTATTAGAGGATTTGAATCACCCTATTAAGAGTGCCCTTGTTAGAGGTCTTTAGACACTTCAATCAAGAAATGGTACCTTGTTAGAGGATTTACAAAATGACTGTTAAGTCAACTTTGTTAAGAGATTTTTTCACTACTACAATTGTCAGAGAGTAACAATGATTGACTTGATTGATGAAGCAACTGACTTTGCAGATTCAAATCACTATTCTGGTTTATCCTCTTGATACTTCTTGATTAGAATATTCTTTGCAGCTCCTTGGATGTTATGTCTTCAATAAGATATCCTTCTTATTTCACATCTTTTTCATCCTTCTTATTCTATAGTTCAATCCACAATTGATGTTTCATATATATGAAACCCAATGTCAAGTCAGCTTGAATACCCTTTCAAATAGACATTTAACATCCACTGAGTTGGCTTGTATTAACCATTTAATTAACAAAAGTATTCTGCTAACAACCGACTAACACTAAAATGAGTCACTCGATTAATATTGAATTCCTTTGGTAACTGACCTGTCTCGGTTAATACTAACACCCTTCATTGACAGAACTAACTTGGTTTACACTAAATTTCTTTGATGACCAACTAAACTTTTTTCCTTCTGAATTCAACTCAGCTGATACAAGAATCTCCTTTGGTGCTGGATAGAGCTCAGTTAACACTAGTTGTGCTTAGTTAGAGTGTGATTTGTGTAACATCAATGACAATATACAATTGAATAATTGTTTTCACCAATCTCCTTCTTTGGCATTGATGGAAACACAACATGTCATTATGCAAAGAAAATATAGAGCAATATAATCATTCATAAGATTTTATAAAATCCTTAGTTTGATTTTGATTCTTTATCCATGAGAACCTCCTTTGAGATTCTCCTTATGACATCTTATCTTTAGACTCTATCTAGATCAACTCTCCCTCTTGCTCTTGTACAAATCTCTTCTTCATATTCTTTTCTATGACAATGACATTACACTAATATAATCTCTCCCTCTTTGACATTAAATGCCAAAGACTATATTTAATGAATTTTCAATGTACTCGATGTACTGATTCATATGCAACATGCTCTGAAAATCTTGCATCAACTTGATAAATCTTCAATATAGCTTAGTTGATGCATCACTGATATGTACTCTAGTGAGCATCAAATAGGGGAATCACCCCTAGCTTACCTCTTAGATGCAAAAATGCATCCTTAGGTAATGGATTAGTGAATATGTTAGCTATCTGCTCCTTGGTGTTCACATATTCCAATCTTACCTCTTTGTATGGAACCAATTACCTTAGGAAATGATATTTGATTGCAATGTGTTTTGTCCAAGAAAAATTGCTCCTCCACTAGTACTTTTTTTGTCATTAATGCTTCCTGCCCAATCTACATTAGTGAAGGCTCATAATTCAAGATTTCCTCCTTTCTTGTGCCATAACCCATAATCCTCAGTTCCTTTAAGATATCTCAGAATTCTTTTGACTCCCGTCGCGTGATTTTCTTTAGGATAACAAGTATCTTGCAACTATGCCATCTGCCAATATAATATCAGGTCTTGTGTGAACCACATATTGAAGTTTCCCAATCATTAATCTATAAGAAGTTTGATTTATCTCCTTTAAATCATCATCCTTTGAGAGCTTATGTACAATAAACATGGAAGTACCAACTGGTTTGGAATCTTCTATTCTAAATACTTTCAATGTTTCCCCATAATCATTACCTTCTTTTTGAGCATAACCTTTGTAGACAAGTCTTGCCTTGTTTCTTGTTACTTCACCTTTCTCATTCAATTTATTTATGCATATCCATTTTGTACCAATTACAATTTTATCCTTGGGTCTAGGAATAAGAGACTAGGTTTTATTCTTTTCTATTTGCTCAATCTCTTCATTCATTGCTTCTATCCAATTTTCATCTTCTAAAGCATCTCTTACAGATCTAGGTTTAACTTCACTAACTAAACATGTACCTTTTAGTTGTTCCTTGTTAATATGCCTTCCGACTCTCCTCAAATTATTTGATTAGGTGCATGATGCATCTTAACATATTTTGTAAGCCTTGGATCTTTCCTTCTTTGCTCAGAACTTGGTTCTTCAAGATCTTCCTCCCTTTTCTTAGGTTCCTCTAGTAGATCTAGTTGTAGCTCAACTTGCACTACCTGGGGTTGCAATTTGGGTTGCACCAACTGCGACTCAGGCTGAATTGTCAGTGTGTTGCTAGATGTACTTGGTTGCTAATTGGCTTCAACCTTTTGAGGTAAGGTTTCAGGATCTTCATAGTATACAAACCTTTCATAGTCCTCAGACTCTTTGCTGCTATGTTCTTCACTTCTTTCAGCAAACTCATCAATTTTCACATCTACACTTTCTATGACTTTGTGAGTAGAAAGATTTAGACATTTGTATGCCTTTCTTTTATTTGAGTACCCTAATAATATTATTTCATCACTCTTTGCATCAAGATTTCCTTTTATTACATCTCTTAAGATATAGCATTTGCTTCCAAATACTGTAAGATAAAAAATATTAGGCTTATATCCATACCATAATTCATAAGGTGCTTTGTTTGTACCTTTCTTCAATTGAACTCACTTCAGTGTGTGAACTGCTATGCTAATTGCTTCTCTCTAGTACTTTGGTGTACTTTTTCTTCTTCTTCTAATAATAATGTTCTTGCACATTCTATGATGGATCTTTTCCTTCTCTCTACTATTCCATTCTGTAATGGAGTTCTAGGTGTTGATACTTGTCTTTTGATTCCTCTTTCATCGTACAACTCATTGAATTCATTTGAGATGAATTCTTGTCCTTTGTTTGATCTCAGGCATTTTAGATTTTTCTCTGTTTCTTCCTCCACTCTAGCCAAGCACCATTTGAACGTTTGAAAAGCATTAGACTTATATTTAAAAAAAACAATAGTAATCATTCTAGAGTAATCATCAAAAAATAAAATGAATTATATATCTCCACAATAGCTTTCTACACCAATTGGCCAACAAAGATATGTGTGAGCTAGTTCCAAAACATCTTCAGAGTTATAAGACTTTCTTTTGAAACTTCTTTACTCAATTTGCCAATTTGACATTGTTTGCACAATCCTATCTCAGGTTTCTTTAGGTAAGGTATGCCTCTTACTCTTTTATTCTTGCTTATGTTGACTAGGTTATCAAAGTTAACATGACACACTCTTTTGTGCCATAGCCAACTTTCTTCAACTTGAGCTAATAAACAAGAACTTTCATTGAGATCTAGATTAAAAAAATTACCTTTAGTTTGATTTCCAATTCCAACCAGTTTTCCTTTTCCATCCAATAGTTTGGCTTTTCCATTCACGAATTCAACTTTGTATCCTATATTGTTCAACAGTAGATTATGTCTTAATCCTTCAACCCAATAGGCACTTTGAGATTTGATTTCATTAGTTAATGCAATGATACCTTTTCCTTTTACATAACATGGTTCATTGTTCCCAAATCTAACACTTCTACCATCATAATGTTCTAAATGTTCAAATTTTGTTTTATCACCACTTATGTGGTGAGAACAACCACTATATATGATCCATGTATAATTTTTGTTAACATGAGAGACAAGTGCACTATTTTTTTTTCCCCTCATCATCAAAGTCATCTTTGACAACAATATAAACTACTTCATCTTCATCATCATCACTATTAGAATCTTTTGTAGTGTAACATGATTTCTTACCTTTGCCTTTGAAGTCCTTGAAGCTTTTGAAATCTTTCTTGCCTTTGAATTCGCTAAACTTCCTTTCTTCTTTATCTTTCTCATGTGGACATTTAGTTGCAATGTGTCCAACTTCCTCACATGAGGAATAAATAAATGGAATCTTTCCTCTGAATTTTCTTTTTCCCTTTGCTGCCCTTTTTCCTAAGAGAGCCTCAATAACTTCTAGGTCCCAATTTGAATCGTCTTCATCTTTGCTAAAAACTTGTTTTCTTTTTGAGTTCCCTCCTTTTCTACTAAGGGTTAGTTTATCTTTGAATGCACATTCAATATTTTTAGAAGGAGCATAATTACCAAAATTGTCGAACTCAAAAGAACTCAATCTTTCCACAAGAGTATCTAGAGTTAGATCATGTGAAGGATTGCATCTCATCTCTTGAATAGTTAAAAATCTGATTGCATAAATAGGAAGACGAGTTCTTAGTACCTTGCTGATTATTGTTTCATCATCAATTGTTCCACCTGAGGTTCTGATTACACTAACACTTTCTCTGACCCTTTCACTGTACTGGATGATGTTCTCACCTTCTTTCATTTTCAATTGATCAAATTTTCCTCTTAATCTTTCTTCCTTAGTTCTTCGCACATTTTCTTCACCTCCAAAGACTTTCTTCAATTTTTCCCACATGTCAAATGTAGTAGGACAATCCTCGACTTCATCAAACTTAGAATAGTTTAAAGAAGATGCAATATCAATCATCATAATGTTGTGCTCCTTTGCTTCTTTGATTTTCTCCATAGTCATAGGCTTGGGTGGTGCCACATATTTTTCACCAAATATAATACACCATCATCACTAATGCTTGATATATGAAGCTTCATCAACTCTTGCCATGATGAGAAGTTTTCTTTATTAAGTTTTAGGAATCTCCCTTTTGTAAGACATCATGATCTTTGGCTTAGTTCTTTTCCCTTCAAGCACTAATGCTCTGATACCAAGTGTTGGAAATGTAAGAGGAGTAATTGAGATGGGAGGAGAAAATTAGTTACCATAAAAATAAATCCAAGTCCCTTAGATGTCAACACAAACTTTTACTTCTTAAACCAAATATTTGCATTGCTTGGTTAGAACTGGATATTCTTTGTAACTTGGTTAACAAAGAAATCTTAAGATATTATGTGTATTAACATTTAGTAACTTAGTTGCATAGCTATAAACCATAAAGAAAATAAAATGAACACATGAGACACTAGGATTTAACATGGAAACCCAATTTGGAAAAAACCACCAATGCAACTAGTTACAATTTTTCACTCTTCTGAAGTGAGCCCTATTAGGGGCCAACCCTATTAAAGGTTAAAAAAAATAGTTAAGTGTCACTCTATTAGAGGATTTGAATCACCCTATTAGGAGTGACCTTATTAGAGGTCTTTAGACACTTTAGTCAAGAAATGCTACCTTGTTAGAGGATTTACAAAATGATTGTTAAGTCAAATTTGTTAAGAGATTTCTTCACTGCTAAAATTGTTAGAGAGTAAAATTATTGAACTAATTGATGAAGCAATTGAGTTTGTAGATTCAAATCACTATTCTAGTTTATCCTCTTGATTCTTCTTGATAAAAAAATCCTTAGTAGGTCCTTGGATGTTCTGCCTTCAATCAATTATCCTTCTTATTTCACATCTTTCTCATAATTCTTATTCCACAATTCAATCCACAACTTGACCTTTCATATATATGAAACCCAATGTCAAGTTGGCTTGAATACCCTTTCAAATAAAAATTTAACATCCACTGAGTCAGCTTGTATTGACCATTTAATTACCAAAAGTATTTTGTCGATAGTCGCCTAACACTAAAATGACTCACTCGATTAATACTAAATTCCTTTAGTAATTGACCTGACTTAGTTAATACTAACACCCTTCATTGACTGACCTAACTTAGTTTACACTGACTTGCTTCGATGACCAATTGAACTTGGTTCCTTTCTGGATTTAGCTTGACTGACACTGGAATCTCCTTTGGTGCTCAACTGAGCTTAGTTAACACTAGCTATGCTCGGTTAGAGTGTGACATTTATGTAGCATCAATGAAAATATACAATATAATAATTGTTTTCAACAAAAAATTCATCCTTTTTTAGAATTTGTGCATTCTTCAATTAACTTTCTTTTTAAATTTATGCATAGTTGAGTTATTTGATTTTTGTTTAAAATTCTTTATTTACACAAACTCAACTTTTCACTCAAACTTGGATTTATCCTTATTTTATCAATTTTATAAATAATTGAATATTTATCTCATTTGATTAGATTTTCTTAAATTTTGAATTTTGAATTCAATTATTGATATTGTAAGAGATTTAATTCAATTCAATCAATTTAATTCTATTTTCATGTATACATGTCAAGTGGGTTCAATTTAATTAATATGCTAGGACATTACTTTAAATTAATTAATTTAAAATAATTTAATTGTTAATTAATGAAATATAAAGTGACTAAAACAAGGGGGTTGACCCTTACAAACAAAATGTTGGCAACCAACACATTACTAGCAAAAACCAATAGGAGACATCACTATAGTAGAGAACTACCCTAACAACCAAGAAACAACTAGGTAGCAGAGAATTAACCAAACTAAATTAACAATTATACTAACCATACTATGATTGTTCAAAGTATAATCCATTGTCATAAACAAACCAACCCACCCCAAAAACAACACACTACCATTTACATCTATTAGAGTAAAACCAATTCTAGTATCCAAACCTATAATACTTAACATACTATTAAAGTTCATAATATAAAATTGTTGGCAAACAAGCCAACCCAAGTCTAAGTCACAGTTGTAAACTAGCAAACTAGATAGCAACCGAAAGTAAAAAACAACTAGGGACATAAAATCCCACTTTTATTTTTTTACCCTTTTCCTTTCCTTTCCCAACCAAGAGCACCCTAGCCTAGTCCTCAACAAGAAACTTATAGAGGAGCTTGTTATCCTCCATGTCTAGCCCCTTTTCGTCCTTCTCCTATGCTAGCAATTGGAGGGTGGTAGCAACAACATGAGTAACCTTTAGTGCAAATTTAGAGGAGTAAAACCCTTCCTCTAAGGATTTGACCCTTTTTTCTAGTTGTACTTTCTTTTCATCCTATTCCTCCTATTCCTTGTTTTCTTTTTCGTCATTTTTATACACCTCCTTAGTCTTTGTCAAGGGCTGGTTTCATCCTGCAAAACCTGAGGGTTAATAAAAATATTTATTTTTCCTTTACTGGGGAGGAAATGGTAATGGTAGAGGTGTCCACTTTGCTACTGTCCTCACAAAAGGTTATAGGCTGTAGGGTAAAGCTAGCCGACACATGTTTAGTCTTAGTGGTAATGGTATTACCGACAGACGCCTAGGTAGTACCAACAGACACTTGGGTATTATCAACAGATTTTTCACATTTTTTTTATAATGATAAAAAATGATGTAGGATTGATGGAATCTAATTTTGGATAATTTGCATAGTTTTTGGGAAGACATTTAGTATTAATATGAGGTCGTGTTGGCCAAGTTTGACCATGTTGGATTGAAATTAAGATAATCAAGAATTGATTCAGAGATGATTTGGTAACATTCTTGGTTTGATTTCACATTATTGGAGTTGATTACAGAACCAATCAACTATATTTGACCCAAACAATTAAATCACAATCTTGAGTAACCAAATGACATCGAATTTTAATTTCAATCCCAAAAACGGGCTCAGTAAAATTAAGTAGGGGGTGATTTTCATGCAAATCATAGCCCTTTTAAAAATTAGGTCAAAACCTTATAAAGGGCTAAAAGGTTGATTTTCAATTCATTTGAAACTTTCAGCTTTTGAAGAGCCCTCAAGGAGTTAAGATGCCTATTCCATTAGAAAAACATCATTTTAAGCTTTAGAGGTTGCATAACTGACTGTGGATGTACCTAACACTATTAAGCACTCAAAGAAACCATTTTTGATATAATTTTGATCCAAAATTTATTAGTTTTTAGTAGTTTAGGGTAGAATTTTAAATTAGTTATCTAGCTAGGTATTTTGTCATCTCATACAATGAAATATCCCATATGACACTTTTGTTAGAAATGATAGTCCACCAAGGTAACTGAGAGTGGGGGGGAGGTGAATCAGTTATCCAATTATTAAAACATTTATGAACCTTAAACAATCTTATCCATTCAACCAAAGTAAATAACAACCATAACAAGATGCACATGGACAATTACACCATATATGTTAACTAGGGAAACCCTTGATCAGAGGGAAAACCTCGGTGGGAATGATGCCCACAAGATGATGTACTAATATAAATATTCCTTGTTAGAGGGTGGACCCTGTTAGGAGTCTATTATGACATTTAGTACATATGAGTCACTATTTTAGTACTTTGAATCCTTGTCAAAAGGTTTCAACCCTGTTAGGAGTTTAGAAGATAGAAGGAGCCACTGTCCAAACAACTTCTAGGGCAAGACCACTGAACTCACTGTCCAACTGATCTCTCAATGATTCCTTGTAGAATAATTGTATGTACTATACTTTAACTTCTTTCTTCTATCTTGTCAACTAGAAAAATCACTATCAGACCTTGTAGACCAGGTCATGAATCTTGGATCCAAGTATCTAACTTCGGATCACATAGTAAAACCTTGATAACAAAGCTTCCTTCACCTTCTCTCTGCTCTGCTTATCTTCACATTCTCCTCTTTGTGCTGCTTACAATCATTCACTTCCTTCCTTGCATGATAAAGGAAAATGTCCTCCCTTTATAGAAAATCCATAAAACAATTCCCTAAGTCGACTGTTACACCTTCTCAATTAATTATTATAATACCAAATTAAGAACAAGTTACACTTAGTGATAACATTAATCTTTCGCTAGCAAACATGGGAAGTGAGAGCGGTGGGAGCGAGAGCTTTCAAATTTTGAATTCCTGCAAGGGCGAGAACTCCTCAGATGGACGATCTCAGGTGCCTGGTCTAGAACACAAACAACAAGATGGAGGCAGACTAGTAGATCTTGGCACAGGGGATTGATCGAAAAGCGTGGAGGGGGGCCCAACTATCCATCCCAAGGAAGTAGCTAATATTCCTTTGGTTCCCATAGCAAACAAGCTAGGAACCACAAAATGGTCTTCGTTATTCACGGTAAAACCTTCAGGTAAGTCTTCTTTCTTGCCTGTTAAAACTATCCTAGATTCTGTGAAAGGTTCTTGCACGATTGCTATTCCAGACGAGATAGTGAATCACAACATATGGGCCATGGCTTCTACTTTGGTTGGGAGATTTTTGGGACCTAGACCAAACATTGATGACGTCAGGTTGTTCATCAAACAAAAATAGGCTCTCAAATGTTAGGTCTCAATCATGGCTATGGCGAAAGGCTTCATGTCTTTTGACTTTACATGCTTGGAAGACCTTGCCAGCATTCTATGTGAAGGGCATTGGGCCTTTGGCCGCTCTACGCTTGTGCTTGAGAAGTGGTCATCCAGAATGAGCTTGAATGATTCTTTCTTTGTTCAAGCTCCTGTGTGGGTCAGATTGCCAAAATTGTTGTTAGAATACTAGAATGAGGACGTCTTTGTGGGGATCGTGAGTACCTTCATTCGGGGAACTCCTCTCAACGGATCTGATCTCTGGCTCTAAATGACATCTAAATTACGCTTGCATATGCATTGGGGTGAGTGAAGGAATAGATATGCCTGAGTTTGTTGCTCTTCACTCTAAACTAGGGGTGCACAACCAGAAAATCATTTAAAAAACTATCCCCTTTGCATGCTTCCTTTTCCTAAAGGCTGGTCATAAGCCCTATCAGTGCCCCAATGTGGCAAAGAAGTTTCCCACAGAACCAATCATTTCTGACCTAGCCAAGAAGCAATCATCCTGCCCTTCCGGTAAGGGTAAGATGAAGTTTCTCTAGAGGCACAAAATTTTTGTGGTGTAGGGGAGGAAGGCCATCATCCAAAAGGATAAAGCCTTGAAGGATATCCCTAAGAAGGTCATTCCCAAGGAGCAGGTGAGTGCTACCCCCCTCGAGCAGGGTCCTGCCTTGGAGATGCCAGTCTCAGCCTCGATGGAGGATCCAAAGATGCAGGCAAGTCCCCACTCCCAAGCCATGGGACCAACAGAGGAGCTAGCTCCACCTTTGGATGCAACAGAGTAGCTTAGTTCCGCAGTGGAGCAAACACCACTTTTGGAAGCTGCAGAGTAGCTTAGTTTGGGGCAGGAAGCCCAAGCCCGAATGATCCCAGAAGCAAAGGAGAGCTAGGATATTCTTTCCCATAAGCTCACTGATGCTCAGACCCCTTTAGGGTTGAAGGGGGGAGAACCTACTATCCCCAAAGGGCTGGAGGCCAAGCTCCATCTTCTCATTAAAAACACGGATCCAGATCAGATCACCCAGTGGGAAGGTAGGTTAGAAAGCAGTACGACAGTAAGCCTAGATGACTGGTGCATGGTAAAGAAGAAAAAGAAGAACCAGAAGAACCATAAAAAATTCCTCCCTCCTTTATCTCCAGCGTCTACTAGAAGTAGGGTCAAAGCTGACGTTGGGATAACCCCCAAGGGAGCAGGAAGAAAGAGCTCAAATCAGCTTCTACAAGAAGAAACAAAAAGGAACTTGGCAGATGGGAGCCAGAGAACCATCAAGGATTTCTCAAGTAGTAAGAAATGAAAGTCATTTCATCGAATATAAGGGGCCTAAATGGGGCTCATAAACAAGATCTAGTCAGAAATATGATTAAAGACCATAGACCTAATTTTTTGATGATACAGGAGACTAAGATGAAAAGGGACCTGGTTAAGAGGATATCCTTCAATAAATTTTTTAGTTGTGAAGCCTCAAATTCAAAAGGTGCTTCTGGAGGAGTACTAATCCTATATAACTCTAGGGCCTTCAAGTTATCTACTCTTTTCAACACTCACAATGCTCCTCTATGTGAGCTTTCTCACATCCGTAGCAATGATTCTTGGCTTATCCTAAACTTGTACGCCCCCAACACCAAGAGGGATAGAAAAAGTTTTTGGGTCAAGCTCCTGGACATCCTTTCCAATTGCAATGTTAACAAATGGATTATCATGCGGGACTTCAACTCACCTCTCTCCGATGCTGACAAATGGGGGGGTCTCGCCCGAGATCAGGACAATAAGTGTGACCTTACTTTGTTCATTCAAAATCTTGCCTTCTTGGATATGGACCTTCAAGGGGGTAGTTCCACTTGGTCTAATAGGAGAGTTGGGGGAGATAGCGTTCAGGTTCACCTCGATAGAGCCCTCATATCTCCTAAATGGCTTCTTTCCCATTCTTGCAGATTATCCCTCCTCCTAAGGGTGGGTTCTGATCACTCCTCGATTTCTCTCTCCATTTCCCCCTTGTCTAGAAAAAGGGCCTTCCCTTTTCACTTTGAGAAAATGTGGCTTTCCCATCCAGAGCTAGAAGGAAAAATCTCTTCTTGGTGGAACTTTGAGGTTGACAGTACTGCTATGTATAGAGTAGCCCAGAATTTGAAAAATGTGAAAAGGAACATTAAATCTTGGAAGAAAAATGACTTTGGCCACATTTTCTAGGAAAAAGACAAGAAAATTGATCAGCTCAATTCTATCCAGGAAGAAATCCAGCTCTCTGGATATAACAATCACAACAGGTAGGAGGAAAAGGCAATCCTCTCAGATTTGCATAACATCATATCTAAGGAAGAGCTTTATTAGAAACAAAGATCTAGAGTCAGCTGGTTGAAAGAAGGAGATCATAACACCAAATTTTTTCACTTGACCACCCTTAAGCATCGGGCTAACAATAGGATATCTAATATCAAAAAGGGCTAGGTTCTGGTTCTAAGGAAGAAGAGATAGTGAAGGAAGTTGTTAGCTACTTCTCCTCTCTCCTCACAGTTGATTCCTACCTCTTTGCGTCTGATCAAGAGGATATCTTGGCAGCCATCCCCCCCCTGCTACAAGATCATCATAATTCCATGCTGAAAGCTATCCCCCACCCTAGAGGAAATTCACCAGGCCCTCTTTTCCCTCCCAGTGGATAAATCTTCAGGCCCAGATGGTTTCCCTACCTTCTTCTTCCAGACTTATTGGAATGTGGTTAAGAAGGATGTGGTTAAGGCAATTCAAGAATTCTTTGGGGCTAGGAATCTGCTCAAAGAACTTAATGGTACTTTTTTAGTCCTCATCCCCAAGATTTTGGGAGCTGACTCTTTGGACAAATTTAGGCCCATTAGCCTCTGTAATTCTTTCTACAAGATCATCTCCAAGGTTCTCACTTCCAAACTCCTCAGCATTCTTCCCTTGATCATCTCACCCCAGCAAACTAGCTTTGTCCCTGGCAAGAAGATCCTTGATTCCATCGTATCGGTTCATGAAGTCATCCACTCTCTTGAGGTAGGCAATAAGGAAGGTTTCCTTCTCAAACTGGACTTGTCTAAAGCTTACGACAGGGTTGACTAGAATTTCCTCTTTGCTGTCCTTCGAGCCTTTGGTCTCGATGCTCAGGTATGCAAGCTCATCTCTCAGCTAGTGTCTTCTCCCTCTTTTTCTGTTCTGGTTAATGGTCTCCCCACTCCGTTCTTGTCCCCCTCAAGGGGTTTAAGGTAGGGCGACCCCATATCTCCTATCCTTTTTGTCATCTTGGCGAAATGCCTGGGTAGAATCATCTAGAAGAAGATCCAGGATAGGAGTTTGAAAGGTCTAAGGCCTTCTTCGGGACCCTCTACTTTCACCCACCAACAATTTGTGGATGACACTATCTTGGGGGGCGAAGCCTCTGTCTGGGAGGCCAGGACTTTCAAAAGCATTTTGAACTCCTACACCAGGGGCTCAGGATAGGCTATCAATTTGGATAAGAGTTCAATTTTCTTCCTCAATACCCCTTTGGAGAGGCAGAGGAAAATTGCTCGCATCCTAGGATGTGGCATCGGGTCCCTACCAGCGACTTATCTTGGGCTACCTCTTAGAACGAAACCTCTGGATTCCTTTTGGATCAACATTATAGACAATTTCAATAGGAAACTTGCAGGTTGGAAAGGGGCCACCCTCAGTCAAGCTGGCAAATGCTCTCTGGTTAACTCTATTCTCCAGAACCTCCCTACCTATGCCCTCAGTCTTTTTAGGATTTTGGTTAAGTTTGCAGAAAGAATGGAGAGAATTCAGAGAGATTTTCTCTGGACAGGGACTGATGACCACAAGAGATACCACCTGGTTGCCTGTAACCTAGCCTGCCAACCCAAAAGCCAGGGAGGTCTTGGTATTAGAAAAATTTCTCACCTAAATCAATCCCTTTTAGCTAAACATCCTTGGCACATCTTCCAAAGAACAGGTGTTTGGAGGGATATTATGGCTAAGATATATCTAGGTAGACCATCTCTTAACTCCATATTTCAAGGGGCCGAGCTGCCGATGGGATCCCATATTTGGAATGGGATCTTGAAGGCCCTCCCCCTTGCTAAATCCAGGGCTAAATGGAAAGTTGGAATGGGAGACAAAATCCTTTTTTGGAAAGATACTTGGCTATGTCAGGAACCCCTCATTAATCACCCCATATTTTGTAGGTGGGCTGATCAGTGTATTGGCAGATACGGTTTGATGGTAAGGAACTACAGAAATGGTAATGAATGGCACAATCTAGCTGAACTTTCACAGGACCTCAAGCCTTTAATGTCTTCTCTAAATTCCATCTTCATCAACTAGAATGGCGACTCTTTAGTTTGGGGAGATTCTTCAGGGGGCCTTTACTCTGTGGCCATCGACTATCTATCCCTTGTGAGTAAAGAGGAGAAACCTATCTAGGCCAAAGCTTGGATCCCTGGACTTACGCCTAAGATAAACATTTTCTTTTGGCTCCTCCTACAAGATAAAATCCTCACCCAGGATAATTTAGCCAAGAGAGGCCAAATCTTACCTAATAGATGCTGCCTCTATAAGCAAGATCTGGAAATGGTTAATCATATGTTCATCCACTGCCGCTTCTCCTCCAGGGTGTTGTGCCATCTGACTACTAACTTGGACTTCAACTAGTGCTCTCCAGCTTGCATGCAAGATTTCTTTAGTCAGTGGAGAAGCCACCACCAAGGTTTGAATTCTCAATTATTGAGCTCCTGGATCCTCCCACACTTCTACTGGGCAATCTGGAAGGAGCGCAACAACAGGATATTCAGAGACAGAGAAGCCCTTGAGGTTATAATTGCTAAGAAAATTGAAAGCTTTATGACAGAGAACTATGCCATAACCAGAGAAGGAGACATAAAGGTTGGAGGGAATAGTAAAGCCAAGAAAGAAGACAAGATCAAAAGAAGACAGGAGGCTATTTGGTCTTTTCCTCTTGAGAACTGGCATAAAACCAATTTTGATGGGGCGGCCAAGGGGAATCCAAGTCCAGCTGGATGCGGAGGTATCATAAGAAATAGTTTGGGAGGTGGCATTGCTGCTATCTCTTCCCCTATTGGCCACCAAACCAATCATCTAGCTGAAGCTAGTGCTGCTAGGTTCACTGTTAAGTTGGCCCTAGCCTAAGGGATTGAGTAGCTGTGGGTTGAAGGTGACTCCTTAAATATAATAAATTGCATTTTAGGAGTCACTAAACCCTCCTAGACCATTGAAAGCATTATTGAGGACCTTAAATCAGACTTAAGGAAATTTAAAAACTACCATGTCAGCCACGTTTATCGTGAAGCAAACATGGTCATTGACTGGTTCGCCAACAAAGCGGTTGCTAGCAACTCAATGATGACGTGGGGAAGCAACAATGATTTTTTGGCAGTGGTGATTGAGCTAATCCGAAAGGAGAAAATCCACGACAACATAATGTCTTTTTAATGATGATAGGATTTGAAAAATTGTACTTCCAAAAGGGATTTATTTGGAGTTATGCGAAATCCCCTCCACTCCATAATCACGTGTACAAAAGACATGAGCTAAAGGATGCCAGAAGTAAACCCATAAACACAAACAAATTTATTTTTGCTCTCAGTGCCTTTTGCTATTCTAAACTCGGCAATATTGCTAGTGGTTTAGGGTTAGTTGAGCCGAAAATTGCAATGGTGGGAGAAAGGATCAGAAGAGAGCCATGGGGCGAAGTAGAGAGATGGAAAGAGAAGAGGAAGGTCTGGAGAAAGTTCCAAAAGGGAGGTATAACCAAATTCATAGAGAAGCTTCATGGATTTGATGCGGGGGTTACTAAAGCTATGTTTGATTCCTAATAAAATGGTAGGGTCAAAATTGATGGCGTATCCCACCAAATCTCTGAGGGTCTTATTGCAGAGGTGATGGGCTTTTCTCAAGATGGCTTGAACTTCTACATGGACAAGAAGATGTCTACCAACACTGTCAACGACTTTGTTAAGGATGATAAGGAGAAAAGCAAATTGGTCAAGATTGACACCTACTACGATATTGATTCCATCAAAAAGTTCTGGAGGTATGTTCTCAGGATTATCATTGAATATGTCACTCTTGACCCCAGGTTTGATAGAATCAGGACTCATCATTTTGTTCTGTTAAATCATTTTAGACACAAAGTGAAAATTTCTTTTCCTTTTTTCATTTTCACCTCCATGGCGAAGAATATAGAGGGGTTCAAGAAATGCCCTGTCAGAAATCTTGCCCTCCATGAGGGTCTCCTGCTTCTGATTTATGAGTTCTTGAAAACCCAAACTAGAGGTAAAACCATTGGGGATTTGGGAAGTGCCTCGGAGGACATTGCTAATTCTGATTTCGGGGATGATCTTGTAGTGAAATCAAAGAAAATTGACACCCCAAGAAAAGCTATCCCTGTTACCCGTGATCCCCGCATCCCTAGCAGGAAAAGCCCTAGATGTCTTCCCCCTATCCCCCCCTCTCCTCATCCTAAGGAGGTGAAAGAGGCTAGTGATGATGATGTGGAGTCTGATACAGAGTCTGAGGAGGAGGACTCAGAGATGGGGAAGGAAAGTGAGATGGAAGAAGATAAGGGGAGAGAAAATGACAAGGAGGTGGTGACCCCTATGGACCCCAAGGTTAACCCCAAGAAAAGAAAAGTGAATCAGGCCCTGCCCTAGGATCATCCCAGTGACCCTATTGATGTGGCCCACAACCCCACCCTACCCAATTTACCTCAGGAGGTTCCCATTTCACCCCTAGAGGAGATGATTAAAATCATGGTTGAAAAGGGGGGGGGGGGGGTAATCAGAAAGAACAAGAGGAGGGCCTGGAGGAACTTCTATGGGGACAAGGTCAGTTTGGGTATTGTTAGAGAACCTGGAGGACCTTGATAGAAGTACTCACTATGACGAGCTCCTTGAACTGACTCTTTTGGTTATCTCTGACAATGTGCGAGAAATTGGCTTCAACTTCTTGAATAATGCAAAGAATAGTTTGATTGACAACTTTCATTCCATCAAGTGGCTTTTTTAGGAAATTGAGGCTCTAAAGGACAGGAGCAACCAGCCCAACAACTAGGATACTGACAAGGATCAAGAAGCCAGAGGAAGCAAGGACCAGGTGGGTAGCCAGGAGAAAGACAGAGGCCAGGTCTCTAGAAACCATCAGGATGACAGACTCACCCAGCTTGAGCAGAAGGTCCAAAGGCTGGATTTTGTCCACCAAATAATCACCAAACAATTAGTAGAAACCCTTCACACCTTGAATGAGAATATTGTCAATCTGGGGGACTATCTAACTACTACTGGCCTTGAAAGGGATGTGGAGCAGAACACAGAGCAAGGATTCAATCGGGATGAATTTCAGAAAGAGGCCAATGACCAAGTGAATCAGGGGAGCTAGGAGGGCGTGGCCAGTCTGGAGGACAATGATGCTGCAGAAACCCTATAGGCCATGGACACAGACAGCGACTAGCCTGTTTGCCTAGCTTTTCTTTTCTGTCTCTAGCCTTTGTACTTTGGCTTCGGGCCTTTTTTGTCTCCAGCCTTTTGAGGCAATTTTTTGTTTGTTTAGTCTATTTATTCTTGCTCTTTTTGCTATAAAACTTTGGGTTTCAGGATCCCTGTAAAACTTGTTTTACCTAATCAAAAACATTAATCTTTCACCTTGTAACTTGAATTAATTTTTGTACATGTAACATTATGATGATCAAGCTTAGCCATGTCATCACCAGCATGTCTTCTTCACATCTTTAACTTTAGCTTCTTAGAATAACAACTCTGCTAAGAGATATAACAAGTTTACTAGAACATGCCTTTGTAATCTTTATCTCAGAACAATCTTCATTGAAACTTACATAACTTCTTCTAGACTTAATATCTTATGCTTTATAGGTTAGATACATATGCTAGATGCATAATATAATCTCCCTTTAACCTCACTACTAAAAGTACTCAACGATCTGTCTGTACCAACTTGATCTTTACCACTATTCTTCTATTAGATAACACAGAAAATTGCTATATTGACATCACTAACAAACACAATCATGAATGTAACATATCATCATGATAATAATCTAATAATATTTCTACAATACTCCCCTATAGGAATATCATCAACATTCATGCTTCCAACAATCTCCCCCTTTGGCATTGATGGAAAGATATATATAAAACATCTAGTTCCAAGAATACTAACTACAAAAGACTATTTTTATTTCTCTTCAAATCCTCTTCATCAATCATTTTCAAATCCTCTTCATCAACCATTCTCCCCATTGATATACCTTAATGTGATTTACATCAAACTATTTTTACATGCTGTACTTCTCTTTCTGTACTTCTTTCAAACTTATTTTTTGAACATGCTATACTTATTTTACTTGTTTGTCATTGTTAGGATAAACCACGGATAGAAATAAAAACTATATGCAAATATAACCAATAACAGAAAATAATAGAACACACAGAAATGAACACAAAGCACCAAGATTTAATGTGGTTCACCCAATCCCTGGGCTATGTCCACCAAACAGTAAGTCCGATCTTATTACAATCTAGTGATTACAACCTGATTACAATCCGTAATCCCTTACAGCTCAATACCGCTGCAAGAACCAATTTCGTATCACCACACATAAAAATACCCAACCCTAAGCCCTTTTTATACAAGTATTAAACCACTTTAGGGTTATAACATGTCGGCCATAATATGTCGGCTACCATGTCGGCTACTTCCCAAAATTTTTTTTCCCCCGAACCCCACTATTTATGAAGTATGTACAGTACTTTTCTAATCAGTCACCACAATCTAACAATCTCCCACTTGGGGACTGATCAGGCTCCACACTAAACAAAAATCTCCCACTTGGAGACTGATCCTGTAGCAATACAACTACCGCATGGGGCTCCCACTAGATCAAACCACCTTGGACTCTGCTGTTCTTTTATTCACATTTAGTCTATAAGACCAACTGAAGCTGAAGAGGAGTTCAGCTTCTCCCTTGTTACAACCTTTGTCAACATATCTGTTGGATTTTTATTGGTATGTATCTTCTCCAGCTTTAATTGTCCATCCTCCAAAATTGACCGAATGAAATGGTACCGCAACTGTATGTGTTTGGTCTTAGAATGCAGAGCTGAATTCTTAGCAAGATGAAAGGCACTCTGACTATTTGTGAACAAATAATTATCCTTCTGAGGATGTCCCAATTCTTCCAAGAAGAATTGAAGCCATATCATCTCTTTGGCTACCTCTATAGCAGCAACATACTCTGCCTCTGTAGTGGAGAGGGCATTAATCTTCTGTAGCCTAGAAACCCAGCTTACGGCTGCCCCACCAATAGTAAAGACATAACCTGTAGTACTCCACCTGGTATCAATATCCCCAGCCAAATCTGAGTCAACATAGCCCTGTAAATCAGTAGTAGAGCCCCCAAAGTGTAAACACTTATTGGATGTTCCTCTCAAATATCTGAGAATCCACTTGACAACATTCCAATGCTCAAATCCTGGATGACTCATATACCTGCTAACGACTCCCACTGCATGTGCAATAGCTGGCCTAGTGCATACCATAGCATACATCAAACTTCCTATAGCTGAAGCATAGGGTACCTTGGACATCTTATCCTCCTCTTCCTGTGTCTTGGGACACATCTCCTTAGTCAATTTCAAATGACCAGGTAAAGGTGTGCTGACAGCTTTAGCATTCTCCATAGAGAAACGTTGCAACACCTTCTCAACATAATCAGCTTGAGATAGCGTCAATGTTCTGTTCTTCCTATCTCTGTAAATCTTCATACCAAGGATTTGTTTTGCTGCCCCCAAATCCTTCATAGAAAATGCATGTGCTAATTGGCGTTTCAACCCCTTAATATGATACATGTTAGACCCAGCTATAAGCATATCATCAACATATAAACATAAAATAATGTAGCTATCATCATCCAACCTCTTAAAATAAACATAGTAATCTAAATGACACCTATTATATCCATGCTCATGCATAAAACTGTCAAATTTCAGATACCATTGCCGAGGTGCTTGCTTCAAGCCATATAAACTTTTCTTCAATTTGCACACTAAGTTCTCCTTACCTTTGACCTCAAAACCCTGTGGCTGAGCCATATATATTTCTTCATCCAAATCACCATGAAGAAAGGCTATTTTAACATCCATCTGCTCTAAATGCAAATCTTCAGTAGCCACGAGACTTAAAACAGTACGAATAGAAGTCATTTTAACAACAGGAGAAAATATCTCATCAAAATCAAGTCCCTTTTTCTGTGCAAATCCTTTTACAACTAACCTGGCCTTAAATCTTTTCTTACCTCCTTCCTCTTCTTTCAACCTGTAAACCCATTTATTCTGTAAAGCCTTTTTACCTGCAGGCAACTTGCACAAATCCCATGTCTTATTTTTTAGCAAAGAGTCCATTTCATCTTTCATTGCAGACTCCCACTGAATCTTAGTATCCACCTGCACAACTTCATCATAACTTTCAGGTTCACCAGCATCAGTAAGTAAAATAGAATACAAAGAGGGAGAAAACCTTTGTGGAGGTCTAATTGGCCTTGTTGACCGTCTAAAATTCACTGGTGTGTGTGGTATTTGTTTTTGCAGTTGTTGCACATCATGAGGAATGGCTGGAACATCAGCTTTTGGAGTATCATCGAGCACTACATAATCATCTTCTTTCTTCTCATGTTGCTGCAACAGATCTTTGTACAACACTTTTTCATTGAATATGACATCCCGGCTTCTTATAATTTTATGATTTTCAAAATCCCAAAGCCTATAGCCAAATTCATTAATGCCATATCCAACAAAGACACATTTCTTTGATTTAGCTTCTAGCTTGGTTCTATTTTCAGAGTCTATATGAGCAAAAGCTTCACAACCGAAGGTCTTGAGAAAAGAATAACTCACCTTCTTACCAGTCCATGCTTCCTCTGGAATACCACAACCCAAAGGAGTAGAGGGTCCTCTATTAATCAAATATACTGCAGTATTGACAGCCTCCGCCCACATGTGTAAGGGCAACCCAACATGCAACCTCATGCTCCTTGCGCGCTCCATTATAGTCCTGTTCATGCGTTCAACCACTCCATTTTCCTGTGGAGTCCTTGGAACAGTTTTTTGTCTACGAATACCATTAGTGGAACAATAATCTTCAAATTTGTGACTATAATACTCACCACCATTATCAGATCTGAGACATTTTAATTTCTTACCAGTCTCATTTTCAACCAAGCATTTCCATTTCTTAAAAGTTTGAAATACATCAGATTTCTGTCTAAGGAAATAAACCCATACTTTTCTAGTTGCATCATCAATAAATGTAACATAATAATGAGAGCCACCAAGGGAAGATACCTGAGCCAGTCCCCATACATCTGTATGCACAAGCTCTAATTTCTCATTTTTGTTTTCCTTCCCAGTCTTTAGAAAACTCACTCTCTTTTGTTTTCCATACACACAACTTTCACAAAAATCCATATTCACACAATTTAGACCTGGCAAAACTTTCCTTGAATGAAGTACTTTCATACCTTTCTCACTCATGTGCCCCAAGTCTATTGTGCCACAACGCTGTATCAAAATCTACAGCAGCTATTTGTTCTCCCTGTTCAACTGCAGTAATTGTTCCTGAATATTCATTTTTCTTTGAAACAATCAAAGTAGAAGGAACAATATGACCTGTACAAAGATATAAGGTGCCTACTTTCACACCTTTTGGTACTACAAGGGAACCTTTTGAAACCTTCCAATTTTTATCATTAAAAGTAACTACACAACCCTCATCACCGAGTTGCCCTGCTGAAATTAAATTCCAACTCAGCTTTGGAACATGTCTTACCTCATGTAGTAGCCAATGATTCCCATTCTGCAACTTAATCTTAATTTTTCCCTTTCCAACAATCTGACAGGGTTCATTATCCCCCAAATAAACAAGCCCAAAATCCCCTTGGACATAATCAATGAAATAACCTCTATGAGGTGTAGCATGAAAAGAAGCACCAGAATCTAAAACCCATGAATCATCAACACTCTCTAAAGACAGAAGCAAAGAATCCTCTTCGGATTTGTTACTTACCACATTTGCCTCTTTGTCTCCATCTGATTTATCTCCTTCATTTTTCTTTCAAGTCCAACAATCTTTCTTTTTGTGCCCTAGTTTCCCACAGTACCAGCAATCATTTGGTCCTCTCGATTGAGACCTCCTCCCCTTTGACTTTCCTCTTGATTTCCCACGATTTCCAGAGTTACTTCCTCTTTCAGTCGTTCTGCCCCTGCTTTGTGCATTTAAAGCACTTCCTGATGTAGATCCACCTGAGGATTTTCTACGAGTTTCCTCACTTAAAATAACACCGATCACATCATCATATTTTAGGGTACTAGATCCAGGAATAGAATTACTCACCGCCATTACCAAGCCATTCCAACTTTCAAGCAAAGAACACAAAATCAAGAGAGCCCTAATTTCTTCATCAAAATTGATACCCACAGAAGATAATTGACTAGTAATAGTATTAAAGTCATTTAAATGATTTGCAACAGATCCACCTTCTGCCATTTTCATATTAAATAAACGCTTCATGAGAAATACCTTATTTGAAGCGGAGGGCTTTTCATACAGTGTCGCTAGGGTTTTCATCAAATCTTCTATCATCTTTGCTTTTGTAATATTAAATGCCACCGATGGTGCCAAGCATAACCGAATGCTTCTGAGTGCCTTTCTGTCCAAAAGATCCCATTCAACCTCTGACATAGTTCCCTGATTCTTGGCTTTTCCTTCCAACGGCTTCCATAAATCCTTCTGATATAAATAGTCTTCCATTTGCATCTTCCATAACTGGAAGTTCTTCCCATTAAACCTGTCAACCCTCAACTTACCCTCATCTTCCATTGCTCCCACTCAACTGTGAGACGCCCACTTAACCGTGAGACTTTCCTGCAGAGGATAACTGAAAGACAACCTTGCTCTGATACCACTTGTTAGGATAAACCACAGATAGAAATAAAAACTACATGCAAATATAACCAATAACAGAAAATAATAGAACACACAGAAATGAACACAAAGCACCAAGATTTAACATGGTTCACCCAATCCCTGGGCTACGTCCACCAAACAGCAAGTTCGATCTTATTACAATCCAGTGATTACAACCTGATTACAATCCGTAATCCCTTACAGCTCAATACCGCCACAAGAACCAATTTCGTATCACCACACATAAAAATACCCAACCCTAAGCCCTTTTTATACAAGTATTAAATCGCTTTAGGGTTATAACATGTCGGCCATATGTCAGCCATAATATGTCGGCTACCATGTCGGCTACTTCCCAAAAAACTTTTTCGGGGTGATGCCCTGAACCCTACTATTTATGAAGTATGTACAATACTTTCCTGATCAGTCACCACAATCTAACAGTCATGGTGGAATTCTCCCCCATTGACATCAATGTCAAAGGTTTTAGCAACCATCAAACTCTACAACAACTATTTTTGACTAGCTCAAGTGTCCAAAGACATTGTTCAAAAACAACATCCAATAAAAGTCCTACATGACTTTTTCCATCACAAATACTCCCCCATACAAGAAGCATCAACATTCAATCCAAACAAATAATAGTGCTCTATTATACTGGATTGATGCACTCTTGCATCATCTACTCTTATGTAGGAAGGGGCATAACCCCTATAATACCTCACAAATACTCAAAAGTCTCTTTGGGAAGAGGCTTAGTGAAAATATCTACAATCTGCTATTTGGTGTTTACATACTCCAATCAAATTTTCTTTTCAACAACTTTCTCTCTCAACATGCAATACTTTATAGAATAGTGCTTGGTCTTAGAATAACACACTGGATTCTTAAACATATTTACTATGCTTGTGTTGTCATAATGTATGACAACAGGTTCACTGAATTCTATCCTTATATCCTTCAGCATCCGCTTCATCCAAACAACTTGATTACAATTGTTTGCTACTGCAACATATTCTTCTTCCTCTATACTTTGTGAGGTACAATCTTACTTCGTTCTTAGGCAAGAAACTAATGTTCCTCCAAGAAAAAAGGCTCCACCACTGGTGCTCTTTCTGTCATCCATAGTACCTACCCAATCAACATCAGTATAAGCATAAAGAGTGAAATCATTACATCTATCATACCACAATCTAAACTCTAGTGTTCCTTTCAGGTATGTAAATATCCTTTTAACTACTGCATAATGTGCTTCTTTGGGACCAACTTGGAATCTTGTAACAATTCCAATTGCATTTGCTATATCCAACCTCGTGTGAGTTAGATATTATGATCCTCCAATCATAGATCTATACTTCTTCTGCTTAACTATAGGTGTCTCAGCCTTTATAGATAACCTATGTGTAGTTACCATAGGTGTTCAAATGGGTTTACATGTTTCCAAACCAAATCTTTTCAGTAAATATTTCAAATAATTACTGTGAGAAATAAAGATTCCTTCTTTGTCTTGTATGATATGTAATCCTAGAAAATATTTCATTTCTCCTATCGTGCTCATTTCAAATTCCTTCTTCATTTCTTTTGCAAACTTATCACTTTCATCATCATTTCCTCTAAATACGATATCATCAAAAAATATTACCAAGATCATTAATCCATCATCAATTTCTTTCCAATAGAGATTACTATCTACCATACCTTTGCTAAATCCAAGATTTGTCAAATGCTTGTCCAACCTTGCATACCAAGTTTTGGGTGCTTGCTTCAAGCTATACAATGCTTTCTTCAATCTGCATACTATGTCTTTGTCATCTATTAAAGGACAACCTTCAGGCTGTTCTATGTATACCACTTCTTCAAGTTCTACATTCAAAAATTCTGACTTGACATCCATTTGATATAATTTGAATTTCTTATATGCTGCATATGCTAAGAATAACCTTACTAATTCTATTGTTTCCATAGGAGCATAGGCTTCATCATAGTCTATTCCTTCTTGTTGTGAGTAACCTTTACATAAAAATCTTGCCTTGTTCCTTACTACTTCACCTTGTTCATTCATCATGTTTATGAATACCCATTTAGTTCCTATCACATTATTGTCTACTGGTCTAGGGACCAATTCCCATGTCTCATTCTTTACTATCTGATCCAATTTTTCTTTCATAGATTGTTTCGAATAGTCATCTTTACATGCTTCATCTATATTCTTAGGTTCAACTTGAGATATCTAACATAGTTCTTCATTGATTCTACTTCTTGTTATCACACATTTATCTCTACTTCCAATGATCTGCTCAGGTGGATGATTCTTTTTCATATTCTTACTCGAAGTAGGAGTTGTTATCTCAACTCTTGGCTTGTACACTCAGGAACAACTTGCTCTGATACCACTGATGAAGGTACGCTCTAGTAACACTAACAAAGGTATACTCTGATACCATTGATGTAGGTACACTCTGATACCACTGATGTAGGGCCACACCACCCATACCAACTCACAACCAAAAATGCAACAAGATGGAGACAAGAGAGATGACAAAAATGCTTCATCACCAGAAAAGAGCACGTCACCAGAAAAGAGATGTTGAGGATTGTGCGAATGCAAAAAAGAAAGATGATCCAGTGGAAGAGCAAGCGGATGAAGAGGAAATTATTTGCGAACCTAAAGTTGAAGAAGATGAACAAGAAGAGGAAGAGCATGAAGATGACAAGATTTATGAACCTAAAATAGATCAAGATGATTCAAAGATTGCAGCAATGGAGGAAAAGTATATTGCCTTCATTGGAGATCAAGCAAGTGGAGTAGTTACATGCATTGTTGATGACACGAAAGAGGCAAGAAAAGATGAAGATGTCAATGAGGTAAATTCTTATGAATCATGGGATGTTGTCTTTGATATGAGTTTAAAAGATATTGATGATGGTTTGCATGAGGATCTTGTTAGTGATGTGTGGTATGCAAAGAAAGATTGGTATGGTGTTGCTGGGTTTATTACAGGTGTGATTAATTCAACAAGATTGAATGAGGATGAGAGTTGTACTTGGATAGAGTTCATTGCAGATGAGAGATTTCAACAACAGACACTTGTTCCGACTAGGTGTTGGAAAAGAAGAAAGAAGGAAATATATCGGCACCGAATACCATTTCCAGCTATGTGTTGGAGGAAGAGAAAAAAAAATAAAAATGTCAACAGTGGCTACTTCATTTTGTGAATCCATATTCACAAAATTTTTCCTACCATGGGAGTCGGATGCAAGAGCATCATGCATCAACAAAAAAAAATGTGGAAGATTTGCATGTTGGTTTTCTTGTCCCTGTTGAGGTGGAAGCTTGTGGTGAAGATGAAGATGGTTGTATATCTTTCTTTTGATGTCAAAGTGTGGGACACACTTTTCTATCTACCAAGGGAGTCTGATGCAGGAGCATCTTGCATGGGAAAATTAAATTAAAAAAAAAAAAAAGAGAACAAAAAAAAAAAAAAATTGTGGAGGAGAGAGAAAGTGACGAAAATAGAAGAAAAAATAATAAAAAAATAAAATAAGGGAAAAAGGAGAAAAGAAGAATAAAAAAAGGAATTTCTATTTTCAAGGTGCATGGGTGGCATAAATAGGAAAATAGTTCTCATTCCATTAATCGAGGTGTGTAGGTGGCATCTTAGAAGTTTGTGGAAAGTTCCTTAAATCATGCATTTAATATTTGTTGTGATCCGTAAAGGAAATTTAATTTTGTAATTGGGCCACATGGTGGTGTTTAGTTGTATTTAGGTGAAAATTCTAGAAGGTTGTAGATATTGTAGAAGGTTGTGGAAATTCTAGAATGTTGTGGATAAATCATGCTTTGGGTGGTAAGTACCTATTTAAGGAAGGCTTATGTTCATTTGTAATCAAGCTCTCAAGGTGTAAGCTCTTCAAGTAGAAGCTCTTCGGATGTAATTTCTTGTAGAAGCTCTTAGAGAGAAAATATCTCTTATATTGTAAGAATTTGGATTTTTTCCATTTGGAGAATATTGTAATGAATTGCAAGTATTAATAGATGCTTTATGAAGCATTTTTGTCATCTCTCTTGTCTCCATCTTGTTGCATTTTTGGTTGTGAGTTGGTACGGGTGGTGTGGCCCTACATCAGTGGTATCAGAGTGTACTACATCAATAGTATTAGAGCATACCTTTGTTAGTGGTACTAGAGCGTACCTTCATCACTGATGCTCTGACACCAATTGTTAGAAACAATAGTCCACCAAGATAACTAGGGGGGTGAATCAATTATCCAATAATTAAAACATTTATCAACCTTAAAAAAATCTTATCTATTCAACCAAAGTAAACAACAACCATAACAAGATGCACACAAACAATTACACTAGATATGTTAACTAGGGAAACCATTGATCAAAGGAAAAACTCAAGTGGAAATGATGCCCACAAGATGATGTACTAATACAAATATTCCTTGTTAGAGGGTGGACCCTATTAGGAGTCTATTACAACATTTAGTAGTACATATGAGTCCTTGTTAGGAGACTTTGAATCCTTGTTAGAAGATTCCAACCCTATTAAGAGTTGTACCAACCTAGTTAGGAGTTGTAGAAGATAGAAGAAACCACTATCCAAATAGCTTCTAGGGAAAGAGCACTGAACTCACTATCCAATTGATCTCTCAAATATTCCTTGCAAAATAATTTTATGTACTATCATTTAACTTCTTTCCTCTATCTTGTCAACTAGATCAATCATTTTCAAACCTTGTAGACTAGCACGAACCTCAGATCCAAGTATCTAACTTTAGATCAAACAATAAAACCTTAGCAATGAAGTTGTTGAGATAATGGGTGTTGCACACATTGCATAATGTTGTTATATTTTTATTTTATTATTTTATTTTATTATGTAATGTTGTGCCTAGATGGACGTGCAACATGTAAAGATTCCCATGGAATATTCTTGATGAGTTGTATTGTAACATTGTGAAAATATTTCATGTAATTATTTAATATTGGGGAAAAGAATTAAATGCCCAATATTAAATGTGGGTTCAGTGGGTTAGGTAGCACATGGTTTTAGCACATGGTTTATGTAATACCACTTAGTGGTTTTGTGGGACTTGCTACTATATAAGAAGCCACAAGGGTAGTTGTTGAAGTGTGACAAGGAGAAGACAAAAGGCAAGAGTCGAGCGGGACAAGGCTTGACAAGTTAGCCAAGGGAACATTTGTGAAGGTTGAAAGCATGGCATGGGATTGTGAATTCATGCTTGTTCACATAGTTTGCTCGGTTGTGGCTATGGCCATGAAGGCTTCCATGGTTGTATGGCAATGGTTTTTTTTGCTGAATAATACATGGTGATGGATGCTTTTGGAGGCTGGGTTTTTCCCTCAATGAGGGTTTCCCAGGGTATATCTTGTGTCATAATTTTGTGGGTATGTTTTATATTCTCTTCCATGTGGATTTTAATTCCATGTTTATTTCAGATCTATTATGGGTTATGTGGAAACGGTTATATGAGGCTGGGTTTTTCCCTCAATGAGGGTTTCCCAGGGTATATCTCGTGTCACAATTTTGTGGGTATGTTGTCTATTCTCTTCCATGTGGATTTTAATTCCATGTTTATTTCAGATCTATTATGGGTTATGTGGAAACGGTTGTATTCTTTGTTTCCAAGTTTCCTTACAGAAGTCTCCTTCACCTTCTCTCTACTCTCCTTATCTTTACATTTTTCTCTTCATGCTACATACAATCATTCACTTCCTTCCTTGCATGATAAATGAAAATGTCCTTCCTTTATATCAAATCCATAAAACAATTCCCTGAGTTGATTGTTACACCTTCTCAATTAATTATTATAGGACCATATTAAGAACATGTTACACTTAGCAATAACATTAATCTTTCCCCTTGCAATGTGAATAACTTTCCATACACATAACATTATGATGAGCGAGCTTAGCCATGCCATCACCAACATGTCTTCTTCACATCTTTAACTTTGGCTTCTTAGAATAACAAATCTACTAAGAGATATAACAAGTTTACAAGAACATGCCTCTATAAACTCTATTTTAGAACAATCTTCACCAAAATTTGCATAAGTTCTTCCAAACTTAATATCTTATTCTTTTGAGGTTAGCTACGTATACTAGACACATAGTATAATCTCCTTTTAACCTCCCTACTAAAAGTACTCAATGATCTGTCTGTACCAACTTGATCTTTACCACTATTCTTCTGTTAAATACCATAGAAAATTTCTATGTTGACATCAATGACAAACACAATCATTAATATAACATATCATCATGATAATGATCTAATCATGTTTCTATAGTACTCCCCCATATGAATATAATTAAAATTCATGCTTCCAACAGCTTCATGTGTAGTATATTTTTTCGTATAACTATTGACCCTGAAGGAAAATTGTCTATTAGTTTGAAACACTTAGTCATTTAGTAGGCAAAGTTGGTCAGTCATCTCTACAACTAAGCCAACATACATACTGAGCTACAATGTGAAGAAGTGTATATATTTAACATGTGTCAAGCAATAGTTATTGTCAAGAAATCCATAATTACCAAGCATTTTGGTAGTTACTGAATGATTTAGGAGGCAACATATATTGAGCAATTCCAAAGATAAATTCAATTTTGGCTGAGTCAGGTTCATGCCAAGGGAAAACATGAAGAGAAAGCATAGTTGAATGCTAGAAGCCATTTATGATGCATTACACAACTTTTGTATCTGGAATGGAAAAAAAATCAGATGTAAACCATTTTGTCAAGCATGAACCATGTTTCTAAGTTTAAGGTGCACACCTATAATTATAGATCATTAATCCCTATGTTTTATGACCAAACAATCAGAAAATAGGAAATATTAAGAGCATAAAAGAATAAATCCTAACTGTTTATCAAGATCTAGAAGTTTCTTTAGATGACTATAAAGAAAGGCTTTAAGGCAAAATTTCAAGTTGCTAAAGTTGTTAGCAAGAAGATTTCAAATTTGAAGGTAAATCAAAGGTTAAAGGACTAAGGCAACCAAGCAGTGCAAAGAGGAGATATTGCATATTAGTCACATTGAGGTGATTACATATTGGAAAGAGAAGATATTCCATTAACAATCAATTAAAAACTTTGGGATCATGGTATTATTTACATTCGAGCTAGTATATTAGGTGAATCTCTTAACAGAGTAGCCCTAACAAGCCTATTGTAAATCTCCTAATAGAGTGATCACTTAATTTTGATGTATAAATCCTTTAATCAATATAGACTTAAGAGTCTTATTAGCCTTTGTTAGAGAAGACCCCTCATAGGGTAGATCATCATAAGTGATCAAAATTGTAGCCCTAATAGCATTTATTATTGAAATAGTAAAGATTTTGTGGGTGTCATTCCCATTGAAATTTTACCTTCTCATTGGAGGGTTTTGCCATTACCACATATTGTTTTATGTGTTTATATTCATGAAATTAGGTGTTAGATCTGATATTACATGTTTTGTTACATAATGATGCATAGTTACTATCAAGGTTGAGATGTGTGGTAAATTAAGTTTGAATATGATTTATGTTTAAAGTGGTAAAATTTTTAGAGATCCCAATTCCCTCCCCCTCTTAGCATCTCACTTTTCCATTAGATTTCCAAAAATTGGTATCAGAGCTGAGCTCTCTAAGCAAAAAGTTTAACCACTTGAGAGTCAAAGATCTCAGAGATGGAAGCCTAAAAATTGGGAAAGGTGCTTAAGAATCAAAATCTTGAATTGTAGCTTGCATTTGAGAAATTCAAGGCTATAAAGGAGAAACTAAGGAAATCCCCGAAAAGATGGAAGGAGATGACAATTGAAAAAAAATGACACAAAATACTAGGAAGAAAGCATTGGGGACTTATGCAATGAAGGTATATCTAGTTAAAATGATACAACAATAACAAATCTATTAGAGAAGAACAAAATCCTAAATGAACAATTAAGAACATTGAAAAGAGAACATGAAATGGAATGAGTGATAACATGTGAAGTTACTGAACAAAAAAAAGGTTGAAGAAGATAAAGCAATGTCTGGTGAAGACAAGAGACAAATGGATACAAGATTTGATGAGAGGATAAATGAAGTAAAAAGGATGAAATAAAATCAATTTGACATGGTCAATTAGATATTAAGTGCAAATCATGATATTACAAGGAAAGTGGAAGAGATTATAAGTTCGAGTTCAGAGAATGACCAATTGAAAATTGAGTTGAGATATGGAAAGGAAATCATTGAAAGGATGAATGGATTTGGAGAGGCTATGAGATAACTTGATGAACATCTAAAAACTTAAAAAAGACCTCATTACACTACTAGATTAGGCTATACCAAGTTCACATCATCTACCAAGCAAGGAGGGTCATCAAAGCATGGAGAAAAAAGAAATACAAAACCAAAGAACAAGAAGCCTAGATGCTATCACGATGGAAAACCAAACCATACAATAAATGTTTGCAGGAGGAAAATTGGTAAGTCCAATCTTAAGCCTAAATTTGATGGTAATTATTTCAATTACAATAAGCATGGACACCAAGCATATGAGTGTAGATCTTAGACCAATAAGACAAAAGCTATATCTAGATTTGAAGGTTATTGCTACACATGTCAGAAGTGTTGAGTTGATGATCAAATCATTTGTTAGTTAGTGACTAAACACTTAACCAATTTGATTGGTTGCATTTCCACCAAGCTTCATAGATTCTATCGAGCTGATCAGTACAAACTGAGCTTTTTAGTGTTAACCGAGCTTATCATTATCTACCGAGCTAGTCATCTTAACCAAGCATAAGGAAGGTGGTGTTGACAAAACTATAGTGTCAACTAAGACCTTCAGTATCTATTGAGGTCTCCACTATTTTTCAAGTCACCAAATGCTAACAAAGTTTATGCCTACTCCTAAGTGATCAATGTGGACTAAGCACCAGTATCAACCAAATGCTAGAGCTTGCCAAGTTGATAGTGTTGTTGAGTGTTAGAATATCACCCAAGTGGTCTGTAGATCCTGAGTATCAGTAGTATGCTGACTTAGAAAAGATTTTTTGACCTTGTTGTTGTAGCTGACTCTAGAAGATAATTAATTGGATTAGTATATATATAATACATCTTATCATATCCAAGTGTGAAGAAGTAACACATAAGAAGTAGAATGAAAGCAAATTAGAAGATGAAGGATACAAGTAGTATAAGGAAAAGAAGAGCCTCATCCATCACATAAAGATGATTAGTTTACATCAAAGGAATCTCATACAATAAACCAAGTTATAGAACAAAGATAAAAAAATGGTTTATCCTAACAGATGCATTAGTCAAATCATCTAACAAGGTGGACTTAACAATATTAGGATGAATCTCTTAATTGAGTGCATGCTTCATTGTATTATATAAATCCTTTCACAAGGTAGACCTAAGAATCCTTATTTCTCCTATCAGGGTAGATCACTAGAAGTGATCAAGTGTAAGCCTTAACAGGCCAACTTTATACCATAGTCATAAAGATTATAGGTATCATCCTCACCCTATTTTTACTTTCTATTTGGAAGGTTTCTGGGTTATCAAATATTGTGTCAACTCTTACGAATGTTTTTAGTGCTTTCAGTCTTTCATGCATGCAATTAGATTAGAATATATTATGAAGGATTAATTGGTGAATAATAAGTTTTATTAGTTCTTGATTCACCCCCCCTCTTAATCACCTTGGCCGACATACATTTCCAACAATTGCTATCATAGCATTTGGTTCTCACACTAGAAGTTTAGTAGCTTGAGAAAAGATCAAATGCAATGGAAGTGTACAAACTAGAGAAAGCTATTGAGAATGAAAAGTTGGATATGATATTGGTCATGGATCAATTCAAGAAAATGAAGGAGAAATTCTCTCAATCCTTGAAAAGAAAAAAGGAACTAGAATATAATTGAATGACAATCTCTACATTGAAGAAAGAATTGAAGACATTTTCCAAGATAGAAGTTCAGATGAAGTTGATGCAATAATCAATAATCTACTTGAAAAGAATCTTACTCTTTATGAAGAAGCCAGAAAGATAAAAAGAGAACAAGAAATTCAATTAGTGAGAATGTGTGAAGACATGTAACAAAAGGACAAAGACAAAGAAGCAAAAAAATTGCTAATTGAAAAGATAGAAGAAAAGGACAATGAAATTCATCACCTATCTCTTTAGAAAGAAGATTTGATTGATCAAATAAATCATGCAAATAAATAACTTATCAACTTGAGGACAAAGAATGAAAGATTGTAGAATGATCTAAACATAAAAGCAAACCATTGAGAGGATACTAAAATCTCAATAAAGAATGAATTAATTGGACAATCAAACTCAATTTAGACACAAAGGTAAATAAGGATTAGTCAATAAAGATGAAGGTGAATCATCTCAACAATGAGCTCAAAAGAAAAAAATACCTACTTGTAATTATTGTGGAAAGACAAGGCATACATTGAACAAGTGTTGGAGCAATGGGAAATCAAAATTCAGTGGAAAATGTTACAATTGTAACAAGCCAAGACATAGAGCAAGTGAGTGCACATAGAAATCTAAATTTGAAGGAAAGTGTTTCAATTGCAACAAACAAGGGTAAAAATCTTCAGAATGCAAGACCAAGAAATGGAATCCAACATAAAAAATTGTGAAAGCTATCTTTGGTTGGGATCATATCACATGGTGTAGATGTCACTTATATGGTGAGCATGGTCATATTAGACCAAACTACATAAGAACTCACATGAGGAAGAGAGACCCTACAAAGAGATGTTTTGTATGTACAAAACTTGGACATCTAGCTAGAAACTATATGAACTGAGGTAAAATTGAAGATGAGAAGAAAGAAAAGGATGAGAATATCAAAAGTCAAATGAGATAGAAATACATAAAGAAATCTCTAGAGAATACAAATCAAAAATCTAAAAATGTTGACACCCAAGTCAATGAATTAGGTGAATCAACCATTTCAAACTAGTTATCCATAGAGATAATTGGAACTATGATTCAAAGGAATAATCTCATATCAATTCTAGATAAAAATCAAGAAGATCCAAAGTATTCTAGATGCACTGGGATCACCAAGTTAGATAATAATTGAAGTAATATCTTAAGACCTTACTGAGCAAGGTTAGGTTGCAAGACCTTACCAAGCAAGGCCAAGTTTCAAGACCTTACTAAGAAAGGTCAGGTTGCAAGACCTTACTAAGAAAGGTTAGGTTGCAAGACCTTACCAAGAAAGGTTAGGTTGCTACACCTAACCAATCTTGGATACAAATGGTGAGTTCAGAGATCCAACTAAGTGTTGGTGATACATACTGAGTTCAAAAAAACTAACTGAGCATATAGTTACCAAAGGTATCTACCAAGTTGATGGACTTAAGTGAGCATCTTATGACTATCAAGTTGAACAAGCTATCACTGAGTTATCTATCATACAATGCATTAATGACGGCTTGAAGAAATTTTTTGGTTAAAAGGTGAAATTGAAAAAATTGTTCTTCACTGCAAATTAAGAGCAAACAGAGTAGAGCATTCCTGAGCCCCTAAGCGATTGAAAGTGATTTAGTGAAATTTTTTCAAAGAGTTAGAAAAGTGAAGAAAGGTTTTGAGATTTTGATCAGAGGTGTTGAACATGGAACCTTGATGTTTAAACTATGTCTAGCAATCATGAAGGAACTAGATTCAGTTAGAGCTCATTTGCAAATTCCTTTAAAGGTACTCTTGATTCACAACATTATGTCATTCTATAATTTTTCAATTCAAGAATTGGGTATGTTTGAGATGAATCAAGCATATGAGGCATTCTGTGTGGATGGAAGTTTGAAACCCAAACATAAGTATTTGGCAACAAAGGTTTTAACTCATATTTTACATATGCCAAGCGATTTCCAAATCAAATGGATTAGATTTATCCTAAGTCATGTCCATGACATGCAATTTTGTCTTGATCAACCTATTTAGATAACAAAGAAAATGATTCATAGGGTTACTGGGTTGCTGATGCTCAACAAAGAAAATAAATAAAAAACCCTAGGTCAAGTTGAGCTAGTGAAGAAGACTTTTTCCAAGTGAGATGGTGGAGGAATGAAGTTGAATGGCATTATAGACATGGAAATCAAGTTTAGAATCCATATGATTGCTCACAAAATTTATAGTTCTAGTAGACTGAACAACATTCCATATAAAGATGTGGACTTAGCATACAAAGTGCTCAAGAACAACCTATCATTTGACCTTGGCGACTTGCAACTGAACCAACTAAGAAAGAATATGAGAGCATTTGAGTGTCAAAGACAAATCCATGTAAGTTTGGCTCACTTTTGACATGTCTATTATTTTATGTTAAGAAATTCTTCCCTTTCAAAGGCACTATAGCTTGGAATAAAGACAAACCTATTCTTCATTAAATCAATGAGTTCATAGCTAAAAGAGGAGACAATTTTGAGGGCATCATGGATGAAAATTTTGAACATTCAAGGAAAGGATGTAGAGTAGATTCAGGTTATCCAAGCAGCTAGCTGATGACTATGAAAATGATATATGTTTCCTTGTGGACTATGCCAAGGTGTATATTTAGGTAGTCAGTCCAAGAATAGCATGGGTAAAACCTCTTGGATATGAGGTATACATTGATGACACAAGAGATATTGTTGAGGCTCTTGTCAATGAGCTAGTGGACCCTAAGACACTATATTTTGGAACCTATGAAGAGGCTAAGACCAAGATTTATTTGGAAATTAAGCTACCTTAGGCTTTGAAAAGAGGAAAAAAATAGGTTGAGAAAATTAAAAATGAGAAAAAAAAATCAAGTTCCCTTGTTCTACTAACAGAAGGAAAGGGTGATGATATTGAAGAAGAGGAACATGCAGAAGAAGAAGAACAAGAAGAAGAAGAGCCTCCCAAGAAAAAGAGGAAGGTAATAATAAAGAAACTAACTAAATCCTTACCTTCCTTCTTCACCAAAAGGTGTGCCAAGTCTAGGAAGAAATTGAAGCTTCAAGACGAGGATAATGAAGAAGAGCAGAAAATAACCTTTAAAATTTCTTCTCCCACTTTTGAGGAAAGACTAAGAAGATTTCAAGAAGGTGGAGGTATGGCTGGCTTTAAATTTCTTAAATATGAAACAAGGAGTAAAGAAGAGAAAAAGAAGATTGAAGAAGCCCTAGTGGCTAAAATGGCTAAGTGGAAGTACTCCCAAGAAGAACTGACCAAACAAGTTCTTGATATCTTACTAAAGGCTATTTCACATCAATACAATATTGTAGTAAATATTGCCAGAGATATTAGGGAACAAACCTTAAGAAATACAATTCCAAATCTTTGTGATAAGGAAGTACAAGAAGCATTGAAAAAGAATGAACATAAACTAACTCCTGGGTTTAATGAATTCATGTCTCTATTTAAAGATATTGAAGTTGTGGTGCAATTAAATACAAATGCATGGAAGAACATCTATGGGTTACATGTTATAAAGTCTACTAAGAGTTTGTAAAAGTAGATGATGTTGATGATAAAGAAGATAATGATGAGAAAGATGATGAAGAAGATGTGGATGATCATATAATCAGTGAGGATCTACTTGAGATTCAAGATATCCAAGATTATGATCCTAAGAAGATAGTAGTAGAGGTAATGACCTCCCTTCCTAACTCTTTAAGCAAAGCCATAGTGCCATCTTGCTTAGACAAGGTTACTACCAATTTACAATCAATTGATGTAAACATAGTTCCATCAAGCACCCAATTGACTATTGGAGTCATTTTACCGAGTGCAATGATGAGTGTTGTTTCTACACTTCATCCACTGAGAAGCAAGCTTCACTCTTCATAGCAATAGGCTAGACCGAGTCTCAACAAGGTATTGTTAATATTCCTACTATTATTGATGTTTCTCCTATAATTAATACTATTTCTACTTTTATTGTTTCAAAAAATAAGTGCAATGACAATTGAGGTTAAGTCTCAATTGAGCAGAAAGGATTTGATAAAAGAAATTATTCCTTATACTATTCAAAAACAAAAAGGAAAAGAGGTAGAAGCCTCCATTGATGAGATTGACCTAGAGGAAGACATATCATACTAGATTGGGATCTCTACAATATAACTCTTGATCAGATGGACACTTTAGGAGAGCTTTGGAATAAAAGGGAAAAATAGCAGAAGATGAGAGCTGAAAAAGAAGAGAAATCAAGTGCTTGAAGACATTAAGGGTATATTTTTTGATGAACTAAGAATCGAGGTTGATGAGAAGAAACTTATATTGGATTAACTTGTTGATATTATGGACAAGTTTAATGAAGATTTGAGTGGACAAGAAAAAATTCTTGTAGAGGACAGAAAAGAAATTTGAAAGAAATTTTTTGGAAAAAGTGGCACATAAAATTGCCATTGATCAAGTGGAATTGTCCACTATTCTTGTAAATTTTGAAAATTCTATTAATAACATTTTTTGATTATTTGTAAAGTTAAGTGGCATTGCCAATTTTGCAAAGAAAATAAAGGAGAAGTTGTCAAAAATTGATGCTGATCTAAAGGCAAGTGCACACCAGTTGTCACTTGACCCTAGCACTAACTCTGCACATTCTATAAAGATCAAGTATTTGAAAGACTTGTAGATAAAATTGTTGAGGGAAGAAGCTAGAATAAGGGATACACAAGTAGATATTTAGAATATGATAATTCCCAACATGGATATAATGAAAAAACCTATTGTGCATACAAAACCATTAATCCATCGCAACAAATTTTCAATTATTGATCACATGATGTAATTATTAGCTAAAGTGTGGATAGCTTTGCATGCTTCCAAAGTTTTTCAAGGGAATTGGGACAAAACCATGTCCATAATTTTGAAGGTACATAGTGATTTCCTTTCACATTTTGGTGTTACCTTGTAAATATGAATTTTTGGAATTTGTGTCATTATCAAGGGGGAAATTGTAACACGTAAGAAGTAAAATGAAAGAAAATTAGAAGGCAAAGGATACAAGTAGTATAAGGAAAAGACGAACCTCATCCATCACATAAAGATGATTAGTTTACATCAAGGGAATCTCATAGAACAAACCAAGTTGCAAAACAAAGATCAACTTCTGGTTCATCCTAACAGGTGTATTAGTCAAATCATCTAACAAGGTGGACTTAATAGTCTTATGATGAATCTCCTAATTGAGTGCATACTTCATTGTATTGCATAAATCTTTTCACAAGGTGGACTTAATAGTCCTTATTGCCCCTAACAAGATAGATCACTAGAAGTGATCAATTGTAAGCCTTAACATGCCAAATTTATACTACAGTCATAAAGCTTATGGGTATCATCCCCACCCTAGTTTTACTTTCTATTTGAAATATTTATGGGTTATCAAATATTGTGTCAAATCTTATGAATGTTTTATTCCTTTCAGTCTCTTATGCACACAATTAGATCCGAATAGCTCATGATAGATTAATTAGTGAATAGAAGTTAAAGTTTTATTGGTTCTTGATTCTCCCCCCTCTCAGTCACTTGTGCCCACATACATTCCCAACAAGAAGTATGGTTGTAAGCTACAAGATTTCATATCTAATGCAAATCACAATTGGACACCTAAAGGTCAAGGCAATGCAAGAACTTGGGATTATAATACTTAGGCTACTTGTTAGTTATGTGGAAAGTATGGACATATCATAGAAAATTATGCAAGGATGCATCTAAGAGAAAGATCAAGAAACTGAAGAAACTTTGGTCCAATATACTTTCACTATCAAAATTTCAGTCACCTAAGAATAGACTATATGAACTGAGCACCAACATCCAATAATGAAGAGAACAATGGAATACCAAGGGTTAATGCTAAAGAAGTGAGAAGCTAGATGAATCAAATATAGAAGAAGAAATTTGAAGGAGTCAACTACTCAAATGATGAAGTTGTGATCACCCAATCCAATGGATTAGGTGTTACCCCCATCACAAACTAGGATAAAGAGGTAAGTACAAAATTGTATTGCAAATTTCTAAATCATACATCAGTTCCTAATATTGAAAGTGCAAAAGTCTAAATGAGCATATGATTAGATGCACAAGGACATATTTAAAGTATTGAACCAAGTAATGTGTATGGATGCCAAGTTGAGAAGTTAAAAATTGATAAGTAGTAGCATTATTGTTAAGTGGTTGAGTGAACTTGCTAGACTGGATCATAGTATTGGCCAAGTGGAGTAGAAGGAACTGTGATTACCAAGTTTTTGAGAGAATCTTGAAACAATCCGTGAGTCACTCACTAAGGGTAAAAAACATTAATGAGGTCCTAAATTGCATTTTTGACCCTTTTAACAGATTTCACTATTCATTTTGATCACATTCCTTTAGATGTTTCAAGAGATAGAAAGTTTGAGCAATTTCTAGGTGAAGTTGATTGAATTTGCAAAGATCTTATAATGCATCATCAACACCTAGAAGTGATTTGGAGAAATTGTGTTGATACTAAGTAAATAAGAGTTTCAAGATCAAACTCTAAACATGAAAATAACATCAAGTTCAATTATTGCAGAGAAAGGTGAAGCATCAAAGGTTAGTAATGCAAAAAATTATTTTCCTACAATTGGTGATATCACTTGGAGTAAGAAGACGCTAGTAAAACAAAAGATTAATGAATTTATTGGTCAATTGGGAGATAATTTTGAGACAATACTAGATGGCTATTTTGAATAGTTCAAATAGAAGATGAAGAATAGGTCAAGGATACCTAAATCATTGTTTGATGACAACACCTATTTCCTAGTTGACACAAATAGGACCTATATTCAAGTATTCATGCTGAGGATTACATGGATAAAAATAGTGGGTTATGAAATTAACATAGATGAGGCTATAGCTTCCATAAAAATATTGCTAGATGAACCCATTGATAAGGATCCCAAGCCATTTGGCACATATGAGACTGCTAAATTTAAAATTATGATGTAGAATAAAGTCCCAAAGTTGGAAATAAAAAGAAAAAGGATGATAGAGAATTTGGAGAGAGTTCTAGGAGAATGTTTCAAGCAAGAGGTACCACTACAAATAACTAAAGGTAAAGGTGAACATTTATCAAGCGATGATAAATAAGAAGAAGATAATGAAGAAGAGGAAGTTGAAGGAAAAGTAGAAGAGATAGCGGTAGTCATACCTCAAGGAAGAAAAGGGAACAAGAAGGAAGAAAAGCCTACCCCTACTATATAAAGAGTAACAAGACAAAGAACAAGGAAAACTACTATTGTAGTTGTCGAGCCATGAAAGAAGGGGGTGCTTAAAGTTCAAAAACTAGCACAAGGGAAGATCTTAACAAAGAGAAAAGGTAAAGGTTAGGTTCCAGGTCCTTGTAAAACCTGGTTTTGAACTTTGGATAGTTTATTTTGGTGGTTCTAGGTCCTTGTAAAACCTTCTTTAATGTTTTTTTTGTGATCTTAGGTTTTAGGTCCTTGTAAAACCTAGGGTTCCTTATCGTTTATCTTTCTTCTTGCTATAAGGGGTTTTGGGTCCCTTCAAAACTTATTTTTTCCTTAATCTAAAAATAAAGAGAAAAGGTACCACAAATGAAGCTGAGTTGAGAAAAAATATAAAGAAGAAAAGAAGAAGGCTCATAATCTCAAAGGATGATGAAGAAGAAGAAATAATTGAATAAGAGGAAGCAAGTTAGTTCAAGGTTGTTGTACACAAGAAACCCTTGATAATTGATGAGGTACGTGAAAACATTAGGGGAAGTGTAGGCTTATCTAGATTTCATTTTTTAAAATTTGACAAATTGAGTAAGGTTGATAAGAATAAAGTAGAAGAAGCATTAACTAACATGATGGGAAACTTCAAGTATACTCCATTGATGGAAAACTTCAAGTATACTCCATTAGAGAGAAGAAATATGATACCTAATGAGTTAAATAGAAGGATAGATGAAAAATGGAAGTTTGCACTAATGACTGAGAGGTAAATAAGGGAAGGAAAACTTTCCCAAGTGATGCCAAAATTGAATATGAAAAAAATTCCCAAATCTATGAAAGATTACAATAATAGATTTATTCCTAAGAGGAGAGCTTTCCTGATTTTGAAGAAAAAAGTATAAAATGTTGTAGAAGAAAGTAAAGTTACATGGAAGAATATATTCGGGTTAATTCTTGATGATGAGTTAAAAGATTAGGAAGAAAAAGATGACCAAGAATAAATTTAATTGGATAATAAAGAAGATATTTACGATGACATAGAAAATATTGTTGACTCTATTCATAATATGGTACAAAAGAATGAGGGGAAAATATAAATAGTTGTAATTGAAGTTAAACTAGAAGAAATCCAAAGAAGGAATGTAGAAAATGTAGATAGTGTCAAGGCTAATATGAATAATAAAAATGAAGGTCATATACAGACCGAGTTAGTACAAATACCAACCCATGAAGAATTGATGGACCCAAATCTCGTGATAGTGCAACTAAGAGATTACTCAAAGACTAGAGCATAGGAGTTCACACAATAGGTATAATCTATACCTATTACCTCTACTATTACCATTGTTATAGTTAGTCCAAATCAAATACAAGGTGAAGAAAATATTGGTCATGTCGAGCAACAGAGTTTGTCGACCAATGAAGAGAAAAATACATAATTGTCTAAAAAAAGAAGATTCCACAGAGGGAAATAATAATGTAAATACTGAAGGTGAGAAGAAGAGATCCTAAATGAAAAATTAGACCAATCTACTACCAGTGAGAGATTGAGTGCCTCAAAACCTCAGATTGAGGGAATTAAGGAGGTTGGACAACTGAGTTGCATTAGTGAACACACTACTAATGTAGACAAGGAGTAGAATAGTGAGCCTGTACATAAAATTACTAGTACACAATAGATTGAGATTGTTGGTACTAAGGAGATTTCTAGACCAAACTTAGAAGTACAAACTAAGGTCTACAACTGGTAGTGCTGAGCTCTAGTACCCCAAAATCTGAAGGAAATTTTTTTAAAAAGAAGATGAAGTAGTCACCACAAGGAATAATAGGTAAACTTGTTACACTTAATGAAGACATTGTGATTCCTAATTGGGACACAAACCATTTAACTTATGATTAGATGAAAATAGTTGGTGAGTTTCTAGCTAGAAAGACAAAGCAAGAAGAGATGAGAAGAGAGCATCAATAGAAACAAGTACTTCACAAAATTAAAGATATATTTCTTGAAACTATTGATGTAGAAGATTTGAATGAACATGAACCTATCATTGATAAATTGGTAAAAAAAAGTGAAGTTAAATGACCCTGATATAGATACAAGGGAAAAATTAATGTAGAGGTCATAAAAGGAAATTTGAGAACAAGGTGATGGAGAAAGTTTCCACTTAGATTAGAGTAAAACAGGTTGAGCATTCTAAATAATTTGGATAAGTTAGTTTTGAATTAAATATATTATTTATAAAGTTGTGTCAATTTCCATTGATTATAAAGTAGACAAGAGAACAAATGGACAAGATTTATGCTAATTTACAACAAAGTGGTAATTCAATGACCTTAGTTGTAAGTTCAAGTTCAACACATTTTTCAAAGTTAAGATTTTTGCAAGGTAAACAGTCTAAGTTGATGTAAGAGGAATGTAAAATAAGAGAAGAGATCACAACACTGCAAGATTTTTTGACACCTCAATTAGAGGTAATGCAAAGACATTTGGAGACTACCAAGGATCTCATCAAGAGCAACGAATTTTTTTCTATTGCAGACAATATGTTGAATTTAGATGCCAAATTGGAGATTGAACATCACGTTATTAAAAAAATCAAGAATAATTGGGATAATACAATGTTACTAATTATGAGGTCACATAAATCATTTTTGATTGAGTTTGGCATAATCCCCGGTCCCCAACTTAATGTTACTATGAGGTAACCATTGAAAAAACAAGGGGTAAACATTGTAAAGAGAAACACAAGGGAAAAAATAAATACTGAGAAACAAAGCAATGTAGATTGTTATCAAGCTAAGGAATGAAGCACACTTAAAGGGAGAGTTACAATTTTGAAGTTTTGTCATGAGTGATTTTTTTACAACGATAAGTGGTTTTGCCACTAATGCCAAAGGGGGATATTTTTGACTTTGAAGGAAAACTAGATCTATTAGTGAAAAATATTTAGTGATTTACTAGCAGATTTGGTCAATCATCACCACGAATGAGCCACCATATAGGCTGACTTATAACGTGAAGAAGTGTATATATTCAACTTGTGCCAAGCAGTAGTAGCTATCAAGAAATCCATAGTTGCTAAGCATTTTAGTGGTTATTAAGTCACTCATGAGGAAACATGTACTAATAAATTCCAAACATAAATTCAATTTTTGCTAAGTCAAGTTCATGCCAAGGGACAACATGAAGAAAAACCATAGTCGAGCGCTAAAAGACATATATGCTGAGTCACACAGTTTTTGTATTTGAGTCTAGAATGACACAAAATCATATGTAAACCATTTTTTAAGCACAAAACATGTTTCTAAGTTTGAGGCACTAATCAAGGAGGTAATTATGCTTGTAATTACAGATCATTAATCACTTGTTATATGATCAACAAATCAGAAAATAGAAAAGACTAAGTAGAAAAAAGGATAAATCCTAATCATTGATCAAGATCTATAAGTATCTTTAGATGGATATAAAGAAAATGTTTAAGACAAAATTTAGGGTTTCTAAAGTTGTTGGCAAGAAGATTGTGAAGTTGAAGGTGAATTAGAGATTAAAGGACTAAGGTGACTAAGCAGTGTAGAGAGGATTGTTGACATATTAGTCAAGTTTGTTAGTGACACACACTTATTTAGATTCTGTATAGTTACCAAGCTCATTGAATAGTTTGTGGTGTTTTCCATGTAATTCAATAGCCATCGAGCTTCTACAGTTGCTACCAAGTCTTTTGGACTAATTCTAGTAGTTATCATGTAGATTCAGTTAGTGTGAAGTTTACCAGTTCAAACCAAGGGGTTCAAAGTATACCAAGTATTATTAGTGGTTACCGAGTTTTTAATTCATGTGATGTGAAGCCCATGCTTATCGAGCATCACATTATCTACCAAGTTCACAGTTTAGGTGATTGAAAGCCAATGTTAACCAAGTTACTTCATGGTAACCAAGTGATTTAGTGTTTCCCAAGTTGCACAATGTCTACTGAGTCACCAGTGCAAACTGAGTTTAGGAATACTTGAAAGTGATTAGTATGGACTGAGCTTCTACATCTACCAAGAGCATGATGATGCCAAGCAGTGACAGTGGATGTCGAGTATCATAAATTCATCGAGTCAGTCTTTAGAACCAGAGTATCTTCATATGGGCTAACTTTGTAATTTTTGTGTTAACTTGTGTCATGGCTGACTTTGTCATTTTGTAAATTGGATTGGTATATATATGTGATGTATTGTATCATATCCAATGTAATATATAATGGAAATTTAAGCAAGAGCAAGAAAGTGTAAGAATGAAAATATGAAATGAATGTAGTAGATAAAGAATTATGATTTTGAGTTTCCAGATTAAATTGCATAAAGATTTTTGTCATCAACATTTCAAATTAGACTACATGATCCATCATGAGGATGAGAGAGCAAGAGATGTAAAATAATGTAAGTTGTAGATTTAGCATAGATCACCAAATAAAGGAGACCAGAGAAAGGGATTGCACACACCCCAAAGTTAGAAATAATAATAATAAAACAAATGATGTGAAAGACTAAACAAGAACGCATCGAACAATTGCAAGAAAAAAGGTTAATAGTAAGGGAGAGAAAAAATAATAACCGATCTAAATCCAAGTGAAGCAAGCCTATAGATTAAGAAGGTATGTGAATGTGTAAATTACCTATATATATTATATACTTATATATACATTATATATGTATATATATATGCATATAAATATTACATATATATAAGTATATAAATATTACATATATATATATATATAATATACTTATATATATATGTAATATGTATATTACATATATAGATAAGTATATATTACAAATATAATATAATATATATAAAAATAAGCATGTATATATCTATATTACATATATAAAAGTATTATATATATATATATATTACATATAGATAATTATATATATAATGACTAGATAATAATGTGTATAATAAATGCTTATACATGTATTATATATATAAGTATATATTAAACATATATCATATCTATTATATATATATATATATATATATATATTGTCATGCCCAAAATACGAGGGCAAAAACACACAATTTTTATTTTTATTTAAAGTTTATAATTAAGTTCACTAAGTTTGATAAGTTCAAATCAACAAAGACATAGGTACATAGCAAAACAACAACACGGTTCTCCTAATAGTGTCCTGACATTTCCATTCAAGTTTCTAATCAATGAGTATGACTAGATCGTCAAACTTAAACTTTCATTGTTTAATTGATTAATTAAATTAAACAATCCAATTTCAATTTATTAAAGAATTTATCACATTGTTACTTTTATATACTTTTAAAAACATTAATGAACAATGCATTTAAATCATTCAGATAAAATTAGTTATTAAAACATGAGAAAATTATTAATTAACCATATAATTGGTTCATTCGAATAATTATAAGTCTAATTATTTCGAAATATTTGAAATAAAAAGAACTTCTAATTAATATAACATTACATCCTTAATTAAACTTCATTTAAAATTTAATTCAAATCAAAATTTATTTAAATATATGAATTATTAGAAAATAAACATTCCTCATAAAATAACAATATAAATTAAATTAAACATGACTAAATACTAAAGCAAAGCAAAATAACATTATCTATCAATATATACTACACTAATATTATAACACTAAATTAATCTACATTATGACTATCTACAATAAAAAAATTACAATTTAAATTATACTAATACTAAAAAATAAATAAATTAAATTACTAATAAAATAAAAACTAATTAATATTTAAATTAGAACTAATTTAATACAACTAACTTAATATTTAAACTAAACTAATTTAATATAAACTAGCTAACTTAAAAACCCACTAACATTCAAATTTAATACTGCCCACATACCCCTAAACAAGTCTACACATTAATGACATAATCATAAACTAATTAATTTTATTAACGTGTAACACATATTAATTATTAACACTAAAACAAAACTACCTACAAAAAAAAACTATCCTACTAACATCCTAAACAATCTCCCCACTCCTTTCCACATCCCTTTCTCCCCCTACACCTAGAACCAACATCCCCATGTGGCAAGAAGCTTAACAAATCGTAGCCCAAGGTGAGAAGACAAGCACACTGGCCTAGGAAGAAAAAGGCTATGAAAAATTGTTTGGGATATAAACTAATCTATGTACATTCAAAACTGCCCATACTTAATTGCTAATTTGATTATGACAAGTGGGGGGCACGTGATCCCAAGGTTATACACTTGTAGAAAATTCACATGGAGGGAGGATATAATGATGGGTAACAAAAACAAGTCACATCAAAACTTTGCAAAGCCAAGGCTAATTTGTAGGCTGCTAGGAGGAGTAAGATAAGTTTTAAATCTTCAAACAAATCTACTCACTTAAACTCATTCACAGGTACATTTGACAAGATAGGCCCCACTAATTTTAAATTCAAAAACAACATTAATGCAAGCCAAGTGAAGAGGTCTATGCCTAGGGAAGATGAAGGAAGTAATATTTAAAAGTTAAGTGGTAGCTTAGGGATAAGATAGGATAGGAGTTATGTTATAAAGTAAAGTAGTTAGAAAATTTAGGATATTAAAAGTATTTACCTTTTCTATTTTTTTTTTGAATTTAAATTTAGAATAAAGAATCAACAGAGAATATTATCTGTTATCACATGAGAAAATAATTTATTTGCCCATACAAAATCCAGAGAATTTTTTTACTCTCTAGGGGCAATTTTTTTTCTAAGTGTTAGAATTTTGCTAATATAGAATTTGCCAAGGGGAATATTTTTGAGACCTATATTTTTTTCCCTCTACGTATTGAATTACACCATCATCTCTATTAGACCATGGGGAACGTTATCATGTATTTATTTTATTTTCTTGTTGGATTTAAAACATAGCATTATAACGTATTGTGGGTACAATAGTGCAGGATTAATTTCCATTAAATCAAATATGAAAGAAAGCAAGATGATATTTTAAAAAAAATTCATGTAACTACAAATTTAATTGACAAGATATGAATTTAAATTGCTTACTTATATGCCATCATTTTATCCAAATAACATAAATCTGGTGGATGAAATTTCAAAGTATATAATTGTCACAATAAGATGAATCATCATCATATCAAATTTGAAGTAAGCATATGAAAAAGAAAAATTGAAATACTATAAGACTCAAATGCAAGAATAATAATCAATCTCTTTTCTATTAAACCACCTGATTCAAAGTTTCCATTGGGAAAGAGCCAATAAGAAAACCTGACATTTTTGCCACTTCAATAATAAGTTTAAATACATATTACACATGATTTCAATCCTGAGGAGAAATCTCCTCAACATAACTGAATTTCAATAACAAGTTGAATTTCCTTCTTGGCCCTTAACAAGGGATCTATTTTGAATTCTACAAACCATCATGGTGATCATGGAGAGAATGAAAACTGATCGGGAGACAACCAAACATGACACAAAGACAAAATTAGACATTCACTCCCATCTTGATTTTACACAGTAGGTTCAACATTGAACCAAACTAGGGAGAAGGTGGATTTTTTCCAATAGGAGACATTAGACACAACACCAAAATAGGTGTCCTTTCAGGGCTATAATATTAAGAACTTTCGTTCTTCCATTCTTACATTCCAATACTCATATGTGGTTTGTGCTGATGAGTAGGGGCCCATAACACCCTACCCTCTCTCCCTCTTCTCGTCCTGAGAAGAGACTCTACACTGTTGGAGTCCAACTAAAGCCCTTCCTCCATACATGGCCATTTCTACCCTATCCGAGGGTGAGTAATGCCAATACACCCAAACAATCCCTTCAAAAATTCAAAACAAAACACAAAGGAAAGGCATTTAAGAAAACCTATTTTCAATCCCTCCCAACATACTCAACACACACAAACATACATAAGCAATAAAATTGAAACATGAAGCACAACATGAAACCAAAATGAGGTGAAGTATTCCTACCTTCAAAAATTAGGTTATGGAAAATGAACAAGTTTGAGATGAGCTTCCTTTCCTCTCCTTCTCCTTCAATACTCAAATCCACTCTAAAACTAGAGGTTGGGTGAACACCCCAAATCCTCTCAAAATTTCCTCTATATAAGATCCTAAACTCAACCACCTCTAAAAGAAATAACTCCTCGACTTGCCCAAAATTTCTAGAGGCTTCTAACACAACTAGACCTAAGGCTAACCTCAAAGTTTAGTTAAGGTCATCCAACTCATGATGGAATCAATCAATTTTCGCAACAAAGAAAAAATTAAAAATTTGAGTGACCATAAAAGTCAACAAAAGGGGCTAGGGGGGTCGAAAATGCCCCCAACCCATACCCATACCCCTTGGGTACATAGATTTCATGATTTGAGGCCTTAGGGATTAATTAGGGACCTATCAAAAGTTGGCAAAATTTTAGGACTTACTAACAACCTTCAAAATGTAGATTAAACACTAATTTAGATTAGGGGTAATTAATCTTGATTACTAAATAATTAGCAAAGAGATCACTAACCTAGTCTGACTTGGATCTTTAGGTTACTCTGTTAACCCTAATTATCATGCTGGAATGCATATACAATTCATGAGTGTCAAACGACACTATAAAAACACTATTATGAAACATTAACATTTACTGATTATAGAATGATACATTCATACATCTCACGATACAAATAAAATATTAACAACAAGGTTTCCACAAATGGTACATAGGGTTTAGTTTCATTTCTTTGTTAGATTTCTCAGCTAAAATATCCTGCACACTTATTGTACACATCGGTAGCTCAAGAAAATCACATGCATATATGTATATAACGTATCAGGGAAATCACATAAATTAAAACATTCATCTTTCAAATAATCAGTTGTTTATCTCATTCTACTCATATTTTCAATCATTAAGATTGCATTATCAAAGTGTTAATTCTGCATTCACTTCATCAATATATATGTTCATAAAGTATTAAATGAAAAAATTAAATATTTGAAAGTAAAGTATCACACAAGATGAAATAACATAATATGTTTAGTGTATTTGATAGTGTCTCGACATATCAAGTCATGAGTATCAAAATAATAAAGTATCAACTATGCTACGATGGGTTAGGGCGAGGCCTCACCTCCTCCCCCACTAGGTATGAACTTCCTCCTGGAGTTCATCAAAAAGATAAGGGTACTGAGATCACATCCATGCTGCATCCTCCCATGAAGCCATGACTTCATCATAACAATCCCACTAGACCCTAACCTGGTCCAGCTCTCAACCTTGAAGAGCTAGGATCTGTCAGGCAATAATATAGATAGGCTCAAGCACTAGCTACCTATTTGACTCCACCTGTAAAGCATCCCAATCTATAATATGAGACTCATCATAAATGTATCCTCTAAGTACTGAAATGTGAAAGACATCATGGGTGCATGATAGGCTAGGTGACAAATCTAAACAATATGCAACTGGTCCTATCCTCTCTAGGATCTCAAATGGTCCAACGAACTGGGGTGCCAACTTATAGCCCTTTTTGAATCGAATCAAACTCTTGTGTGGTTGCACCCTCAAGAAAACTCTATCTCCAACCTGATACTCTCAATCTATCCTCTTCACATTAGCATACTTTTTCTGCCTATCTTGTGCCTCTCTTAGGCATTGTCTAATTAGGGTCACCTGCTACTCAATCTCCTTTACTAACTAAGGACCAATAGATACTCGATCCTCAATCTTATCCCAACTCAAGGGCATTTTACATGGTCTTCCATACAAGGCATCATAAGGCGACATACCTATGGAGGAATGGTGCCCATTGTTATAGACAAACTTGACAAGATGTAGGTATTCCTCCCATTTGACTTGATGTCCCATCATGTACATATGTTACATGTCCTCCAAAACTTGATTCAGTCACTCAGTCTGACCATCGGTCTGAGGATGGTATGATGTACTAAAATTGAGCCTAGTGCCCAAAGCTACTTGCAACTCTCTCCAAAAGGATGAAGTGAACAATGAGTCTCTATTAGAGATGATCTTATAGGGAATGCCATGAAGTCTAAAAATGTCTTGCAAGAACACTTGAGCTATGTCTCATGCTATGTATGTAGTATGCACAGGTGAGAAATGGGCAACCTTGGTCAACATGTCAACTGTCACCAAAATGGCATCATGGCGGCGAGATAACATGGGGAGACCAAAACTAAAATCCATAGATATAGCATCCCACTTCCACTCTACAATCTCATGAGGCTAAAGAATCCCATCAGGATGACAGTGCTCTGCCTTCACCCTTTGACACTCGAGGCATCTTGCAACTATATCAGCAATCTGCACTCTCATGCCTGGCTAGTGATACAACTGCCTCATATCTGCATGTAACTTCTTAACACTAGGGTGCGCTACATAAGGTGCTCTATGAGCCTCAAGTACAATGAGCTTGTGCAAACCCCCAATGGAAGGTACATACATATGTCCTCTATGATGCAAAAGTCTATCAAACTCTAAGAAATACTCTGAATACTTCCCTTCCAAGGGTCTCTGAGAATGCACTATTTGACTAACTTCTACATAAAGCTCATCTATTGGCAAGTGCTATAGGATTTTCTCTCTTAAATTGGTGCAAGTAGTCAGATGATAGCTCATGGCTCCCTCGTATGCCTCCACCATACTTATATATAAAAATAAGCATGTATATATCTATATTACATATATAAAAGTATTAATTATCTATATATATATATATATTACATATAGATAATTATATATAACGACTAGATAATAATATGTGTATAATAAATGCTTATACGTGTATTATATTTATAAGTATATATTAAACATATATAATATGTATAATATACTTTATATAAGTATATATTATACATATATTATATATGTATAATATATACTTATATAAAGTATATATATACAAGTATATATTATACATATTATATATGTTTAATATATACTTATATATAATACACGTATAAGCATTTATTATACACATATTATTATCTAGTCGTTATATATATAATTATCTATATGTAATATATATATATATATATAATAGGTAATTAATACTTTTATATATGTAATATAGATATATACATGCTTATTTATATATATTTATAATATATAAGTATATATTATATTATATTTATAATATATACTTATCTATATATGTAATATACATATTACATATATATACATATTATGTATATATAAGTATATAATATATATAGGTAATTTACACATTCACACACCTTCTTAATCTATAGGCTTGCTTCACTTGGATTTAGATCGGTTATTTTTTTTTCTCTCCCTTATTATTAACCTTTTTCTTGCAATTGTGAGATGCCTTCTTGTTTAGTCTTTCACACCATTTGTTTTATTATTATTTCTAACTGTGGGGTGTGTGCAATCCCTTTCTCTTGGTCTCCTTTATTTGGTGAGTCTATGCTAAATCTAAAATTTACATTATTTTACATCTCTTGCTCTCTCATCCTGATGATGGATCACATAGTGTGATTCAAAACGTTGATGATAAAAATCTTTACACAATCTAATCCAGAAAATCAATATCATAACTGTTATGGATTGTGGAAATCTGATTACATTAATAGATAAAGAATTGCAAAGGCCATATTAGTACAAGGCGCAAAAATGAAAAATCTATCACAGAATGTGATCAATACACTAATCAATCTCTATCAACAAAATTAGTTGCATATTAGAGATCTACTGCTTCATCATAATAGGTGAACCAATCAAAATCCTCTAATAAGGTAGACCTAAAAGTCTTTTTAAAATCTCTTTATTGAGTGTATACTTCATTGTATGTTTGTAAATCCTCTCACAAAGTGGACCTAACAGTCCTACTTGATCCTAATAGGGTAGATCATCAGAAGTGATCAATGTAAGCCTTAACAAGCCAACTTTATGTTGTAGTACTAAAATTTGTGGTATCATCCCCACCCTAATTTTACTTTCTATTTGGAAGGTTTCTAGGTCACCAAATCTTTATGTTCAAGTGTTGTGGATTCTTTCATGTTTTTAGTTTCTCATGCTTGCAATTAGATCAAATGTGATAAATTAAATGCTAATTGGTTTATTGGATTAAGAATTGAAATTGTTAAAGTTTTAAAAGTTACTGATTCACCCCTCCCCTCTCAGTAACTTAGCATAGTCTTGAATATTTCCAACAATTGGTATCAGAGCATTGTGGTTCTTAGGAGAAAGTTTAACAACTTGAGTAAAGATCAAGGATATAGAGATTTTCAAACTTGAAAAAGCTATTAACAATGAAAATTTAGATATGGAAATGACCATTGCTCAACTCAAGAAAGCTAAGGAGAAACTTTCCCAATCCCTAAAAAGAAGAAAATAACTTGCAAATCAAATGAATGATCATCTCTATATTGAAGAAAAAATTGAAGACTTTCACCCTTCAAGTAGTTTAGATGAAGCAAATGATGCAATCAAAGAACTCCTAGAGAAGAATGGTTCCCTACAAGTAGAAGTAATAAAGCTAAAAAGAGAATGAGAAATTTAGTTAGTAAGGTTATGTGAAGTCTTGGAATAGAAAAACAAGATAAAAGAAGAAATGGATGGAAGAACAATGAAATCCAGAACCAATCCCTTCAGCAAGCAGACCTTGTGGATCGAATCTCCAATGCAAATGAGGAAATCATGAGCCTAAGATAGATCACTAAAAGAATAAGGAATGATCTAAATTTTGAAAGACAAATCAATGAAAGAATAAAAAATGAGCTGAGATCTAAAAAAACATCAGTGAAAGATTGAGAAATGACCTAAACACAGAGAAGCAAATCAATGAAGGAATGATGAAATCTCAAGAAGACATGGATCAACTGAATGAGTAAAAACTCTTTATGCAAAAAGGAAAAGTAGGAATTGGATACAAAGAAGAAGGCGAATCCTCCAAATGAGGTGCTCAAAGGAATCAAATACTTACTTGCAATCACTATGGTAAGATAGGTCATACATCTAACAAATGTTGGAGTAATGGAAAATGCTACAATTGTAATCAACATGGTCACAAGGCTAATGAATGCAAAGAGAAACCTAAATTTGAAGGAAACTATCATAAATGCAAGAAACATGGACACAAGGCATCAAAATGCAAAACAAAGACATTGAATCTTGCAAAGAAAATTGTGAAAGAAATATTTGGTTGGGATTACAACACTTAGTGTAGATGTCATTACTATGGAGAATATGTATACATTGGTATGAATTGTGTTAAACATCATAAGAGGAAAAGGGATACCACTATAAGATGTTTCATTTGTAAAAAACTTGGTCATCTTGCCAATAATTGTATGAATACTGGTAAGATTGAAGATGAGAAGAAGGTAAAGGTTGATAACATTTGAAAGTAGATGAGACAACAATGGATTTCTAAGTCTATTGAGGATACTGGTCTGAGTAATGATGATCAAGTCACTCAAGAATTGGGTGACTACCACTTCTAATTAAGTTCTTAAGGAAGAACTGGAACCAAGCTATCAAAGAGGACATCAGAATTAGTTCTAGTTGAAAGGTGACAAAGATCCAAATCTGTATGTAAGATACAAAGGGATCATTGAGAAAGATCTGTATCAGTCATTTTCGAGTTACCTTCTCTACCAAGTAAGGCTAGGTCATAGAATCTACTGAGCAAGGTCAAGAGTAACAAAGGCACTTATGGTTACTGAGTCACGAAGATTTGTTGAGTGATCAATACAAAGTAGTGGATGACAGTCTATCAAGCATTTTGTCAACTCATCTATGACTGTACCAAGCATTAATGGAAAAATTTTAACAAAAGGCATGGAAGAAAATTCATTTTTCACCATGAATTTTTGAAGTGATATTGCGAAGAGCTATTTTCTATGTCATCATGTGACTTGAGTGAATTTCTTGCAATCATTTTCAAAGTTCTCTCAAGCTATAGAGTGAAAAAGGCATCCAGTAGCAGCAAGGTGAAGAAAGGTTCTAACATGTTGGTTCAAGGTGTTGAGTGGAAGGTGCCAGATTTCAAGCTTGTACCTAGGGTTATAGAAACCCTAGACCCTAGTAGAGCTCAATCAGAAGTCCCTCCCAAGTTACTTCTTGTTAATGACATTCAAACTCATTTTAAATGTGCAATTCAAGGAATTGGTACTCTTGATATGGATGCTGCCCTAGCTTAGTTGTGTGTTGATGGAACCCTGAAACCCAAGCATCAACACTTGGAAGCAAAAAGATTAACTCACATCCCCCATATGCCCTGAGATTTTCAAATAAAATGGATTAGGTATATCCTTAGTCAGGTGCATAATAGACAACTATGATTAGAGCAACCAATATTAATAACCAAGAAAATGATTCATCAAATCACTAGCCTTCCCATGCTTGCCAAAGCCAAAATGACCAAAAACCTAGGTCAAGCTGAATTGGAAAAGAAAACCCTAGCCAAGTGGGATGACAGAGGCATGAAGATAAGTAGTGTTACATATGTAGAATTGAAGTTTGGTATTCACGCTATAGCTCATAAGATATATAGTTCAAGCCATCTTAACAGTGTATCCTATGAAGCTGTAGACTTGGCATATAAAGTGGTGAAGAATAATTTATCCTATGACCTTGCCGAGTTATTATTTAGGAAATTCAATAAGAATATAGAAAGAATTAGAACTTTCAAGAATAACATGTGCAAATTTGGTTTTTTTGTTAACATGTTTATTCTTTTATGTTCAAAAGTTTTTCCCTTCCAAAGGAACTGTAGTCTGGAGAAAGGATGTGCCAGTATTGTACCAAATAAATGAATATATTGCAAAAATGGGAGAAAAATATGGCAACATCATGGACAAATAATTCAATGTGTTTAAAGACAAAATGAACAATAGGTTCAAGATACCTAAGAAGTTAGTTGAGGACTACAAGGATGATGTGTGCTTCATGGTTTGTTGTGACAAAGTATACATCCAGGTAGTCAAGCCTAGAGTTGTGTGGGTCAAGCCTCTTGGCTATGAGGTAAACATTGATGATACCAAGGATATCATTGAAGCCCTTGTCAATAAACTTGTGGATCCCAAGTCCCCCTACTTTGGTACTTATGAAGAGGCTAAGGCAAGAATAGAGATAGAAATAAAGCTCCCTTAAGCTGTTAACAAAGGAAAGAGGAGGATAGCCAAACTAAAATCTAGTGCACCTCTCATGTTAACTGAGGGTAGAGGTGAAGATGAGGAATAGGTAGAAGAAGAATTAGAGAAAAAGGAAAAAACCTTGAATAAAAAGGGCAAGGTGATTATCACCAAGCCTCCAAAATCATCCATTACAGTCTTCACAAGGAGATCAAAGAAGAAAGGAGGTGAAATTGTTCTTAGTAGACCTCCACCCACATTTCAAGAAAAAATGAAGCAAATGGAAGAAGGTGATGAATAAAAAAATTCAAATCTTTGAAATATGAGACAAGGACAGAGGTAGAGTCGAAACAAGTTGAAGAACTGGTATTGAAAAAAATGGGAAAATGGAAGTACTCACTAGACCAGATCACCTCTCAAATTCTAATGAATTACTAGAGAAAATAAAGCCAAGATGGGATTTTTCCATGCAAATTGTAAAAGACATTTATGCAAAAACCCTGAGGCAATTGCTATTGAGCATAATAGATGCTGAGGTTAAAGAGTCTTTAAAGAAAAATGAAGAAAAACTAACTCTAAGATTTAATACCTATTTAGTTTTGATTAAGGATGTAGAGCATGTTGTGAGGAATGATACTAACACTTGGAATAATATTTATTTTCTACATAAACCAAGTGATTTCCCAGTGGATGTAAAGGATGATGAAGAAATAGAAAGCAAGGATGAAGAGGATGATGAAGGATAAACTTATTATGTTACTGTTGATTATGAAGAGTATAAGGAGAAAGAAGCTGAAGAAAAGGAAGATGAAGAGGATCAAGGTAAAGAACCCACCAAGGAAGATAAGAAAGATGATGAGGAGACTGACCTAGTTAAGATAGCAGCTGTAGTCATTGCCTCACTTCCTCACTCCCTGAGAAAATCTTTAACTACATCAAGTATGGAGACAACTTTAGCAATTTTGGTTGTGACTACTTTAGATACATCTAATGTCTAATCACTCTTTGCTCGAACACAACTAGGCATATAATTGGTAGAAGTGACTTCCACTTCATCAACCAAGCTACAAATTCCTTCTTCATTTGTTGAGTTAAGTTCTTTAGCCATCACCTCTCCAATTTTGACTTCTTTAGTTTTGAGTGCATCCATGATAAGCTCTCCAATTTTGTCTACTTTAGTTTTGGATTCCACAATTTTGACTTCATCAATTTTGGATTCTTCTAGCATCTCTATAAGTACTCCACCAGTTAGTGCTATATTAGTTTTCACTACAAGCCCAAGTATGTCCACTATTGTTTCCATTTTGGGTACTAAAGCAATAAGTACAAGGATAGTTGAACCTAAGATTCAACCAAGTACCAAATTTTTGAAAGGAAAAGAGATAGAAGCAGATATAGACTTGGATGAGGAAATAGAAATTCCTAAATGGGATATCTACAATATTTTTGTAGACCAAATGCACATATTGGTGAACTCCTCCAAAAAAAGGCCAAGCAACAAGGATTGAGAGAGGAAAGAGACAGAGAATATAAAATTATAGATGACGCCAAGAACATTTTGACTGAGGCTATTGGAATTGAGGTTGATTCTTCTCAACCTATTTTTTTCAGCTTGGAGAGGTAGTCCAAAATTTTAAAGAGGACACGAAAGGATAGGAGAAATTGGTTGAAAAGGTATAAAAGAAATTCAATAATAAAGTACTGGAGCACATTGCTCATCAACTAGCTATTAATCAAGTTGAGATATCAACAATTTTGGTCAATCTTGAGGCATCCTATTCAAACATGTCATTAATTTTTTCCAAAATATGTGATGTCACTAAGCATACCAAGGAAGTTAAGGAAAATTTTTCCAAAATTGACACTTATCTTAAGGAAAGTGCTTAGCAGTTGCAACTTGACCCCCATTCAAGCTCTGCACATTTTAAGAAAATCATATTTTTGACAAACATGCAAGTCGAGTTGTTAAGAGAAGAAGCAAGGATCCACTCAACACTAGTTGATATAAAAAATATGATCCTTCTAGTCATGGATTCTATGCAAAAACACATTGTATATGCAAAGATCTTGATCCATGATAATAACTTCTCTGTTGCTGACCACATGATTGAACTGTTAGTTGAAGTGCAAATTTCCATTCATACATGCAAGGTACTACAAGAAAACTGGGATAAAAATTTGGCAATTCCCCTCAAGGTACACTATGAATTCTTATCTCATTTTGGAGTCTCCATGTAAATATGTTGAATAAATCTTTGGAATTACTATCAAAAAGGGGGAGAAGAGAAGAGTTACAGAGAAGAGATGAGATATGAGAAGAGAAGAGGAGATATGTATATAAGAGAAAAGTTACATGTAAATAATAGATCACACAATATGGGGGATATATATGCTATGGTGTAGATATGCTCTGTATATATCTTCCAAAGATAAATTTTGAAAAATCTCAATAATAGACCAAGCTAGTAACACATGGTGATGAATACAAGGTATTCAGTTTTGGGCTAATAAGTGTTTTTGTCACTGATGCCAAAGGGGGAGATTGTTGACATATCAATCAAGTTTGTTATTGCTGACACACACTTATTCATATTTTATATAGTTACTAAGCTCATTGAATAGTTTACAGTGTTTGCCATGTAATTCAGTAGCCACCAAGCTTCTATAGTTGCTATTGAGTCTTTTGGACTAATTCCAGTGGTTACCGAGAAAATTTAGTTAGTGTGAAGCTTAGTAGTTCAAACCAAGTAGTTTAGTGTATACCAAGTATTATCAGTGGTCATCGAGTTCATAGTTCATGTGATGTGAATCTCATGCTTATCAAGCATCACAATATCTATCGAGTTCATAGTTCAGGTGATGCGAAGCCAGTGTTAACCAAGCTACTTCATGGTAACCAAGTGATTTAGTGTTTGCCAAGTTGCACAATATCTACCAATTCACTAGTGCAAACTAAGTTTGAGACTACTTGAAAGTGATTAGTATGGACTGAGCTTCTACATCTACCAATAGCATGATGATGCCAAGCAGTGATAGTGGATGCTAAGTATCAGAACTTCACCGAGTCAGTCTTCAGAACCAAAGTATCTTAATGTGGGCTGCCTTTTTAATTTTTGTGTTAACTTGTGTCATGGCCAACTTTGTCATTTTGTAAATTGGATTGGTATATATATATATTTGATGTATTGTATAACATCCAATGTAATATGTAATGGAAATGTAAGCAAGTGCAAGAAAGTGTAAGAATATGAATATGAAATGAATGTAGCAAGTAAAGAATTGTAAAGGCCATATTAGTACAAGGAGAAATAGTGACAAATCTATCATAGAAGGTGATTAGTACACTAAGGAATCTCTATCAAAAAACTCAGTTGCATATCAAAGATCTACTGCTTCATCCTACCAAGTGAACTAGTCAAAATCCTCTAACAAGGTAGACCTAAAAGTCTTTTTAAAATCTCTTTACCAAGTGCATACTTCAATGTATGTTTGTAAATCCTCTCAAAAGGTGGACCTAGTAGTCCTATTTTCTCCTAATAGGGTAGATCATGAGAAGTGATCAATGTAGGCCTTAATAGGTCAACTTTATGCTGCAGTACTAAAATTTGTGGGTATCATCCCCACCCCAATTTTACCTTCTATTTGGAACATTTATGGATCACCAAATCTTTGTGTTCAAGTGCTGTGGATGTTTTCATGTTTTCAATTTCTCATGCATGCAATTAGATCAGATGTGATGAATTAAATGTTAATTGGTTTATTGGATTAAGAATTGAAATAGTTAAAGTTTTAGAAGTTATTGATTCACCCCTCCCCTCTCAGTAACTTAGCATAGTCTTGAATATTTCCAACAATATTTCATATCAGTCACATTGAGGTTATTACATATTATAAAGAGAAGATCTATCATCAGCAATCAAGTGCAAACCAAATGATCATGGTACTGATTACATTCCAAATAGTGTATTAGGTGAATCTATTAATAGAGTGGTCCTAACAAGCCTATTGTAAATATCCTAACAAATTTATCAATTAATTGTGGTGTATAAATCCTTTAATCAACATATAATTAATAGTCTTATTATCTTTTAATAGACTAGACCCCTCATAGGGTAGATCATTAGAAGTGATCAAAATTGTAGCCCTAACAGGCACTTTATTGTTGTAGTAGTAAGGATTTTGTGGGTGCCATCCCCACCAAAATTTTACCTTCTCATTTGAGGTTTTTTGTGTTAACACATCTTGTGTTAGGTGTTGGTTACTTGTTTATGTGTTTTATTCATGCAAGTTGATGTTAGATTTGATATTACATATTGTTACATGGTTAAGGTAAAGGTTGAGATGTAGTAGAAAATTAACTTTGAATATGGTTTATGTTTGAAGTGGTAAAAGTTTTAGAGATCCTAATTCACCCCCCCATCTCAACATCTCACTTTCCTATTGGATTTCCAACAATAATCTCATTATATTTTTCATCTCAAGGGTCCCCATGTGTCATCCGAGTCCTAGAACTAGTTGGTATTTAGTAATCCATGTGTTCATAATTTCTTGTAAGAATAAAATGTCACATGGCCTATGAGAATATTCATACAAAATTATGGTGAAGTTTTTATTTTTTATTTTATTTTATGGAAAACAATAAGTATTTTTATAAAAAATTTCACCATTTTGATGTATTTCTTGATATTTTAGCTCTTATTTAGATAGTTATTACACTTTTTAACATCTCTTTTATCTTCCATAATGACTGTGTTCTAATACTTACCTTTTTTTATAGTTTGCAAATTGATATGCTAGGTGTATAGTTCTAGTCCACATATTCAACAACATAGGTGTTATTGAGAGATAATTTTGATGCAAACATGATATAGATAGATACACTAGGATTGACTCACTTGGAATGCATATCCAAAATTCAAGTGAACCATGGATATTTTACTACACTCATAGAGTGGTTTAATTATAAGCATAACACTTTCACTCTTTCTACTAGAGAGAAAACCATTACATCATAGGATATATATAAGATCTTGCACATTCCTTTCCATAGTTGTCGGGTTGAGTATGTCTATCAGCTACGAGCAGGGATTGAGGATCATTACTACATACTTGAGGATAAAACTATCTTAGATTATTCCATAACATCAAAAAATTTAGTGAGGAGATATGGACCTTAGAGTCCACTTCCATTTGTTCTTGCTAGTTTTATTGGTTACTTTTTGATGACAGACATAAGACGACATAGTTTTATTTGTCAGTAGGGTTGGATTATCAAGTGCATTCTCATGGACCCAATATTATTTATTAGACCATATTTACTACAAGATGCATGAGGTGGTATAAATATGAGTTAAGGTATGGTTACAGGGTTATTGTTGTGCAAATATGGGCATGGGAGAATACTCTCATCATGAGGTTGATCTTTGATGACCAAAGACAATTTGGTCACCCTTATGTCATGATATAATTTGGCATTATTACCCAACCTTATACTAGGAAGACCAAATATTGGAAGTGACATCTTTATGATCTTATATCTATTGTACAGAGACCCTATAGAGGTATAAATGCATGAGATGACGCCAATCCCAAATAGCTTCCATGTTTACTTCTTTTCCTTTTCTTAGATGTGCACCACATTTTTTAGAGAGATTTATCATTTCTCATGTGTGGAGATAGTATGGGAGGATGTAAGATGTGTTCTCTAAGTTTAAAACAAATGATAGATTCACCAAGGAGGAGAGGATGGGATGGGGACCTTGACTATCTTCCCTATAGATACTCTAGGAAATTTAGAGACTTAGAACACATAGATGGGACTGCCTCCCCAAGGTAGTAGATGTGAGTGTTATACTAGGGTATATGGATAAATTTTATACTCATTCCTTTCCTAAATTTGTATATCTTGTGGAGAATTCCTTAAGAATAGATGAGGAGGATGATCCTATGAGGGATAAAATACCACCTCTCCCAGAGAGAGTGGTTCTTGTGGTCATTCCTTATCATACAATACAATTGGATCTAAGAGTGAGAAATAGTTCCCAAGCTTTGAGGTAGTAGTAGGTACAAGGAGGATTGAACAAGACCCTAAGATTGACTTGTGTGATAGTGGTAGTGTCTAGGGAGAAACCTAATATAGAGATGGGCGAGGAGGTTCCTATCATAGGGAAGGCTACTCAACATGTCTAGAGGAGGACAACTAACACACCTAGGAGAGATGATGAGGATGTTCAAGAGAAGCCAAATAGTAGAGACCCATCAACATGTTATATTATTATAATATTGTAGAGAAAAATGCACAAAACAAAAACTTAACTAGTAGTGGCTCAAAGCGAGATAGTGGAGAGGGACCAATAATACATTGAGTTAAGAGTGAGGTGTGACAGTTTACAAAATTAGGCCACCCATTAGATGAGAAGGGCTATTTATTACTATGCTACATATTTTACAATCATTCCATTGGAGAGTTAGCTCATTGGATTCTCAAGCTACTCACAAAGATCTGAGGACATAGTACCCTAGTCTAAGATGATGTACCTCCACCACCTCTTGTATCTTATGATGAGGGAGAGGGAATTAGTTTGGTTCTATTCCTCTATTTTGATATACTTATATTATGTACCATCATTTTGAGACTCTTATTATGATAGTGATTTAATTGCACCCATTTTTTTCATTTTGATTGTATACCCCCTTTCAAGACACCATTTGATAAATATGATATCATGAAATCTAATTTGATCTCATTGTACTTTGTCATGATTTATTTTTACATGAGATATGTTAGAGTAAAAGGTTAATTTAATTTCATTTATGAAATTATTTACTCCCTTCTTCAGATTTCCCTTCATTCACTTACATTTTAGTTTAATAATTAATTAGTAATTATTAAATGTATTTATCCTCTTAGGGTTTCCCTTTTAGGTTTTTGATCTCCTTCATAAGGATTGATTGATTGTAAACTTATTCATTCTATTTTTCACAAGTAAATTCACTCTTATTATTTACATGTTATTTGCATGTAGGATATCTAGGGATCTACAATTTTTTTTTATTATTATCAAATTGTACATGGTATTAGAGCCTTGCCTATGATTTCCTGTTCTTGTTTGAAGCAAAGAAGAACAAGGGTTTGACATAATAGATATGGTATTTTTTGGGTATTTTCTATGAAAATATGGGGGTCTCTAATTTTTGAGTACTTTGAGGCCAAACAAACCTCATAGTTGGATTTAGAAGGTCTCAAAATGCTCATTTTCATATAAATTTTGTTGATTTTGGACAATGTTAACTTGGGAGGCAAATGCTTTTTTTCATACTAGGGCCGTATGACCTCTAGCACACAAATCGAGATGCAAAATTGCAAAAAAGTATTTTTTTTTTGCATTTGTGACACTTTTTGATCATTGAAAATTTAAAAAAATTGTAGTAGTTACCAAAACCGCTACTGGTCTTGACAAATTGCTGCGGTGACATCAGACAACTAGCCTGACTACTGTGACCTTCAACCCACCAATCGCTCCCACTTTGCCATGGCTCTGCCAAGCTGCCACCTCTTCTCCATTGAGTGCCACCATTGGGCCACCTTTTCCTCTCATTATCTAGCCCATGGTCATGTGGGGGGCCTGAGGGCCAAGTTTTTAACCCCTTGGTAAGTTTTTTGACGTTTTCCAAAATTTTTCCCTTCTAGAGGCCCTATTAATTTTCTAGCTATAACTTGAGAATTCGAGGGTATCTTTTCGACTCAAAAGAAGTGTTGGAAATATGATTCAAAGATGGAAAAAATGATATAGGTATTTTTTTGATTTGTTTTCCAGTTTGGTATCTATTTTTGCACTTGAAGTCTGATAATATCTTCAATCTTTTGGGGGGAGTAACTTGTTTTTTATAGGTCCATTTTTTGATCCAAAAAAAGTGTTGGAAAGCTCTTCTCGAGCCCTATCTAGATTATCTACTATTTTAATTAGTATTTCTCAAAGGTATGAGTGATTCTCAAACTGAATAACTTTTTTCTCTCTTCTTGTTTATGCATTCCTTCTAGTAGTTGGGATTAATTTTTTTGTATTGTTGGGGGTGTTTTAAATTATTATTTCTATTATTTACATTAGCAAACTAGAACTATTTTAAAAAATAATCCAAAAAATTCTTAAATAATGGCCTAGACCTCTTATTATCTAGAACTTCTGACTCCTCATAAATATCACACATGGAAGACATTGATGACACAACTTCTTTGGTCAAAAGGGTTGTCATCTTGTTTAGATATAGTGCAACTAATTTTACAAAGGCCTTTTGAGGTCATGCAACATAGGAATAAGATGGATGAGGAAATGGGGTTGATTTCTTTATAGGTATCCAATAGTCTACAATTTCATCTTGATGGGTGCAATACCCCTCTAGCTATGTGGAACAAGCTTGATGGTTTGTTTGGTACAGTGAATGAGTTCAGGGCACTTTAGATTGAGGCAGAACTTACCTATCTTGTACCCAATTCTTTTCCATCCATTAAGGACTTCTTGATGAATTTCAAGCAACAAAGATATTTATTGCATGGTTGTGAGAAAACCAAGACTGATATTGGGTGCATTTACCTAACTCTTTCTAAGTTTTGTGCAAATTTTCAGATTTTTGCTTCTACCTTCTATTCCACCAAAGATGCTTTGCGTAATAGATTTTCCATGCCATCCTTTGAGATTTTTTGTGATCATTTGACTTGAGAGAAAGCTAAGGTCTCTCAGTTGAATTCTCTCATAGGCTCATAGACTTATGCATTGGTAGCTTGGTCATCTTCTAGGATGAAGGAGAAGACACAAAAATCATTTTCTATAGAGTCTCAGATTGATTCTAGCCCTCACATTTCATTTGGGTCACCTCCTCCTAAGAGGGGTAAAACAAAGCTAGAAAAACCAAAGTGTACTTATTGTAATAAGCCTAATCATGATGAGTCACACTGCTATGAGAAGAAGTTAGATGACTATTACCTAGGATTTTAAAACCCTAAGTATCCCCTCTTCACTCAACACTGTGAGAGATTAGCAACTTTTAAAATTTATAAATTATTTTACATTTATATTATATTTAATTCTTTAATGAATTAAATGTCATTCAAGTTAAATGTAAAATAATTAAATATTGAACCATTCGTAGGTCATGCTAATTTCTCATATAATTAATTCTATCAAGAATTAATTATCAATATTGAAATATAAAAAACAAGTAAATTGGTAAGTTGAAGGGGGTAAGATAAAGTGGAAAAAGAATTTAAAATAATTAATTCTTTAAAAGAATTAATTATTATTATAACATGAGGCATTTGTAGAAAACTTGTATGGGAAGAAATTCTTAAGAAATAGGTTAAATTGGAAAAGGAATGTAAAATAATTAATTCTTAATAGAATTAATTATTATTGTAATGTTTCTAAGAAGATAAAGATTTGTGAAAGGAAGTTATGGGTAATTAGAAAACTACTTAGATATAACTTCTTTAAAAATAAGAAAATCTATGGTAACATGGTTCTTCTTAGGTTTTGACATGCTTGTGCATTTCTGAAGTAAAGGGAAGGCATTTTTAGGTTTTTTCAAATTTGTAACAGAGAAGGGAAGGGATTAGATTGTCTTTATTTTTCAAACTTGTTCATGGTGTAAGGGCAAATGATCATATGGTTATTTTCTTATATATTTGGAATGAAGAAATTTTTACTTTTGGATCCTATGGTTTGAATGTATGTTTCTTTGGTTTGAAATGATCTTGTGATTATTCTAACCATATTCAAAATACATCTTTCTCTAATTTATCAAGATTATTGTGAGTGATAAATTTAGTTAGTTTTATTCATCCAAATATGCAAAAATGAGTATCAGATCTTCATTTTATTTCTCTTTAGATAGGGAGATTGATTAGATGGTCTATGTGCCATAGATTTTATTTTCTTTTAAAGTTCTTTAAATCAAACTTCACATTCATATCATGTTGATGAATGAATTGTAGTGTTCCTTCTTTTCCTTTTGGTTAAAGACATATCAAAAAATTATTTACTATAAATCCAAAGGAGGGAGCTGTACCTTCATTTCAAAATTCAAAGAGCACTTGACAACATAATTGCAAGTAACTCATTTTTTGGTTTCTTGGTTATTTGTGAAAGATTTTCAAAGAAGACAAATATGTTTACTAACAATGGCTATGCAAATAGGTTTCAAATTTGGCAGCTGTCCTTTAGAAGAGCAACATTGACATTCCTTCTTCTTCTCATGGATCTGATTCATCATCATCATTTTAGTTAGATGGTAAAGATATAGGAAAGGTTCATGCACTATGTGAAACTACTAATCCACCCTATTCTAGATGGTTACTAGATTTAGGTGCTTCACACCATATCATATCTTCTTAGGATTTGTTCTCTTCTTTTTAGGCTTCTCCTACTCCACACATTTTGATGGGAAACAACATTGTTATGAATATATGTCAAAAATGTTCTATTGGTATTGATGATGGTACATTACATGATGTACTTTGTGTTCCATCCTTATCCTCTAACATTCTCTCTATTTATTAGATTAGACATAGTGGGATAGGGAACACACTTGAGTTTGTACAAGATTTAGTAAATATCAGAGATGGTAAGACATGCACTATTATTGCTATACGGGCTATTGATCATTCCTCTTGACTATACTCCTCTTGTTTTGGTCCACCATCTCCACTATCAGAGACTCACTCTCCTTCTTTTTTCCATTTATGCACTTGCATTTCCATTTACTAATTAATTAGTGATTATTAAATGTCTTTTTCCTCTTAGGGTTTCCCTTTTAGGTTTTTGATTTCCTTCATAAGGATTGATCAGTTGTAAATTCATTCACGCTGATTCCCAGATGTAAATTCAATCTTCTTGTTTATTGAGAAAACCCCTCTCTCTCGTAATAGGTTATTTGCATGCAAGATATCCAGGGATCTATAAATTTGTTCATCATCAAATTCTACAAGATGTTCATATATGCTCTTCTCTTTTTTATATGATGATATGCTATGGATAAATTCAATTTGATTTCCAATTTTTTTATGGGTACACTATATAAATGTTTTTATATGATGCTTTTGATACGATGTTAATGTATATGTGATGTAAATGATTAGGTATGTTATCTCTTTTTCACAATGTTTATGATTTTTATTTGCAATGTACAATGTAAATATATACAAATAATGTTTATGGATATAACATGGATATGGAAATTATATGGCTGCACACTATATGGATATGTAAATATGGATGCAAGTAACATTTCATGTAGGTAATGTATGTTTTTGATAAGATAAACAAGATTTGAAGGGGCCCTGAAACCCTCTACATTTCAAGAATTTTCAATGAAGCTCAACTAAACAAAACTACAGATGTAAGAAAGAACAGGTCACCAAATAGAACATAGTGACCAGAGTGGCATCACAGATAACATGGTACTAATCTACCACACAAAGAGGTTTTGAAGGGAGCCTAAAACCCAAAAAGAGACAACAAAGGTGAAACAAGTCACCAAACAAAAGGTGACCAAAGTGGCAATGTATTGAACAAGACAAAAAAAATCACATAAATAGGTTTTACTGGGCTCTTGAAACCCCATAAAGAAACACACTGCTAATAACAAAAGGCCAAAAGAGCTAGGGGATAGCTGGCCAAAATCTAGGAGAGTTAGACTTTCCCTTTTGAACCCTTCTTGTGAGACCTCAGTGCCATATCAAAAGAGGGAGTGGATGATTTTACCTTTTTTCCTTTTACTGTAGTCCATCCATCCTGCACCAAACTTGTAGCCTTCTGCCAAATTAAATCTGCACCATCACAACCAGAACTTGGAACTCCAGAAGCTAGGGAAGAGGATGTGACAATAGACAGCAAAGATGGAACAATGGAACCCCGCAAAGGAACCAAAGAAGGATCTTCCTTGGAAGTAGAATGAGACAAAAGTGGATCCATCCACAAGAGGTTAGGAGGAGGCACCAAATTTGATTGGCCCCCCATAGAACCAGGAGGAAGAATAGGGGCAGGGGCAGGAGCAAGAAAGGGAAAGGGGTCCTGGCCTATAACATAGGCCAGGAGGAACATCTAGTACTACGACAGGAGAAGGAACAAGAACCTCCTGAAACAATGGCACTAAAAGAACATCAGCTGAAGAAACATCCACAGATATAGCTGCTGAATCCAAAGGTGCATCATTGGACTTAGCCAATGTATAGTGTTTGGAAGAGGCCCCTGACCACCAGGAAGGTGGTCACCTAGTTTTGGTCTTCACAATAGAACAGTGAGCTGCAATGTGACCAATCTTATGACATTTTCTACAGCGAAAAGGAATACCTTCATAATCCAATGATTGGGTCCAAGAGCCCCTCGAAGGATCCAAACATACTATATCAGGAAGGCCCTTAGAAATATCCATCTCTACAATAAATCTAGCATATGTAGAATGAAGGAGATCTGAAGTATCTGGGTCCACATATAGAAATTCACCAATAGCAGCCCCAATAGCTTCATAAATTAAATCTAGCTAGAGATGCATTGGGAGATTCGATAACTGGACCCAAATAGGAACCTTGTTAAACAATTCAGTAAGTGGATCAAAATCCATATGCCATGGTTTGGCCATAAGAGGAAATTTGTCCTCCCATGAGAAATTGTGGTTGCACAAAATAGTCTTCCTATCTTTTACATAACTGAACTTAACTATGGAAAAAATTTTAGCCACTAGAAAGATATGGACCACACTATCTAAAATGGGCTCCCAATGCTTATAAATCCAAGCTTGAAGATTAGAAAGAGAGGGCCAAAAACCTCAAAATCTAAAGATAATAGCAAAAGAAGAAAGGTCATCTGCCGTACCTAAAATATTATCGACTATTTTAGAATCCAAGAGAACCCGTATAGGGTTTGAAACACATATAGGGGAAGCATCATGAGGACAAGAAGGCCTAGAAAGAGTAGCACGAGCTCCATAAAAATCCACCTCAAATGCAGCCACATCAACATAAGAGGCAGATCTACCCCCAAAAGGCATTGAAGAAGCTGACCTAGAACCAACAATAGTGGTAGGAAGAATTCCCACACCAAGACCCTACAACCAAAGACAACTACCAAAAGCTAGTGGAAAGAGGCACGAAGCACAACAAAATGAACCCAAACGATCAACAACCAGCGTTAGCAAACCATCTCTGATCAGAGATTCAGAGTAGGGCCCACAGAGGAGTCGAAGCCAAAGCCAGGCACTAAAGCAAAAGCCAAAATTGAATCCATGTGCAGAGGCCAGTACTAAGCCAAGGTCTGAAGCCAAAGCTGAAGCCAAGTGTAGGGAGCCAGGTGAGAAAAAATTCAAAGAGGGAAGCTGTAAGCCAGGGGCCGGAGCATAGTAACTATATGTAGGTAATGTATGTTAATGATAGATACTCAATTATGTTATTGAAGACAAGGTTTGTAGTTGACCACTTGTACAATATGATTAGAATGTTATAGGATTCCATACCCATTTTCCTCATTTTTTTACATGTGGTTTAAAGAGTAACTTTAGTATGATAGGATCATTAAATGAAAATATTAAATTCATGCAATAATAGGACATTAGTCACTAAAAATTATAGGTTATTTTTATCATTGATCTCTATGTCCAAGTTTCCTATTAGTGTCCAAACACAATCATTTTCCAGGTAAGGATGGAAGGTCATCACTATGACCAAGCCACCTAGTAAAGGCAGAGAATATGTGGACTTGTTTATTTTGCATCATATGCCAAGAAAGTTAGAGATTGTTGAGCACCCTAGTTGAGACCAAGCATATACATAAGCTAAGCATACACAATTAAGACCAAGTAAAATTGAAGATAGTTTTTGCTCATAAAATAGAAAAGATAAAGCATTTAGAAGCTGAGTGCTATTATGAATTTTAGTAATGACTGAGCATCAAAATATTTAGATGCCAAACAAACTAGTTTTTTCATATGAGTTTCTAATTGCAAATACACCTATGTAAATCATTTTTGGTTGAGTTCAGTACATATTTAATGATTGTAGAGATAGTTAAGATGGAGTTTATGTGTCTTTACTAATGATAATGATCCCGAGGAAAGCTAATCAACTAATTAGAAAACCAAAAGGGAAATGATGAAAGAAAATGAACTATGAACCATTGATTATAATCTATAAGTTTTGAAGAATATCTATTTAAAGAGGGTTCTAACCCTAGGATTAGAGGAATGAAGGAGAAGCACATGTGTGTGTAAATGAATGCATGAATGTGCAAGTGAAGGAGAGAACAAGGACATAATAGAGAAAAGAAGGCTAAATCTGAGAGGAGATTAGACAGAGCAATCCAAGTAGTGAAGGACATAATGGAGATAATAGATTAAGAGATTAGGTTTAGATATTACACAAAGGAGATCCAAAATTACCTTTAAGAACAAATCAAGGATTAGGTACTAAATCAGTTTTAACATATAGAGTTAGGGAAAATATCTTAACCAAGTGATTCTAATAGGTCTATGTAAATCTCCTAATAGAGTCCTTAGTTTGTTCTATGTGTTAAATCCTTTAATAGGGTAAGACCTAGAAATCTTAATATATTTTAATAAGGTAGACCCCTCATAGGGTAGATCATATATTATGGTCAAATATTTGTGTTATGTATTGAATCCTTTCATGGCTGTGATGTTTTCATTTACAACTCAGTAGAATTTTGATGTTAGATCTAAGATATGAGATGTATTACATGTGAAATTAGTAATTTGGTTTTGTAAGTAAAAGTTCAAGATCCTAATTGACCCCCCTCTCAATATCTTGTTTCCCATTAAATTATTCCAAAAATTGGTATCAGAGCATCAATTCTCTTGGAAGAAGTCTAACAACTTGAGAGGATACAATCTTGGAGATGGAGGAATACCTAATGGGAAAAGTCATTGAGAACCAAATGATTGAAGTCTAGATCATATTATAATAACTTGAAGGAGAAAGAGAAGAGTTAAGAAAATCCTTGATAAAAAAGAAAGAGCTGGCAATTCAACAAAATGACACACAATATTATGAAGTTGACACACACAATATTATGAAGTTGACACAAAAGGACTATTTGATAGTGGGAAGAATGATGATAGCAACACAACAATAGTAGAGCTACTAGAGAAGAATAAAATTATGAGCAAAGAAGTAAATGAACTGAAGAGAGAACATGAAACTCAATCTGTAAGACTAAGTGAAGTGATAGAGAAAAAGAAGAAAGCTAAAGAAGATAAAATCATTGATGATGAAGATGAAAGATAGATGGTAACCAAAATTGAAGAAAGATCATTTGAAGTAAAAAAGCTCACAAAAAATTAGTTGGATACGATGAATCAATTAATAATTACTACTTAGGAAGAAAACAAGAAGGAATTGGATATCACAAGCTTAAGGTCACAGTATGCACAATCGAGAAATGAGGCGAGGACTGAAAATGAACTTCTATAAAGAATGAACAAACTAAGTGAGGCTATCAAATATTTTAAGGAACTAATGAGATCACCTAGGTCAATCTTAGAGACTTCTAGACTAGGATACAAGAAGCACAATTCATCTATTGAAGAAGGAAAATCATCAAAGAGTGGATAACAGAGAAATGCAAAATCTAGAGGTAAACCTACATGTCATCATTTGTGGTAAACTTGGACATACAACCAACATTTGTAGAAGCAAAAGAAAAAATGGTATGAAAACTTCTAAACCTAAGTCTACTGGTAATTTATGTAATTGAAAGAAGGTAGGACATCAAACACATGAATGCATATCAAAGAAAAGTGATACATTCACTATATCTAGATTTAAAGGTCATTGTTATTATTGTCAGAAATATGGACATAGTGCTCATGAGTGTAGATCCAAGGCAAAATATAACTAGACTTTTAAAGAAAAAAAAAGCATCAAGAAAAGGTAATATTCATCATGTAGTGCCTACCCTTGTTCACATCTTTTTTGGACATATTGTTGCTATTATTATCAGACTATGATGGACTAGTTTTATGTTGATGGAATAGTGGTATTATTTTGACACTATCAGACATTATGTTATGGATTCAGAGGTTATGTGATGAGATCATTTAGACTTTACATTTCATGCATACATGATGATCATTATATTGTTTTTAGTTATTGTTGATGATTAGTTGATGGTTATTATCTCATGTGTTTTATTATGGATACTTACCCCATACTTGCATGTGTATGGTGTGCGTGTTTTCTCATTGTATGGCATTTCTGATGCGGTTAAGGAAGGGAGTCGTGGTCATCTGCTTAGTCGGGATCTACATGATGCACCACTTCCTGCCATTGTCTATTTAGCTTAGCATTATATATTGTATGTACATGCATGGTTTTTCTGTAGGTTACAGGTACCGGGTATTGACTTCCCTGAATTGCCAGAATGAGGGTACCCTATTATACTATCTCAATGATAAGAGAAGGGAGATAAATTCTCAAGTCCAAATCTCAAACCTTTAAGCCAATTGTCTTAGTGAGGTAGGACAAGTATCTAGATATTTTACCCACAGAATGTGTCAGATGACATAATTCATGATTTTTAACCCTTTAGACTGATTTTGTGTGATTTTCTCTATGATGGGTTTTCATATTTTATTCTTGGAGGTCTATGGTGAATTTTCTATTAATTAAGTCTTAATAAATAGATTTAATTAATAAATTAATTATTTGAGGAAATTAATATAAAATATCATGTTATTTGATATTTTGATTATAATTAATTGAATGGGAATTAATTAAGGAAAAAGAATTAAATAAAAGAAAATTAGAAATTAAAATTAATAATAATAAAGCAATAAATAAATAATAATAATAAAAGTTATAAAAATTAAATGAAAGTTATAAAGATTAAAATGGAAGTTATAAATATTTAAATAGAAATTATATAAAAAGTGAATTGGAGTTATAAGCTTGCATGGGAGTTAATGCACTTTTCTATTTCTCAAGTGTCAACAACACAGGGGTTAGTGCATCAATTAAGCACATGGTGTCTACAACCCTATGGCTCATCTTGAAGGTTGGAAAAGACCCATGCTTAGTTGGTGACACCTTCCAGCTATTTCTAGAAACAATCTAGATGTTTCCTGAAAGCTCTTTATATTCAGACATTCATAGAGGCTTAGACATAGTGGTTGGAGTGCAATTGGAGCATTGGAGGACTCGAGAACTCTGAAGAAGGGAGGAGCTTGCTCTACTGGTTTTCTAAGGAAGAGCGTTATAGCATCAAAATTTGGGTAGATTCTTGTGATTTTGCTTATGTTATTTCCGCATCATGCATTCCCTATCTTCTTCGTGTCTTCCATATGTCTTATGAGAAATTTCATATTTTTATGCATTCTCTATATGGGTAGTCTAATTTATTTGAGAATCTTATATGCATAAATCTAAAAAGAACACGGGGCTAAGGTTTAAATTCATAGCAAAACCCATTGGATTATTTATTGGATAAATTTGAGATCAAAAGTTTATAGGAAAATTTTGAAAATTAGAATTTCTAAATAAACTGTTTATCTACATACATACATACATACATACATACATACATACATACATACATACATACATATATATATATATACATGTTCATGTGTTGTGACATTAGAAAACTCTGCATGTATATATATACACACACACACACACACACACACACACATATATATATATATATATATATACAATTTTATATCCTTATATATATATATACATACATATGTATATATATATACATATATGTATTTGTTTATTTAATAATCGAATGCCAAATTGCAATAGAAGTTTCATATTAATAAAATACCATATCGCATGGAAATGTTTTTATGAAAAAATGTTATTAAAAAAATATATAATAAAAATGTATGCGCAGTGGGGACGGATGCCGTGCACCCGCGCTTGTTCAAAGCGGGGTACCTGCAGTCGCAGGAATTGCGATGTCAGTAGGTCCACGTATTTGCTACTGCCGCAGGCCCTGCAACCATGGGGTACCTGCGTGCATGCCGCGACTTACATATTATTTGATGCGACATTTGTTTATATAAAACATTACATCCGATTTTATAATGTTATTTGTAAAACGTTTGCCATATTCAATTTTAATTGTTATTAAAATTTTGGGCATTAATCGAATTTGTTAATTCGATTTTGTTTAATGGTAAAATAATTTATATATTCATATATGTATTAATATATATATATATATATATGTATGTATATAATATGTAAATATGATTATTAATAATTTGTTTTATAATTGTATAACTGATAATTGAAGGCTCATGGTTTAAATTAATTGTTTTATTAAGTATATTAAATTTAGATTGATGGGGGACGTTTGGATTAAAATTATAATTGAAGAATGGATTTCTATTCATTCAAAAACGTATAAATGTTCCTCCAAATTCTTTCTCTTAACTTGGAAACGTAAACCAAGACTTTTGCATTTAAACTCAAGTTTGTAAATAAAGCAAAACCAAAACATGTGTTTACATTGTGTATTCGTTATGTTATTGTTTTGGGTTTTGGGTTGACTAGTGTTGACCAATTATAGGATGTCTACCAAAGGCTTGGGGAGGTTATGTGTTTGTGATGTCATGATGATGTTTAATCTCAATCTTTATAAACCCAACCATGGTTATGTGATGGAATGCTCTATGTATTGGATGTGATTACTGATTGTTATAGTTGAGATTCTTATGTATGAGATACTTGACTTAACCATTATTTTGGTCATCGATCAGTTATCCTTGGTTATTTTCTAGTCGCCATGATGGGACTGTGATGTGGATTTATTCTTGATGATGTCATGTTGTGACATGTTTGACTCAACCAGTTTGGAGTCTTCGATCAGTATGATTGAGATACATTTTGGTTATTGAGAACCATTGGATACTTTGATTATCAGTGATACTTCAGTTGCCAATAGAGAGCTGTTGTGTTCATGATTTTCTATGGATGTTGCTCATGGAGATTTGATGCTTTTATGCATATTTGATGATTTTATTATGGATTATCTTTTGTGATTTTGAGATTTATGATTCCATGAGCATTAGGGTAGGATATCTGCATGTACTGATGGGAAGTGACTTGCAATGGGGGCCGGGGCCCTAAGAGGTTGCTAGGGTAACTCATTGTAAGTTGGATTAATAAGTGATAAAATTCACACCTAATACTAACTAAATGAACCTAAAAAGATAAGAGTTTTGTTCTCGCCCATGCCTTGAGTGCTTGTACATGCTAGGATGGGAGTAGTGAGACACATGGTTGTGACCTTGCATTCTGTAGTATGCCTCGTCAGTATGAGAGGATACTAGTGGCCACATGAAATCAGTATGGACCCGTGGAGTTTAGCTTACTTCCAGGGTAACTTGTACATGATAATTGCGATGACACTTTCCCGCTTGCATGGTAGGTTCCTACATGTCATTGTGTGCCTCTGGGATTAGATGTTAGATTTTGTGATTGGAACTTTTGAGTTAGTATATTTTTAGGATTCCTGGACTTATGGAGATTTGTGTATGTGTTTTGGATAGCCTGTTTGGGACTTGAGGTTATCTCCTCAGCACGGTGGGAGTGGACCACTTAGGTACCATGTGGTCAGGTGGTAGTGTATTTTCCACTCTTATCATTTGAGATTCATTGAGACATCATGGCTGATGCGTCCTTCATGATGGTGGAAATGTATCCTTTTCATTGATGATTAGCATATGTTAGATGATGATTCTTATTCTTATATTTTCATGTTAGATTACTTTCTAGATATGATGTTATATATGTTAGGAGTGACATTCCTACTATGTTAATACCGATGATCTCTTTGGTGATATGGAATGTTACACATGGAGGGATGGCTAGGATCCACGATGATCTAATGATGCTATTAATAGTTGGGAGGAACTGTGCACTTAGTTTATTATGTTTATCTTTATGATTGATGTATATATCTTCTATGATGATGTATCATGTATACCATGTGATTATCTTTACTTTGATGTATCATGGATTAGAATAGGAAGATGTACCTTATTCTATGTATGTATATTCTTTTGAGCTTGTCATACCCTGTGACATGTACAATGGATGATTGAGTATTTGAAATGTAATGTATAAACATTGGACTTATCATTATTATTTCATGTGGATGTTGTACTAGATGGATTTATATTTCTAGATGTAATCCAACGTTAAGGGATCTTTAAGAATGTAATCTATTACGTATGTTATGTTTAATTTCAGATGGACATTACTATTGCTTCCATTATTGTGTATAAGTTATACGTGGTGTTTACTTTCATGAAAAAAAAAATGCTACCAAACTTAGTGAGAATTCTAGTTTAATTCTTTGGATCCCTTGGCAGGGCATTACATTTGGTATTAGAGCATGAGTTTCTACATTGGGAGCTCTGGGTATTTTGGAACAACTAGAACTTTGAACTATTAAGTGTATCTTTCCAAACTTGAACTGCTACTTGAATATTTTTCATACTTCAACACTTAGTTTCAAAACTAGAAATTTTTACTTAAACCTAAACATAGAAATGAACTTAGTACCTTGTACTGTTGTAGGATGGTATCTTGGACTAGGTCTTCTGTTAGAGGCCGTGGTAGAGGCCGTGGTCATGGCAGAGCTATTAGTGTCCATGAGTCTGCCGATGAGGGATCAACTCATGTAGAGAGCAGGGAAGAGCACTATAGTAGGCAACAAGAAGAGAGTTGTAGAGAGGACCAAGCTCAGTCTAAAGAGGTTGGTTTGAGGTAGATGATGCAAACTATTCTAGAACATCTACCTCCTATTCAAGAATAGCCCAAGTGCACCAGACAGAACAAGAGCATAGACCTAGATCTAGAAGTCCTCGAAAGGGTCGTCACAAGTCCATTGTGTCCACTCAGATGAAGGATCTTTCAAGATCCAAGGTTAAGCCTTTCAATGGGAAAGGTTTTGGTTATGTGGCTGAGCAGTGGCTTATTTCCCTTGATAGGATTTTTTCCATGCAGGAGTTCGACAGCAATGTTAAGGCAAGATTTGCGATCACTAATTTAGAGAATTTTGGGGCCACTTGGTGGACAATTGAGGAGAAGAAGTTGGGAATCGATATGAGTAGTGTTACATGGGAGTTATTCCTAGAGAGTTTTCAAGAACGATTCCTACTAGAGGAATGGAAATAGAAAAGGGCTGATGAATTTCATAATCTTAGACAGTATACCTTGTCAGTGACCGAGTATGAGCGTAATTTTTATGAGCTCATGTCTTTTTCAGGGTTCAGTGAAAATTCAGCTCAGTTGACACAACACTTTATTAGGGGTTTGAATAACCGTATTATTGGGGGTGTCAAGGTATTTGAGCCAAAAACCCTCAAGGATGCGGTACATCGAGCTATCCTTGTTGAGCAAAGTGTCAACCTTGGTCAAGGTGGTTTTGTAGGAGTGCCAGCAGCATCAAGATCTAAAAGTAACTACAATTTAGGTGGTAACAAGAAGTTTTCTTTCTCTAAGGGGAAACAGTATCAGCAACAGTCTCAACAGACATAGCAACAGAAGGGCTCAAATTCTCAAGCTCAAGGCAGTGGAAAAGGTTCTAACACCAAGAACAACCGCAATGCTCAATGCAATAAATAGAGTCCAATCAGCTAGCTCAGAGTAGCCAGTCTTTTGTGAGCAGGAACAGTCGTCAGCAATCAAATGTACCACCTATGGGAAGAGGTTCTGGCAGAAATACGAAATGTTTTTCATGTGGTCAAATTGGTCATTACGCAGCTCAGTTTCCTCAGTGAGAACCTCAGTTTCCTCAGTGAGAACCTCAGTTTTTAGGACCTAGACCTACAGTTTCAGAGCCTACAGTGGGTGATGCAAGTAAAGCTCATAGAGTTTTTGTAGCAATTGATCATCGTCAGGCAGATCATCAAGGAATAGTGGTTGAGACCACAGGTGCTATTAGAGGTATATCTCTTGCAATATTGTTTGATTCAGGAGCTACAAATTCATTTATTTTACCATCTATAGTTTCTAAGTGTAAGCTGGATGCAGTGAAGCAAGATCATGGTTGGCAAGTGGAACTAGCCTCAGGCATTAAGGTCTCCACAGACTCTGTAGTTCATAAGTGTGGGCTTAGCTTAGGAAGCTTTGATACTGCAGTGGATCTTCAAGTCATACCCCTTGGTTCCTATGATGTGGTTTTAGGCATGGACTAGCTTGGATCTCATAGAGCCAGTATAGATTGCAAAAAGAAGATTATTTTGTGCCAAGATGACCAAGGGAATGATGTGTAGATAGTTGGGATACCGAGGCCTATATCTCTGCGAATGATTTCTACTATGCAATTGAAGCGAAGTTTTCATAAGGGATGTCAGATATTTGTTGTTATGGTAAATAATCTTGATGAGGAAGATCCCATGAGGAAGACTTTAGATCACCCAAATTTGTAGGAGTACGCAGATGTTTTTCCAAGTGAGGTTCCAGGCATGCCTCCAAAGAGGGACATTGACTTTAGTATTGATTTGATTCCTAGAGTGGAGCCTATCTCTAAAGCTCCTTATTGCATGATGACACAGGAATTGGGTGAGCTACATGTTGGGTGATGCGACACGCTCCCTTGCCCACAGGTGGTTAATTATGTGGTGTTCCATGTTCACTAACAGTCATGGCTTTTGGTGCTACGGTAAATGGGCCCAACAATTGGTATCAGAGCTTGGTTTTGGCCTATCATGGGTTCAAATCTCCCCGGTGCCTTCCCGACCCGTGTAAGCACCTGGTATGCGCGTCGAGGGGGAGATTGTTGGGTTATGCGACATGCTCCCCTGCCCACAGGTGGTTAATTATGTGGTGTTCCATGTTCACTAACAGTCATGGCTTTTGGTGCAATGGTAAATGGGCCCAACACTACATCTTTAGCTAGAGGAACTTTTGGCCAAAGGGAGCATTCGACCTGGTGTATCACCATGGGGAACTCCAGTGCTCTTTGCAAAGAAGAAAGATAGTTCTTTGCACCTTTGTATTGACTACAGATAGTTGAATAAGGTGACTATTAAGAATAGGTATCCTTTACCTAGGATTGATGACTTATTCGATTAGATCAAGGGAGCTACAGTATTCTCCAAGATTGATCTTAAGTTAGGATACCACTAGCTTCGCATTAAGGAAGCAGATATTTACAAGACCGCTTTTTGAACTCGCTATGGGCATTATGAGTTCACAGTGGTACCTTTTGGGTTGACTAATGCTCCATCGATGTTCATGAATTTGATGAATGATGTGTTCTGATCTTATCTAGACAGGTTTGTACTCGTGTTTCTTGATGACATATTGATATATTCTAGGACTCTAAAGGAGCATGAGGAACACCTGCGATTGGTATTGCAATGTTTGAGAGATAATCAACTTTATGCCAATGTAGCTAAGTGCGAATTATTCAAATCAAAGATTCAATATTTAGGGCATGTTATTTTAGGTGATGGTATTTCAGTGGATCTTGCAAAGATTCAGGTGATAATAGATTGGCCTACACAGACTAATGTGTCACAGATTCATAGTTTCATGGGTTTAGCTAGTTATTATTGCAGATTTGTCCAAAAATTCTCTAGGATAACACATCCTATCACTTCTCTTCAGAGGAAAGGAAAGAAGTTCATGTGGACAGAGAAATGTGAGGAAGCTTTTCAGAAGCTCAAGGAGCTTTTGACCAGTGCACTGATTCTAGCTGTACCTGATCTAGAAGGTGATTTCATGGTGTGTACAGATGCTTCTCTTGAAGGGATTGGGGCAGTGTTGATGTAGAATGGATGGGTGATTGCGTATGAATCACGTAAGCTCAAGGATCATGAGTTAAATTATCCTATGCATGATCTTGAGTTAGCAGTAGTAGTTCATGCTTTGACTAGATGGAGACATTTCTTGTTGGGGCACAAATTTGAGCTAGACAACGATCATCGTAGTCTATAGTACATTTTTACTCAGCCTAATTTGAATGCTCGCCAGAGGCGATGGATGGAGTTTCTGTGCAAAAATGATTTTAAGGTTAAGTACATTCAGGGTAAGGAGAATGTGGTGGCAGATGCTTTGAGTCACAAGAGACATGTGGTATCATCGATGACCCTTAGTGTGGATTTGAGGAGTTAGATTCTTCAGGCACTTCCTACAGATTCCTGGTATCAGGAAGTGTGCAGAGAGATAGATTCAGGGAGATCTTTGGAAGGAAATTTTGCAGGTTACGTTTGAGAATCAAATGGTCTTTTAAGACATCTAGGAAGGATATATGTGCCATTTTTAGATGAGCTTTGCACCTTGATACTGGCAGAAGCCCATCATACACCTTACTCAACACATCCAGGTGTCAAGAAGATGCATGCTAATTTGAGATGTTTGTTCTTTTGGTTTGGGATGAAGCAAGATATTGCTGATTTTGTGGCTAGGTGCCTTGAGTGTTAGAGAGTTAAGGGAGAACATCAGCACCCAACTAGAATTTTGCATCCTAATCTCATTCCCTCTTGGAAGTGGGATATCATCTCCATGGACTTCATTGTGGGATTACCTATGACAGTTCAACATCATGATGCTATCATGGTCACCGTTGATTAGTTGACTAAGGTGGTGCATTTCTCACCGATCAGGTCTTCCTACACAGTAGCTTCTGTAGCTAATGTCTTCATGCGTGACATTGTGAGATTACATGGCATTCCTAGGAAGATCATTTCTGATAGGGATCCTATATTCACATCTGCATTCTAGACATCGCTGCAGCATGAGCTTGGAACACAGTTAAAATTTAGTTCGGCATATCATCCAGAAACTAATGGCCAGACAGAGAGGGTGAATCAGGTTTTGGAGGATATGTTACGGATATATGTGATGGATAGGCAGACACATTAGGAGGATTATCTCTACTTGGTGGAGTTTTCTTACAACAACGGGTATCATAGTTCTATTGGCATGGCACCATTTCAGGCATTATATGGACGTCCTTGTCATACACCATTGAGTTGGGACAATCTTGAGGATCACATCCTATTGGGTCCTAAGATGCTTTGTGATATGGAGCAACAGGTAGCACGTATCTGTGAGCACTTGACTATGGCACAGGATAGGCAGAAGAAGTATGCTGATGCTCATAGGATTGATAAGTAGTTTGCTGTGGGAGATAAGGTTTTCTTGAGAGTGGATCTGTGAAAGAGTCCAATCTGGTACGGAAAGGGTTCTAAGCTAGCACCTTGCTTTGTGGCACCATTCGAGATTTTAGAGAGGATTGGCCCAGTTGCTTACCGCCTTGCTCTACCACCCAGTCTAGCTTGCATTCATGATGTTTTCCATGTTTTAGTGCTTCGATAGTATATTCCTAATATTGTACATGTTCTTTATTGGAATGCATTGTAGGTAGAGGACGGGTAGTTGGCTTTGGATTCGATTCATATTCTGGAGCAGCGAGAGTTGATCCTCAGGGGTCGAACCATCGAGCAGGTAAGGGTCCAATGGGACCCTACTGATGATTCTTCAGCTAGATTGAGGGAGTTATATCCCTACCTATTTTTCTACTTCCAGGAGTAAGCCTAACCCAAGGGGGGGTGGATGTAGTGCCTACCCTCGTTCACATCTTTTATGGACATATTGTTGCTATTATTATTAGACTATGATGGACTAGTTTTATGTTGATGGAATAGTGGTATTTTTTTGACACTATCAGACATTATGTTATGGATTCAGAGGTTATGTGATGAGATCATTTAGACTTTAAATTTCATGCATACATGATGATCATTATATTGTTTTTAGTTATTGTTGATGATTAGTTGATGGTTATTGTCTCATGTGTTTTATTATGGATACTTACCCCATACTTGCATGTGTATGGTGTGTGTGTTTTCTCATTGTATGGCATTTCTGATGCGGTTAAGGAAGGGAGTCGTGGTCACCTGCTTAGTCAAGATCTACACGATGCACCACTTCCTGCCATTATCTGTTTAGCTTAGCATTATATATTGTATGTACATGCATGGTTTTTCTGCAGGTTGCAGGTACCGGGTATTGACTTCCCTGAATTGCCAGAATGAGCATACCCTATTATATATATATATAAGTATATATATGTATGTATATAATATGTAAATATGATTATTAATTATTTTTTTAATAATTGTATAACTGATAATTGAAGGCTCATGGTTTAAATTAATTGTTTTAATTAAGTATATTAAATTCAGATTGATGGGGGACGTTTGGATTAAAATTATAATTGAAGAATGGATTTCTATTCATTCAAAAATGTATAAATGTTCCTCCAAATTCTTTCTCTTAACTTGGAAATGTAAACCAAGACTTTTGCATTTAAACTCAAGTTTGTAAATAAAGAAAAACCAAAACATGTTTTTACATTGTGTATTCATTATGTTATTGTTTTGGGTTTTGGGTTGACTAGTGTTGACCAATTATAGGATGTCTACTAGAGGCTTGGGGGGGTTATGTGTTTGTGATGTCATGATGATGTTTAATCTCAATCTTTATAAACCCAACCATGGTTATGTGATGGAATACTCTATGTATTGGATGTGATTACTAATTGTTATAGTTGAGATTCTTATGTATGAGATACTTGACTTAACCATTATTTTGGTCATCAATTAGTTATCCTTGGTTATTTTCTAGTCGCCATGATGGGACTGTGATGTGGATTTATTCTTGATGATGTCATGTTGTGACATGTTTGACTCAACCATTTTGGAGTCTTCGATCAGTATGATTGAGATATATTTTGGTTATTGAGAACCATTGGATACTTTGATTATCAGTGATACTTCAGTTGCCAATAGAGAGCTGTTGTGTTCATGATTTTCTATCGATGTTGCTCATGGAGATTTGATGCTTTTATGCATATTTGATGATTTTATTATGGATTATCTTTTGTGATTTTGAAATTTATGATTCCATGAGCATTAGGGTAGGATATCTGAATGTAGTGATGGGAAGTGGCTTGCAATGGGGGCCGGGGCCCTAAGAGGCTGCCAGGGTAACTCATTGTAAGTTGGATTAATAAGTGATAACATTCACACCTAATACTAACTAAATGAGCCTAAAAAGATAAGAGTTTTGTTCTTGCCCATGCCTTGAGTGCTTGTACATGCTAGGATGGGAGTAGTGAGATGCATGGTTGTGACCTTTCATTCCGTAGTATGCCTTGTCAGTATGAGAGGATACTAGTGGCCGCATGAAATCAGTATGGACCCATGGAGTTTAGCTAATTTCCAAGGTAACTTGTATGTGATAATTGCGATGACACTTTCCCACTTGCATGGTAGGTTCCTACATGTCATTGTGTGCCTCTGGGATTAGATGTCAGATTTTGTGTTTGGAACCTTTGAGTTAGTATACTTTTAGGATTCCTGGACTTATGGAGATTTGTGTATGTGTTTTGGATAGCCTATTTGGGACTTGAGGTTATCTCCTCAGCACGGTGGGAGTGGACCACTTAGGTACCATGCGGTCGGGTGGTAGTGTATTTTCCACTCTTATCATTTGAGATTCATTGAGACATCGTGGCTGATGCGTCCTTCATGATGGTGGAAATGTATCCTTTTCATTGATGATTAGCATATGTTAGATGATGATTCTTATGCTTATATTTGCATGTTAGATTACTTTCTACATATGATGTTATATATGTTAGGAGTGAAATTCCTACTATGTTAATACCGATGATCTCTTCGGTGATATGGAATGTTACACACAGAGGGATGGCTAGGATCCACGATGGTCTAATGATGCTATTAATAGTTGGGAGGAACTGTGCACTTAGTTTATTATGTTTATCTTTATGATTGATTTATATGTCTTCTATGATGATGTATCATGTATACCATGTGATTATATTTACTTTGATGTATCATGGATTAGAATAGGAAGATGTACCTTATTCTATGTATGTATATTCTTTTGAGTTTGTCATACCCTATGACATGTACAGTGGATGATTGAGTATTTGAAATGTAATATATAAACATTGGACTTAACATTATTATTTCATGTGGATGTTGTACTAGATGGATTTATGTTTCTAGATGTAATCCAACGTTAAGGGATCTTTAAGAATGCAATCTATTATGTATGTTATGTTTAATTTCAGATGGACATTACTATTGCTTCCATTATTGTGCATAAGTTATACGTGGTGTTTACTTTGATGAAAAAAAAAATGCTACCAAACTTAGTGAGAATTCTAGGTTAATTCTTTGGATCCCTTGGCGGGGCATTACACATCATTAGGATTACAATGCATGGTAAAGTTGTTATTATTGTGGAGAATATGGGCACATTCCAAAAAATTGCATTAAGATACATTTCAGAGGAAACTATGAGAAATGGTTGAATGAAGAAATAATTTGTTTTAGTTGTCTAAAAGTTGGACATGTTAGTAGAAACTACAAAACAAAACACGAGTACCAAAAAATGGAAATGACAAAGGTAAAGAAAAGGTTGAGGTAAAGAAGACATTGAAAGAAATAGTGGAAGCTAGAAGTAGTGGATCAAGCAAAGTTGAGATCACCAATAAAATGGATTAGGTGATCACACCACAATAGAAACTTAATATTTAATGATATATCTTACATCAGTTGCTAACATAGATGTTCTAAAAGTTCATATCTACATAAGAACATATGCATCAAGAACAAATCTATAGAAAGGAAAGTAAAAGATAATCATTTACTACATAGAGTACCGAGCATCAATGATCTAGTCTATATTGATTGAGCCTCTTAGTATAGACCAAGTGATTGATTGAGTTAATGTGTTGACTAAATTAATTAGTGTTGGATGAATAAGGTAGCAAAAATTGAGTGTTTATAAACAAGCATGGAGATTGAACTAGATATTATACACCTACCAAGTACGAGAACACTTATTGAAAACCTAAATAGAAAATTGAAGGTATTTAACAAATTTGGGCATACATTTCTATTTACCAAGGGATTTTAGAATTCACAAGTGATTCAAATGAGATTAAGGATAGTTTGGTGACAAAGAAAGTGAATCATAGTAAAGCATTGGTGAATCTGATAAAGTGAGTAAGTGTTACTTTTAGTGCCGAGTTAATTATTTTATAAAGTTATCAAAGAAGAATTTTTTTTCAAGAACCCTAGATTGAAATGCCATCAATGAGTGATATGTTGAAAGTGAGAAATGCTCAAATTTTAAGGAATGACCAATGTCCACTAAATTTTACTAACAATGTGAATTTTAAAGAAAATGAAGATGATATTGACACCTTGTCATCAATTCCACCTAGAGTTTTGATTGTATGAGATGTAATATCCAATTATATCTGAAGAGTAGGAGACATTGGAGATTTTGAGATAACGACATCTTATTAGAATCTATGTAGCAATGGAATATTGAAGGATGAATACAAGATTGTTGCTGAGAAAGGGCTTACCTATGCCCTAGGTTTCCCTAACATTTTTAAGGTTGAAAGGAAAACAATTGTCCTAATCCATATTCATGATATGAAGCTATTGTTATAAGGAGGCCCAATCAAGATTAACAAGGCCATAGTATGTCGACTTACTAAATACCCTACCTTGGATAGACCAAAGAGCATAAGGAGTGTAGTACAAAATGAGATTGAAAAATCTACCAAAGCAAAGTGGCATGGTCGAGGGATGTCAAGTGATGGAAGATCCTGTGATTGAATTTATAGTACATGTGATAACACACAAATTCTACCAATCTAGTAGATTGTATGTGCTAAAATGTTGACACACTTCTATGAATCATTTTATCCAAGATTTCTCAATAATTAGCTCTCAAATAGTGACTCATAGCTCTCTAATCATGGAGTGAAAGGATTTATAATGGAGGCCCTTAGTTTAGACCTGGTTTGTTCCCATACAAGTACACCATAAAATGAGAGATTCAGAGAGGAAAAGAAAGAGTGCTAGTCTCCATGATCATCAAATATGCGTGTAAATTGAAATAGAAACTATTCTATATGATAACAATGTAGGAAATATAAGAGGAGTTACTAAGAGGGGAGAGGTGAATAAATAACTACTAAAATAAATCCCAAATTCATTAGATGTAAATACAAAACAAAACTCTAATTAAACTATTATTTTCTATAACTTGACAAACATACATTCACTCAGCATACACTAGTAAATACTATAACTCGATAAATACTGAAATAATTTAGTAACTATTGAACATGAAAATCCTTAAGATATTATTTGTGATTAATTTTACTTAAATTAGTTTCATACACATAAAATAAATAGCATGAACACAATTGATACCAAGATTTAATGTGGAAACCCAATTTGGGAAAAACCACTAATTGTAACTAGTTACTAATTTTCACTCTTTTGAGGTGAGCCCTGTTAGGAGCCAACCCTATTAAAGGTTACAAAACACACTGTTAGGTGTGACCCTATTAGAATATTTAATCACCCTATTAGGAGTGGCCTTGTTAGAGGTCTTGAGACACTTTAAATAGAAATGTCACCTTGTTAGAGTATCTACAAATAGTTGTTAACCCAACTCAATTAAGAGATTTAGATCACTACTACAATGGTTAGAAAGTAACAATGAGATGACCTAATTTTTGATGCAACTAAATTTCTTATTATAGATCTCAATTTTTTCTTGTATACTTGATCCTTCCTAATTGAATGTATCTTTGTAGCTCGACAAGAATATTATGCTTATTCTTCCAATTCACTTCCTCTAGGCTTCATCAAATCTTCTATTATGTTCCACACATTCAATCCTTAACTTGACCTTATGTTTATATCTTACGCATTGTAAAGTCAGCTTGAATAAAATTTAGAATAATTAATATTCATCTTCTCAATTTTCTAGAACCAACAACTAAATCACTTGAATTCAATATGCCAAAATAAGAAAATCTTCTATTAGCCGACCCTGCTTAGTAGACACTAAGTCACAAATGATTTTCCTATGTTAATCAAGTGAGCTTGGTTAATAATAAATATTCAAAAAATTCTTTTAGTAACTAAGTGAGCTTGGTTAATAGTGGTTCCATCCAACATTTCCTTCATTAATCGAGTGAGCTTGGTTAACACTCAACTTCTACAAACGTTCCTTTGACAATCGAGAAAATTCTATAGACACTATCTTCTGAACTTGGAAAAATCTAGAATTCTTAGTACAAAAATGAAACTATATTCATCATCCAATGATATAGGAGCATCTTGGGTTGCATTTCTATCTTGCATGTTTTTCAATTTTTATTTTACTTTTGAAACTGGGTTTTGCTGAAATTGCATATTCTAGTTTTTGGGTGCCTGTTGCCAATCATGTAACTAATTTTCCATAATGAATGAATGGGTGTGAAGTTTAGGCATTAAAGAGGGATTATATTAATATCTATGTTTCATACTACAAGTCCTAACTCCTTATAGTTTGGGAGAAATTACAATTCTCTTGGAAAATCAATTTCTGGCAGTTTTGTGTGACCATTTTTTGTGCTTGACTTTCAGAGTGGATACACACTTTTCCTTGATGAATAATACTTTTTTAACTTAATTTTTAGAGGACCTAGATATCTATGCACATTTCAAAGCACAAGTTCTAACTCAATTAGAGCATGGAGATATCACAATTTTTCTCAAACATCGATTTCAGCACAATTAATTGTTGATGTAGGCCGACTTGTGTACTTAATTTTGATTTAGTTTCATTTAATATTTTTTGAGAACTGATTTGTGGCTTATCCATATTCTATAATGTTCTATAATCCATATTGGCTAGTATAAATAGAGTGTTTATGCTAGGAGCTAGATTAGGAAAGAGTTGAGAGTTTTTAGGTAGTTTGGAAGAGGATTGCAAAGCAAAACTAGAAAGTGCAAATTTGTTGTTGATTCTTTGAATGTGAATGTATTTTTTATTTGGCCATAACCCAAAAGGCCTTATAGTTGGGAATGTATATTGAATATTTGAAGAATCAATAAAAGCATTTAACTCTTCTTTCTCCTTTAGTTGTTGCTCTTTATGTTTGTTTTTTGTGTGTTAACTCTTGTAGGGTGGTTTAGAGAGTTGGGTGTGCCATTGGCCCTAGTTTTACCTATCATTCCTTCAATCAAGTGGTATCACAACTTGAGGTTCATCTTTGTGAATATTGGATTATGTAGAACCCTAATTTAGATTTGGTTGTAGGGTTGCAAATCTATAGATTTGACCTATAACTTTCAGAGGGTTATGATCTTGTAGGAACCGGATTTGTAAAGATGGTTCATGGTAGAGGAAAATGCCAATCATTCTATACTAGATCAGTCGAGACAAATTATAGCCAGATTAGATGCTATGGAGATAGCCCAAAGGAGAGAAGCAGATCTTGAAGATGTGACTGATGATGAAGTGGTAGCACCAAACCCTAATCTAGAATTGGAAGAAGATCAAGATGAGGAAAGATTGCTAAGAGTATTGTCCAGGGCACATTCGAAGCCAACTATAGGAGTTGTTCCTTATGATGGAAAATTGGATACCAATGCTATGTTAGATTGGATCTCAGATATGGAAAATTTCTTTGAGTATGAAAACATTCTTGATAATAAGAAGGTGAAGATTGCAGTTACTAGGTTGAAAGGTCATGCTTCACTATGATGGGAGAATTTGAAAATTGATAGACAAAGTAGAGGAAAGGAGAAGATTAGAACTTGGCTAAAGATGGTGAACAAGGTAAAAATCAAATTCCTTCCTACTGATTACCAATTTATCTTGTTGAGAAAGATGCAAAATTTGAAATAAAAGGACATGATTGTGAAAGAGTATATCGAGGAATTCTATAGATTGGACATCAAATTTGGACATGTGGATGATGATGTTGAGAAAATTGCAAGGTACATAAATGGATTGAGATCCAAAATTCAAGATGAAATAAGTTTTGTGAAGTTAAAAAGTGTGGAAGAAACATATCAATATGCCTTGAAAGATGAGGAGATTTTGACAAAGAAGCATGAACAAAGACAAAGAGGACGAGGTGGTAGATTTCAGAGAGGCAAAAGTAGATCTTATGGAGAAGGTGGTAGATCTGACAATTCTATGCATGATAAAGAAAAATCTAAATGGAAGAATGATGACAAAGACAAGATTGAGTGGAAAGGTGGTAGCTCATACTAAGGAGGTACTAGATCTTATCAAGGAAGATGTAATTCTTATCCTAGAGGTGGTATTCATGGTAATTGTTTTAGATGTGGTAAAGAAGGGCATAGATCCTTTGAATGTAGATCTTTTGAAAGTGGGAAAAATAATAGAAATGTTGTGATTCAAGAGGACATTGAGAGTTCACCAAGTGGACTTGAGGCTGGAGAAAATTTGATGGTGAGAAGAACCTTATGTAGTAAGGGAAGTGAGGAACCTATCCTTAGAAGAAGTCTTTTCAAGACCAGATGTAAGATGAATGGAAAATGCTGCAAGGTGATCATTGATAGTGGAAATTCAACAAATTTGGCATCAGAAGAGGTGGTTATAAAGTTGCAGTTACAGAGGCTAAAACATCCCAAGCCCTATCATGTTTCATGGATCAAAGATGAGCATAAGATATTGGTAAGTGAACAATGTGTTGTGAAGTTCAAAATTGGACATTACTTTGATGAAGTAATGTGTGATATTATGCCCATGGATTGTTGTCATATTTTGTTGGGTAGACCTTGGCAATATGATAGATATGATGTGTATGATGGAAGATTGAACCAATATACTCTTTGCGTGAATGGGAAGAAACAAACATTGTGCCTTTGATTGAAAGTCCAGTTGAGGTCAATTGTACTACAATAAAAGTTTGCATGGTTAATGGAAATAAATTTGAAAAGAAAGTAAAGAAGAATCAAGTCTGATTTTCTATAGTTCCTAGAGGACCGAGTGTTGGTAGTAATGACCAAGCAGTAGAAGTTGGTAATGATAGAGTGAGAACAAAAACTACAAAATTGCTAAATGAGTATAAAGATATTGTTGCTAATGATATTCCTAATGGTTTAACTCTAGTGAGAAGTATAAGTCATTGTATGGATCTAATTTCTGGAGCTAGTTTTCCAAACAAAGCACCATATAGATTAACACCTACAGAGAATGAAGAACTTAACATGCAAGTGCACAAGTTGTTGTAGTAAGGTTTGATTAGAGAAATTTTGAGTCCATGTGCTGTACCTACTATATAAGCACCTAAAAAGAATGGAGAATGTGTATTGATTCCAGAGCTATTAACAAAATCATAGTGAAATATAGGTTTCCTATGTCAAGAATGGATGACATAATGGATTTCTTGAGTGGAGCAAAGTATTTTACAAAGATTGATTTCAAGAGTGGCTATCATTATATTTGAATTAGAGGAGTTGATGAATGGAAGACCATTTTCAAGACAAAAGATGGTTTGTATGAATGGTTGGTTATGCCTTTTGGTCTAACTAATGCACCTAGTACTTTCATGAGGTTGATGAATGAAGTTTTATAAAGATTCTTGGGTAAGTTTGTTATTGTTTATTTGAATGACATTTTGATATTCAATAAGACTAAGGAAGAGAATCTTGAGCATATTAGACAAGTATTGCAAAGGTTGAAAGAGGAAAAGTTGTTGATTAATCTTAAAAAGTGTTCTTTTATGCAAGAGGAGATTGTGTATTTGGGATTTTTTATTTTAGTTGGTGGATTGAAGATGGATCCTGAGAAGGTTAAAGAAATTTTAAAATGGCCTACACCTAAGAATGTGGTTGAGGTAAGATCATTTCATGGTTTGGATAGTTTTTATGGAAAGTTAATAAAGAATTTTAGTGTTTTTTGTAATTCTATGACTGAGATAATGAGGGGAGATAAAAAGGAATTCAATTGGAAACATGGAGCTGATAAGAGTTTTGAGACTTTGAAACAAAAGGTTTCTGAATTACCTATATTAGCTTTTCTTGATTTCAACAAAGTATTTCAAGTTTAATGTGATGCAAGTGGTAATGCAATAGGAGCTGTATTAAGTCAAGAAGGTAAACCTATTTCTTTCTTTAGTGAAAATTTGAATGATGCTAAAAGGAAGTATTCTATGTATGATCAAGAGTTTTATGCTATTTTTCAAGATTTGAAGAAGTGGAGACATTGTTTGACTCCTAAGGAGTTTGTGTTGTAGACTAATTATAAGGATTTGTTAGGATTAAACCATAGATAGAAATAAAAATTACATTCAAATATAACTAATAATAAAAAATAATAGATCACATAGAAAAGAACACAAGGCACTGAGATTTAACGTGGTTCACCCAATCCCTGGGCTACGTACACCAAACAGAAAGTCCAATATTTTTATTATCCAATGATTACAACCTGATTAAAATTTGTAATCCCTTACAGCTCAATATCACCACAAGAACCAATTTCACATCAAACCTTATGAAACAATCCCTAACCCTAAGCCCTTTTATACAAGTATTTTAACCACTTTAGGGTTATAATTAATAATTACATGTTAGCCCAAAATCCTGATAAAATAGGGCTCAAAAGAATTTATGAAGTATGTACAATACTTTGCTAATTAGTCACCACAATCTAACAATCTCCCACTTGGGGACTGATTAGGCTCCACACTAAACACCAATCTCCCACTTGGAGATTGATCTAGTAGCAATACTGCTACCACATGGGGCTCCCACTGGATCAAGCCACCCTAGACTCTACTATTCTTTTATTTATATTCAATCTAGAAGACCAACTAAAGCTAAAGAAGAGTTCAACTTCTCCCTTGTTACTACCTTTGTCAACATATTTGCTGGATTGTCATTGCTATGTATCTTCTCTAGCTTTAACTGTCTATCCTCCAAAACTAACCGAATGAAATGGTACCGCAAATATATGTGTTTGGTCTTTGAATGCAGAGCTAAATTTTTTGCAAGATGAATGGCACTCTGACTATCTGTGAACAAATAATTATCCTTCTAAGGATGTCCCAATTATTGCAAGAAGAACTAAAGCCATATCATCTGCTTGGCTACCTCTGTAGAAGCTACACACTCTGCCTCTGTAGTGGATAAAGCATTAACCTTTGTAACCTAGAAACCTAGCTCATGATTGCCCCACCAATAGTAAAGATGTAACCTATAGTACTCCACCTGGTATCAATATCCCCTACCAAATTTGAGTCAACATAGCCCTATAAATTAGTAGTAGAGCCCCTAAAGTGTAAATACTTATTGGATGTTCCTCTCAAATATCTAAGAATCCATTTGACTACATTCCTATGCTCAATTCTTGCATAACTCATATACTTGCTAACAACTCCCACTGCATGTGCAATATCTAGCCTAGTACATACCATAGCATACATCAAGCTTCCTACAGCTGAAGCATAGGGTACCTTGGACATCTTATCCTCCTCTTCTTGTGTCTTGGGACACATCTCCTTAGTCAATTTAAAATGACCAAGTAAAGGTGTGCTGATAGCTTTAGCATTCTCCATAGAGAAATGTTGCAACACCTTCTCAACATAATCAACTTGAGGTAGTCTCAATGTTCTATTTTTGCTATCTCCACAAATCTTCATACCAAGGATTTATTTTTCTACCCCAAAATCCTTCATAGAAAATGCATGTGCTAATTGGGTTTTTAGCCCCTTAATGTGATCCATGTTAGACCTAGCTACAAGCATATCATCAACATATAAACATTAAATAATGTAGCTATCATCATCCAACCTCTTCAAGTAGACACAATGATTTGAATGACACCCACTATAACTATGCTCATGCATAAAACTGTCAAATTTCAAATACCATTTCCGAGGTGCTTACTTCAAGCCATATAAACTTTTCTTCAATTTGCACACTAAGTTCTCCTTACCTTTGACTGCAAATCCCTGTGGCTGAGCCATATATATCTCTTCATCCAAATCACCATGAAGGAAGGTTATTTTAACATCCAACTGCTCTAAATGCAAATTTTCAATAGCCACTAGACTTAAAATAGTACAGATAGAAGTCATTTTAACAATACGAGAAAATATCTCATCAAAATCAATTCCCTTTTTCTGTGCAAATCCTTTTACAACTAACTTGGCTTTAAATCTTTTCTTACCTCCATTCTCTTCTTTTAACCTTTAAGCCCACTTATTGTATAAAGCCTTTTTACCTGTAGGCAAATTGCACAAATCTTATATCTTATTCTTCAACAAAGAGCTGATTTCATCTTTCATTGTAGACTCCAATTGAATCTTAGTATCCACCTGCATAACTTCATCATAACTTTTAGTTTTACCAACATCAGTAAGTAAAATAGAATACAAAGAGGGAGAAAATCTTTGTGGAGGTCTAATTTTCATTGTTGACCATCTAACATTCACTAGTGTGTGTGGTATTTTTTCTTGCAGTTATTGCACATCATGAGGAATGGCTAGAACATCAGCTTTTGGAGTGTCATCCATCACTACATAATCATCTTCTTTCTTCTCATGTTGCTACAACATATTTTTGTGCAACACTTTCTCATTGAATATGACATCCCTACTTACAATTTTATGATTTTCAAAATCCCAAAGCCTATAACCAAACTCATTAATGCCATATCCAACAAATACACATTTCTTTGACTTAGCTTCTAGCTTGGTTCTATTTTCAAAATCTATGTGAGCAAATGCTTCACAACTGAAGGTTTTGAGAAAAGAATAACTCACCTTCTTACTAGTCCATGCCTCCTCTGGAATATCATAGCCCAAAGGAGTAGAGGGACCTCAATTAATCAAATATACAGTACTATTGACAACCTCCACCCACATGTGTAAGGACAACCTAGCATGTAACCTCATGCTCCTTGCACATTCTATTATAGTCCTATTCATGCATTTAGCTACTCCATTTTCCTATGGAGTCTTTGGAATAGTTTTATATCTATAAATACCATTAGTGGAGCAATAATCTTTGAATTCATGATTGCAATACTCACCACCATTATCAGATCTGAGACATTTTAATTTTTTACTAGTCTCATTTTCAACCAAGCATTTCCATTTCTTAAAAGTTTGAAATACATTAAATTTATATCTAAGGAAATAAACCCATGCTTTTCTAGTTGTTTCATCAATGAATCTGACATAGTAATGAGAGCCAACAAGGGAAGATACCTGAGCCGGTCCCCATACATCAATATGCATAAGCTCTAATTTTTCCCTTTTATTTTCCTTCCCAGTCTTTGCAAAACTCACTCTCTTTATTTTTCCATACACACAAATTTCACAAAAATCCATATTAACACATTTTAGATCCAGTAAAACTTTCTTTGAATGAAGTACTTTCATACCTTTCTCACTCATGTGCCCAAGTCTGTTGTGGCACAATGTTGTATCAAAATCTACAACAACTATTTGTTCTCCCTATTGAATTGCAACAATTGTTCTTGAACATTTATTTTTCTCTGAAACAATTAAAGTAGAAGGAACAATATGACCTGTACAAAGATATAAGGTTCCTACTTTCAGACCTTTTGCTACTACAAGGGAACCTTTTGAAACCTTCCAATTTTTATCATTAAAAGTAACTACACAACCCTCATCACTAAGTTTCCTTGCTGAAATTAAATTCCTACTCAGCCTTGGAACATGTCTTACCTCATGTAGTAGCCAATAATTCCCATTCTGCAACTTAATCTTAATTTTTCCCTTTCCAACAATCTGATAGAGTTCATTATTCCCCAAATAAACAAGCCCAAAATCCCCTTGGACATAATCAATGAAATAACCTCTATGACGTGTAGCATTAAATGAAGCACCATAATCTACAACCCAGGAATCATCAACACTTTCTAAAGATAGAAGCAAAGCATCCTCTTTGGATTTGTTACTTACCACATTTGCCTCCTTGTCTCCATCTGATTTATCACCTTCATTTTTCTTTCAATTCTAGTAATCTTTCTTTTTGTGCCCTAGTTTCCCACAGTACCAGCAATCATTCAGTCCTCTTGATTGAGACCTCCTCCCCTTTGACTTTCCTCTTGATTTCCCATGATTTTCAAAATTACTTCCTCTCTTAGTCATTTTGCCCCTGCTTTGTGCATTCAAAGCACTTCTTGATGTAGATCCACCTGAGGTTTTTCTACAAGTTTTCTCACTCAAAATAACACTGATCATATCATCATATTTTAGGATACTAGGTCTAGAAACAAAATTACTCACATCCACTACCAAGCCATTCTAGCTTTTAGGAAAAGAACACAATCAAAAGAGCCCTAATTTCTTCTTCAAAATTGATACCCATAGAAGACAATTGACTAGTAATAGTATTAAACTCATTTAAATGATTCGTAATAGATCCACGTTTTTCCATTTTCATATTAAATAAATGCTTCATGAAAAATACCTTGTTTGAAGTAGAGGGCTTTTCATACAGTGTCGCTAGGGTTTTCATCAATTCTTTTATCATCTTTGCTTTTGTAATATTAAATACCACCGATGGTGCTAGGAATAATCAAATGCTTCCAAGTGCCTTTCTATCTAAAAGATCCCATTCATCATTTGACATAGATCCCTGATTCTTGGCTTTTCCTTCCAATGACTTCCATAAATCTTTCTGATATAGATAGTCTTCCATTTGCATCTTCCATAATTGAAAGTTCTGCCCATTAAACCTATCAACCCTCAGCTTACCCTCATTTTCCATTGCTCCCACTCAACTATGAAACTTTCTTGCAGAGGATAACTGAAAAAAAACTAGGCTCTGATACCACTTATTATGATTAAACCACAGACAAATATAACACTTACATGCAAATATAACCAATAACAAAAAATAATAGATTACATAGAAAAGAACACAAGGCACCAAGATTTAACATGGTTCACCCAATCCCTGAGCTACACCCACCAAACAACAAGCCCAATATTTTTATTATCTAGTGATTACAACTTGATTACAATCCATAATCCCTTATAACTCAATACTGTTGCAAGAACCAATTTCACATCACACCTTATGAAACAATCCCTAACCCTAAGCCCTTTTATACAAGTATTTTAACTGCTTTAGGGTTATAATTAATAATTACATGTCAGCCCAAAATCTCAATAAAATAGGGCCCAAAAGAATTTATGAAGTATGTACAGTACTTTCTTGATCAGTCACCACAATTTAACAATTTCCCACTTGGGGATTGATCAGACTCCACACTAAACAATAGGCTTTACAGTACTTGGGAAGTTAACATAAATTAAATCAGAGACATATGAAGTGGGTTAAGTATTTGCAAAATTTTACATTTGTCATTAAGAACAAGAGTGGAGTCACTAATGGAGTTGCTAATGCATTGAGTAGAAGTTGTTCCTTGTTGACTGAAATGACAGTTAAAGTTCTTTGTTTTGATGAAATGAAACAGTTGTATGATATTGATCTTGATTTTTCTAAGGCATGGAGAGAGTGCAAAGAACTAAATCTGACCAATCACATCATTAAGTGTGATGAGTATTTCATTCAAGAAGGTATGTTGTTCAAAGGTATTTAGTTGTGTATTCCTAGAAGTTCTTTGAGGTTGAATCTGATTAAGGAAAAGAATAGTGGTGGATTAGCTGGACATTTTGGAATTGATAAAACATTGATTTTTCTAAAAGAGAAGTATTATTGGCCACAAATGTATAAGTATATTCAAAAATTTGTAAAGAGTTATGGAGTTTTTCAAGTTGCAAAAGGAGTGAGTCAAAATACTCATTTGTATACACCTATTACTGTTCCTAAGAAACCTTGGAGAGACATTAGTATGGATTTTGTTCTTGGATTACCTAAGATAGTAAAGGGGTATGATTCTATATTTGTTGTAGTAGACAAATTTTCTAAGATGGCTCATTTCATACCATGTAAGAAGAAATCAAATGTTGAGCATGTTGCTAAACTTTTCTTTAAAATGGTTGTGAGATTGCATGGATTACCAAGAAGTATTATCTCTGACAGAGATAGTAAGTTTGTTGGTTATTTTTGAAAGACTTTATGGAAGTAGATGGGTACTGAATTGAAGTTTAGTTCTACATTTCATCCGCAAATAGATGGACAAACAGAGGTTGTGAATGGAAGCTTGGGTAATTTGCTAAGATGTTTAGTTGGGAATAAGCCAAGTAATTGGGAGATGGTATTAGCACAAGATAAATTCTCTGAATAGGAGCATAGGAAATACACCTTTTTGAGATTGTTACCGGAATGAGATCTAGAGAAGTATAAGATTTGAGAGATATTTTTGGTGAAGAAAAGAGAAGTGTTGTAGGAGAAGAATTTTTTGATTTTATGGAGTCTCTGCATAAGGAAGTGAAGTTGAGGATAGAATAAAGTAATTAGAAGTATAAGGAGAATGTTGATCAGTCTAGGAGACATCATGATTTTCAAGTTGGTGATGAGGTGATGGTTTATTTGAAGAAAGGAAGATTTTCATTTGGAATATATAGTAAGTTGAAGTTGAAGAAGTTTTGACCTTGTAAGATCTTGAAAAAAATTGATAGTGGAAATGCTTATGAATTTGAGTTATCTGATGACATGGATATATTTCCTATATTCGATATTACTAATTTATACAACTATCATGAGTTAGATTATGAATTTTCTATATCAAAGGACTATTCTAAGAAGTAGATTGAAGAAGTTGAATAGATATTAGATCAAAGAATTGGTAAGAGCACAAGGGGAAAACATTATTATGAATATTTGGTGAAGTGGAATAACAAACCTATGGAAGATGCTTCATGGATTTCTCAATCTGAGTTGGATTCAACTTATATTGTGACATATCAATGATTCAAGAGAATCATTTCTTCTGACCCTAGTTGTTCAATGTAGGAGAATACTGGGTTGTACTGCTATCTTGAATGTTTTTAGTTTTTATTTTACTGCTAAAATTGGGTTCTACTGAAACTGCATTTTCTCATTTTTGAGTGCCTATTGCAGATTGTGTAACTAATTTTCCATAATTAATGAAAGGATTTTCACTTTAATGATTAAAGAGGGCCTAGATTAATATCTATTTTCTAGAGAACAAATCCTAACTCATTATATTTTGGGATATATGGAAATTCTCCATGAGCATCAATTTTTGGCAGTTCTACATGACAATTTTCTATGCTTGAATTTCAGAGTGGACGTACACTTTTCCTTGATGAATCATAATTTTTACACTTAAGGGGTTGTAGATGACCTAGATATCTACCCATAGTTCAAAGAATGAGTTCTAACTCAATCAAAGTGTGGAGATATCATGATTTTTCTCAGACATCAATTTTAGGATAGTTAATTGTTGATGCATGCCTACTTGTGTATTTAATTTTGGTTTAGTTTCATTTAGTATTTGCTGAGAGTTGACTTGTAGATTCTCAATGTTCTAGAATGATCTATAAGACATTTTTGCTAGTATAAATAGAGTTCTTAGACTAGGAGCTAGAGGAGGGAAGAATTAAGAGTTTTTAGGTAGTTTGGAAGAGGATTGTAGAGTAGAACTAGAAAGTGTGAATTTATTGTTGGATCTTTGAATGTGAATGTATTTTGTATTTGGATGTAACCTAGAAGGCCTTATAGCTGGGCATGTATGTTGAATATTTGAAGAATATCTAAAAACATTTTACTCTTCTTCCTCCTTTGGTTGTTGTTCTTTGTGTTTTCTTCTATTGTGTTAACTCTTGTGGGGTGGTTTAGAGCGCTGGGTATGCAATTGGCCCTAGTTTTCCCCATCCTTCCTTGCATCACCCAAGTGAGCTCAACATACATTGAATGCAAATGATATGAAATTTTGTGTAACATTAAAGGTAATACATAATTAATCAATCATTTTCAACAATCTCCCTTTTTAACATTGATGACAACACAACATGTCACAATATAGTGAAATTTTATAGCGAGAATAAAGTAAGGAACATATCATTAGTTTGATTCTAATTGTCATCTATGAGAACTCCCTCTATCAATGTGAACTCTTTCTATCTTCAGTTTCTCCCTCTATCTACAAAACTCTTTCTTCAACATCTTCTTGTGATAAAAAACTTTCCTTCTTTGATATCAGACCAAGTTTTCCTTTTTTGATATCTCCCTCTTTGTTAACTCTTGAAGTGATACAATTTCCATGAAATATGACATAAAAATTCTCCCTCTTGACATCTTATGCTAAAGGTAATGTCCACTAAATATCAATGTACCTCATGTACTAATTCATTTTCAATGTGCCTTTGTCAATCCTGCATCAACTAACTAATATTCAACATGCTGTAGTTGATGCATCACTACACTATATTTAGTGAGCTTCAGATAGGGGAATTACTCCTAACTTACCTCTTAGATATAAAAACACATCCTTATGTAATGACTTAGTAAATATATCTATAATTTTCTCTTTAGTATTCACATTTTCCAATATTACCTCTTTTTCTTGTACCAATTCTCTCAAAAAATGATATTTTATAGCAATGTGCTTGGTTTTGGTATGCATCACTTGATTCTTTGATATACTAATTCTACTGGTACTATCATAGAATATAACCATTAGATCTTTGATCTCTATCTTCATTCCTGCCAATAGTTGCTTGAACCAAACAATACTTGAACAATTAACTACTGCTACCACATATTCTACCTCTATTATGGACTAAGAAATACAATTTTGCTTTTTGCTTGCCCAAGACACTAGTCTTTTGCTAAGAAAGAATGCTCCACCACTTGTGCTTTCCCTGTCATCAACACTTCCTGCCTAATCAACATATGTGAATGCTTTCAAATCCAAATTGTCTCCTTTTTTGTACCATAATCCATATTCTTCAATACCTTTCAGATACTTCACGATTCTCTTGATTACCATCATATGATTTTATTTGGGATTTGATGAGAATCTTTCCACCATACCAACAACTAATGCAATATCAAGTCTTGTATGCATTACATACTGCAATTTTCCAATTATTGATCTATATGTGGTCTAATCTACTTCTTTGAAATAATCATTTTTGAAAAGCTTATGTCCATTAGACATAGGTGCTCCAACAAGTTTTGAATCTTCCATTCCAAACCTCTTTAGTATCTCCTTGATAGATTTTAATTGAGTAATGTAAGTACCATCTTTCTTCTACTGGATCTATAATCCAACAAATAATTTTATCTCTTCAAACATAGACATCTCAAATTATTTACTCATTTCTTCTAAAAATGCCTTGCATAAGTCATCATTTCCTATAAATAAAGTGTCATCCACAAATATTTCTACCAACACAATCTTCTTGTCTAGTCCTTCTTTGATATACAAACTACTGTTATCATTTGTTCCTTGAAAACTAATCTTTATCAAGTAGTTAGGAAGTCTTTCATACCAAGCTCTACGAGCTTGCTTGAGACCATACAATACTTTGTGTAATTTGTAGACCATATCTCTTTTGCTAAGATCTACAAAGCATTCAGGTTTTTCAATGTAGACTTCCTCATCAAGAATTTTGTTCAAGAATGCAAAATTTTACATTCATTTGATAAACTTTAAATCCTCCGTGTGTTGCATATGCTAGTAAAGTTCTAAAACCATCTAATTTTGCAACAAGAGAAAAAGTTTCACCATAATCAATACCTTCTTCTTGAGAATAACCTTTACATACTAACCTTGTTTTATTTCTTGAGACTTTGCCATCTTCATTCAACTTATTTCTGAATACCCACTTTATGCCAATTCCATTTTTATCCTTGGGTCTTGGAACAAGAGTCCAAGTCTTATTCTTCTCTATCTGTTCAATTTCTTCATTCATAGCTTCAATCTAACTTTCATTATCTAAAGCATCTTTAACATTTCTATGTTTAAATTTAGCAAGCAAACATGTACCTTTCAATTTGTTTCTTGTCATTGCTCCATTTGACTTGTCTCTTATGATTTGATAAGGTGCACAGTGTTTTTTGACATATCTTTCTAACACATGTACTTTGGATTTAGGATTCATTCCACCAACTTCTTCATGATCTTCTATATTAAGCTCAGGTCCCACTATCTGTGACTCGGGTCCATCAGACCTAGTTTTCTTTGGCATTAGCTAGGTAGCATTTGACTGTGAATCGGTTCCTTCAGACTATGACTTGGGTTTTGATTGCAACACGATAACTTTTGGAGATTTTGGGGACTTAAGAGGTGAGGTCTCCTGGATTTCAAATAGATTTGGCATTGTATTAGGTTCATAGTAAATAAATCTTTTGAAATCCTCAAGTTCTCTATTGCTTTCCTCTTCACTCTTTTCTACAAATTCATCAATTCTCACATGTGAACTTTTTATGATCTTATGAGTAGTCAGATTCAAACAGTTGTATGCTTTACTTCTACAGGCGTATCCTAGGAATATGCCTTCATCACCTTTGACATCAAATTTACCTTTCCTAGATTCCTTCAAGATATAAAATTTTCTAACAAATACTTTCAAGTAACTTACATTAGGTTTGTAGCCATACCCTATTTCATAAGAAGTTTGATTTAAGTCTTTCTTTAACTATACTTTGTTCAAGGTATGAATTGTAGTACTACTTGCTTCCTTCTAGTATTTGATTACAACACTCTTTTCTATCATTAAGGTTCTTGCACAATCCTTGATGGATCTGTTCCTTCTTTTAGCTATACTATTGTGCTACAGTGTACCAGGGGTTGATACTTGTCTCTTAATTCCTTTTTCAATGTAGAATTTATTGAAATCATTGGAAATGAATTCACCACTGTTGTCTGATCTCAAACATTTCACTTTCTTTCCAGTTTCTTTTTCTACTCATGCCAAATACCATTTAAACTTTTGAAATGCTTCAAATTTTTCTTTTAGATACATTACAGTCATCATTCTAGAATATTCATCAACAAATAGAAAAAAATACTTATCTCCATTATAGATCTCTATTTCAATAGGTCCACATAGGCCTGTATGAACCAATTCCAAGACTTCTCTAGATTTATAGTTCTTGTTTTTGAAACTAGTCTTTCCCATTTTTTCAATTTGAAATTTTTGGCATCGACCCATATCAGGTTTCCTTAGACTAGGAATACATCTTACTCTTCTATTTTTTCTTATCTTCACAAAATTATCAAAGTTCACATGACACAACCTTTTATGCCATAACCATATTTCTTCTACTCGAGCAATAAAACATGAACTTTCACTAAGATCTAGGTAGAATAGGTTACCTTTTGTTTTTTTGCCAGACCCAACTAGATTTCTTTTTTCATCAACTAGTTTGGTCTTCCCATTCTTAAATTCCACCTTGAATACAATGTTATTCAACTATGCGACACTTAATAGATTATTCTTTGGTCCTTCAACCCATTAAGCATTGTCACATCTAAGTTTATTGGTTAGTGAAATACAACCTTTTCCCTTATGTAACAAGGTTCATTATTTTCAAATCTCACACTACCACCATCATAGTGTTCCATTTGTTTAAATTTTGATTTATCACTAGTCATATGATGTGAGCTAACATGAGAGATAAGTTTCATTTTATCTCCTTCATCATCAAATTCATCTTTTACAACAATATAAACTATTTTGTCATCTTCAGTACTATCTGAATCTTTAGCTATGAAACAAGATTTCTTACTTTTTACCTTGTAGTCTTTGTATTTTTTGAAATCCATCTTGCCTTTGAATTTGATGAGCTTCTTTTCATATTTTTTTGTTTGTTTAGACACCTAGCAGCAATGTGTCCAACTTCTTCACAAGAGAAACATATTAAAGGAATTTTACCTTTATACTTTCCTTTGCCTTTGGGATATCTCCTTGCAAGTAATGCTTTAATGGCTTCAAGATCACTATTAGAACTATCTTCCTCTTCACTTTCAAATTTTTATCTATTAAACTTTTTGGATTTCTTCTTGAGTGATACCTTAGCTTCAAATGTAGACTCAAGATTGCTAGAACTAGAAGTATAATTATCATAGTTATCTAGTTCAAATGTTGTCAACCTTCCAACTAGTGCATCCAAAGTTATAGTATGAATTGGATTACATCTCATCTCTTAAATAGAAGACACTCTGATTGCATAGATAAGAAGAAGGGTTCTGAGTACCTTTCTAACCACTATTACATCATCAATTGTTCCTCTAGAGGCTTTGACATTATTGATGCTAACTTTGATGATAGATTCTATCAACATATTTTGCAATATTTTCACCTTCTCTCATTTTCATTTGATCAAATTTTCCTCTAAGACTTTTAGCTTTGGCTCTCCTTACATTGTCATCTCCTCCATATATATATTTTAGCTTGATCCACATTTCATGAGCAATTCTACAATCTTTGACTTTATCAAATTCAACATAGTTGAGAGATGAGGAAATTTCAATCATCATGATATTATGATTTTTCTTCTCTACGATTTTTTCAACAATTATAGTTCTAGTAGGAGCCTTATATTTAACATCTATATTCTTTAGTCCTGTATCTTTAGTGGTTTCCAAATGTAGCCTCATGAGTTCTTGCCATGTCTTGAAGTTACCTTTGTTCAATTTTGGAATGTTCCTTCTAAAAGACATCTTGATCTTTATCTTAGGTATTTGAAACTCTTTCTGCAAGCACCAAAAGCTTTGATACCAATTGTTGGAAATATAAGGGAATTTACTGAGAGGGGAAGGGTGAATCAATAACCACAAAAATAAATCCTAGATCCCTTAGATGTCAATACAAAAAAAAACTCTTATTAAACCATAATCTACTATAACTTGGCATACATACATTCACTTGACATACACTAGTAAATGTTGTAGCTCGATAAATACTAAAATAATCGTATAACTATTGAATATAAAGATCTTTAAGATATTATCTATGATTAATATTACTTAACTTAGTTTCATACACATGAAATAAATATCATGAAAATAATTGACACCAAGATTTAATGTGGAAACCCAATTCGGGACAAACCACCAATTGTAACTAGTTACTAATTTTGACTCTTTTGAAGTGAGCCCTATTAGGAGCCAACCCTGTCAAAGGTTACAAAACACACTATTAGGTTTGATATTATTAGAGGATTTAATCAACCTATTAAGAGTGGCCTTGTTAGAGGTCTTGAGACACTTCAAATAGAAATGCCACCTTGTTAGAGGATTCACAAATAGTTGTTAAGACAACTCAGTTAAGAGATTTAGATTACTACTACAATGGTTAGAAAGTAACAATGAGATGACCTAGTTTCTAATGCAACTAAATTTTTGATTACAGATCTCAATTTTGGCCCATATACTTGATCCTTCCTGATTGAATCTATCTTTGCAACTCAACAAGGATATTTTTCTTATCCTTCCAAATCGTTTCCTCTAAGCTTCATCAAATCTTCTATTATGTTCCAAACATTCAGTCCTCAACTTAACTTTATATTTATATCTTACACATTATCAATTCTTCTTGAATACAACTTAAAATAATTAATCTCTATCTTCTCATTTAGCTAGAACCAACACCTAAATTTCTTGAACTCAATGTGCCAAAACAAGAAAATACTTTGTTAGTTGACCCTACTTGGTAGACACTAATTCAAAATGATTTTCCTATTTTAACCAAGTGAACTCAGTTAACATTGCATATTCACAAAGTTCCTTTGGTAACCAAGTGAGCTCAGTTAACAATGGTTTCGTCCAACATTTTCTTCATTAACTTAGTGAGCTTGGTTAACACTCAACTTCTACAAACTTTCCTTTGACAACTGAGTGAACTCGGTAGGCACTGTCTTCTAAACTTGGAAAACTTTGGAATGCTTGGTAGACATAAGAAACTATCTTCATCACCTGGGTAAGCTCAACCTACACTGATTGGCAATGATATGCTATTTTGTGTAACATCAAATACAATGCACAACTAATCAATTGTTTTCAACAAACAACACATGAAAGAAAACTAATCTATGAAAAGAAATGCAAATGCAAGATTATTCTATGAAAGGAAATACAAATCTAATCAAACATGCAAGTGCAAGAGTAATCTAAATAGATTTCCATGGCTACATGAGAGAAGAAGACAAGAAAAGAGAAGTTACAATGTCCAAGCTCAAGTGCTCAAGCTCTCTTCCAAAATCACTCTCCAAACCTGCAACATAACAATAAAATTTTGATCTATGAAATTGAGAAGGAGAGGGCTCCTTATAAAGGAAAGTGTGGTGAGGAACACATCCTCAAGAGCAATGTGGGATAAATCCTTAAAAAGGCAAGTGAGAGGAAAAAAACCCACCACTTAGAAACATGTGCAAAAAAGAAATCTTTATTTATTTTTATTTGATTTATTTAATTTATTTCCTTTTCATCAACAAGAGAGCTTTAAGTGGGGATTTATTTATTTAATCAAAAGATGAATTTTATTTTAATTAAATAAGATAGGATTATTTAATTAAAAGAGAGATTTTTAATTAAAGGATAAAATTATTTAATTAGAAGAGAGATTTTAATTACATATGGTAAAATTATTTAATTAAAAGAGATATTTTAATTAAATAAGATAAAATTATTTCATTAAAAGAGAGATTTTAATTAAATAAGATAAAATTATTTCATTAAAAGAGAGATTTTAATTAAATAAGATAAAATTATTTAATTAAATAATATAAAATTATTTAATTAAAAGAGATATTTTCTTTTAATTAAATAAGATTATTTTATTTATTTAAAAGGAATTTTTTTTAATTAAATAAGATTATTGATAAAATGATAAAACCTTAGGAAATACTAAAATAATTAAATTAATTATGATTTGATCAAGAAAATTGATTTGAATTAAAAATATTATAAGACAGATTCTAGAAATTGATAAATTGATTCTATCGTTTGATAAATTAAAGAATGGGGGCCCATAGTCTAGGCGACCATTTTAGGGTGCATACATTTGTACCTCTTTGACTAATGTGTGATCTTTATGGGAACACATGTAGTCAAAGAATGCAGTTGAAGTGTGAGATCAATTTGGGATCACAAAACAATCTAGACCTGTGATTGACAAATGAGAGCACATCAGGACAAAGATAAGATGATTGAAAAAAGAAAAGGTCAACACCCTTGTAAATAGGAAATTGACATGTCGACAATAAGAATATCAAGAAAGGTTGTCTCAAGTAGAGAAATTTAAATGATTGATAAAGTTGAATCAAGAATTGAAGTTTGATAGGTACAACCCCCTCCTGATCAAAATCAAAATGAGATAGGGGAGAAACAACAAATTGATAAATTTGATCAAATCAAACTAAAGATAAGGTTCTTGATGTAAGATGAAAGATATAAGGAACACAAAGCCAAGGTAGATCATCAAGCATGAAAGATTATGCCCCAAGGTTAAATTAGAAGAAAAGAAGTGGGGTGAAAGAAAATGGAAGATAGAAGTTTGAAAGAGGTGCAAATAAATGGAGAGAAGAAAGATAATTTTCTTTAAGAAAGAGAATGTCCCAAAATCAATCAAATTTTTAATATTAATATTTTTGATTGAGATCACAAAAGAAGATAAGGAAATGAGGATCAAAAGATGACCATAGTTGATTAAAAGTCCACAAGAAAGATGAAGGAAAAAAACCCTCTCAAACTCATAATACAACCTAAAAATGAAAATCAACATGAAGTCTAACAATGCAAGCTACATGAAAATGCAAAGGTGTACTTGCAATAGAGCAATTACAACATATAATTTTGTGTTCATCATTCATTAGAGAAAGTTAAGGAACTTATTTTCATCATTGGACCATTATTAACAAACATTGGAAAATTACACAATCATCACTAGTCACAAGCGCAACCATCAAATTATGAATGTGATTTCTATTGGATTGGAATGTGGATAGATTCTAACATAAGCATCAAAGACATAAATATCAAGATGACTTTGATGTTAGCTTACCCAATTTAATGTAGCAAAACCACATTCACATCAAGGCTTAGATATCAAGATGACCATAAGAATGGCTATACAAAAATAGTCAAGGATGATGCCTCAAATCTCCTAAGTTTTTCAAGGGGACAACAAGAGACATTCTAGATTTTCAAGACCACACCTACAAGAAAAAAACTAATAAAAACATGCCCCATGTCCCAAGTCCTCTAGCTACGCATACCATAAAGACTTATTAGACAAGGAAATTCAATGAAAATCAATATTAGTCAACACACAAAGAAAATATCATGACATAGCTCAAGCATTAAGTGTTGTGTTAAAAAATCTAAGTGGGTTAATTGATTTTGAGTTTCAAGGATAAGGATCAAATTTTTGCAAGTAGGTAAGATCACATGACAAAACTAGGTACGACCAAATTGTTAAGTGTTGAAAAACACTCAATGTTAGGGGTTGTATTGAAAAATACAATTGGGTTGGTGTTAAAAAAACACCATCTGTGAGGTGTCCTAAAGACTAATGAATCCAAGAGACCAAAGCTAACATAGTTATGCCCCCTAGACAAAGACAAAGACCAATTCTAAACCAAGGAAACAAGGACAAGGCATGATGGAGAAAGGCTAAGTGTGGAGGACACACACTAATAAACAAGGATGCAAAGGCTTCAACTAGCGCTTATTTCCAAGTTTTCACCACTTGGATTTTATTGAAATTTGTTTTTATTTATTTTTAATTTTAATTTTAAGGAATATATAATATTTTTGGAGATACATCAAAGTGCCTATTGCTAGGTTTTTATTAAGATGGTCATTTTTCAATACATTTTCTGATTTACAAATTTTTTGACAATATATCATTTTTAAAGGATTTTTTTAGGATCAATAAGTATGTACAAAGGATACCCCAGATAGAATGGGCATCATGGATAGAACTTCTTTAGGTGCAAGACATTGATAGGATTAGGGAGCTGCTTCCTGCTACTATAGACAATAAACAAGCACCTAAACCAAAAGCTATTATAATGATGTAAGGTCCAAGATAATTAGGTTCAAATTTTTTTGACCTCTATGCTATTGATTTCTTAGGACTTTCATTAAGGACAAGATCTCCTACTAGGAATTCTCTAGGGTAAACCCTTTTGTTGAAGGCTTTGGACACACGCTTTTGATAAATCCTCACAAGTTCTAACTCTTGAAGTCTCATGGCATGGTAGTCTTCATCTATAACTAGACTTTTGAAGGAAATTCTAAGTGAAGGAATCTCAACCTCTAAAGGCAACACTACTTCAATGGCATATATAAAGGCAAAAGGAGTAGCCCTAGTAGGAGTATGAATACTTGTTCTATAGGACCAGAAAGTTGGATTTATCTATAAGTAGCAATCTCTACCACTCTTACAAATTTTTCTATGTTGGATTTTAAGAAAGGTTTTTATTGATTCCTCTGCTTGACAATTTCCTTGTGGGAAGTAAATGAAGGACCAATGTTGTTTAATCTTGACTTCATTACAAAGTTATTTAAGGATTTTATTTTTGAATTGGCCTCCATTGTTAGTGATAATCTTGGAAGGCACTCCATATCGATAGATGATATGGTTCAGAATGAATAGAGAGACTATATTGCCTGAGTCAATAGAAAGTGAGACAACTTCTACCCATTTAGTGAAGTAATCGGTAGTAGTGATAATAAACTTGTGTCCACCTGATGAGTTGGGATGAATATGTCCAACAAATAAAAGGTCTAGTGCTAAAATGGTCAATGCGATATAGAAGGAATGAGCTCCTTGCTTGCAGCATGTATTAGGTTACCATGTTTTTGACACTTTTTACATGACTTTGCAAAAGCTACTACATCAATCTACATTGTAGGCCAATAGTACCCTACCCTAAGCAACCTTTAAGCCATGGAAAGACCATTGGAATGTCCCCCAAAGATGCCCTTATGGATGTCAACTAACACTTGGTTGAATTGTTCCTTTTCTAAGCATCTAAGAAGTGTTCCATCTAGATCCCTCCTATACAAATCACTACAGGTAAGGGAATGACAAGAGGCATTTTGGGTAAGGTTTCTTTGTTTAGATTAGTTAAAGGTATCAAGTATAATTCCATCATGAAGGTATGAGTAAATGAAACAATAATGGGATGACTCACAACCAATAAGGTTACAAATGACATGACTTTATTGGGAGTCATAGATAGGGTGATGTAGCTCTTCCACCAAGAATTCAAATCTGGATTCATGTTGCTCTAACTAAAGGAGTGAAGCAAGTGTAGTTATAGCATCAACTACATTTTCCTACTCTAGGGATTTGTTGAAATGTGACAAACATAAAGTATCATTTCAAGGAATCAACATTTTCTTTAAGGTATTTTTTCTCATTTTTTGTTTGATATTCATCATTGACTTGGTTGATTATCAATTATGAATCCCCATAGATTTGTAACTCTGCAATTCTCCATTCTATGACCATCTTAAGTCCATTTGTTAAAGCTTCATACTCAACAATGTTGTCTGTACATGGGAGCAATAACTTGTAAGACTTAGGAATCATGTACCCATGAGGAGAAAAAAACAACATATTAGCTCCTAAACTATTTTTCATAAAGGATCCATCAAAGAAAATATTTCATGTTCTTTTAGTCATATACACGAGGTGTTCATATGAGAAGTCAACTTAATTAGGTGCATTATCTTGCATTGGGAAATTAACCAATTGATCTATTATGGCTTGTCCTTTGATTGCTTTATGCTCAATGTAGTTTATGTCAAACTCTAAAAGGATCATCATCCATTTAGCAAGCCTACCAGTGATGGAAGCCCTACCTAGTAAATACTTGAGTGGATCTATCTTTTCTATGAGGTGTATAGTGTGCACAAGCATGTAATGGCACAATTTTTGTGAAGAAAACATAATTGCAAGACTTCTCAATGATGGTGTAGTTAACCTCATATGAAACAAGAGTGTGACTAATGTAGTATATTGCTATTTCTTTCCCATGTTCATCAAGTTGAGCTAGTAATTCCCCCAAGGAAGATTTAGTCGCTAAAATGTATAGAATAAGTGGTTTCCTTGAGATAGGAGGCATTAAAATAAGAGGATTTTCCAAGTATTTCTTTATTTGATCTATGATCTTTTGATAATCCTCATTCTAAACACATTTCAATCCTTTGTGTAAGTTCTTGATGAAAGGTTGAGCTCTATCTGCCAACTGTGAAATGAATCTCCTTATGGATTGAAGACATCCTTGAAGACTCCTCATTTGACTAATGTTTCTAGGAGCTTGCATGTATATGATTGTTGGACCTTTTCAGGGTCCACCTCTATTCCTCTTGCTAAAATGATGAATCCCAATAGTTTTCTAGACGTGACTCCAAATACACACTTTTTAGGATTTAACCTTAATTGAAATTGTTCCATGCAATCTAGAATGACTTGTAAATCATCTAAGTGTGTGTCTCTTTTATTATACTTGGATAAGGTGTCATCCACATAATATTTCATGTTTTTACGCATCATGTCATGAAAAATGGTGATCATAACCTGTTGATAGGTGGTTCCTACAATTTTTAATCCAAAAGGAATAATGTTCCAATAATAGGTACCCCATGCACAAGTGAATGTAGTCTTTGCTTGATCTTCAAGAGCTATCTTAATATGATTGTATCTAGAAAAAACTATCCATCAAGGAATAAATCTCATAACCCACAGTCATATCCACTGTTATGTCTATGTTTGGAAGTGGAAAATCATATTTTGGGCAATCTTTGTTAAGATCTCATAAATTTGTGCATACACAAAAGGAATTGTCATGGAATTCCACATAAGCTATAGCTCATATAAATCCAACACTAGATAGTTTTTCTAATTCTACTTTAACTAGGAGAGTTATGTGAGGATGCATCTTTCTCAATTTCTATTTAACTAGTTTGACAACTAGAGCTATGGAAAATTTATGCATGATAAGATTAGTGTCCAACCCTAGCATATTTGAAAAAGTCCATCCAAAGTTGATCTTCTTTTTTGTAAGAACTTAGTGTAATTTTTTTTCTTGTGATGACAAGGACTAAGCCAAGTATACTATCCGTGGAGCCTCATCTATACCCAAATTAACTACTTGTGTTGGTTCAATAAGCACTGAAGATCTATCTTGAAAGTAGCTAGGGAGAAAATCAAGTACCTCATCCTTAGGTGCCTCAAAGAGGTTTGGATACATCATTTATTTTTACTTTTTAAGGTTCTGACACCACCACATAGTGGTTTTTTCCATCAAAACTCCTATTATTTTGATTTTCTATTCTTTTTATTTTTTGACTAAGGTACCTGATTTTTGGCTTTGTCATGCTAGTAGCTAGTTCATTGGTGGAAGAGACTATAGGTTCAATGGCATTCAAGTAACAATCTATCTCATAATCATTTTGAAACATTAAGAGCTTAGTTTCTTGATAGATTTGGGACCAATCAATGAGGTTAGGATGAACAAGAGGTAAGTCAATAACTGGTTCAAGGTTGTAAATGTGAATGATATCATCTCTGGTGACTGAAGAGTTGGAGTCTATCAAGTATCCCTCTAAGTTACCCAAATTGAGATTTGTCCTAACAAGTGAAGAATCATCCACTAAGGAAGCATGTGGGTTCAAATATTCTAATCCTACACATGACTCGTTAGCTACCTCAGGTTGAGAACTATAAATATGGAAGACATCAACATCCATGTCAACTGTGGAAGGCTCTAAGAAGGAGTCTCACTCATACTCATATGAAATTGTTTCTAAACTTCGACTAGGATGTTTACACCATGAAGGTTTGGGATGTCTTGATGTGGAAGTTCTAATGTCATCAAGGGTAACACCTTCTCTTTCCATCGAATGAACACGATTATTTCATTGATGTTCTCTAATAGGATCTTCTATATCTAATTCATCTTGTTCTAAGGTTACAATTGTCTCATGAGTTACTGGACTATCTAAATCTCCCCAAAGGAGATTAGTGGAAGGGACCCAATCTTCACACATATCTTACTAATTTTTTAAATTAGGTATGTATTCTAGTTCATCTTCACTATCTAACTCATCAAGAATAGGAGTAATGTTCTTGTTGTGATTCACACATCCTAGGCCAACTGTCTCCTTAGAATTGTATCCAAAAAGATCATGATCAAGGGGTTCAGCTCTAGCATCCAATATTTTACTAAGAGGGCCATGTATAGGATAACCCATCTATTTGACAAAAGTATACCCTCTTCCATAAGCCTTAGGAGAGGGAGAAAATTTCTCATTGTGCACATATTTCTCTTCTCTAAAAATCCTATCTCTAACAACCATCTCTTCTTTCTCATCTTGAATAGGCACTGTAGACTCTAAAAATGTTCCAAAAAAAGTCATAGCTGAAGAGGAAGGTATAATTTCTTGTGAAGGCTTTCCATAAGACTTAGGTGAAACAGGTAGTGTTGTGAGGGAGTTGAATTGATACCCCCCATGCCAAGGTTTACTGACTTGAACTTGTCATTACATTCAACTAAGGTTGCATTGAAGTCTTCTACTTCTCTATTTAGGGGAACATGAGAACTCATTGAAATTAAGTTAACATATAAAGTGTTATCTCCAGGTATACAAATCTCTATACCATTGTAAGGGAACTTAAGGCATTGATGATGGGTAAATGATACTGCTTGCATATCATAAATCCATGGTCTACCGAGTAAGATATTATATGCCAGGGGACCAACATCAATCACTTGGAATAAAATATATTTTTTAATAGGGCCAATTTTAACTAGAAGGAAAACCAACCCTTTGGAACTTCTTTCTGCCTCATCATAGACTTTGATAGTGACATTTTTTCTAGTATCTATGACTTTTTCAGAATAACCCAACTCCTTAAAAAGAATCAAGAAAAAAATATTAAGCCTAATACCCCCATCTATCAACACATGCCTAAAATAGGTTTTGTGGATCATGACCTCAATATGAAGAGAGAGATTGTGTGGGTGGCTCAAAGATTTATCATCATCCTCCAAAATGATGAGGTAATGAGGGTAACAATATGGTTAACCATGTTTTGGAATTAATCAATGTATAAGTTGTTGGGGACATTTGCTACATGCAAAGAATCCTCCAAGGCTTACTTGTACCTCAAGGAAAACTATAAGAGCTCAAATATTTAAATTTGAGCTGGGATTAATTACAACTATTTGACAAGATTATAGCTCAACTTAGCATTGACTATTAGTTTTGAGGTGACATTCTTGGATGCCACTTTCTTTGGTTTACTTGGTTGACCTAAATTAGGTCCTCTAATGACAATGTGACTTTGACTTTATGTGATAGAATTGAGAGTTGGAGATGACATTCTATAGTTAGGACCCCTTAGGACCACAACAAGTTCTTCATCAAAGATACGAGAAGAGTATATGTCTAAATCATAACCATAGAGTTCTATACCCATCATCATGTTGATGTTTTCTTCTATGACTTCAAGTATGTTGCTAGTATTCTTTGCATCTATCTAAGTGTAATTGACCTCAACCTTTCCATTCTTAGGTTTAGAGGTTTCCCTCTTCATTTTTTGATACTTGGGAAAAGGTTATTTGAATTCCTTATGATTGACATTGGTGTTTAATTCATCTACTTTAAGTTTTCCATTCTCAATGAGATCTTGGATGATATATTTGAGTTTCTAACAATTATCAATATCATGTCCAATGCCATTATGGAACTTACATAAGGCCTTTTCATCCCACCAATGTAGATTAACATCAGGTATATAATGCTTTGCAGGATCTTGCAAATGTAAATGGTTGTTAGAAATGAGTGTTTTCAAGACATCCTCATACAAATTAACAAGTTTTGAAAATTGACGTCTCTATTTCTTAAGCCTATCTTGGTATCTTGGCCTATTCTCTCATTGGTTATATGCATTGAGTTTAATGGCTTGAATAGAACTAAGCAAGTGGAGAACAACTTGATCATTGGGTTTGGAGGAGTCCAAAAATTCATCATTGATCACTTGTTTTTGGCTATTCCAAAGTGAGTTCTTTCCTTTATCCTTGTTAGGATTGTTGTTATTTTTACCACTATTCTTGTTTTTGTTTCCATGTTTGGTCAAAATTTCTTGTAACATCCTCAATCCTACATGCGGTTTTAACAATGGTGTCAAATAAATAAAAAAACATCTTCCTAACTTCATACCACATTTTGGAAACCAATTTGCTAACAAAGATGTCAATCTTCTCATTTTCAAGGATGGTCCTAGAGTAGTGAGAGCATTGTTGTCTCTAGTTTTACAAGAAAGTGGCAAAGGATTCTCCTTGATTTTTCTTTAAATTGAATAAGTCCAACATGGTGATAGATCTTGAAAGGTTGTATGCAAAGTCTTGGACAAATCTATGGATGATCTTTTTGAAAGTAATAATGAGGGGAGTTATGTTGTTGAACCATTCCATCACTTGACCTTTAAGAGTCCTTGGGGAAAATCTCATGAGGTACAAATCATCTTGATGAAACTCAAAAGTCATGATATAAAATTGATGCATGTGATCATATGAATCTCCATTCCCATCATACTTGTCATATTGAGGGATCTCAACCTTTATAGGGAAGTATTTCATGTTAACACTTTTGTCAAAAGGATCAGGACAAATTGAATCAAGTGAGAATAAACTCTTGGATGCCAACATCTTTTTCATCATACTCTTAATTTTTTTGATCTCTTCTTCTTGAGATGGACCTTGCTTCTAAATCTTCATGTCCACATAAAAGTTGTAGGGGATTCTAGCACCCTTGATGATTAAACTCTATAGGAACTTGTCTTTTTTTTTCTCTAAGTATCTCTCTATAGACTATTGGAAGAGTGGTTCTTGTTGTATCTTCATGAAGTCTTGGGAGTTGAGATCAAAACTCAAGCTACTACTCTTATATTGTGAAATCATGATGAACATGTTGTGAAGGTTGTCTTGAATTCCTAGAGTTTTTCATCTCCTATAATGATCATGTCTTCAATCCCTCCTTCCTCTAGGGCTAGGAGATCATGAAGATGTTCTTGAACATCTTCCACTTCATTGAGTCTTAGGAGGGGTGGATGGAGGAGAGTTGTTTCCACCACCAAAACACATTTTGTTAAATTGATCATTAAGTTGTTAATGTAATGTCACCACTAAAAAGGTTAGTTAGGGACAAGTAATTCCTACAAAATAAATGTTAGAATCACAATTATCATAGCTACCTCACCATAATCCTAGGAGTGCACCCCTTAAGATTCTTCTTGGATGACATCCTCTATCCAAGGCCAACAACATATGCATATGTTTGACAACATCAAAATATTGTGGCACATCGATTATCGACCATACTGGACAATGGAGATCTTAATATCTCCATTCTCCATGCTTTGATATCGATTCTCAACCATGACGGACAATGTAGATATTAATATCTGACATGCTCCATGCTTTGAGTTCACATTAATTCTTAGCCATGGTAGATAATGGAGATCTTAATATCTCACATGCTCCATGCTTCGAGTCTCATTAATATCCATGGTGTTAGCCCCATGAGCTAACACAATATTATCCACAAGTATGGTTCATTAATATAAATAAAATCATAAAATTAATTAAAAAATATCATTCATAAACATACCTTTCTTACCTTGTTCTTTTCCAAGAGTGAAACCCTTTCATAATACAAATCCTTTGAAAATTCACAAGACTTCATAGTTATAATACTTTCAAAAAGTCACAACACTCCATAACTATAATTCTTTGGAAAAGTCCCACTAATTTATAATCACAATATTTTTGAAGAGTCACAACTATTCATAATTATGACCCTTTCAAAGGTTTACATCCTTTCAATATCATTGACACCTTTTCAAAAAGTCACTTCTTTATTTTCTTCATATTACTTTCCTCTTCGATTTTTTTTTTTGAACTCCTCTCTTCTCTTCCTTTTTTTGTCCTCTCTAAAATAGACTCTCCTTCCTTTAATATCTTAATTTTAAGGAGTCATGTCTATTTGTTAAATATGTCTTGACTTTTCATTAGATTTAGTTAATTTATATTATTCTAAGTTATATCATTTATTTACTTACTCATTTGTGTTTATTATTATTTATTATTAAATTCTATTTAGAAAATTAACATAATTTCTACAATATTATCTCTTGTATCTAATTTTATTTCTTTATTTACTCATTGGAATTTTATCATTTTTTAATTATTTAAAATATCATACTAAATATTATTTCATTAATAATACAGATTAAATAGTTATTATTTCCTAGTTTTATATTTTAGTATTAGTTTTAATATACATTTATTATCATTATTTATTTAATAACATTTTATTATCTAATTATTATTAAAATTCTATGTTAAAATGGGGATATGATAGTTGGGCCAAGAGTCTATCTTGCTCTTCCTAGTAGGCTTTACTTTCTATTTGCAACAAGTTTTTTCTCTCCAACTGTAGGAGTCTAATTTGGTATTCCTTTTCAACTTGTTCTTCTAGGAAGACTTTTTTTTCATGCTCAATTTTCTCAAGTCTTTCATTCTTGTATCTTGAATTTGTTTTGAGTGGTGAACTTGGTCTTGAATGTGTAAACAAGTCATTGGTTTATTTTGCATTCACATGAGTTCCATAAGGTTCATCATCTTGGTCTTCATGTTGTGATTTTTCTTCTTGATAGGATTGCTTCTTATCTCTTTCCACACTTTGGTGTGCAACCATATATCTAGTTGAGATAAGGTGTGAGATTTATCAATTTTCATGGGAGGAGCTACCAAACAAAATAGTATATCTATTTTTTTAAATATTTCATCAAGGAATTTATCCATTTCTTCCCTCTCTCATCGATTCATTGTGTAACTCATATCCATATTTGAGAGACAAGATGCTAAGGGTATACTCAACTCACTAAGGTTACTCTTGGGATCAAACCAAACTTTTGAGTTGTTCCTAGGTGATTGATTAAATATGGGTTAATTATAATTAGCATGAAATAAAAGGTACTAGGTGATAGGATGATCCTAAGAAATGTTGGTACCAAATCAGGATAGTAAAAGCATTCACTTCTCCAAAAGAGAGGTGATAAGATAGAATTTTGCAAGAGGCATAAACTAACATAGACATTGTAGTTCCCACTGAATGGGTGAATACCCTAACACATGGATTAGGAGAATGATTTATGCAAGTTATATTGATTGAATTTGAATTTTTATGGAAGTGAATGGACAAGAGATTACTAAGACTCTCCAAACATGTTATCAAAGGATCTAAAAGTTTATCTTCTCAACAAGGACAATTTTTAGCTTACCAACTCTAAGCAAGGTCACTTAGGAAATCAAATATTACTAGTTCAAGAGGTCAAAAAAAAAAATCGAAATTGTGAATAGGCTTCTAACAATGGGATAAGTGACCTAATCTAACTTGGATTAATCGAGGAAGATTGAAACTGATAGGATGCATTGACATATATTTATCATTAACCAAGAACACAAGACAACAATCAAGGAGTTCAAGAAAACAATTGTTTTCAAAAAATGAGCAAGTGACAAAACAACCTTGCACATGAATAAGAATAGTGACTTAGTATTCTACTCCCTAAGGATTCTACTTGTGTATATTCTCAAAATGTTTTTCAGTCATACATATAGTCCTAAAAAAGAAAAGAAAAGTTGGCTGCACTATAGTTTATAGTATTATTAAACTCTAAAAATATTGCATTCTCAAGTGGGCGAAATCCAATTTTGATGCACTAAGGTTTTGATATAGTCTAAGAGTTTAATCAATTAGGAGCTATTGAGGAGATTTGACAATCCAACAAGAGATCACACCTATGGATATTTCTTCCACAAGGATATTTATATAGTGGTTGTTACTCTAAGGTAGGAATGGCTAATACCTCTTGAGGTTCCATCCATGAGGTTTATTCAATAAAGGGAGTGTCCACTATGGTTGAACCTCTCTAATAAGGAAGACTTACAACATGGACCACATGAGGACTTGGTTCAGATTCAAGGGTTTCAAGTTTTTCATGCTCCCAAAGGGAACAAAACATAATCTATTGGAAATATAATAGGAGTAACTAAGAGGGGAGGGGTGAATCAGTTACCACTAAGATAAATCTTAGATCCCTTAAATATTAGTACAAAATAAACTCTAAAAATTGAACTCTACTAATGCTCAACAAACACATAGAAAAATGTTGTAACTCGATAAACACTGAAAATGCTCAGCAAATACTTAACATGAAAATATTAAGATGTTATCTAAGGTTTACTATTACTTTAATTTAGGTGCAAACACATAAGAGAAATAACATGAACACATTTGACACCAAGATTTAATGAGGAAATCCAATTTAGGAAAAACCACCAATTGCAACTAGTTATTGATTTTCACTCTTCTAAAGTGAGCCTTGTTAGGAGCCAACCCTATTAAAGGTTAAAAAACACATTGTTAGGTTGAACCTATTAGAGGATTTAATCACCTTGTTAGGAGTGGCCTTGTTAGATGTCTTTGGACAATTCATTAGAAATGTCACATTGTTTAGAGAATCTACAAATAACTATTAAGCCAACTCTGTTAAGAGATTTAGATCACTGCTACAATGGTTAGAAAGTAATAATGAGATGACCCAATTTTAGATACAACTAAATTATAGATCTTAATTTTGGCTTGTATACTTGATCCTTCTTGATTGAATGTATCTTTTTAGCTCCATAAGGATATTCTACTTATCCTTTTGATTTGCTTCCTCTTAGCATCATTAAATCTTCAATTATCTTATATACATTCATTCATTCTAATTCTTAACTTGACCTTATATTTATATCTTTCATACTATCAAGTTAGCTAGAATATAACTTAGAATAATTAAGATTCATCTCCTCAGTCAACTAGAACAACCAAATAATTCAATTGAACTTAATATGCCAAAACAAGAAAATCCTTCATTAGTCAGTCCTGCTTGGTAGACACTAACTCATAAACAATTTTTCTATGTTAATCAAGTGAATTTAATCAACACTGCATATTTACAAAGTTCCTTTGGTAATTGAGTGATCTTGATTAACACTGGTTCCATCCAATATTTCCTTCATTAACTGAGTGAGCTCGGTTAACACTCATCTTTTGTAAACTTTCCCTTGATGCCCAAGTGAACTTAGTAGATATTGTCTTTTGTACTAGGCAAACTCTGGAATTCTTGGTAGACATAGAAAATTATCTTCAATGCCTGAGTGAGCTCAACATACATTTATTGGAAATGATATGACATTTTGTGTAACATCAAAGACAATACACAATTAATTGTTCCAACAATCTCCCTCTTTGTCATTGATGGAAACACAACATGTCATAATGCAATGAGAATTTTAGAGAAAGAATATGGTAAGGAATTATTCTTAGTTTCATTCTAATTCTCATCCATGAGAACTCCTTCTATCAGTGTGAACTCATCCTACCTTTAGTTTCTCATCATAACACAATAAGATTTTTAGAGCAAGAATAAGGTAAGGAATTATCCTTAGTTTCATTCTAATTCTCATCCATGAGAACTCCTTCTATCAGTGTGAACTCATCCTACCTTTAGTTTCTCATCATAACACAATAAGATTTTTAGAGCAAGAATAAGGTAAGGAATTATCCTTAGTTTCATTCTAATTCTCATCCATGAGAACTCCTTCTATCAGCATGAACTCTTCCTGCCTTTAGTTTCTCTATCTTTTAGAAAAATTTTGTTTGCTACAATTTCTTTTGATAGAAAAATCTACCTTTGATATTAGACCAAGTTCATTCTCCCTTTTTACATCTCTTTCTCTTTTTGTTTACAAAATTTCTATGACATATGAAAGAAAACTTCTCCCTCTTTGAAATCTCATGCCAAAGACAATATTTAATGAATATCAATGTACCTCAAGTACTGATTCATTTGTAATATGCCCTTGTCAATACATCACCAATTGATTGATCTTCAACATGCTCTGGTTGATGCATCACTAAACTTCATTTAGTGAGCTTCAGATAAGGGAATGACCCCTAGCTTACCTCTTAAATACTAAAATGCATCCTTAGGTAATGGCTTGGTGAATATTTCTATAATTTTTTCTTTTATATTCACATATTCCAATCTTAGTTCTTTATCTTGTACCAATTATCTCAAGAAATGATATTTTATAGCAATGTGTTTTTTTTTGGTATGCATCACTGGATTCTTTGATATATTGATTGTACTGGTGTTATCACAATATATAACTACTGGATCCTTGATCTTTATCTTCATACCTGTCAATAGTTGTTTGAACCAAACAATATTAGAAAAATTGACTACTACTACCACATATTCCACCTCTATTGTAGACTAAGAGATACAATTCTATTTCTTTCTTGTCAAAGACACTAGTCTTTTATCAAGAAATAATGCTCCACCATTGGTTCTTTTTCTATCATTAATACTTCCTACCCAATCAACATCTGTGAATACTTTTAAATCCAAATTGCCTCCTATTTTGTACCATACACCATATTCTTCAATACCTTTTAGATATCTTATGAGTCTTTTGATTGTCATCATATGATTTTCTTTGGGATTTCCAGAGAATCTTGCCACCAAACCGACTGCTAATGCAATATCAGGCCTTGTATGCACTACATACTACAATTATCCAATCATTGATCTATATGTGGTCTAATCTACCTCCTTTAAATAATTATTTTTGGAAAGTTTATGTCCAATAGACATAGGGGTTCCAACTAGTCTTGAATTTTCTATTCCAAATTTCTTTAGTATCTCCTTGATATATTTATATTGAGTAATGTAGATAAATCTTTCTTTTGTTGGATCTACAATCCAACAAAGAATTTTATCTCTCCAAACATAGAAATTTTAAATTCTTTACTCATTTCTTCTAAAAATGCCTTGCACAAGTCACCATTTCCTATGAATAGAGTGTCATCCATGAATATTTCTACCAACACAATCTTTTTGTCTGGTCCTTCATTGATATCCAAACTATTGTTATCATTTTCTCTTTGAAAACCAATTTGTACTAGGTAGTTATGAAGTCTTTCATACCAAGCTATGGGAGCTTGCTTGAGACCATATAATACCTTGTGTAATTTATAGACCATGTCTCTTTTGCTAAGATCTACAAAAACTTCAAGTTGTTCAATGTAGACTTCCTCATCAAGAATTTCATTCAAGAATGGAGATTTTACATCCATTTGATAAAATTTAAATCTTTTGTGAGCTGCATATGCTAGTAAAGTTCTAACACCTTCTAATCTTGCAATATGAGCAAAAGTTTCACCATAATCAATACCTTCTTCTTGAGAATAGCCTTACATACTAACCTTACTTTATTTCTGGAAACTTTTCCATCTTCATTTAGCTTATTTTTAAATACCCATTCTGTGGTAATTACATTTTTATCCTTAGGTCTAGGAACAAGAGTCTAGTTTTTATTCTTCTCTATCTATTATATTTTTTCATTCATTTCTTCAATCCAACTTTTATTATCCAAAGCATCTTTAATATTTCTAGGTTCAAATTCAACAAGGAAACATGTACCTTTCCATTTGTTTCTTGTTATTGTTTCATCTAATTTTCCTCTAATGATCTAGTTAGGTGCATGATGTCTTCTAACATATCTTGCTAGCACAAGTTCTTTGGATTTGAATTTTTTTATATTGATTTCTTCCCATTGTTTGTGACTTGGGTCTATCAAACTCAGTTTGCTCTAGTAATATCTTAGTAGCCTTTGACTATGGCTCGAGTCCTTTATACTATGACTTAGGTTGCATAGATTAAAAATTAATAGCTTTTGGAGACTTTGGGGACTTGGGAGGTGATGCCTCCTATCTACTAGATATATTTGGTAGGGTATCAAGTTCATAGTAAACAAATCTTTTGTAATCCTCAAGCTCTTTGCTTCTTTCATATTCACTCTTTTCAGCAAACTCATCAATTCTCACATGTGCACTTTCTATCATTTTATGAGTAGACAAATTCAAACATTTTTATGCTTTACTTTTGTCAGAGTATCCTAGGAGTATTCCTTCATCACCTTTAACATCAAACTTACCTTTCCTAGAGTCTTTCAAGATATAACATTTGCTGCTAAATACTTTCAAGTAATTTACATTAGGTTCGTAGTCATGCCATAGTTCATAAGGAGTTTGATTTGAGTCTTTCTTTAGCTATACTTTGTTCAAGGTATGCACTACAATGCTGATTGCTTCCTTCCAGTATTTGATTGCAACATCCTTTTCTATCATTAGTGTTCTTGCATAATCCATGATGGATCTATTCCTTCTTTCAACTATACCATTCTGCTAAGGTTTACCAAGGGCTAATACTTTTCTTTTAATTCCTTTTTCAATGTAGAATTCATTGAAGATGAATTCACCACTTCTATCTAATCTCAAACATTTGAACTTCTTTCTAGTTTCTTTTTCTACTCTTGCCAGATACTACTTGAATTTTTGAAAAGCTTTAGATTTTTCTTTTAGATACATTATAGTCATCATTTCTAGAATAGTCATCAATAGAAAGAATGTAAAAATTATCTCTACTATAACTCTCTATTCCAATAGGTCTACATAAGTCTATATGCACAAGCTCTAAGACTTCTTCAGAATGATAGTTCTTTCTTTTGAAGCTAGTCTTTCCCATTCAGCAATTTGGTCTTCCCATTCATGAATTCTACTTTGAATCCAATCTTATTCAACTATGCCACACTTATTAGATTGTTTTTTAGTTCTTAAAACCAATATGAATGATCACATATAAGTTAATTAGTCAAAGAGATACATTCTTTTCCTTTTATGCAACAAGGTTCATTGTTTCCAAATCTCACACTAGTACCATCATAATGTTCCATGTGCTCAAACTTTGTTTTGTCTCCATCCATATGAAGTGAGCAGCCACTGTCAATAATCCCTGTATCATTTTTGTGAACATGAGAGATAAGTTCCATCTTATCTCCTTCATCATTATATTCATCTTTTACAACAATATATACCATTTTATCTTCACTATTATCTAAATTTTTAGCCATAAAACAAGATTTCTTACCTTGTAATTTTTTAATTCCTTCTTGCCTTTGTACTTATTACTTTTCTTTTCATCTTTTTTTTCTCTATTTGGGCACCTTGTAGCAATGTGACCAACTTCTTCACAAGAAAAGCATATTAGAAGAATCTTACCTTTGTACTTTCCTCTACCTTTGGAATATTTCCTTGCAAGTAGGGCTTCAACAACTTCAAGATCACTATCTAAAAATTCTTCTTCTTGTTCTTAACTTCTTGGTTGAATGACCTTTTATTTATTACCTCTTTTCTTGAGTGAAATTTTGGCTTCAAATGTAGATTCAATACTTTTGGAACTAGGAACATAGTTGTCATAGTTATCCAACTTAAAAGCTATCAATCTTCCAACTAGAGCATCCAAAGTTATATTTCTATTTGAATCACATCTCATCTCTTGAATAATAGACACTCTAATTGCATAGATAGGAAGAAGGGTTCTGAGTACCTTTCTTACAACTATTTTATCATTCATGTCTCCTCTAGATACTTTGATTGCACTTGCACTTGCTTTGATTCTTTCCACATATTTTGCAATGTTTTCATCTTCTCTCATCTTCATCTGATCAAATTGTCCTCTAAGACTTTTTTCTTTGGCTCTTCTTACATTGTCATCTCCTTTATATATGGCTTTTAGTTTGATCCACATATCATGAGATGTAGTACAAATTTTGACTTCATCAAATTCAACATAATTAAGAGTAGATGCAATGTCAATCATCATGATGTTATGATTTTTCTTTTCAGCAACATCTTCAACTGATAATGTTCCAGTTGAAGTCTTGTATTTAGTATCAAGATACTTATAATCTAAATCATTGATAGTTTCTAAATGTGACCTCATAAGTCCTTGCCATGCTGCAAAATGGTCTTAGTTCAACTTGGGAATCTCTCTTCTATAAGACATCCTGATCTTTAGGAAACCTTCTCTACAAGCACCAAAAGTGATACTAATTGTTCAAAATATAAGATAAGTAATTAAGAGGGAAGGGGTGAATCAATTACCACTAAAATAAATCTTAGATCCCTTAGATGTCAATACAAAATAAACTCTAAAAATTGAACTCTGCTAATGCTTGACAAACACAGAAAAATATTGTAACTCGGTAATCATTGAAAATTCTCAAAAAATATTTAACATGAAAATATTAAGATGTTATTTGAGATCTTTAGTTTAGGTGCAAACATGTAAGATAAATAGAATAACACATTTGACACTAAGATTTGACATAGAAACCCAATTTGGGAAAAACCACCAATTGCAACTAGTTATTGATATTTACTCTTCTGAAGTGAGCCCTATTAGGAGCTAACCCTATTAAAGTTACAAATCATGCTATTAGGTATGACCCTATTAGAGGATTTAATAACCCTATGAGGAGTGGACTTGTTAGAGGTCTTTGGACAATTCAATAGAAATGTCACTTTGTTTAGAAGATTTACAAATAGCTGTTAAGCCAACTCTATTAAGAGATTTAGATCATAGCTATAATGGTTAGAGAGTAACAATGAGATGAATTTATTTTAGATGCAATTGAATTAATGATTACAAATCTCAATTCTACCTTTTATACTTGATTCTTCTTGGTATCTTTTTAGCTTCGCAAGGATATTATGCTTATCCTTCTAATTCACTTCCTCTAAGCATCATCAAATCTTTAATTATCTTCTATTCATTCATTCGTTCAAATTATCAACTTGACCTTTTATATATATATATATATATATATATATATATATATATATATATATATATATATATATATATATATATATATATATATATATATATATATATATATATATATATATATATATATATATATATATATATATATATATATATATATATATATATATATATATATATATATATATATATATATATATATATATATATATATATATATATATTTCATATTGTCAAGTCAACTATAATATAACTTAGAATAATTAATATTCATCTCCTTAGTTAGCTAGAACCAATAGACAATTCAATTGAACTTAATATGCCAAAACAAGAAAATCTTTTGTTAGTCGACCCTCCTTGGTAGACATTAACTTAGAAATAATTATCCTATGTTAACCAAGTGAACTTGGTCAACACTGCATATTCACAAAGATCCTTTGGTAACCAAGGGAGCTCAATTAACATTGGTTCCATCCAATATTTCCTTCATTAACTAAGTGAGCCCGATTAACACTGGTTCCATCCAATATTTCCTTCATTAATAAAATTTCCTTTGATACATGAGTGAACTTAGTAGATACTATCTTCTATACTAGGAAAACTCTAGAATGCTCGATAGACATGAAAAATCATCTTCAATGCTTGTGTGAGCTTGACATACATTGACTCACAATGATATGACATTTTGTGTAACATCAAAGATAATACTTAATTAATCAATTGTTCCAACATAATCCTCTAGCCTCTTCACATCACCAAAACACAACAAATAGATTAATTGACCTACTAAAGTGATGATACCAACTCAACAAAATTTATCTACTGACAACAATTTCTGTTTCTCTCAAGAGATAACATACTATTAGTTGCTAAAGACTTGACAATGTTTGAATCTACAGTTGATCAACATCTTCCCTATCTACAAGTGGCTCCATCATCAAGAAGATCTTGAATTCCACTCTCTCAAGATCCACAAATAGTGTGCATAGGGCCTAATTACTATGTGTAAAAGATATGCGAGAAAACAAATCTATGTTCATTCTTTTAGAGAAAAAACTAAAATGTGATCTATGAAGGTAGGAAATCACTCAAGTAAGACATAAAAGAGGTTCATTTTAATGAAAGGAAACTAAATTTTATAAAGTTTTAAATAAAATACTTGGAAATCCATGCAACACACTTAGTAGATTTTACCTCATTTTTAATTTATGTTGAGATTTTTCGCACAAGCAAGACAGAAACTCTCCAATAAGAAAATAAGATATGAAATGTATACTCAACTTATGAAAACCCTAGGGTTAGATTTGAAATTAAATTGTTAGGAGTAATAATAAACAAAAAATATTCCATATGAAAATTCTTATCACGCATTGAACCATGTGAAAACTAAGTGCAAGCTAATCATTGAATGCCCTTCTTTTAATGTTAATTTTTGACTTAGTGAACAAGATTGGACCTTTATGACATGAATTCAAATCCCAAACCCTAAATGCAAAAAAGAGACCCCAATTAAAAAATAGAGAGATTTTCAAAAATGCTAGAATTTTAAAAGGATCTTTTCATTTGTGCCCTAGGGAGCCATTTTCTCAAAATAGACTAGTTCTCATAAATTGACCAAATGAGTTATAATATTGTATCCAAATTTAAAACAAAAAGAATGGATCCCTTTTGGTAGATATGATCAAATCTTTGAAAATATAGGGTTTTCATCTCAAAATAAATATACACAAGGGGATTAGCTCCAAAAATAACCAAAACTGGCATGTAAAGGTGGGTTGCCCCACAGTGGATGTCAAAAATGTGTGCTAAAATGTTGTCATAATTCTATGAATCATTATATTAAGATTTCTCAAGAACGAGGTGTCAAATGCTGATTCACAACTCTCTATTCATGGAGTGCAAGGGTTTATAATGGAGGCCATCAGTTTAGACTAGTTTGTGCCATGCAAGTACACCATAAAATGAGAGATTCAAAGAGGAAACGCAAGAGTGCTAGTCTCCATCATCATCAAATATGCATACAAATAAAAATGAAAACTATTCTATATGATAAAAAGACATGAAAGAAAACTAATCTATGAAAGGAAATGAAAATGCAAGAGTATTCTATGCAATGAAATATAAATCTTATCTAACATGGAAGTGTAAGAGTAATCTAAATGGATTGCCATGGTTGCATGCGAGAAGAAGATAAGAAAAGAGAAGTTTCATTGTCGAAGCTTAAGTGTTCAAGCTCTCCTCCAAAATTGCTCTCCAAACCTGCAACATAATAATAAAATCTTGATCTATGAAAATGAGAAGGAGAGGGCTCCTTATAAAGGAAAGTGTGGAGAGAAATGCATCCTCAAGAGAAATGTGGGATAAATCCCTAAAAAGGAAAGTTTGAGGAAAAAACCCACCACTTAGAAACATGCGCAAAAAAGGAATCTTTATTTATTTTTATTTGATTTATTTTGCTCAAGCTCTCCTCCAAAATTGCTCTCCAAACCTACAGCATAACAATAAAATCTTGATCTATGAAAATGAGAAGGAGAGGGCTCCTTATAAAGAAAAGTGTGGAGAGAAATGCATCCTCAAGAGAAATGTGGGGTAAATCCCTAAAAAGGAAAGTTTGAGGAAAAACCCACCACTTAGAAACATGTGCAAAAAAAGAATCTTTATTTATTTTTATTTGATTAATTTGATTTATTTCATTTTTCATCAAAAAGAGAGCTTTAAGTAGGGATTTATTTATTTAATTAAAAGAGGAATTTTCTTTTATTTAAATAAGATGATAGAATTTAATTAAAAGAGGGTTTTTTAATTAAATAAGATAAAATTATTTAATTAAAAGAGAGATTTTGATTAAATAAGAAAAAGATATTTAATTAAAAGAGATATTTTCTTTTAATTAAATAAGATTATTTTATTTATTTAGAAGGGATATTTTCTTTTAATCAAATAAGATTATTGATGAAATGATCAAACCTTGGGAAATATTGAAATTATTGAATTAATTATGAATTGATCAATAAAATTGATTTGAATTGAAAATATTGCAAGAAATAGATTCAGGAAATTGATAAATTGATTCCATCATTTGATAAATTGAAGAATGGGGGCCCATAGTCTAGGTGACCATTTTAGGGTGCATACAGTTTGAATAAGGTGCCATGAATTCCAATAGACCTAGTCTACAAAATTATTAAAAAGGACCATACTTATGACCTTCTTGAGCTGCAACTGTAACATCTAACACAAAATTTGGGAGAAATCAAGAAAGCAAAGAATACATCATGTAAGCTTGGATCTTTGTTAGTCTATATATTCTTTTATGTACATAATTCTTTTCCTATAGTTGGTACTATAGTGTGGGATAGGCACAAAAAAACTATGGAATGGATAAATGAATTGATAAGTCAATTGGCAGAGAATTTTGAAGCAATCATGGAAAACTACTTTGAGGAATTCAAAAGGAAAATGAAAAATTGAATGAGGATTCCTATATCTATTATAGATAGACATTTTGATGAGATATGTTTCATGGTTACTATAGGTTTTGTCTATACACAGGCTGTGTTAGCTAAAATTTCATGGTTAAGGCCTATGCCTTATGTAGTTAATTTTGATGAAGTCACATTAGTAGTGGCTGCACTATTATCAAAAGATGCTAGTGCAAATGATGAGCCATTTGACACATATGACATTTTGAAGAATCATATAAATGTAGAGTGTAGTGAGCCTAAGATAGAAAAGAAAAGAAAAGAGAGAAGAAAAGTCTTGAGGAAAAGGATGATGAAGAAGAAGGGTCAAAAAAATAATTGAAGTTGAAGAAGAAAAAGGTAAAGAGCTATTTATTGCCAAGCCTAAGGAAACTAAGAAAATAAAGTGATAATTGTAGACTCTAAGGTTAAAGCCAATCTTAAAAAAGGTGTGCAAAAGGAAATCATAACAAGATCAAAGGAAACCCAACCCCTAACTATTAAATCAAAAGGGAGTCAAGCAAAGTTAAAACATGCTAGTTCACCTGAGGAGAAAATTCCTAAGAGGTCGAAGAGAAAATTGGTTGTAGATGAGGATGAAAAAAAGGATGAAGAGACCAAGTCTAATGATATGAGAAATTGTAGATTGTACCAAGACCACCTACCTCAATTGATAAGTTATGCCAATGAATCACTAAACAAGAAAGCTTGACAAGATTCAAAGAGATTAATTTTGATTCCCTAAATAATAAAGATCAAGAAAAAATTGAAAAACCTTTGATAGGAATGATGATACAATTCAAGACTATACCTATAGAGATGGGAAAAGGCATTCCATAAAACTTATATAATAAGGATGATGCTAAGTGAAAATGGGCATTATCTATTGAGAGATAGAGCAGAGAGACCACCTTAGCACATACAATGCCAAATGTAGGGAAGACACATATGCCTATAGCCCTAAAATATTTTATAAAGAAATTCATGCCACAAGAAATGACATATAAAATTTTGATGAATAAAGCTCATGAAGTTGAGCAAGAGAGTATCAATGTATGGAGAGAAGCATTTGATTTGCTTAATCCACCAGTTAATAAAGAAAATGAAGAGGAAAAGGAGGGATATGGAGAAGTTAGAGTAGAAGAGGATGAAGAAAAAGAAGTTTCCGAACTTGTTAAGTGAGGCAATTTATGGAAGGGTATGAACAACAAGATGTTGCCACCATAGAGGACATTCTTGATTCATCCCCATATGATCAAAATGTATTAACAGATGAAGAATTGAAAAATGTTGAGCCTGACACATCTCTACACAACACCAATCTAGTATTGTTACAAGTCAAAGAATATCCAAGGATCGAGAGTGCTAAGATTGATAGTTCTAAGGCTATATGAGTTACTAAGGATACAAGTGCTAAGAAACAAGGCAAAGCTATAATTGTGCTATTCATATATTGTAGATAGAGATGAAAATTACAAAAGGTCAAGAAAAAAGATTCAACATAAGAGCATGAGAAATCAAAAGAGCAAGATGCTACAAAAGCTCTTATATAGTTTTTGAGTGTAAATCTATCAGAACCATTGATTGGAACACTTGAACAATATGTGACATCTACTCAATAGGAGCAAAAATATGTATCTAGATAATTTGACAAGGGTTAAAAATTACAATTATCACTTCCAAGTGATACAACCCCATGATCTCAGATTATGACTCAACTAGAAGAAATGAGGTAATTACTTTACCCATGTATGACTTAAATAATTTGACATTGGAGAAAATGTAGGAGTTGCAAAATTTGATGAGCTGCAAGGAAAAGAAAGAAGTGTTGACATAAAGGTCAAATTTATCTATCAGTGACTCATTACTTAGTCAATTGGTTACATTGCTACCAATATCTATAGTTGTTACTAAGCCTATTATTCAGTTTGCAATATTAACCAAGTGATTCAATTGTTCCCAAGCTACGTAGTTAGAATATAGTGTCTACCAAACACTTGAGTTAGTTGTAGTGTTTTCCAAGCTACACAGTATTTACCAAGCTTCAAAGACAAAGTTTAGTGCAAACTGAGTGTACCAGAGGCTACCAAGCTAGTCAGTGGAAGTGAAGAAGATCATAGTGTTAATTGAGAACTACAGTGTTAAACAATTCCAGCAATGTCTACTGAGTTCACAGGTTTAATGAAGTGGATCTAGTGTTAACTGAGTGATCTAGTTGCTATCAAGTTTGTTAGGTTTCACCAAGTGACATAGTGTTTACTAAGTTTGCAAGCAGGCTTCATTGGTCAACTTACTAATGCAAATGAAGAAATTATGAATCTGAGATCAGAGAATGAAATGTTGTAGAATGATCTTAAAATTAACAAGCAAACCTATGAAAGAATGATGAAATCTCAAGAAAGCATGAATCAATTGAATGAAAAAAGTTAGTATAGACACAAAGGTAAATCTAGAATAGGATACATAGAAGAAGGTCAATCATCTCAACAAGGAGCTCAAAAGAATCAAAGACCTACTTGTAATCATTGTGGTAAGATAGGTCATACATCAAATGAATGTTGGAGTAATGGTAAAGAAAAATTTAATGGAAAGTATTACAACTATAATAAGAATGGTCATAGAGAAAGTGAATGTAAAGAGAAACCTAAGTTTGAAGGTAAATGTCACAATTTCAAGAAATAAGGACACAAATTTTCAAAGTACAAAACCAAGCAGTAGAACCCAATAGAATAAATTGTGAAAGCAATATTTGGATGAGATTACAATACATGGTGTAAATGTCACTACTATGGTGAATTTGGGAACATTGGAGAAAACTATATGAAACATCATATGAGGAAAAGAGATACTCCTAAAAGATGTTTTATTTGTATAGAACTTGGACATCTTGCTAAGACCTGTATAAACATAGGTAGGATTGAAGATGAAAAGAAAGCCAAAGTTGGCAATAAAAAAAGAACAAGAAGATAGAAATGGGTACTAAAATCTCCAAAGAATGAAAACCAAGATCATGAAGTGAATAACACCCAAGTAAATGAGTTGGGTGGTTGAATCATTTCAACTCAGTTCCTATGGAGATCACTAGAGCTATGATTCAGAAGAAGAAATCTAATATTAATTCCAACTAGCAAGAAGAAAGATCCAAATCAGCATTCAAGATGCAAAAGGATCACCAAGCATGATGTAAAGCAAGAAACCTTACCAACTTAAGTCAGGTCACAAGACCTTATTGAGCAAGGTCAGGTTGCATATTGTTGTAGACTCAAATTTGGTAGTTCCTACCAAGTGGCAATCACTCTACCAAGTTGTAAATGTCTTACACGCATCAATGAATAAACCAAGTGGAGGATAGCTTGTTACTAAGAGAGTGTGAATTATGAAGCATTAATGGTGATGATCAAGGGAGATTTTTTAAAAGCAAGAAATCAATGACATCATTTTCACTGTGAATTTCTAGAGCTATTAGTGTAGAGAAATTTCAAAGCCCCCAAGTGAATTGAGCATTTTTCATTGAAGAATTTTTAAAGCTTTCAAAAACCCTACCAAGCATGGAAACTTCAAGAAATAAAGTGAAGAAAGGATTTGAAATGTTGATTTGTGGATTTGACTTCAAGGCACCAATTTCAAGTTGAGTCCAGTAATTGCAGAGGTGCTTGACCCAACTAGTTCACAGTTACAAATTTCACCTAAGGTATTACTCATGCACAATGTCTATTCCTCTTATCATTGTTCAATTATTCAATTGAGGAACTTGGGTGTTTGGGGATGTATGTGTGGATGGTGTATTTAAACCTAAACATCAAGATTTGGAAACCAAGGGGTTGATGCATATCTCTCATATGCCAAGAGACTTTCAAGTCAAGTGGATGCGATATATTTTGAGCCATGTACATGATGGGTATTTATGGTTAGAGCAAAAAAATTAGATAACAAAGAAAATGATTCATAGAATCACTGGGCTCCCAATGCTTAACAAAGAGAAGACAATCAAAACCCTAGGTCAGATCAAACTAAAAAAGTGAACGCTTTCCAAGTGGGATGAAGAGGTATGAAGATTAGTAGTGTAACAGACATGGAACTAAAGTTTGGAATTCTTATTATTGCACAAAGATTTATAGTTCTAAAAAATTAAACAACGTATCATGTGAAGCTATGGATCTTGCATATGAGGTTGTGAAGAAAAACCTATCCTTTAACCTTGTCAAGTTACTATTGAATTAGTTCAACAAGAATATAGAGAGCATCAAAGGATCAAAGAATAATCCATGTAATTTTAGATCCCTCTTAACATGTTTATTCTTTGTTCAAAAAATTTTCCCTTCCAAAGGTATAGTATTATGGAGGAAGGATGTTCCTATTTTGTATCAAATTAATGAGTATTAGTAGAGATGGGTGAAAATTTTGATAGCATAATGGATAAATACTTTGAAACATTCAAAGAAAAGATGACTAATAGATTTAGGATTCCTAAGAATCTTGTGGAATACTACAAGGATGACATTTGTTTCATGTTGGACTATAACAAGGTATACATTCAGGTAGTCAGACCTAAAGTGGCATGGGTTAAGCCTCTAGAGAATGAGGTTAACATTGATGAAAACCAAAGACATCATTGAGGCTCTACTGAATGAGCCTATTGATCCTAAAGATACATACTTTAGAACATATGATGAAGGTAAGGCAAGAATAGAGCTTGAAATTAGGTTAACTTAGGCAATGAACAAAGGAAGGAAAAGAGTAGAGAAGATGCTAAAAGGCACACAATAAGAAAGTTCTACTCTAATTCTCACCAAGGGAAAAGGTGATGACATAGAAGATGATGATGCATAGGATGAAGAAGAAGAAGCCAAATCTAAGGATGAACAACCTTTGAAGAAGAAAAGTAAGGTTATCATATCCAAACCTACCAAGTTATACCATATTGTATTCACTAGAAGGGTAGCCAAGTCAAGGAAGAAATTGAAGTTAGGTGAAGATAAAGCTGAAAAAATGGTCTTTAAAAGAGATCCACCTAAACTTCAAGAAAAATTAATGAAAGAGGAAGAAAAAGCTAGTATGGAAACTATCAAATCTTTCAAGTATGAGACCTAGAATATAGATGAGAAAAAGAAGATTGAGGACATGCTTATGTCAAAATTGGGCAAATGGAAGTGCTCACCAAATCAGCTTGTACAAAAAATTCCCAATGAACTTCTACAGATAATCAAACCTAGATGGGAATGTGCAACAAAGACTATTAAGGACATGTTTGAGCATATCTTGAAGCAACTCATGCAAAATCTTAGTAAAAAGGAGGTGAAAGAATCCTTGAAGAAAAATGAAGAGAAGTTTACTCTTAAATTCAACACAAGTATGATATTGATGAAAGACATGAGTATGTAGTGAAGACAGCCACAACTACATCAAACAATATTTATAGGTTGCATCAACCTAGTGACTTTATTGTACATGTTGAAGACAAAGATGACAAAGATGAGGAGTAGGATGTAGAAATAAAGGATGATGAGATTGATGATGTCAGTCTAGATGATGAAGAGGAGGAACAAGAAGCTCCTAGATGAAGTCTTCTAGAGATACAAGGTATTGAGGAAGCTGATGTAAATAAAATTGTAGCTACAGTCATGGCCTCATTTCCTCACTCTCCAAGAATAGACTTAGTGTAATCTAGCTTAGAGATAGCTTCTAACAAGTTGGTTATGGATACTATTACTATAAAAAATACCCAACCAAGCTCTAAATCTATTCAGCTGAATATTTCATTGACTAAAGTTCCCAACACTTCATCTATTAAGCAACAATTCCCTCCATCATCAATCTTGACCGAGCAACAACAAGGTATTCATGTTATTAGTACTATTTCAAATTTTATTACTAGTCCATCATTTGAAACTATTACTTCTATCCCAAGTATATCCATAGCAAGTACAATGATAGTTGAGAGCTAGTCTCAACCGAGTATTGAAGTTCTAGACAAGGGAAAATAAATTATATCCACCATTTTGAAAGAAAAAGGAAAAGAAGTAGAAGCTATTGATCTAGATGAGGATATAGTTATTCCAAATTGGGGTATCTCTACCCTTACTCCTAATCAAATGGAAACCATGGGTGAATTAATGAAGAAGAGAACCAAGTAGCAAAATCTTAGAGAAGAGAAGAAGAAAGAGAATCAAGTTTTTGAAGAAATCACAAGCATATATGTTGATATTCTGAGTATTGAGGTTGATAATACTCAACCTATTCTTGATCATTTAGTAGAAATTATCCATAAATTCAATGAAGACTTAAATGGATATGATAAGCTACTCTAGAGAACTAAAAGAAAGTTTAAAAATAGAGTGTTAGAACAAGTTGCACAAAGAATTGCAATAGATCAAGTAGAATTGCCTACTATTCTTGGTTCATTAGAAACCTTTGTCACTAATGTTGTATCATTATTTGTCAAGTTAAATGATATATCTATATTTATAAAGGATATCAAGGAGTAATTGTCCAAGATAGATGAAGACATGAAGATAAGTGCACACCAGGTGTCACTTGACCGAAGCCATAATTCTACACATTACACAAAGATTAGATATATGACAAACTTGCTGGGTAGAATTATTGAGGGAAGAAGTTAGGATTAGGGCCACACTTACAAAAATCTAAGGCATGATTCTTCCAAACATGGATGCATTGCAAAAATATATTGCACATGCAAAGACACTCATCCATGATAACAACTTCTCCATAGCTGATCACACGATGGAATTATCAACAGAAGTTTAGATTGCATTGCACGCAAGCAAGGTACTATAGGAAAATTGGGACAAGACAATGGTACTTATTATGAATTCTTGTCACATTTTGGTGTTATCATATAGATATTATACACCTTTCACATTTATGTCAAAAGGGAGGAGAAGTGCATATTGTAATACCCCAAAATTGGCACATTGCCATGCTAAACTAATTATGGTCTATTCAATTCTTCCTAAGTCCTATTTTACTAGGCAATTTGAATTATGATAATCTTTACTCGACCTAAGTGTCAAATGAAAAAAATCATTAATCTATATTAATCACTTTAATTAATTCCTAAATATTCATTAAATTGGCTAAATTAACCTTTTAATTGAATTAATTTAATTATAAGTGTTCATACTTTAATTAAATTAAATTCACCCCTTTAGCTAATATATAAATGAATTAAATATATTTGATTTAATAAGATATTTCATCTTTTTAATTAATGAATTTAATTATTCAATTAATTAAAGTTTATCCATTTATGAGGTCATATTCTATTTTATTAAATTAAATATTCTCTCCAAATCTTCTCTTCAGTTTAGAAATGGAAACTCTAGGTGAACTAAAATCAGAAAAGAGATTAAATTAGTTAACTCCTTATTGCACTCCAAATTAAATTAGTTAACTCCTTATTCCACTCCAAATTAAATTAGTTAACTCCTTATTCCACTCCAAATTAAATTAGTTAACTCCTTTTTAAACTCAATAGCAACCAATTAACTTCCTTTTCTTAAGGAATTTTTCATTATGACCGAGTCTCACCTTCAATTTGGATTGTCCATTCCAATTAATCTCAACCATCGATTGATTATTGGGTTCTATTTAAGAAGCCTTCAATTCTTCATTACAAAGGTTGATTTGAGTTTGTATCAAACTTATGCTAGAATATCTACTCAGTTTCTCTTGCATTCTTAGCTTAATATTTTCTTATATCAATCTCATATAGTTTAACAATGCATCCATTTATATTAATTGTTCTTTCTTATTCTTAGAATAATCTTGCATACATTTAGATTAATCTGCATTCTCATTTAGCTATAAAATCCTTCATTCTAGAGGTCTAGTTGCTTGCTTCTTGTTCTGAGAGCAAAGGAAAAATCCTTCTAGTTAGAAGGCAATAGGTCAAGCTGTTGGATTACTTAGATGAATAATCTCATATTCATTCCCAATGTCGTAAAATGTATATGTGAAATACGGACCTTAGATCCTCACACACACTTCAACATAGTCATTATCTAAAACATCATCCTGGAATGAATATGAGATTATTCATTTAAGTAATCCAACAGTTTGATCTATTGCCTTCTAACTAAAAGGATTTTTCCTTTGCTCTCAAAACAAGAAGCATGCAACCAGACCTCTAGAACGAAGGATTTTATAGCTAGTTGAGAATGCAGATTAATCTTAATGTATGCAAGATTATTCTAAGAATAAGAAAGAAAAATTAATCCAAATGGATGCATTTTTAAACTATATGAGATTGATATAAGAAAATATCAAGCTAAGCATGCAAGAGAAAGTGAGTAGATATTCCAACATAAGTTCGATGCAAATTAAAATCAACCTCCTTAATGAGGAATCATAGGCTTCTTAAATAGAACTCTAGAATCAACCGATGGTCAAGATTAATCAAAATGGATGATCAAGATTGAAGTTGAGACTCAGTCATAATGGAAGATTCCTTATGGAAAGGGCATTAACTAATTTCTTTTGAGTGAAAAAGGGAGTTAACTGATTGATTTTGAGCGAAAAAGGGAGTTAACTGATTTAATTTTGAGTGGAAGAAGGAGTTAACTAATTTAATCTCTTTTCTGATTTTAGTTCACCCAAAGTTTCCATTTTTGAATTGAAGAGAAGATTTGGAGAGAATATCTAATTTAATAAAATAGAATATGACCTCATAAATGGATAAACTTTAATTAATTGAATAATTAAATTCATTAATTAAAAAGAGGAAATATCTTATTAAATCAAATATATTTAATTCCTTTATACATTTAGCTAAAGGGGTGAATTTAATTTAATTATGTGTCAATTAAATTAATTCAATTAAAAGGTTAATTTAGCCAATTTAATGAATATTCAGGAATTAATTAAAGTGAGTGATTAATACAGATTAATAATTTTTTGCACTTGACACTTAGGTAGAGTAGAGATTATCAGAATAAGAATTGCCTAGTAAAATAAGGACTTAAGAAGAATTGAATAAACCAGAATTGGTTAGTATGGCAATGTGCCAATTTTGGGGTATTACACATATTATATGAATAACTATGGAGGAAAAGTAATATGTAAAGGAGGAGAAATATAATATACCATTTATATAGAATGTTATATGTATGGGGGAGCAATATAAGTATGGATAAGCAAAAAATCCCTTTACAAAAGAAAATTAGAAAAATTAGAAAAACAAAATATCTTACTGAGCCACAATAGAGGGAAGTCAAAATTGAGTTGAAGACACAAAATGATGATAAAGGAAGTTTTGACTTATATTTTTGAATGATCAAATTTTTTTTTTGATAAGTTTTTTTGTCACTATGCCAAAGGGGGAGATTATTGACATAAAGGACAAATTTTTCTATCAGTGACTCAACACTTAGTCGATTGGTTAAATTGCTACCAAGCTCTACAATTGTTACCAAGCCTATCATTTAGTTTGTAGTGTTAACCAAGTGATTCAGTTGTTCTCAAGCCAAGTAGTTAGAATAAAATGTCTACCAAGAACCTAAGTTAGTTTGCAGTGTTTTCTAAGCTATACAATGTTTATCGAGCTTCAGAGACAAAGTTTAGTGCAAATCGAGTGTAGCAGAGGCTACCAAGCTAGTCAGTGAAAGTGAAGAAGATCATAGTTTGACCAAGCTCTATAGTGTTAACCAAGTCTATTAGTTTCTATTGAGCTCACAAGGCTAACAAAGTGGAACTACTATTGAGTGAGTCATGTAGTGTCAATTGAGTGATCCAATTGCTACAGAGTTTCTTAGAGTTTACTGAGTTACATAGTGCTTACCAAGTTTAAGCTACTCGAAAGTGGTTAGTATGGACTAAGCTTCAAATTCAACTAAGTGCTAAAGATTTTTGAGCATTGAAAATGTTTTCCATGTATCATAACATCATTGAGTTTGTCTTCAAAACCCAAGTTACAATAGTTGGGTCAACTTTGTGAATTGGATTGGTATATATGTAATGTATTATAACATATCCAAATTAAAAATATGTGAAGATATATGGGAAGTAGAAGTGTGAATTAAAGAAGGATACAAGAAGTATAAGGGGCAATAAATATTTATCTATCATAGGCAGGTGATTATTGCAGTACAAGTAATCTCAATCAACAAATCAGAGTTGTAGATCAGAGATCAACCACTAGTTCATCCTAATAGATTCATTAATCAAATCCTTTAATAGGGTAGACTTAACAATCTTATCTAAATCTCCTAACCAAGGGCATACTTCATTGTATGTCTGCAAATCCTTTGACAAGATGGACCTCATAGTCCTTATTGCTCCTAATAGGGTAGATCACAAGAAGTGGTCAACTGTAAGCCTTAATAGGTAATGCATTTGAAATAACTGATTTGAAAAATCAACATCAAAATTTGGATCAGTTAGTGTACATAATTGATAAAGTTCAATTAGAAGATCTAGATACCAATGATAAATTGATGAAATGGCCTAAAATAAAGTGTTTGCGTAATTAAATATTTACTACATTACACTTAAGCTTACTTAGGATAATGCATTTCATAGTAGTTTGTGATTGAGATACTTAGGAGTTTACACCTCAATTAAACACATGGTGTATAAGAATTCCACTATAGGTGGTCATAGTTGTTATCTCATTCCACCTTTAGTGCACATATCACATTATCATCCTTATCATCACATATACTTCATTGCATAATGGAAGATGATCCACCTTTGGTGGACATGTGATTCCACCTTGTGTGGGTGATAGCTTATCTTCTCCTTATCATTGTCTCTTATCACCTCTTCTATATAAGGAGGCATATTATATACATATCAAATCAATTCACTAGATGTCAATCAAGTCCATTATCAATAATAACATTCTTGCAACTTCATGCAATTTTCTTGCCAATCTCTTGTGGAAGTTTTCTTGGTCTTTCATTTGATCCTAAGGGTGTTGTAGAGTCACTTAAAACTCTAACATGGTACCAGAGTTCTCATGGTTTGAAGACTTATTCTCAAGAAGTGTAATTGAATCATTATTGATGCAGCATTTGACAATTCGGACATCACAATTTGGAGGAGATTTTGGGAGTCCTATTTTGTGACCTTCTATTGAAGGTGAAAATTGGAGCTTGCTACGGAAAATCAGAGGTTGACATCATATAGAGGAGGTCCAAAAACCCCTAAATCAATTCTTTTTTCATCCAAATCAAGCATCTGAGGCCAAATCTACAACCATTTAATTTTTGAAGGTGTGACAACAATGCTTTAGGAAAAAAATTCAAAGGCAATTTTCAAACAATGATATTTCCCTCATATGGACTCCTTTTTTTGAGCAATTTTTTGTTTTGTTTTGGGGTATAATTTCACAATCTACACAGTGGTGTAGGCAATTTTGGATCTTTGTCTCTGATTTTTTCTAAAAATTGCAAATCCCATTTTTTGTAACTTTCAAAGCTCTATTTGGGCACATTCAGTAACATTTTCAGGTGCAATTTTGTTTGAAAGTGAATGATTTTTCCTCTACTTTCTAGATTTGTAATCAAATTTTATTGATTTGGAGTGTGCATATCACTTTCAAAAATAGGTCTTTTTTGGCTATATTTGCACTTGGTGAATACTTGGATTTCAATTTTCTTAATTAAGTTGATAATTTGAAGGAGTTATCAATTGATTTTAGTCATTCTTTTATTCATTATAGATTTTTCAAAAGTTCCATTGCTCATTGAATATAGCTATAGTGAATGGAAACAAGTAGTTTCTAATTAGTTGATGAGTATTGGATTGCTTATAATGATTCTTGGATAGGTTCTAGAACCAGCTATAGGTGTTGCAAAAAGAAGGAAATGGTTTGATAGAAGGGATAAAGCACTTATCTCTCTTAGATCTACCATCTCCAATGATTTTCTATATCATATTGCATCCTGCACACATCCTCATGATGCCTTAACAACATTGGAAGGAATCTTTGGTAAACCTGATAGAATAAAAAAATTCAAATTGGAGAATGAGCTTATAGGTATAACTCCATGTGATTTTGACAATATTCAAGACTTTTTCTCTATGTTCAATTCCATTAGATTGGAGCTTTCTAATTGTGACATTACTAAAGATGATGAGCAATTGATATTATCTATTCTTTCCAAGCTAGGTCCCAAATATTCAATCTTTGTTTCAACATTCTATGCTACTATGGATGCTCTTGGTGATGACTCCTAAGAAACATGAAAAAGGTGATGACTCTCCTTCACAACATAATATAAAATCCAATTCCTCTCTAAGAAAGGAAAAATCTAGAAGAAAAAGAGATAAATGTGCTTATTGCAAAAAGTTAGGACATGATAAGCATAAATGTTTCCATAAGAAGATTGATTATCTCACTCACATTATTCAAAAGAACAATATCCAGTTGCCCTCATCAGTGTCTTCTTCTTCTCAATATTAGGTAGTTGCTACATCTACATCATCATCTAAAGGAAAAGGACAAGCACCCATTGCTTCCACACATCCTAAGAAAGGTAAATGGCTTCTTGATTTAGGTGCATCACATCAAATAACATCTTCTATGGATATTATTCTTCTATTGAGCCTTGTAATTCTCCACCTATATTGATGGGTAATAATACATACATGAAGGTTTGTGGGAAAGGTTCTATTCCTATGGGATAGGGTAAATTTTATGATGTTCTTTGTATACCATCCTTGCCCACTATTATCCTTTCCATTTACCAAATTAATCATGGGGCACAAGGTAAAATTGTTGAGTTCACACCTGATTATGTCTATATTAGGGACATGGAGACTAGAGATGTCATAGCTATGGGAGTTGTTGATCATACATCACACTTGTATTCTTTTACACATTTTGTTGATAATGGTGATGATATTAATGATGTACCTAACCCTTTATCAAGGTTTAATAATTCATGTGAGTTAAACATTGGACACTTGAATCATTTTTTTCTTAAGACAAGTGTTAAACTTCTTGCTCCTCCACCTCCTGCTTCTTCATACATGAGTTCTACTATTCAACAAGATGATCTTTATGCTTCAGATCTTGCAATGTGGGATGAATTCCTAGATGCTCTTTCAAGTGATCCTCATAATACAAATTTGGTTAATACATCTGAGGGGGTTTCTCTTCAAGATACTTCTTCATCTTCTTTGGAGATTGGATTTCCCAACTCTTCATGTTCTCTTGTTTTTTCACATCTCATAGCTCAACTTGATGGTGTGATAGAATCTTTGAGCTTGGAGACACCTATTTAGTCTTCAGAGATGCATACAGGGAGGCCTTCTTCCTCCTTCCTCACTTTTTACATGGAGTGACTTTGTCATCATTTGATGTATTTATCACTTCCTAAGGGGATACATGTTTCTAGTAGGTATTGGATTATATTTTCCTTGCAAGTACTCTTTATATACATTGGAGCTTCTTCATTATGAGAGGGATATCATGTCTCCTCATTTTCTTCCTATGGGGAAATTATTCTTTGTATATACATGATGTATGCAATTTTTAGGGGGTCTTGAGTACTCCCTCCATCTAGCCATCTTGTTTTCATCTCTCTTTTTGGAGGAGGGTTTTTCCCATGAGGTTTTCTCTCTTTATCCACTTTATGAGATATTACATTTCATGTATTCCATTGCAAATTGTCCATGGATACCTAAAATGGCCTAATAGCCAAGACCCATCTTGCATTGTGAGTTTAAGTGCATTCCACTAAGTTGCACTTAAGGTGGGGTATTAGTGTAATTAAATATTCACTAATTACACTTACTTAAGCTTCCTTAGGATAATACATTTCATAGTAGTTTGTGATTGAGACACTTAGGAGTTTTCACCTCAATTAAACACATGGTGTAGGAGAATTCCACTCTATGTGGTCATATTTGTTATCTCATTTTACATTTAGTGTACATATCATATTATCATCCTCATCATCACACATAATTCATTTCATAATGGAGGATGATAAACCTTTGGTGGACATGTGATTCCACCTTGTGTGGGTGATAGCTTATCTTCTCCTTATCATTGTCTCTTATCAACTCTCCTATATAAGTAGGCCTATTATGTACATTTCAAATCAATCCATTGGATGAAAATGAAGTCCCTTATCAATAATAGCATTCTTGCAAATTCATGCAATTGTCTTGCCAATATCTTGTGGAAGTTTTCTTGGTCTTTCATTTGATCCTAGGGGTATTGTAGAGTCACCTAAAACTCTAACAGAAAGTTTGAGCACAAAGTATTAGAGAAAGTCTCTCAAGAACTTGTACATAGACAAGCAGAGCTTACTAATTTAATCACACATTTGGAATAAAATTTGAAGACCATTCATACTTTGTATATGAAGCTATGGGAAGTTGAGTTCTTCACATTGGAGAACCAACAATCTATTGATATAATATACGCTAACACAAGGGCATGTTCATTTTCATTGAGAAAAAATGAAAGTTTGAGCTCACCCTCATACAATAAGTTAAAATTTGGACATTAGAGGTTAGCCAAGCTAACATCTTAAGTTAGTGATATGAGAAATAAATTGATAATAATTCAATTCCAACTGCTACCACATTTGGAAATTATTTAGAAGGAAGTGTCTATAGCACAAAATCTTATGAAGAAAGACATAAATTTCTCCAATATTGAGAGCCTAATTGATCTAGATGCCAAGATAGAAATTCATATCAAAGTTATGGAGAAAGTAAAGGAATAATGGAATAAAGGATTTGTCGACATTTTGACAAATAATGAGATTTTTTTTGAGAAATATAAAATAGCTCTGCAAACCCCAATCCATAAATGACAAAAATAAGGGGGAAATTAATCAATCAAAGGGTAAATGAAATGATAGAAGAAATTAGTGGAAATATTAGAAATTAGAGTCAAAGACATCAGATGGAACAATATTAGTACATTCAAATTGTAGATCCAGATTATAGTCTTAGGGGGAGTTTTTTTGAATGCAATTATTATTCATGACAAAGTGTTTTTGCCACTAATGTCAAAGGGAGAGATGTTGATCTCTAAACTTAAGTTGCCTATTAGTGTCCAAACACTTAGTCATTTACTAGGCAAGGATGGAAGTTTGACCGAGTCATCTAGTAAAAACTGAGCACACAAGGAATTTTTTGTTTTCCATCACATGCTAAGAAAGTAAGAGATTTTCAAGCAGCCCAGTTGAGACCAAATGCATACATAAGCCAAGCATAAAAAGCTGAGATTGAGTAAACTAGAAGACATTTTTTGTTGAGCAAATAGAAAATATCAAGCATGTAGAAGTTGAGTGCCAACATGAATGTTAGTAATAATTGAGCATCAAAACATTCAAATGTCAAACAAACCAAGTTTTTCTAACTTTTATACAAATTTAATGATTTTAGAGATAATTAAGATGGAGTTTATGCATCTTTACTAATGGTAATGATCCTAAGGAAAGCTAATCAACCAATCAAAAAACTAGAAGGGAAATAAACAAAAGAAGATGAACTATGAACCATTGATTTTTTGATAATTGGCTACATGTCGTGATGTAATTTTTTTCATTAATGGCAACACATGATGTACATGTTGTAGAAAACCTCAGAAATAAATATACCTAGCTTTTAGTACTCAAAACATTGTCTAAGTATGAAACTAGTTTACAACAGTGTATTGTTTTGATGTATAACATGTTTATATGATGTTATCATGTGAGAGAGAGGTTAGATGGAATCAATATACATATTGATGATGATGTGTATAACCTCAAAGATCAATATGAATTGTAGAAAAATGAGATATTCACGATTTACAAGTGAACAAGATAGTGGAATTAAAGGGTAAAGGAATTCTTTTGTTTACAAAATAATTACTTGACCAATTAGGGCTGACATCCTATATGTTTACTCTAAGTTGGAAATGTATATTATGGTGCTAGATGACCCAACAACAATTTGTGTAAAGGCATTGTATTTATATAAAGACATCTTGTAAAGTTACTTGTGAAGTGATATGAGAATTATGTGATTAATGCAAATTAATGTTATATGTGAATCCAGAGTTTTGTATCATATGTAGAAGCGATCTTGTGATGTGAGTTTGAGACAAGGTTAGAAATCAGCTAGAACAAAGATACAACATCTATATACTTGAGGACTAATTACTTGTTTGGGTAGTGAGCTCTTGTTGTAATTGGAAATGCATGTTTGGGTAGTGATCTCTTATTGCATCCATTGTACTAGAACTCTTAATGGGGTTGGAATCTCCTAAAAAGGATTCAAAGTCTCCTAACAGGGACTCCTATGTACTGAATGCTTTTATAGACTCCTAATAGGGTCCATCCTCTAACAAGGAACATTTATATTAGTACATCATCTAGTGGGTATCATCCCCACCATAGTTTTCCCTTGGCTAGGGTTTCTCTAGTTAACAAAATATGTAATTATGAGTTCTCTTTATGCATGGTTATTATTACTATTCAATATTACTTTTTTAATTTCTTATGCATGGTTCAAATTAATAAATAATATCTAGTTGGTGCAATTTTTTTTGTAGAATACTGAGTCACCTCTTCTCTTAGTATTACCTATTTTTTATAGTTGGTATCAAAGCACATTTACTTAGAAGAGGCTTAACAGCTTGAGTAAGATCCCTATGGATATGGAATAGTTGATAAAGAACATTGAAAAGGCACTTGAACAAATTTATCTCCTTACTAAAGAAAGAGATAAGTTGAAAGATAGATACAAAGACTCCAAAGTATACATTGGACAATTGAAGGACAAGATTGAACATATCAAATCCAATCCTCAATCAACTGAATCTACAACTTGTGATGATGAATATTCAAAACTAAAAATAGAGGACAAGATCTTGAAGCATGAATTGAAGATTACCAATCTAAAGTTGAGTTTGAAGAATGATCCTAGCAAAGTTGAATCTAATTTGAAGATTGAAAATTCAAATCTTGGAGTGAATCTAGTAAAGAAGACATCTAAATTTGAAACATTAAAATAAGATCATGAAGAACCTCACAAGTTCAACACTATTGTGAAAGGTGAGCTATCTCAGTGCAAGCTATAGCTTGAAAAGCTTTATACTAGTAGAGAAAATCTTGATGAATCAATGACAATACAAAGACCTACCTATGATAAGACTAGTCTTGGTTACTTATTTAACATGTTAGCAAAGAAATCTAAAAGTGGATTAGATCCAAAAGAGAAAGATAAATCTAATGATAAGATTGAATCCGGTCAATCTTATGATAAATCCAAAGAAGTTGGACAAGAGAAGGAAGATAAGAAATTGGATGAACCTAAGAAAGTTGAATCTCCTAGGGAAAATAGGTATGAATTTAGAGGTAAGTGTTTTTAATTTAATGAAATAGGTCATATGAAAAGAGATTGTACAAATAAGCCATTTAATCATGTTACAAAATTTTACTGTTATAATTTTCATGGTATTGGTCATAATGTAATTGATTGTAGAAAACCTAAATATGATAATGATAGAAGAAATAGTAAAATGTTGGAAACACTAATCCTATAGATAAAAGAAGATCTAATGAAAGAACATCAAGAGAAAGAAGACCTTATGAAGAAATAAAGTAGATCGTGTGTTATAAGTGTAACAACTTTGGACACATAGCCCAAAATTGTCAACCACCTATTGATAAAAAGAATCCTAGAATTAGAACCTTAGTATGTCAATCATGCAACAACTTTGGACATACAACAAAGTACTATAGAATGGATAGAAGGAACAATGGAAGGAACTTTAGAAATGACAAAAGGAATCATGAAAGAAACTTTAGAAATAGAAGCAACAATGGAAGAAACTTTGGAAATGATAGAAGGAATCATGAAAATAACTCCAGAACTAAGAAAGACAATGAAGATCAAAAAAATGTAGTTAGTGAACTTTGAGAAAAACTTAATGGGGCATTTGTAAAGGGATTGGATATTTTAGAACAAAAGTTAGATAATTCTGAAATAGAAAAAATTGAAGTTAGCAATCGAGTTTGATTCAACCAAGTTGAATTAAGCTTGTTCACATCACTAAAATTGGAAAATTCATTTAGAGATTGAGCTATGAGTAGTGATATTGAGAGAAGATTTATCTTGATTAGTTTGGATTTTAGTTAATCTCGCTTGAAATTTGGAGCTTATTGAAATAAGTTACGAAGGAAATAAGAGTTAGTGGTACAATAGAGAAAGTTCATTCTATGGCAAAAGATGAAATCTGTGTTTCTTTAGAAAATTTCATGGATCAAAGTTTTGTGGAGTAGTTTTATGATGAAAGGAAGCTATGCTAAACCTTAGATAGAATTTGAAGATCAAATAGATGATCTTGAGTAGATATTTGATTTTAGAGTGAAATAAACAATTTTTTTGAGTTAGCAAAGTATGCAATTAATGCAAGTTCTAGTTGAATAAATAAAGTATGAACTTTATTATTTCCACATTGCAATCATCTCAAAAGCTTAGAGCACCTGAAAGAGAATTGACAAAGTGACTTCAAGCAAAGACCTACTTTAAAAAAAGATATTTAATCATTTTCCACACAAAAATTCTTTAGTAAAATTCTATTTGGTGTAATCATGGATATGTCTATAGTTCAGAATGTTGAGAATGTTAAGAGACCCAAATTAAAGGTTGTTCCTATGAAAACCCTAATTTTTCTTTATCAATTACTTTTGACAACATATTTTACTTGGAAGATGTAGGAAGCTACTTGTGTAGTAAGTTTGAAACTATTGGAAGTGAGTTTATGAATAAAGATATGGAAATTGTTTTCAATCATGATATGACTATTAAGCCCAGATATGAGCATCTAAAGGAGACTTAGTCAAATATCACTTTTTCCATGAACTTGATACTAGATAGTGGACATAGATTATATTAACAAAAATTTATAATGGAAAGATTTGGATGGGAGAAAATGTAGTTGACATCTCTATCAACCTTATTCATGAGGTCACTAGTCTTAGCAAACAAGGAAATGTACCTATTGGTGAGAAACTAGTTAAGAAAAAGGTTGAAAGTTATGCTAAGGCAATTTATAATGGTAAGGCAATGGTAATCAACATCATCAAACAACATGATGTGAGATTCTTGAGTAGAATCATTGCATATTCTATCTGTGCAAGTTCTAAGAGTGATGAGTTGTTAGCAGGTTTTATCTATCCAACCTATAAGATTTACATTGAGAAGGAGAAAGTATATTTAAGTGAGATTCTAAGAGTACAACTCCTTGAGAATTTGGAGAAGATTAAGAGAACTAAGAATGGTGTATTCAGATTCTAGTCTCTAATTAATCATATTTTCTTTTATATAATTAAGAGATTTCCATTTCTATCAGTTACAAATATTATGAGCAGTGAAGGATGCATTATGGATAAGATAAAAGATGTGCACAAAAGGCATCCTATAGAGAAAATCTTCAACAACAAAAATTTAATTATGAGGACATTTTAGAATGAGATGAAATAGAGATTCAAAATTTCCCTTGCAATTTTTGGTAGATTTAAGAATGATATATGTTTTATGGTGGATATAGACCTAACTTATATTGAAGTAGTAGAACCTTGAGAAACATTTCTTGAGCCCCTAGGTTATGAATTAAGTGATGATGTAGCTATTGGTTATATTGATTTAATGTTGAAATCCAAAATAGATCAAGGATCATACATGTATGGAATGTATGAGGAAATAACATAGGCAGCTTACCAGGCATCATTAGAGAAATCATCTCATAAGAAGATTTCAAATATAATGAAGAAAGAACTATTTTAGGCTAGTATGATAGAAGAAGAATCACAGATAGTTAAACAAACAAACTCTAGACTAAAACAAACTATTGAACAAGGTGTAATGTATGTGACACCTCTGTCAGTTGGCCAAGAATCTAATATATCCATTGTAGAAACTCCTATATAATATAGCATCCCATATGTTGTTGTATCAACTGAACAACCAAGTGGATCTAAAAGGTAGTAAAAAAGAGTTAAGCAACAAGCTACTGGACTAGAGAAAAGAAAGAAGACATTCTTGACAATTGAAGACTCCATTGATGAAGAAGAACTAGAGGAACAAGAAGACAAACAACTAGAGAAAGTTATTGTTTCTAAGCAACCAATAGGTAAATCAAGGAAACCTTAGAAACCAAATATAGAGAAGATTAACACAACCATTGTTAATAAAGGGAACTTTGTGTAGATGAAGAATTTTTATGATTTGTATGGTGCTATTGAGAAAGAATAGATTGATATCTCTACCATAAGATATATGATTCTTAATAACTTGAAACTTAAAGACATCAAAGGTTTTGTCAATCAAAAAGTCTATGGTAGACTTATAGCAAAGAAGGCACTAGTATAGAAAGAAGATATGGAACTTCAAAAATCAATGATAAGAACTATCTGCTGCAAGACTAAAGATGAAGAATAAATAAAGAAATTGATGGGTAAACTAGCACCCTGTCTACGAAACAAAATGTGGCCAATTCTATTTATGGGTGTTGATAAGAATACAATAAGAAGTGAAACTATTGCAGCTACCAATAAAATGATGATTGAGGTAGAGGCAGCTCCTACCACTATAGAGAAAACCTTGGAAGTATCAATAAGTGGTTATACTAATAAAATTGATCAAACAAGTGTTATAGTTAACATTGATGATAATCATTTTGTAAGTTCTGATTAGCCCAAGCCTGATTCTAAAGATATTCAAGATTAGTTAAGACTAATTGAAGAAGAGAAAAGACAACTAGAAGAAGAAAAGGAGAAGATTGAAGAAGCCAAGTTGAGATTTCTTGAAGAGGAGAAGAAGAATGAAGAAGAAAAGAGGAAAGAAGAAGAAATGAAAAGAAAGAAAAAGAAAGAAAAGAAAGAGAGGAGAAGGAAGAAGAGAGAAAATCAAAGAAGGTAGTAGAGAAGAAACAAGAGGAAGATGAGGTGAAAGTATCTAGCTCATCCACTCCTATATCTCTTTGTAGCCTTACAGGTGATGATGGCAATCAATCTAACTTGATCTCATCCTTGACAAAATTGATTGAGAAGAACATATAAGTCAAGAGTCTACAAAGAGAATTAATGGAGGTGATTGATAGATTGCATAACACCCTCACATCCAAACATACAGAAGAAGACCCCAAACAGAGAGCTCAAGTAGTTGTAAAATCATTTGATGATGAGTTTACAATTTTTTTGAATGTTATTAAGTCTAAGGCTCAAATTTCACATGATGCCAATATATTTAGCACCATTTGTTAAAACATTCAAAATCATTTGCTGAGTCTTGTTACTTATATCAAGGAACTCCAAATTTGTCAACAAGTTGGCAAGGTACTATATATCAAACGTACTTTATCTCATAAGTTGACCAAAGGTTTGGATAGTAAGATTCAAGGGAAACTGAGTGAGTTGAAAGCTCTAACTAGTTAGATACAACAACCCTCTTGCAAAGTTAATGAATTTGAAGGATAAGTTGTTGGCGTTCACACATGCATTAGGAAATTGCAACTTAAAAAAGAGAAAATTTTGAGAAAATATGAGCCATTAAGAGATAGATCAAAGAATATATTACTCTGAAGATATCAACCATTGAGAGATAGTTGGAAGAATGTGTCAAAAAAAAGGACACTTATGCCAATTTCACCTACTTTAACCTTAATGTAGTTGAGATTGCATCATATACCTTATTGCTGTGATGTGGAGCCTAATCAAACTCAGAGGTTTATTCAATGTGGTTTCTCTCTAGATTATTTCTATAGGGGTTTGGGGGTAGCACCCCTAAGATGGGGTCAAGGCATAGCACCCCTGCGAGGTCCTGGGGCAACACCCCAAGTGTGCTCCTTATCCTAGTACATGGTGAGGTCAAGGGGTAACAAACCTCGCTACCCCTGAAGCCAAAAATGCCCTTATATTATAAGAGGCATTGGCTACTATTTTTCTATTATTCTAGCCCTAACTTTTTAAGTGGCAAAAATATTTTAGAAAAAGGATTAGGGTTAGGGATTTTCATGATGCGTGATATGAAAATTGGTTCTTGTTGGTGGTATTGAGCTATAAGGGATTATAGATTATAATTAGGTTGTAATCACTAGATAATAATCATATTGGACTTGATGTCAGTGGACATAGCCCAAGGATTGGGTGAACCATCTTAAATCTTGGTGTCTTGTGTTCTCTTATGTGCGATCCATTATTTAATGGTATTGGTTATATTTACATGTAACTATTATTTTTATCTGAGGTTAATCCTAACACTTATGTGCAATGCTCACTATTTCCAAAGTAGTAAAGGACACATGGGATAAATGTATGAATAGTTTGAAGGCAAATTTTGATGATTGTATGAAGATAATAGCAGCTTGAGGTAGAGAGACATAAATTTTGATAGTTTTTGACTTTTAAAACTTTGTCATTGATGCCAAAGGGGAAGAAGTGTAGAAGAAAATTGTGTATCAATTTATGTATGTAGTAGTCATATCTAAAGGGGGAGCATTTTTAATATGAAGTATATATAATGTAATAGATGATAAGTATTGTAAGTTTTGATAAAGTTTTGTCACATAGCCAATTTTCCTTACTTTGTTGCCATCAATTCCAAAGGGGGATATTGTTGCCAATTGGCTACATGTCATGATGTATTTATTTTCATTAATGGAAACACATGATGTACATGTTGTAGAAAACTTAGAAATAAAGATACTTAGTTTTTAGTACTTAGAAAATTGTCTAAGTATGAAGCTAGTTTACGAAAGATTATTATTTTGATGTATAACGTGTTTATATGATGATATCATGTGAGCAAGAGGTCAAATGAAATCAGTATACATATTGATGATAATGATGTGTATAACCTTGGACATTAGTACAAATAGTATGAAAAATAGATATTAACAATTTATCGGTCAACATAAAAATGGAATTAAAGGTAAGTGAATTATTTTGTTTACAAAAAATTACTTGTCCAATTAGGGCTGACACCCTAAATGTTTACTCTAAGTTGGAAAAGTATATTGTGGTCCTAGCTGACCCAAAGGTAAATTTTTTAAAGGTATGGTATTTATGCAAAGAAATCTTGTAAAGTTATTTGTGAAGTGATATGCGAATTATGGATTAAATGTGAAGTAATATTATATGCAAATGTGAAGTTTTGTATCATATGCAAAAGCAATCTTGTGATTAGAGATTAAGCTAAGGTTAGAAATCAGCTAGAAAGAAGGTACACCATCTATATACTTGAGGATTAATTACTTGTTTGGGTAGTGAGCTCTTCTTGCATCCATTTTACTACAACTCCTAATAGGGATTCAAAGTCTCCTAATGACTCCTATGTACTGAATGCTTTTATAGACTCCTCACAAGGTCCATCCTCTAACAAGGAACATTTATATTAGTACATCATCTAGTGGGTACATCCCCACCAGGGTTTTGCCTTGGCCAGGGTTTTCCTAGTTAGTAAAATATGGTGTTATGATTTCTCTTTATGCATGGTTATTATTACTGTTCAACATTACTTGTTTACTTTCTTATACATGGTTCAAAGTAATAAACACTATCAAGTTGGAAACAAAATTTTGTAGAATACTAATTCACCCCCCCTCTCAGTATTCCTTATTTCTAACATCATTATGATCTAGAACTTTTGAAGGTTGTCTATTTAAAGAGGTTTCTAACCCTAGGATCAAATGAATGAAGGAGAAGCACATGTATGTGTGAATAAATGGGTGAATGTGCAAGTGAAGGAGTGAACAAGGATAAAATAGAGAAAGAAAGACCAAGTCTAGGAGGATATCAGATAGAGAAATCCAAGGAGTGATAGAAAAAATTAAGATATTATATTAAGAGATCATATTGAGACATTGAACAGAGGAGATCCAAAATTAGCTTTTAGAAAAAACTAAGTGTCAAGTACTAAATCAATTTTAATAGATTGAGTCAGGGAAAATATATAACATAGAGCTCTCCCTTAATTAGGAAACTATAATGTGGTGTACCCTTAAGTCTTCTTCAATACCCAAAAATGGGTTTAAGAGAGGGCTCTACACCTTTGTATAGACATGAAAATAAAACATAAACTAGGCACTCCAAGGAGTACAACTAGATCTCTTAGAAAAATACTACCAAATACTTTGGATTTTCTTGAAATAGGAACCCATGAATTATAAGGGGAATGGGAAGGAACTTGAACATCTAATGATCTCAAAATGATAGGTTAAGATATCCTATCCTATGCCCAAGATTCCAAACATTAATTTCAGGTTTTAGGCCTAGTAGCCCTATAAATGAGGAAATTAGGGCATGTTGTGAAACTTATCCAAAGGATCTAGTAAAAAGATTGAATATTTTTTTGACACCCTTTTGGAATTTGTTTCAGACTCCAAAATAGTAAGATAATCACCAAACCCTAAATAAAACAACTAGTCCTATTAGGCCTAATTAATTAGGTTTATGAAGGAATTCCACACCAATATATTGTCCAAGATTAACCACCACTTGAGATACTTGAACGGATCTATAAGAGATCATAAACTACCATTAGAAATGTTTTATCCATCCCCAAAGTGCCTCTAACACTTCAATGTCTTCTGTCCTGAACCAAACACATAAGGATGTTTTTCCTAGGGCTAGGTTACAAAAATAGGAAACTCAATACCCATCTCCCATCCTTCTAGAATTCTATAGTACACCAACCTAACTTGCATTTACCTGAGTGGCATGAAATTCCCATAGTGGAAAAGCAAGTTAGGGCATTTTTGCCAAAAATAGCCAATGGAACTTGGGTTTTAGTGCACTCAAGAGAGATGTTTGTATTTATTTTGACTCAAACCTTTTCAACACTTCAAACCAATTGTATTATATTCTTAGAAAATTCTAGATTTTGGTCTAGTCATTCATTTTCTTCTATCAATCCATACCTAGCCGTACACACATGCAATAGTCAATTTATAATAAAAATAGGTTTTTTTTATTGATTTCAATTGCAAAATTATATTCTATGTCTTCCACCCACCTAAAAGGGCTATATGAGTACCTTTCCCAACTAGTCCAACTGATTTTCAAAGGTTGTTAATGTTGGGGAGTGATTAAATAAAATTTGTTAAATCTAGTCACAAATTGTTAAGCATTTATTAAAAATTTAATATTAACTAAGCTCACTTGGGCATCAAGGACAATTTCCTGTATGTCCCAAGCATTTAGTGATAGTTGAGCTTGGAGATAGTATTGACCAAGTTGGGTTGATTAATGAAGGAATGCCAACATAAACTCTATACTAATTAAGTTGGGTCAATCAACAAAGAGATCCTCTATGTTAATAGAGTACACATGTTTAGAAGCCTAAGAACACACCTACCCTATCCTAGGACTAAGATGTGCCTATTAGAGTAAATAATTAATTAATTGTTAATTATTTATTCTATTGCTCAAGCTTACTTAGGTTAATGCATGTAGTTGAGGTTAGTTGTTGACAACACGGGAGTTTGTTCCCTTTAGCATACTTATCTTTTCCACCTCTTATGGATGTGTGCTTAGTTGTCTACCTTATCTCCTACCTCATTCTAGCTTGTTCTATAAGCTTCCATGAGGCCTTTATAAGCAGTCTCTCACTCATTGTAAATTCATTCCAATTCCATTTTCACATAGAAATTCTAATTTCCTATTGTGAAATATTCTTGTGTGGTATTTGCTTCAAGCTCTTTGCTCCCTAGATTTCTCTTCAATAAGCTATTTGCATTGTAGGTGATCTTGGCGCATTATGGGAGTCAGATTCTCAACTCCTACATGGTATCAGAGCCTCCCTGCTGCTTCTTGTTCGAAGAATTTTTGAAGACATAATTTGGAGTCACAAACCCTAGTTTGTTTGTGCAATTTTTCTTCAAATTGGGGGTAGAGAAAATTTTTGGAGCATTTTCAACCCAAATGAACACTGCCATTAGATCCACAATGCTATTTACAGCTATGATTCATATTAAACTTTTCATTTTTGGATTCAAGTATTTTTTTGGAAATCTTTTTTGGCCTCCTAGGTAGCTATACAAAATTTTGGAGCGAAAAAAATTTAAAAAAATTAAAATACAGGCACCGTCGTAGTAGTGCCGAAGTGCCACCCAACGGCCACCTGCCAGACGCTCAAACCATGCTCCACTGGTAGCTCTGACCCGTAGCACTACTGCAAGATAGCGCCACTATGACTCTTCCCTAGCTTAGACAAGTGGCCACTCTAGTGTGTGACATCATCATTTTGGCTAGTGACATCATTTTACAAACTGCTGACATCATTTTTTGGTTACTATACATTACTGATGTCACCTTTTTGGTAGTTTACGTCATCTTTCCGTACATTGGTGTTGACATCATTTTCTATCAAGTTGACATCATCTTTCCATTTGTTGATGTCATCATACTGGCCGCTAATGTCATCAATCAGGTGGTCATCTCCTGACGAGCATACAAGCGTCAAATTTAATCTAGTGTCTGTAATTTTCCAGCAAGGTGCATTTTTGGAGTAATAGTTAGTTTTTTGGCTATAACTTGAGCATACAAAGGTATTTTTATAATCAAAAAAGAAGTGTCAAAAAGCTGACTCAAAGATGGAGACATTGGTGCTAGTTTCATAAGATTTCGAGTTCAATTGAGCTCTTATTTTTTGTGTCAAAGTAGAGGCTTTTGTTTCCTCCTATTTTGCATCAACAAATCTAGGTTCTTTTCCAATTTTTTGCTTTCTATAGTTTTTTTGTGGTATTTGAGGGATATTATTGTATGTTTGTGGGGGGGGAGGTGTCTTTCTTTTCTATAATTTATTTTAGTTAAGATCCTTCTACTTTCATCTTCTTCTTTCTCTCAATGGCAGATTCATCTATGACCCATCTCACACCACACAACTACCATACTTGGAAGGCACAAATGACTAGGCTTCTCATGTCAAGAGGTCTATGGTCTTATCTGGATGAGAATCAACCAGTTGTTATGAGCCCTTTTGAGGTTCTACAACATAGGAACAAGATGGATGAAGCCATGGGATTGATTGCACTCAACATTTCAGACAGTCTGCTATTTCATTTGGATGGTTTGACTACTCCATGGGTTTATTGGCAAAAATTTCAGACTTTGTTTGGATAGGTGAATGAGTTCTAAGCACTTTAGTTGGATGCAGAATTGACTTCTTTGTCACCAAGAAACTTTCCCACCATTGAGGACTTTCTGATGAAGTTCAAATCCCTAAGTGCAGTCTTACAGGGATGTGGGAAGAACAAAATGGATAATGAGTGCATATTTTTGATACTCTCAAAGCTGAAGGGGCAATATCAAGTTTTTTCTTCTAATTTCTACTCCACCATGGATTCCCTTGGATATAGACATAGGATGCCTATAGTTGAGACATTTTGTGATAGGTTGACTAGGGAATAGGCAAAGATCCAATAGGTGGATGGCTCTAGCTCTTCCAACCAAGCTTTGGTTGCTCAAAATTCTAAGGGGAAATCAAAGAAGAAAGGAAAATTGAAGAAAGACACATCAAAATCTGATCCTAATCCTCCAGCTAATCCTCCAACAAACCCTCCCAAGGGTAAAGATTCTTCAAAGTTGGGTGAATCTACCTCCAAGACCAAGAAGAAATTGAATGAGAACTACAGCTTTTGTGGGAGAGATGGACATTCAGTTTCTAGGTGTTGGAAATGATTAAAAGATTTAGAGGAATTCATGAAGGAGCATCACATTTTAGCTCCTTAGTCTTCATCTCCACCTATAGGGAGAGGTCATGCTCTTTCTGCATGAGCTATGACTTCAGTGCCTTTATGGATTCTTGATTCTAGGGCTTCTCACCACTTAACAAACACTCCTAAGTTGCTTACTTCACTTGCTCCTTGTGCCACCACATATATTGTAGTTGGGAACTCTTCACAACTTTTAGTTTTGGGTTCTGGCACTGTTGCTTTGGTCAGGGGCTCTCTTAAGGATGTACTTTGTGTTCCTAATATTTCAATGAACCTTTTATCTATCTATCAGATTTGCCACTCTGGCTCTGGGAAGACAATCAAGTTCTCAACACATGATGCGGTTATTTGGAACTTGCATGATCCGGAGATGATCATGGCTACTGGAAGTGTTGACTCTGCATCACACCTCTACAGATTTGATGGATTTGAGTCTTCTGATGACATAGGCTCATGTTTAGTTGCACATGTAGATTTAGTAAGAAGACTTTGGCATGAACATTTTGGGCATATCAATTACAGATATCTTCAATAGATGAGCACATAGGCACTTTTTCTTGGGCTTCCCCATATTGCTTGTCCAAATGGTGTTTTTCAGGGATGTGCACTTGGCAAGCAACATAGGGATTCCTTTCAACATGGACAAGCTACTCATGCTTTAGCACCTTTGGAGTTGATTCATAGTGACCTCATGTCATTTCCTACTCCTTCTTTTTTAGGTGCTAGATATGTGCTTACATTCATTGATGACTTCTCCAAATGCAAATGGGTGTACTTTCTTAAGTACAAGTTTGATACCTTTGACTCCTTTCAATTTTTTAAGGCATTTGAAGAGAAGCTGTCTAGACTTTCTATTTAGAACATACACATGGATAATGGGGAGGATTATGTGAACTAGGATTTTAGAGATTTCTATTCTAAGAATGGTCTTCAGCATTAGCTTTCAGTGCCCTACACTCCTCAGTAGAATGGTGTGGCCGAGAGAAAGAATAGAACCCTTTAGGAGATGGAAAATTATATGATTTAGTCTAGGTCCATGGATTCATGTTTTTGGGTAGAGGCAGTCAATTGTGCCAACTACATTCAGAATCAAATGCCTCATAAGGCACTTCGATAGATGACTCCTAAGGAGGCTTGGTCCCATGTCAAGCTTGATGTGTCATCATTCAAAGTTTTTGGGAGTACAACATATGCATTTGTACCTGATGTTCAGAGGAAAGCAATGGAACTAAAGAGCTAACCACTAATTTTTGTTGGCTACTACGAGGATGTAAAGGCTTACAGTTTATTTGATCCTAACTCCAGAGAGGTCCTATTTTGATGGGATGTCCAGTTTGATGAGAGCCCTCTTGCAGTTCATTCCTCACCTCTAGCGCCTCCTCCAGCTCCCACTACTCCCTCTTCATCTCCACTTTGTTCCACGGATGATGAGGATGGTGATCATGGTGATCCTAATATACCTCCACCACAGGATCCTCCCCAAATGCCTGAATGGGCTCGAGGTACTATTGAGGCAGTAGGATCTCTAGTTGGTGACCCATCCACTTCCTGTCACACCCATTCTCACACTGTAGGTTCCATTCTACTCAGTCACACTATTAGTATTGATCCTTAGACTTTTGCAGAGGTGACATGACATTTAGAATGGGACAGTGCAATGGAGGAGGAATATTCTTCTTTGATGAAAAACCACACATGGGATCTTTGTTCTCTTCCCAAGGGGAGAAAACTAGTGTGTTGTAAGTGGATTTACCACACTAAGTATGTTGTTGATGGTTCCATTGATAAGTATAAGGCTCGTCTTGTTGTGAAGGTTTTTTCACAAGTTGAGGGTGTTGATTACTCTGAGACATTTGACCCTATCGCCAAGATGAATTCTATCCGCCTTGTCTTATCCCTCACAACTTCACAAGGATGGTAAGTTTATAAAATAGATGTGAAAAGTGCCTTCCTACATGGTGATATAATTGAGGAGATTTATATGGAGCAACCTCCAGGTTTTGTGCAGGATCCCACCTTGGTTTGTAGGCTTTGACGTTCATTCTATGGTCTAAAACAAGCCCCTCAGGCTTGGTATGAGAAGATGGACTCATTTCTATTGTCTATAGGCTTCACTCATTGCCATTTCGATCCTACAGTGTACATTCAACATCTTGGTGATGACATTCTAATTCTTTTTTTTTATGTTGATGATCTTATCCTTATAGGTAGTTCATCATCCATGCTCTAGGATTTTAAGCATATACTGATGGACCAGTTCAAGATGACTGATCTTGGTTTGCTGCACTACTTTCTTGGTCTTCAGATTCATCAATCTCCTACTGGAATTTCTATGTATCAGCAAAAGTATGCTCTTGACATGATTTTTCACTTTCACATGCTTGATTTTAAGGCTGCTCCTACACCATCTTAGTCGAGTGTTACTTTGTCTACCTCCTGTTCTTCAACTATAGTGGATGCTACTTTGTATCGACAGTTGGTTGGAAACCTATTATACCTGACACACAACCACCCTGATCTTTCTTTTATAATTGGCCTAGTCTCTCAGTTTTCTTAGGACCCTCATGAGAGTCATTGGCAAGCTGCCAGGAATATTCTATGCTACATTCAGGGTGCACTTATGTATGATATTCATTACACTACGGGGACTCCACACATTGTTGGCTACAGTGACCCAGATTGGGCCAGTGATTTTGATGATTGGAAGTCTACTTATAGCTTTGTCTTTTGCCTTGGCTCTGGTCCCATCACATGGTCATGTAAGAAGCAGCATGCTTGAGCACTTTCATCTATAGAGGCTGAGAACAGGGCCGCAGTTCTTGCTAGTTAGGAGGCTTTATGCTTCATCAGTTGATGACTAAGTTTGGATTTCCTCCTGATCGTCCCACTATTTTGTGGTGCGATAATTAGAGTTTCATCCACATTTCTCGCAACTCAATGGAACATCAGCATACCAAGCACATTGAGTTGCATATGCATTTCATCCATCAGTTGATCCAGGATCGTGTTATTGCATTGGAGTACATTCCTACCACTAGTCAAGTTGTAGACATCTTCACTAAGCCTTTTGCATCACCACACTTTCTTCAACTACGATCAATGCTTGGGGTTATGAAAGTTGTCCTTGGGGGGATTGGTTGAGGCCTTCTTTCCTTCACTTCATTTTTTTTTCAGCATGTTGTTTTTTACCTCTTTTTGGGGGAGAGTTTTTCCCAAGTGGTTTTCTCTCTTTCCCCATTTTATAGAGGTTGCATTTAGTTGCATTTTACTTGGGTATCTAAAATGGCCTCGTTGCCGAGACCCATTTTGCATCTTTTCCTTGTTTTGTGAGCTTAAGGCATTCCCCTAAGTTGCACTTAAGGGGGGGGGGGGGGGGTGTTAGAGTAAATAATTAATTAATTTTTAATTATTTATTCTATTGCTTAAGCTTACTTAGGTTAATGCATGTAGTTGAGGTTAGTTGTTGACAACACAGGAGTTTGTTCCCTTTAGCATACTTATCTTTTCCACCTTTGTGGATGTATGCTTAGTTGTCAACCTTATCTCCTACCTCATTCTAGCTTGTTCTAAAAGCTTCCATGAGGCATTTATAAGTGGTCTCTCACTCATTGTAAATTCATTCCAATTCCATTTTCACATAGCAATTATAATTTCCTATTGTGAAATATTCTTGTGTGGTATTTGTTTCAAGCTCTTTCCTCCCTAGGTTTCTCTTCAGCAAGCTATTTTCATTGCAGGTGATCTTGGCACATTATCAGAGTCAAATTCTCAACTCCTATAGTGCCTAATGACCATAGTCAAAAACCCATGGTTTATAAAGCACCAATGGTGACTAGGCCTTATAAGTAGGCTTATTTGCAATGAAAAACTACTTTTATAACTTATCAAAGAATTTTAGGCATGAATGCTCTTGAGTGAAACTCATGTAGAGCTTGTTGTAGTGGATGTCTTAGAGAGTGGAGGTATAGGTGCTCCTAAACCATACTCCCTTGTTTTAGAAACTCAATTCGCACTTGAGAGTAGTTGTTGAGCAAAAGTGTCATGCTTGGAAATACATTCTTCACTCATCCATGTAGCATCATTATCAGGAAAAGACTTCCATTTAACCAAGTATTATATGTAAGTCTTCTTCCTTGTTTGTTTGACCACCTTCGAATCTAGAATCTTCTCAAACTATAATGGTTGGATAGGTGGAAAGTCTTTGATACATTCTACCTATACATCATTAGTATCCTACACAAAATCATTAGATCCTACATCACCTTTGAAAGGGGCGAGATCACAAAAATTAAAGATAAGAGAAATAGAGATGTTGGGGGTAATGAGATTTCATATGCATTTTCCCCAAATTTATGTAATATCTAATAGGGTCCAATCTTTCTCATCTACAACTTGGTGTGTCCCCTAGGTAGCCTTTCTTTGTTAAGATATGTCCATACTTGATCTCCTTCTTTAAAAGTAGCATGCCTCTTCTTCTTGTCTGCATGTGCCTTATGCCTTGTGGTATTCTGATCTAGTGTCTTTGACTTGGTCATGAATCTTCTTGATCCATGTGGATAGTTCTTCACCTTATGTACTAACCTTAAAATCAATAGGTAGATTTGTTAAATCTATTACTCCTCTAGGATGAAAACCATAGTTAACTTGGAATGGTGTCTTCCCTATTGACCTATTCATTGAGTGATTGAAGGAAAACTATGTTTGAGGGAGGACAACATCCCAAGTTTTTCCATGCTATTTGGTGAGACACCTTAGAAGGTTGTCTAAAGACCTATTTACCACTTCAGTCTACCCATCTGTTTGAGGATGGTAGGTAGAATTGAGAGAGAGGCTTGTTCCAAAAATTTACCATAGGGTTCTCCAAAAATGTCCTTGGATTTCACATCTCTATTTGAGATAATTGATGTTGGAAATCCATGAATCCTGACCAGTTCCTTAAAAAATAGGTTATCAATATGTGAAGCATCATTAGAGCTCTTACAAGGAAAAAAAGTGAGCCATTTTGCGAAATCTGCCAACTATGATAAAAATGCCATCAAAACCTTGTTTAGTTCTTGGGAGACCCAAGAAAAAATCCATACTCACACTATTCCATGGCTTTTTTAGAATTGGTAAGGGATGGTAAAGACCTTTATTTATTTTGACTCCTTTAGCTATTTGAAAAATAATGCATGTTTCAAAAAAAAATTGACATTAGTGGGTAGCTTAGGCCAAGGGTAGTTTCTTCTTAGGAGTTCTAGTGTCTTATCAATCCCAAAGTGATATCCTAATGTGCCACAATGCTTTTCTCTCATGAAACATCTTGGAATACAAAGCTATCCTCCTTTGGACAAAAGGCTATTCTACAACAAATATTAATAATATGTATTTTTATAGGCATTATATAGAGTAGAGAACACCTTATGGATGTCAAAAAAATTTGGATCATCTCTATATAAGTGTTTGAGGGCATGAATCCTTATACTTTGTACCTAAACTTCTTCAACCAAACTAACTCTCTTGCTAAGGGCATCAAGTACCTTGTCTATAATTCCTTTCTTATGCTTTATAGAGAATGTGAAGGCTTGGAGTTGTTCAACCCATTTCATATGCCTGCAACTCAAATTTTCTTGGCTATTAAGGAAGATTAGTGCATGATTGTCTGTATAGACAATGAATTCTTTAGGAAGAAAGTAGTGCCTCCATTTCTTGGGCACTTGAAGAATAGCATATAGTTCTAGGTCATAAGTATTGTACTTCTTCTTGACATCAATAAGTTTTTTAGAGAAGAAGGCCACTAGTTTTCCCTCTTGACTTAGGATTGCTCCTATGGAAAATTTGCTAGCATTAGTCTCCATAGTGAACAATTTGCTGAAGAGAGGTAGTGTCAAGATAGGGTATTGTGCCACTCTTCCCTTCAAGTATTCAAAAGCTTCATCTTCTTGTGTATTCCACTAAAATTTTGTTTTCTTACCACCTTTGATGGTATAAAGTAAAGGTGCATAAATGTGACTAAATTTTTTGACAAAATTTCTATAAAATGTTTTCCAATCCATGGAAGCTCCTAACTTCCCTTAGTGTCTGAGGTCTTGGCCAATTTAGGATAGCCTCTACCTTTTCAAGATCCATTTTCAAAATTCCCTTTGAGATGACAAAGCCCAAAAATATCAACTCTATTTGCATAAATACATATTTTTCTAGATTGATTGCTAGTTTCTTCTCATGCAACCTTTTGAGGATTAGTTCCAAGTGTTTCATATGTTCTTCCTTGGTGATGTTGAAGATCAATATGTCATCTAGGTAGACCACTACAAACTTTCCTATGAAGTCATCAAACACTTCATTCATCAGCCTCATGAAGGTGCTAGGGGCATTATTAAGACCAAATGGAATCACCAATCATTCATACAATCCTTTAGTGGTTTTAAATATTGTTTTCCACTTATCTCTAGGCTTTATGCTAATATGATGTTAGCCTAATTTAATGTCTATCTTTGAAAACTAGCATGCTCCTCCAAGTTGGTCTAATAGATCTTCAATTTTGAGTATAGGAAACCTATACCTTATTATTATTTTATTTATTTCCCTAGAGTCAATGTATAACCTACATTTTCCATCCTTTTTAGGGGCCAAAATACTAGGTATTGCACAAGGGTTGAGACTCTTTTGTATGAGTTCTTTTGTTAGAAAATCACTGATTTGTCTAGAAACCTCTACATTCTGGTTAGGAGTGAGTTTGTAAGCAACTTTGTTTAGTAGAGAAGCACCTAGTATGAAGTCTATCTGGTGTGAGATGTCCCTTGATGGTGAGAGTTCATTCGGTATGTCCCCTACAACTATTCCCTTGTACATTTGTAGCAAACCATCTACTTCCTTGGGTACTTCTTTGTGTACTACTTTCATCTTAGGTTTGAGGAATAGGACATATCCTATCTTAGACTCTTGTATAGTGTTTATAATTTCTTGTTCTCCTACCATGATGACTAACTATTCCTTAGGTTTCTCTTAGTGAGGATTAGGGAGAGGGAGTAGGTTATACTTATGATCACCTTGATTGATTTGATATCTGTTTGTGACACCATCATGCTTGGATTTTAAGTCATGCTTCCATGGATGCCCTAACAATAGGTGACAGATGTCCATGTCTACAACATTACAAAGGATACTATCCTTGTCATCTTTGATTGAAAAAACTACCCAATCTTGTTTATTTATAAGTGTTCATTATCCTTTTGTCAACCAAGATACATGGGAGGGGTTTGGGTGGGGTATTTTCTCAAAATTTAGTTTAAGATTCTTTCTTTGAGGAGGCTCCACTAGCATGGGTTCTTGGATCAAGGTAATTTTCATCATGATAGTAGCTCCTTCTTCACTAGTAAACTCTCTCCCACTGCCATCATCATCTTCTTGCATACAAATTGTTCTTCTCTCTCCTTGATTATTCTACTTCTCAAGATACTTGTTAGTATACTGACCTATTTGGTTGTAGTTGTAGCATTTGATATGCCCATGATTTCTTCCACCATTTCTTCCTCTACCATTACCTCTCTTTCCTTTTTATCAACCTCTTGAACTACCTTCTCCTTGGGTGTTCTCCTTATTGGAATCTTCTTGTGGCTTATTATTTTGTGTTCCTCTTCCTCTATAGTTTCCTTTTCCTCTATCATTCTTCTCTTTGTTTCTACCTGTAGACACCTAAATTTGATTACACTGCTTTAGTAATCCTATTTAGCTATCTTTAAAGGCATCATTAATTAAGTTCATATCTAATTAAATCCTTTGCCATCCCCTAGCTGATTAATTTATTTAATCATCTATAGTCCTAAATTGATAAATCAAATAACCCATTATTTATCAATTAATCCTATTCTCCTATCTATTTCCAAAATCCCAAATTTATTAAAATCACTTTAATAAATAAAACCCTCAAATCTAATAGCCCCTAAACTATCCTAAAATCCTCTATTTAGCCTAATCCACCCCATCCACCCATACTAACCTAGCTTAGCCACTAACTCACCCACCCTCACGAATGCCATCCACTTGCATCCCTCTAACATCCTTAATCTAATCCTAACCCAAGCCTAATCTCCCCCCTAACCTTGTCACATTCCCTAAGTGAGCTTAAGACTTTCCTAAGAAAAACCAAAGTCTCCTCCCTCAAAATATCCCAACCATAAAATATTATCCCAACCACAAAGCCTTCAATGCTCTTACATGCCCCTAAAATCTCTTAAAAGCCATTATGAGGGCCATTTAAAGCCTTGAGCCTCCCTTGTTGACTCATCCATGCCCTTTCCTCCATCCACTCACCCTGTGACATGTGTCACTCCCTGATTGGTGCTAAACAAGCACAAACCATGTGCTCCCCTTTGAGTGTGTCCTGACCCTCCCTCACCATCTTGCCATCCTTGCATCCTACCCCTCCATCCCTCAAGCCCTTGGCCTATAAATTGAACCTCCTCCCTTCAAAAAATCAATCATCCTTGATTGCAAAGTTATAATGCTATTTTGAGAGCACAAACACTACCAAAATACCATTATAATGGCTAACTCACTCCATGACTCCATTGTTGAAACCTTGCCTCTTTCACTCCATCCATCCATCCATCTAAGCTTGAGTATAACTTGTGAGCATACATACCTAAAAATCAAGGATAAATCTATTGCATCGTTGTGTTATATCATTTGGAGCTTACCATTCTTGGTTTGCCTCCATTTTTGGTGATAACAACTAGTCCTATCTTAAGTGTTTTCTTATTTAGTATTGTTAATACTTTCATCTAATGGTTAGTATTCATGTTACACTACTAAACTAGGTGATACACTACCACCTTGTTCATTTCTCCTCTTGAACTTTTCTTCAACCTTGAGTGCCAATCGGTAGCATTAGTTTACCATGGTAGGACTTATTAGACTAATTTAATCTTGAATGGAAATCATTAGTCCTTGCATATATCTAGTGAGTTTCACACTTTCAGGTTCAACAATCTTAGATTTCATCATCAATTTATGAAATTCTTCAGTTTAGTTAGAGATATCCATCTCATTTTGTCTCAAACTCATCCCTTTCTTATGAATCTTTAGGGACATAATTCTCTTTGAGTACGTTCGCCATCTTCTTCCATCTAGTGATTGGGTTCTTTTTGTTCTTCACCCTATCATCTTGAGTGAAGTTCCACCATGTGAGTGCAAAGACTTTGAGCTTAGACTTGGCAATCTTCAACATTTGGTTCTTAGGGATGTCTTCAAAATCAAAGAAACTAGTTAGGGCATCTACCTAATCCATTGCAGCATCTGGGTCCATCTTCCCATTATATGTAGGAAAATCAAGCTTAACATCCATGGTTCTCCTCTCCATAGATTTTAGAGTCTTCACAAGAAACCTCTGACCAACTATCCATTCTTCTTCCTCCTTCTCAAGAGTTTCTTCATTACTTCCTTGTTTGACTTCTTCAAAGTTTTCACTACTTTTGTTACAAAGCTCTTCCTTAAGCTTTTCCATCTCTTGCCTCATCAATAGCATCTCTTTGTTCCTTTGTTCATCTTGCCTCAATTTTCTCTCTCTAAGGTATTTCACTATCTCTACATTGGTCATCCTTGTAGACAACCCTCCTTCATCTTCTTCATCCATGGTGTTAGTATAATTTTACCCTAAGGGATCTTAGGTTGCTCTAATACTACTTGACATAAAGCTCTCCCTCGATTAGGAAACTATAATGTGGTGTGGCCTTAAGTCTTCTTCAATACCCCAAAATGGGTTTAAGAGAGGGCTCTATACCTTTGTATATACTTGCAAACAAAACATGAACTAGGCACTCCAAAGAGTACAACTAGATCTCTTGGCAATATTCTACCAAATACTTGCGATTTTCTTGAAATGGGAACCCATGAATTATAAGGGGAATGGAAAGGTTCCTAAAAATATACTAATCTCAAAATGATAGGTTAAGACAACCTATCCTATGCCCAAGTGTCCAAACATCAATTTTGGCATTTAGACTTAGTAGCTGTATTAGCCCTACAAATGAGGAAATTAGGACTTATTGTGAAACTTCTCCAGAGGACTTGGTAAAAAAAGTGGATATTCTAACACCCTTTTGGAATTTGTTTCAAAATCCAAAGCTTCAGACTCCCAAATAGTAAGATGATCACCAAACATTAAATACAACAATTAGCCCTATTAGGCCTAATTGATTAGGTTTGTGAAGGAAGTCCACACCAGTCTATTGTCCATGATTAACCACCACTTGAGATACTTGGAGGGATCTATAAGAGATCAAAATCCACCATCAAACATGTTTTATCCATCCTAAAAGTGCCTTTGACACTTTACTATCTGTTGTCCTAAACCAAACACATAGGGATGTCTAGCCTAGTGTTGGGTTGCAAAAATAGGAAACTCAATCCCCATCTCCTATCCTTTTGGAATCCTATACTACAACAAAATAAATTCCATTTTCTTGAGTGGTATGGAATTACCATAGTGGAAAAGAAAGTTAGGGAATTTTTGTCAAAAATTGCCAATGGAACATGGGTTTTAGTGCACTCGAGAGATATGCTTGTATTACTTTTGACTCAAACCTTTTCAACACATCAAACCAATAGCATTCAATTCTTGTAACATCCTAGATTCTGGTCTAGTCATTCATTTTCTTCTACCTTTTTTTTCTTCCCAATTTTACCAACTCAAGGAGATGACTGACTAACAGAGGCAATAAGCTTGGCAAAAGGCAACAAGTGAGTATGTTTAGTTAACACTAAGACTAACACTTGGTTAGTACTAAGAACAACTCGATCAACACAAACTAAGTTAATTAAGTCAACAAAGGAACCAAGTGAGCTTGGAGAACTTGGTCAGAGTAAGGACTGAGACAATTTGGTTAACACAATGATTGAGTGAACTCAGTCAATACAACTTGATTAACATAGTTTGATAGAAAAAGACTTGGTTAGCACGTGAAAAAGACAATGACTAAGCTAGATGACAACCAACTAATAGTTTGGTTTATCCACCATTAAAGCATGAAGGCAAGAACAAAGACTTGTGGCTCTATTTTGCGCATAGAGCTACAACTATAAAAATACACATCAGAATAGATATGAAAGAAGACACCAATAATGAAATAAAAAGAATGGAAATAATTTCTTTCTTTCTTCTTCTTTATTAAATTGAATCAAAGTATTACAAATCTAGAATGTAAATTACAAACCCAAAAAAATTAAACAACTTACTACTACTTTTGATGATGAAACTAAGTTTGCAACTATAAAGGGTTGCATACAATACACTTGGAGAAATCACTACTTCAACAAGACAATCATTCACTTACAAAACATAGAGAAAGATATCCAACATGCTATTACACACATTGATATTCCTCTGTTGTTGCTACTCTACAACTTTTTTCTTTTGGTCTCTTCTATCTAATTTATATCACATTCGAATTGGAAGACATTCCATCCTATTTGTCTTTACACAAAAATTTCCCTCTGATTCCAAAAATTTGAACTCACCTACTTAGTTAAGTGCTTCTGGTTGTTGGCTCCTATTGGGTAGGTGAGTGTAGGGCTCCAGGGACAATAAAATTTATTAAAATTTCAACATTCCCCCTTTGTCCCAAGCTGATAAGAAACAAATCATTGCTGATCCAATTCAACTACACCAAGACTCCTTCTTAGGCACACACAACTCTTTATGCCCAATGACTTAGTGAAAATGTCTGCTAGTTGCTGCTTAGACTTACAATATTCCATTTTGATTTCTCCATTTTCCACTAGCTCTCTAATAAAATGATATGTGATCTCAATGTGCTTGCTTCTCCCATGGATGACTAGAGTCTTTGTTGATGCAATTGAGGAAATATTGTCACAATAGATTATGGCTCCATCCCCTTGCTTTTAATTCAAATCTGCCATGATACTTCTTAGCCAAATATCTTGATATGTTGTTTCATTTGCTTCCATGCACTAAGCCTCTATTGTAGAGTGAGAAACAATTGATTGCTTCTTGGATGCCCATGAAATTGCACCCAAGCTCATATTAAAAATATAATCGAAAGTGCTCTTCCTATCATCTAGATTTCCAACCCAATCACTATTAGTGTAACCAACTAACCTAAATTCATTATTAGTATTATACAAAATGCCAAATTCCTTGGTGCCATTTACATACCTTAGGATCCTCTTTCCCACTAACCAATGGGAATCCTTTGGAGCTTCCATGAATCTAGAGATTAAACTTATTATATGCATCATGTTAGGTTGACTTGCTGTCAAATACACCAAACTTCCAACCATGCTTTTGTAATGTTCGATTCACATTGTTGTTTCAATATTCCTTGCTCAAGTTTAGACATATTGGTGTTGGTGTTGGGGTTTCCTTATTATTTTTTATTTTAAATCTCTCCAAGATCTAATTTTCATATTTTTCTTGAGAGATAGAAATATCATCATTCATTTGTTTTACTTATATTCCTAGAAAGTATTTCATGAAATCCAAGTCTGTTATCTCAAATTAATTCTCCATGACCTCTTTGAACTCACCAATTAGGAAATTATCATTTCTAGTGAAAATTAAGTCATTTACATATAAGACAACAATCAAAACCTTACCATTTTCTACCCTTATGTAGAGAGTGCGCTCACCATTGCTTTTTCTAAAGCCATTTCTCATCAAGTATGAGTCAATCCTGCTATACCATGCTCATGGAGATTTCTTGATAACATAAAGAGCTCTCTTCAACCTATATACTTTGTGTTCCTCACCTAAAACTTCATAACTAGGTGGCTTCTCCACATACACCTCTTCTTTCAACACACCATTCAAGAAGGTGGACTTCACATCTGTTTTATGTACCTTCCACTTGTAGTAGCTGCAATTTCTATGACAACATGCATATTTTCCATTCTTGCAACTAGGGTATAGTCTCATCATAATCTCTGCCATACTATTATTTTTACCCCTTGACCACTAGTTGTTCCTTATACCTATCAATTTTTCTTTTAACATTGCACTTGGTCATATAGATCCATTTAACTCCAATTATTGTTTCTTGGTAAGTAAATCAATTAACTCCCATGTTTCATTTCTCTTTATAGCATCTATTTCCTCATCCATAGCATTAAACCATTTCTTTTCTTTCATGGATTCTTCAAAATAGATTAGATCAATATGATAAAATAATGCAAAATTAACACTCTCATCATAATCTTCATCATACCTTTCATCTTGGTATATCTCCCTTAGACTCTTAGTCTTTCTTGGAAATAGGGAGGTGAGAGTGGGATTGAAATTTTTAGTATTGCTGCTGCTACTATTTTACATACCAATTTGGGACTATTTAGAACTACTAGGAGCTGATTCTTTGCATATTTGAGACTGCTTTCCTTTTTGCCTCTATCTAGAGCTATCCATCTTTGGTGCTCCTTCATTTTTCTAATCACCAACTTCATCTTCTTCATCAATAGTCAACACTTTATTTACCGAGCCATCCCATGACTGATTCTCAAGAAACTCCATATCTCTATAAATGATGATCTTCTTAGTGATTGAATTATACAATCTATAGGCCTTTGATTCTAAACTATAAACTCTAAAGATGCACTTCACACCTTTGTCATCCAACTTTTTCCTTTGTTCCTTTGTCATGTGTGCATATGCTACACACCCAAACACTCTCAAGTGCTCAACTATCCCTCTATGTCTTTCCCATGCCTCAAGAGAAATTGTCACTGACTACCATTATAGGACATCTATTTATCAAGTATATAATTGTTGCTACAACCTCTCCCCAATATTTAGTTGGGAGTCCCTTTGCTTTCACCATGCTCCTTTCCATCTCAACAATGGTTTTGTTCTTCCTCTTAGCCACTCCATTTTTCTATGAAGTATAGTTGGTTGTAAACTCCTTCTTGATGCCATTTTTCCTACAAAAAATTATAAAATAATTGGAGGTATACTCCTACCCTCTAACTGACCTTAGGGATTTTACATAATTTATACATTCTTATTCAACTTGGACATTAAATTCAAAAAATTTATCAAATTCCATATATTTTCTTTTCAAAAAATACACTCATGTCCTATGGCTAAAATCATCTCTTAATGTCATAAAATAAGTACTCCCCCCAATAAAAGTGGTTTGCATAGGGCCAACTAAATTAGAATGCACCAATTCTAATGGCACCCTTACCCTTCTAGAATTGATAGAATTAAAAGGAAGCATATGTTTCTTGCCAAAAACACAAGCTTCACACTTTTCACATGAATCTACAATATTTGGAAAATCATCTACCATTATTTTCTTGTATGATAAATTTAAACCAGCAAAACCAAGATGTCCATACTTGAGATGCCAAAACTTGGAGGGGTCTTCAACCATGCTCTTTAAGGATGATTGTTGATGTACTAATGTACATAGATTCTTGGGAGGTGCAAAAATAATTTGAGAAGAGAAAAAAGTCTCTATCCTCAAGGGGAAAATCTAGTTCCTTGTCATTTGGACTATTGCTAGAACATTCTTACTCCCAACTTTCTCATAAATGACACACTTGTCATTTTACATCAGCACTTTGTAACTATTTTGAGTGAGTTGTTCAACACTCATTATGTTTTGCTTCATAGTCGAGGCAAAATATACATTTTGGATTTCCCTCTTCTCACTTTGCTTGGTGCAAACCATTATAGATCCTTTGCCCACAATAGGAATGGTTCCATTGTTTCCCATTCTAAGATTTCAAATTCTTATCAATAAATGAAAAAAGACTTTCATTACCACTCACGTGGTTGATAAAACCACTATCCAAGTACCATACCTAAGGGCTGCCTTCTTCACCAATATTGCACATGATGAAGGTTGTGGGATTGTTTACTTCACCCACATTCACATCAGCCACATTTGCATTATGTCTTAACTGATCTCCTTGTTTTTTCCAGCTTTTACTTGCATAATGCCCATATTTATGGCAATAATAACATTTTGCATTAATCTTGTTAGAGTTGTAGTTCTTCTTACCTCCTCTAGAGTTATTTTGAGAGCTGCTTGGTCCCTTCTAATTTCCTGCTCACCCTAAGATTTCTTCTCTAGCATTCCTTTGTCTGGAGTTGCCATGACCCCTACCTCTAGAGCCTCTATTGAAGCCATTTCTTCCTCTTCCCTTGTCTCTTGAATTTGACTGAGATTTGAAAGCTTTCTCTTGGAAAGATGTTGCTAACTATTAATCTAGTGCTCATGGGTTTGAACTCATCTATTGTCAAGGTAGTGAGGTCATTTTCCTCTTCAATTATCATCACAAGATGATCATACTTTGGAGGTAGACTCCTCAATATCTTCCTCACTAATCTATTATCCTCATAATCATCTCCATTTGATTTCGAGTGGTTTGTCAAACCAGAGGTCCTCGACCTAGAATATGTAATGGACTCATCATCCTTCATTTGAAGGTTCTCAACTCCCTTATAATCATTTGTAGCTTCACTACATAGAATTTATCAATCAATTTGAAATTTGTCTCAAGGATATCCCATGCTTCCTTTGAATAATTAGTTGTTGCTATCTTATGAAAAATTGTTTTTATCATGGCTGCCTCAGTCAAGCTTAAAGATTTTGAATCCCTTCTTGATTCCTTCAACTAAGTCTTTTAATGGTTGGTGAGTGATATATATTGTGTTGGGTCAGTTACATCATTGAACCCATTTACCACAAGCTCCCACAAGTTATTTGCAACCATAATGGTTCTCATCTTCTTTGTCCAAGTGTCATAATTTTGTCCATTAAAGGATGATGGTTGCTACCATGTCCTTCCTACATCTCCAACCATATTTCCCACAAGGTCAAAAACCTAGAATCAATTCCCAAACTCACAAGGATGTGGGACTCAATAGCTTTGATGCCATGAGAAAAAAATTTCCAATTTTACTAACTCAGGGAGATGACTAACCAACATGGTTAATAAGCTCAACAAAAGGAAAAAATTGAGTATGCTCAGTCAACACTAAGATTAAAACTTAGTCATTACTAAGAATATATCGGTCAACACAAATTGGGTTAATTTAGTAAACAAAGGAACCAAGTGATCTTAGAGAACTTGATCAGAGCAGGGACCGAGATATCTTAGTTAACATAGTGATCGAGTGAACTTGGTCAACATAGCTCGGTTAACAAAGTTTGATGTAAAAAGAATCGGCTAGCACTAGAACAAGACAATGACCGAGCTAGGATAAAGGACATAGTTTACATAGGGATTGAGCTAGATGAAAACCATCTAATAGTCTAGTTTATCAACCTTTAAAGCATGAAGGCAAGAATAAAGACTTGCAACTCTATTTTACACAACTATAAAAATATACAATAGAATAGATATGAGAGAAGGCATCAAAAATGTAATACAAAAAATAGAAAAACTTTCTTTCTTTCTTCTTTCTATTAAATTGAGTCAAAACATTACAAATCTAGAATGTAAACTAAAAAATCTAAAAACTTAAACAACTTACTATTATGTCTGATAATGAAATTAAGCTTGTAGCTATAAAGAGTTGCATACAATAAGCTTGGAGCAACCACTGATTCAACATGACAATCATTTAATTAAAAAACATAGAGAGAGAGAGAGAGAGAGAGAGAGAGAGAGAGAGAGAGATCCAACATACTATTGCACACTTTGATATTCCTCTACTACTGCTACTCTACAAATTTTTCTTCTGCTATCTTCTCTTTACTCTATCTCACATTCAAATTGGAAGACATTCCATCCTATTTGTCTTCACACAAAAATTTCCCTATCATTCCAAAAATTTGAATTCAGCTATCGAGTTAAATGATTTTGGTTGTTGGTTCCTACTAGGTAGGTGAGCATAAGGCTCTAGGGATAGTAAAATATATTAAAATTTCAACAACACACATGTGCAGTAGTCAATTTACAAGAAAAATAAGGATTTTTATTGATTTCAATTGTAAATTTACATTCTATTCTATTCTATGTCTTCCACTTGCCTAAAAGGGCTATATGAAGACCTTTCCCAACTAATCTAGTTGATTTTCAAAGATTGTGACTATTGGGGAGTGATTAAGAAAAATTTGTTAAATGTAGTCACAAACTATCAAGCCTTTACTTAATAGTTAGTGTTAACGAAGCTCACTTGAGCATCAAAAACAATTTCCTATATGTGTCGAGCGTTTAGTGATAACCATGTTTAGAGATAGTATTGATCAAGTTGGTTCAGTTAATGAAGGAATGCCAACATGAACTATGTACTAACTGAGTTGGGTCAGTTAACAAAGGGATCCTCTATGTTAACTGAGTACACATTTTTAGAATCTTAAGAACACACCTACCCTACCTTAGGACTAAGATGTTCCTAATGACCACAGTAAAAAACCCATGGTTTATAAACCACGAATGGTGACTAGGCCTTACAAGTAGGCTTATTTGCAATGAAAAACTACTTCTAAAACTTATCAAAGGCTCTTAGGCATGAATTCCCTTGAGTGAAACTCATGAAGATCTTGTTGTAGTGGATACCTTGGAGAGTGGAGGTATAGGTGCTCCACCAATCTCTTAACTGAGTGATCCTAATAGGTCTATGAAATCTCTTAATAGAGTGTTTACTTTATTGTAAGTGTAAAATCATTTAATAGGGTAAGACATAATAGTCATAATAGATTTTAATAGGACAAACCCCTCATAGGGTAGATCATATATTATGGTCAAACATTGTAACCCTAACATGTTAACTTTATAATATTTGTGGGTTTCATACCCCCCTAGTTTTACCTTAACATCTAAGTGTTTCTAGGTAACCAAATAATTTGTGTTATGTATTGAATATTTTCATGGATGTGATGTTTTCATTTACAATTCAACATTATAGTTTTAATGTTATATATGAGGTGTGAGATGTATGACGTGTGAAATCAATAATTTGGTCACAAACTATCAAGCCTTTACTTAATAGTTAGTGTTAACCAAGCTCACTTGAGCATCAAAAACAATTTCCTATATGTGTCGAGCGTTTAGTGATAACCATGTTTAGAAATAGTATTGACCAAGTTGGTTCAGTTAATGAAGGAATGCCAACATGAACTATGTACTAACTAAGTTGGGTCAGTTAACAAAGGGATCCTCTATGTTAACTGAGTACACATGTTTAGAATCTTAAGAACACACCTACCCTACCTTAGGACTAAGATGTTCCTAATGACCATAGTAAAAAGCCCATAGTTTATAAACCACAAATGGTGACTAGGCCTTACAAGTAGGCTTATTTGCAATGAAAAACTACTTCTAAAACTTATCAAAGGCTCTTAGGCATGAATTCTTTTGAGTGAAACTCATGAAAATCTTGTTGTAGTGGATACCTTGGAGAGTGGAGGTATAGGTGCTCCACCAATCTCTTAACTGAGTGATCCTAATAGGTCTATGAAATCTCCTAATAGAGTGTTTACTTTATTGTAAGTGTAAAATCATTTAATAGGGTAAGACCTAATAGTCATAATAGATTTTAACAGGGCAAACCTCTCATAGGGTAGATCATATATTATGGTGAAACATTGTAACCCTAACATGTTAACTTTATAAGATTTGTGGGTTTCATCCCCCCCTAGTTTTACCTTAACATCTAAGTGTTTCTAGGTAACCAAATAATTTGTGTTATGTATTGAATCTTTTCATGGATGTGATGTTTTCATTTACAATTCAACATTACAGTTTTAATGTTATATATGAGGTGTGAAATCAATAATTTGGTTTTGTAAGTAAAAGTTTAAGATCTTGATTCACCCCCCACCACCACACCCCCCCCTCCTCTTAGTATCTTTTTTCCCATTAAATCCTTCAAACACAACCCTCACTAGTTAGGAAACCATGACGATAGGAATATGAGATTTTAAGTCTTATTGTCAAAAGTAAACATGAAGCCAGGATGACTATAATATTCCTTCCTTTTGATTTAGCAAGTGGATGTAAAGACCAAGGCATAAATATGAGCATTCCTAAAATGTTTCTTGTGTACAAGCACACCAAACACATGAGAGATCATTATCTTTCCATGTAATTTTGATTGTTTTGTTTCCAAAGACCCTTTACTATCCATGACTTGAAACATAATTTAGCTTTTCCTACCTGTGGTGACCCATATGTTCACATCCTATGGTAGTTATCCAAATTACAATAGCAATGAGAAATCACTCAAATAGACAAGGATATGATCCAACCTCACTGTAGCAACCAAATAAAATGAGTTGAGGTATATGTAGTGTTCTAATCTTGATGGAGGATCTTACCATAGACATCCAATGTTTTTGAAACTATGAATCATTAAAACTAAACAAATAGTTGCAAAACAAAAAAAAAAGATTATGCCTCTAATTATTGCTTCTCTAGTAAAGATAGACATTTGAGACTTTCTCAAAGGGGAATAAAAAGAAAATATCAATTAAAATATAACACACAAAATAAATTTTAGCAAAGCTCAAGTATATTTTAGTTTTTTTTTTTCATTTCATAAGTTTGATTGTCTATTATGATTGATGTTCAAGGAGTTAGTGTATAAACCCTTCAATACTTAGGAGATAGAAAATTGAATTAGATTGGATGGAAAATTATTGAAAAAAAGGACAACTTGATTCAAATGTAAGGACATTTCCCTTTAGTACAAGTAAATTTCTCCAAGACTACAACATTGACTAGATTCAATCCATGAAGGTTCTAGGAAGAACAAACAATATCATGAAAGTAAATGAAAGTGATGTCCAAGATAAAGAAATAGATGAAAGAAAGAAATCCAAGGAAATGACAATACTAGAAATGAAGAAATTATTAGAAAAGGAAAGTAGTAAAGCAACCAAGGGATGCATTGATAAATTGAGCATTTTGGAACAAGAGGCACTTGTTTATCAAGTTTTTAGCTTCTTGGTTGAGATTCTATTTTTTTGTATTAGGATGCCTATTTTCCAAGTTTTCATCAAGGCACTTTTTCTTCTTTTTAATTTTCTTTTCTTTCTTTCCTTTTTTCAAAATTTTTAATGGGAATTTTTATTTGTTATTTGTCTGGTATTATCAAGGCACTTATTGCTAGGTTTTCACAAAGGTAATAATTTTTTTAGGACGTTTTTGATTTTTTAGGACTTTGAAATATGTAGAAAAGATTATGATGATGTCAGTTATAGAATTTCTTCAGATGAAGGGTATTAATGGGATCATATGGCTATTCTCCCTCTATAGTTGATATGTGCCAGATCTAAAGACAAGAGTAACAATACATAGACCAAGCCTATTAGATTCAAACTTACTCTTCTTTTCTATTGTTGGTTACTTAATTTCTCTCTTAGAATGAGATCACCCACTTTAAATTCTCTCTATCTTACCTTCTTGTTATTACTCTTTGACATTTTCTTTTGATAAGATCTTACTACAACAATTGGGGTCAAATTGTGATGACAATTTGCAACAACGGTGTAATTTGTGGTGATTTTCATATTTATTTTTTATAATTCTCCTTAAAATCATTGCAATACTGACATTGGCATTGCAATTGTGATAGCTCCATGAGCATAAACAAAAAAAAAAAAAAATATAAATCATTTTCCATTTGTTTTCATTGTGAAGAGTTGTGTGTAAAAGAGGTGGAGAGCTCTGAATGAGGGTGGAGAGCTGTAAACGTTGTTGTGCCCTTGTGATTAGTGCATTTGGTTGTTGTACCCTTGTGATTAGTACATTTCATTCCCATGCCCTTACTTTGTGATTTCATTATAATGTCATGCCCTTGCTCTACGATTTCATTGCCATGTCATGCCCTTGTAATCTATGTGCCCTTGCTTTGTGATTTTCTTCAAGGGGTGAGAAGAGGTACACATGTAACTATTTTTTTGTTTCCTTGTAAACATGTATGTCTTTATATTTCCTTAAGAATTCATCTTTTTATATAGTTAGAGAGATCTCTTTTAAGGTTCTTATTACATGTTATCTCACAGCAGAAAAAAATGATCCAACTGCATACATATTCCAGAATCCAAATAATAAAACAATAAAACTCACTCAACCTGTGCTAAGTGACCTACCTCAAGATCCTACACAAAAATAATGCAAAAAAAAAGGGCAGATTTTGCAAGAAATTTTACAAAAACATATCATAGCAGATATTTTTAGAAAGAAACAAGCCATAACCTAGTTAAATTGGTATAGTTGCTGATTAACTGGGTTGATTACAAATTCCTATAGAACTTTCATCAAATTAGGTACAATAAAATGAACAATCAACTTTACAAAAAATTATTTAGTTGTATACATATTCTAGAATCCAAATAATAAAACAATAAAGCTCACTCAACTTGACTTACCTCAAGATCCTACACAAAAACAATGCAGACCACTAAAAATGGGCAAAGTTTGCAAGAAATTTTACAAAAACATATCATAGTAGACATTTTTAGAAAGAAACAAGCCATAACCTAGTTAAATTGGTCTAGCTAATGATTAGCTAGGTCAATTACAAGTTCTTGTACAATTATCATCAAATTAGGTACAATAAAATAAACAATCAATTATTGCCAACTAGTAGGATCAAATACATTTTTTGAAGGTGATAAAATTACATATGCAGATGCATCACTTACATGCCAGGCATGAAGTGTATTCCCCAACTTTAAAAAAATGGTTGGATATGAAGGATCCATATGTTGGCCTAGTAGTGAAAGCCAAGGATGTAACCATGCATGCATTGGAGTCCCCCTATGAGGATCCCAAGCATCTAGTACCAATTTTAATTATGGGTGGTTTCATATTGAAATGTGGTTTGAAGGTAATGGTTTGTAAGCATGGGTACTCTCTTTGTTCGACTCTCTCTTTTTAGTTATTATACATGGCTATATCTTGAGTTTTGTTGGATATCATTATTTATTTGGATATGGTCTATTGGGACCCTTCCTTTTTCAAAACTTTATGCAGGACATAGGTTTTCCAAGTAAGTCTTCCAAGTGAATGAGATACATATAAAACTAATGTAATCTTTAAAATTAACAGTATGATATTCTCTTTCTCATTTTTTTGTTATTGATTTTGGTGTGGACTATCAAAATACATAGAATGATATTACATTGTAAACAAGATTCTCTTTGAAAATAATTTGAACAATCAGTTGTTCCCAGCTAGCAGGACCAAATACAATTTTTCAAGGTGATAAAATTGCATATGAAGATGCATCACTTGCATGTCGGGCATGAAGTGCATTCCCCAACTTATAAAAAATGGTTAGATATAAAAGCTCCATATTTTGACCCAGAAATGGAAGCTAGGGATGTTGAAGAATAACTTCAGTGAAGAGTTAAATGAAAGGAGTTAAAGAAGCAAGTAATGCTTCTATGTAAATGTCATAATCACGAGGATCATTCCCTTGTAGAAGCCTCTACCACAATGACATTACCTCTAAACCTCTAAATATATTGAGAGAGATTTTGTGGTCAAAATTAAGGCCCTTTCAAATCATGATCAAATAGGGCCCTAAGGCGCAAATGTCTTGGACATCAATTTGAGCACCCAAGATCATGATTAAGGATTTCAAAGTCATGAGGATGAATTAGGTGAGATAACCTCCCTAACATGGATATAAAAGTGAATGTGATGGGGAAAAATAATAATAGCCCAACCCACTAGGAGTTAGCAAGGTAGATCTAATATTAACACCATGTTCTTTCTCATGAGCTAACAGTTCTTCAGGTGCATTTTCTTGTAAAACATTAATTTTGTTGAAAAATTGTAAACTATGAGAAAATGTGTTCTTGTTTTCTATTACCATTTATGGGCTTCTCTTGAAAAAAAATCAAAATGAAGAGGCATAAATACACCAAATTTTTCTTTCAAAACCTTATGTTCAGATATAAACATTAAGTACAACATATCCAATATTTTTGCAGATATACACATTAATTACACCAATTTTTTCTTTCAAAAGCATATGTGTAGATATAAAAATCAAGTACAAAATGTTTAATATTTTTGTAGATAGATACATTACTTGTACCAAATTTATCTATCAAAACCATATGTGCAGATACAAACATTAAGTAGATGATGCTCTTGATGCTCTTGATGCTACTACTGATCACAGTGATGATGCTTCTACTAATCATGATGATGATGATGATGAGGATGATTATAACCTTTTACTCTTTATAATTCATATGTGATTCTAATATTATATGTAATTTTGAGTATATGTATCATGAATTTTTTAGCTAACATAAGACAATCGTTTTACTATTGCAGAAACATGAAGCCCATTCATGAGCATCCGACACGCTCTCATGGATCATTTGTATAAGTTAGTACACCCCATAGAGATTAATTCCTTTTACTATGTGTAAAATATCTCTCTCATTTTCACCTATCTCTCTTCTTTTGTGGAGTACAAGTACCAACAAATAGGTATTCATTAGATTTGTCTTCCTTGAGCAAGTAAAATGTAGGAATGGAAGAAGAAAGTGTATGTCTAAATGAAGGAGATCGAATTGAGGTCAAAATATCAAAAATAAATTCAATAAGTGCATGGAATTTTTTCTTTATCAAGGGGGGTCATGTTCTTATGATGATGTGAGTAAAGGTGACTCCAATGTGCCCTTTAGGTACAAACACCTATAGAAACAATGGGTCCCCAATGAAATTCTTCCAATAAACTTTTTATTTTTGTGTTGGAGAGAGGATATATCACATAGCACCATCCTCATTACATGGTTTGGGCCTATTTTCCATGGATGACATAAAAAATGTCTCTTATAAAAAGGTTGTTGAATTAATGGAGTATGTCAAACGTTGCTATGATTATAGTAGTTGGATGCAAATTGTTAGATAGAAAAAAGTATGTGTAGGTGTGCACTCATGGAAAATCATATACAACAAAAAGTTAGTAAAAAAATTAAAATAGTAGCTATATAGATTGATGGAAGGCCAAAATTATTAGGGAATATTGTAGGTTTTATAAATAGTACATTACCTACGTCAACTAAGAATTGACCCAATTGCATATTTGAGGCACATGAGGGAAATTGCATATTTGTATGTGTGATAAAATCAATACGTGGAGGCAAAGATCTTCTTCTTGATTAAAAATTGAATCACATAGATACAAACAAACCCACTATCATGGGTGAGTTGGTATGTAATGAAGATAAACACACCATTAAATTTGTATATATTTTTTGCTAGCTTAGAATAATAATACGTGTTTTAACATGTCTCAATGTTTTTTTTTTGAAATGCAAGGCTATAGTATGGATCAATAGCTACATGATACACACAATGGTGATGGTTCTTCTTCTCGATAGGTAAAAATCATTGTGGTTGTACAAGTTAGATACAAGAAATATGTTAATGCATATTTTTTATTATGTTTTATTCATCACTACCATTTTGGATTGATTTAAAATATAGGTCCAATAATATTTCTCTCACAAATGAGTGATGATCAGGATAAGGGAAAGGAAAAAATAGTCTATGAGGATGAGGAGCAGCATGATGAGTTGGCTGAATTTATTATTAATTTTGGTTCAACCCCTAATCCTATGATTGCATTGAAAAAGTTGATTAATGATATAGGAATAAAATTATCACAATTGACATTAACTCAACCTCTGACTCCTGCATCACAAGATATGATTGATAGGTTGGTGAACCTAGTTTGCACATATATAGTAAGTATTAATGTGGTTTTTAATTATAACAAAAATTCAATAATAGTTTTTATAGTATACTATTTTATTTATGTCATTAAATAAAATGCATGTGTTATTTTTTTAGAGGATGCTAAGGATGTTCAATGGCATTCCCCTAGAGGATGATACTTGAGGTGGTTCAAGTACATCACATGTTCTATCCTACACTTGTGTTTTGCTCAAACAATATTTTTTTAATAGATTTAACAATATTTTAAAAAAATTTCTCTAACAATCTCATTTTTCAGCTCCTACTATTGATCCTTTGTTCACTACACTGCCTACTACAAGGAACAAAATCAAAGAGACATTGCCGACTGTAAATTTGACAACATAGCTCAGTGATAGATGTAGTGGCATCACCTATTGGTAAGTTTATTCCTCTTTTTCTCTCTCATTTTTCATGTGTTAATTTCACTTGAATTATTATTTCTTATGGGGCATTTTTTAATATTGGATTCATTTTATATAGGAGGTGATGAGGACCTTCCTGGGTGTTCCTGTGTTAGATGTATGGGAACATTAAAGAATTGTGATTAGTTGCTCATTAGAAATGAAGATGGTCTTCCCTTGAAAGTACCCCAACTTCTAGGTACTTTAAAGATTCATCCTTTCTTTTAATATACAATATTATACTTATAATCAAATGCACTAACTCCCTTTCAATAACTACTAATCACATTATTATTTTGTAGGGAATAAAATATTTTATGGAAAACTTAATGATGAATGTTTGTGTATATTTGGGCCAACCATACATAGAGGATATCATATTTTGATTTTATTTCTAGATCATGTTCCTTAATTTGATCAATTTCTTCAAGTAAATTAAAAGGTAGCTTCAGTTCATTTATGAATCTAACAATTTTTTTCTTTTCTTAAAAGGTAGAATTCACAAGAGAAAGAGTTAAAGGACCAACTCATTGATGCCATGATACCCTTTTTGGACCTAACATCTTTCAAAAACTTAGGCTCCTTGAAAAAGAGGTCCAAGCTTTAAAGTATATTAGGTTCAACTACAAGACCCAAATGGAAAAAACCCTTGTTATCAACAACCCCCCTATATTCCATTATTGAGTGGGAGAATCTTATAAAGGATTCTACTAAGAAAAAAAAAATAGATGACGGAGAAATGGTACCACCTGAGGAAAGAATGTATATCATAATAAATCCAATCCCTTTCATGTATCTAAATTATTGTATTTGATCCTTTCTTGATCAATTCTATGCATGAATATCAAATCATTACTCGATCTGTTACAAATAAAGGATACCAATCAATAATATTTTAATCCCCTCCCAAACTATATTTATGGGACTTATCTAAAAAATAAATGTGGTTGAAGCTCTATTAGAATAGAAAATAATCTTAAACAAAAAATTCACAAAAAATTATATAACACAACACAACTCTATTAGAACAGAAAAAAATCTCTTTTATTCCATGCTTAGCCAACAAAGTTTTCTAGAATTTTCTAGACACATATTGAGAAGACTAAAGAAAGAGTGGTGCTTTACCTACTTATTTTTTGTACAACATATATGCATAAGCTTGAAGGAGAGATGCCCAACATTGTACTTGTGCCCTTTTCATATTATAATTTAGACATTTGCAGTCCTTGGGATATCGCTTTCTCCATTGGCTAAATACTGAAATAAGAGTACTACATTTTGATATTTATTCATTATGTTGGCCTTTGATATTTCTAGAATTAATGATTCTTTGGTGACTAACATATACCAAACTGATCACAACAATAATGGATTTGATACCAATATGATGCAGAGGGGATTGTGGTTTAACTAACCAAACACATTTTTTCTTAACAAGGTCTTAATGACTATCCAATAGTCTAATAATTAGTAGCCTTCCTAAAGAATCACTTAGGACTTTTCCTCCTCCTTTCTAAGTTATCTAACAAGACAATCCAAAAATTCTAAAAACTCTCCAACCAAACAAAACTTGAATCCTATTCCTTCCCAAGGACTACCTTTCCACAAGTGCTTTACTAACTGGGATATAATCAAGTTATAATTTCTCATAGAGAATGAATGTTTTTATATATTAATTAGACCCAATATGTAACCATATATACTTTGGTTCTTTCCATGAGAAGACCCACAATCCAATTTGTTGCAGTAAGGGCTAAAAGCGGCATGATAAAATTAGCCCTCCTAATGAGGTATTTGAGTTTTTTCTCCTACATATCCTAAATGACCCCCAAATTAAATTACATATTTAGAAACTCTTTTTAGGCTATGAAATATAGTCAAAGAATAGTAATTTTTTTTTTCTTCTCTCTCCCTTCACCTAGATTGAACAAGATTAGGCCTAATTTGCAGATTTAAGACCAACTCACTCAGTAAGTTACTATTAAAAATATTCACTGGACATCTCTATTAATAAGGAAAAAATCCTATACCCTTGATGATATGATTTTTAGCTATTTTCATTGTTGGTCAAAACCTTTATATTATGTTGTATGACACAAGGAGAAGTGTTACTAATATACCTATAATCTTGTCCAACTTCCATTAACTTCTAATATAAATAGATGACTAGATTCTTCATCTTGTATTTACATTTTCATTGGGACTTATTTTTAGTTTTCTATTGATTATTCACCGTTATATTTTCCAAGTTGTTTCTAGTGTTTTCACATCATTCTTTCTTTGTTTCTACCCAATTGTCTATTTGTTGTCATCTCGAATGCATCCTTTTGGCATAGGGTGAAATTATTTGTTAGAAAAAGGATTTTTATTTTGTGGAGTAATATATTCACAATAACAAGAAATAACTCCTTGTGTCATTGTCATTATTAAAAAAAAATCATCTGTGATCTCACACAAACCTTGATCCAATATTTCCTTTTATCCCTCAAGTTTTTGGGATGGGGAGGATGGTAAGGGACAACAATTAAAATAAGGAAATTGATAGAAGTATGGAAAATTTTCAATTATTCACATCATAAAATTGTTAAATTATTCACCATTAAACATAATAAAAGCTTAATTAATAAAATTAGACTTGAATTGAGATTTCACATGAGAATTGACAATCAAATCAACAAAAAATGCTTCCACTATCAATGTGCATAAATCTCATATAATTGTTATAATAAAAAAATGCCTAAGGAGAATATTGAGCCCTAAATTTTGGGTAACCACATCAGCTATGCTACTGCTAAAGGAAAAGATGGTATTGGTGAGCTGGAATAATTTTCCTAGCAGATTGAGGATAGTAACTTTTGTTGAACTATAAAATATTACTGGTAAGCTAATCACCAAAATTGGTTCTTAGTAACTCATACAGATTGTAATTATTTTTAATAAAAATAACTTGATGGCACAACACATGGGCTTACATGGCATGGAAATAAATTCAAGTCTCAATTGATTTGATTTGGTGGAAGCATCTTGGTAGTCATCTATGTTGGAAATGATTGAAAAGATCATGAACGAAGAATAATGGAACTGGTAAAGAACATTTCAAGCATTGTTTTGTCATTGATGTCAAACTTGCTACTTGCAGGAATGACAATTGCTTAAGTGATCCAAATACTATCAATTGGTTGATTGAGAAGGAGGTGGTAATCAATAAGATGTAACTAGAGTACCTAGAGAAAGGTTGAAGTTATGATGTTGTAATGAAATATAAGGATCAACTAAGCTATTGATGAAATATTGTATTGATGACATACTCTAAGACACAAAGGATGGACACACTGAGACACATCAAAGATGTAAGGATTAACTAGTTTCATTAGAGAGAACTGAGCTAGCTAATAAGTGTCGAACAGATTCTCAGTTGAAGCTGAGCAAGTTCAACTTAGTGTGTGCTGAGTGAAGATTAGGTGATGAGTGATCTTCAGGTATCGAGCAACTTTTTGGTGCTGAGTAAAGATTAGGTGTCGAGTTACATAGAATTTCTTTAGGTGCCAAGTGCCAGTAAATAACAATAGAAGCCGAGTAACACAGAGGCGAGCATCAATAAACCAATGATGTCGAGTTGCTGCATTATTTGTTAAAGTCAAAGATTTTCCAGATCAATAGTGATAAGCTCATTACATCAAATTTTGTGAATTAGATGGATGATAGGGATGATGAGTAGATGTCACATAATTCTATGTAATCCATGCAAACCATTTTCAAGGCAAATGTTAAAGGATTTATCATGAATTTTCTAGAAGAAACAATTTGTAGGGAAAACAATACCATTTTCTCAAGATAAAATTAAGATTTGAGTGGGAAATGAAGAATATAAATTCTTTATAAGGAATTATAGGCTAGAGATCAAATGTGCATGCATGAGAGGGAATCGGTCATAAGTGTGATCATGCAAAGAAGCCAAGAGGAGTAAAAATAGAGCATCATGACTCTGAGATTGATCAAATGACCATAGAGTACTTTGGCATAACAAGTGGAAGAACTCAAGGAGATAGATCTTGAAGAGTGAACAAGCTATTAGCACTGCAAGGGAGGAAAGCTAAGCAAAGAAAATGATTGAAGAGCAATCTGAAATCTGTAAGGTTGAAGTTGCAATTTGTATCAGGTCAAAACCCTTCTAATACTTTCTTACCATTGTATTAGGTATTAAAACCCTATATTGCTAGGTTAGCTTAACAGCTAGGTGGATAAGCCTCAAGAAAAGGATAAAGAGATCCCTAGGAGAAGGACAAAGAGATCCTTAGGAGAAGGATAAAGAGATCCTTAGGAGAAGGATAAGAGATCCTTAGAGAGGAGGATAGGAGATCCTTAGAAAGGGATAAAAGATTTTTTTGAGAAGGTGACTAAAAATCCCATGGGCTTGGGTGAGCCTAATAGCTCTATGTAAATCCTTTAACAGGGTGACATTCTAAGTCGAATGTTCTTACATCCTTTAACAGGGTCACATCTTACAATGTGTAAAGCCTTTAATAGGGAACACCATCAGAAGTGGTGGAAATCAATTGCGAGGTTATTTTGTGGGTATCATCCCCACCCCAGCTTTACCTTCTTATTCTTGGAGGGTTTCTAGGTCATCAAAATCTTTAGTGTTATGGTGTGATGTATGTTTGCTTTTCATGATTGTTTAATGTTCAATTGCATGCATGATAATTTTAGTTATGTGTCATTAAGGATTAGAAAAAAAAGTTGTTTTGGACATCATTGGACCTTGGATAACTGATTCACCCCCCCTCTTAGTTATTCTAAATAATTCTAATAATTGGTATCAGAGCATACTGCTGATTTGTTTCAAGGTACTAGCAGTAGGAAGATCAAGATGTCCAAGAGAGAAGTTCCCAAGCTAAACAAAGACAACTTTGTTGCATGGAAAAGTTTGATGAAGCTACATCTTGGATCAATAGGTGACTATGCAAAGACCTCAATCATAGTTGATCATGTAGACCCTGTAGGACCCCTCACTATAGATGACATGAGCAAGAAGGAGCACAAACAAGAAATGTTAGATATTGCTTCAAAACTAAGCTATGTTGAGTATGATGACATCAAAGGATGTGATACTGCACATCAAATGTGGAAAACATTGTCAAGAGAGCCAAAAGAGAGAGCCTAAGAGGGAAGTTTGATGATATGAAAATGGAAGAAGGAGAGAATGCTACTAAATATGGTGCAAGGATGAAGAAAGTAGTAAGTGCCATAAGAAGTCTAGGAGGACAGTTAGCAGAAGAAACAACATATAGAAAATACTTGAGAACTAAGCTTCCCATCTATGCTATAAGAGTATTAGCCATCCAAGAACTAAGGTGTGTACTAGGAAACATAGTGACATTTGAAGGAATAATTGGAAGACTCACTACCTTTGAGCTATCGAAATTTGACAACTACAAGCCAAAAAACTTTGAATCTACATTCAAAGCCAAGATGACGATAAAAGACAATGATGAGGTGCAAACAAAGAAAAAGAATGGAAAAGGAAAGTATGTATCCAGTGATATTAGCACTGATGAAGATGATGTAGACCAATTGGAGGCATTACTAGCAAGAATATTTCATAGAGGAAAAAGAAAATTCAAAGGTAACCTACCAATCATTTTTTTTAATTGTAATGACGTTAGTCACATTGCAGCCAAATGCACATAAAAGAAAAATTACAAGGATGGAGGCAACATTAAGAACAAGAAAGAGGAAAACAAGGACTACAGAGGTAAAGGCAAAAGATGCTACATTGTTGAAGAAGACTCTGATGAGAATGATGATGAAGTAGTCTATGTGGCTATGAAAGATGAATCAGATGAAGATTAAACAACTGCCCTGGTAACTTGCATGAACATGAATGATAGATGGATCATAAATAATGGATTCTCTCATCACATGATTGGAGACAAAAGTAAGCTCATTACCTTTACTCAATATGAAGGAAATAGTGTTAGATTTGGTAACAATGCACCATGTCAGATCAAAGGGAAAGGTAGCATCAAGCTTACTAAAAAGATATCATGTGATAATGCATACTATGTTGAAGGCCTAAATTATAACTTGTTAAGTGTCTCACAGTTAAGTAACATAGGATACAAGGTTGAATTTGGAAATGGAATTGCCAAAATCTATGATTCTCAAGGAAGTCTAATAGGAAAAGGTGATCAGACTAGGAGTAATTTGTTTTATCTAGGCATGGAAGATGCTTCTCGTCTCATTGTTCAAACTGATGATGTGTGGTTATGGCACAAGAGGCTATGTCATGTAAATTTTGACAATCTGATAAGCAGAAGCAAAATGAAAAAAGTAAGAGGTCTACCAAAGTTGAAGAAACCTGATAACACCATGTGCAAATAATGCCAACTATGGAAAATGGCCAAGTCAACTTTCAAAAGCAAGGCTTATACTTCTAATGAAGTATTTGAGCTAGTTCATACTGACTTGTGTAGTCCTATTGAAGTACAAAGCTACAAAGGTGATAGATACATAATGTTATTTGTAGATGACTATTCAAGGATGATGACAGTCATGTTCCTAAAATTAAAATTAGATGCATTTCAAATGTTCAAATGGTACTTGGCCAGAGTGGAGAAAGAGACTGGAAAGAGCCTAAAATGTCTCAGATCTAATAGAGGAGGAGAATTCACATCAAGAGAATTTGAAGAGTTCTGCAATGAAAGAGGAATCAAAAGGAAAAAATTAGCACCTAGGACTCCACCTTAGAATGGTATAGTAGAGAGATGGAATAGATTAGTTTTTGACTATGCCAAGACCTTAATGATGGAGAAAAATGTTGCACTCAGGTACTGGAGAGAAGCTGTAAATACTGTAGTCTACACACTTAACAAAGTTCAAGTTAAGAAAGGTACAAATGCAACACCTTTTGAAATATGGTATGGGCATTCTCCTAATGTAAAACATTTCCAAATATTTGGATGCAAATGCTCTATATATAAAGAATCTAGAAATGGAAAGTTTGATACAAAAAGTGAGGAAGGCACATTTCTTGGTTATTCTACTAGAAGTAAAGCTTATAAGTGTTTGAATGTTAACACTAGCAAAGTAGTAGAAAGCACAAATGTGAAGTTTGATGAGTTTGCAAAAGTTCAAAGTGTTGAAGACATCAAGAAAGTAGAAGAATACAAGACCTTTGTCTACCTTTATGAAGGTATACCTGATAATGGTGAAATTGCAACTAAGAATGGCAATCAACAACAAAATCTAGCATCTTTTGAGTTACAGATAATGAATGCTGAATAGCAGACACATTCAGAAGCCAAGCTGCAAAATGCAAAAAATGTTCATTCAGATTCTAAGAATAGCGAACAAGAAGAAAATGAACAAATACTTGATGTAAATATGCATGAGAGATCAGATTCTGAAAGAGACAACATGCAAACAAGGAAAGACCCAGTACTGGAAAAGTATGTGAAAAGACATCATCCTACAGATCAAATTATTGGAAACAAAGAGGCATGACCAATGAAAAGGAATAGACTCAGAAGTGAAACATGTTTTCTCATCAAAATGGAACAAAAAATAGTAAGTGAAGCCATAAAATATGATGACTAGTACAATGCCATGAAAGAAGAAATAGAACAAATTGAGAAGAACAAGACATGGACCTTAGTCTCAAAACCAGTTGACAAGAATATAACTGGAACCAAGTGGGTGTTTAGAAACAAGTTAGATGAGAATGGTGAAATCACAAGGAACAAGGCAAGACTAGTTTGTAAAGGGTATGCACAAGAAGAAGGACTAGACTATGGAGAAACTTTTGCTCCAGTTGCCAGAATGGAAGGAGTAAGGACCTTACTAGCATATGAAGCCTTCAAAAGATTTAAAGTTTATCAAATGGATGTTAAGTCCACATTTTTGAATGGTATACTTGAAGAGGAAGTCTACATAGAGAGACCTGAAGGTTTTGTTGATGAAAAGAACAAAAATAAGGTATGCAAATTACACAAGGCTCTATATGGATTAAAGCAAGCCCCTAGAGCATGGTATGAGAGACTTCACAAGTATCTGGTGCAAATAGGATTTGAAAGAACTGATAATAACAGTAACATGTACATCAAATTAGAAAAAGGTAAGCATATTCTTGTATTTGAAATATTTGTGGATGACATAGTATTTGAAGGAAAGGAAGTACTTTGCAAAAGTTTTGCTGACAAAATGAAACATGAGTTTGAAATGTCTATGTTTGGAGAAATCAAGTTATTTGTAGGATTGCAAGTACATCAGCTAAAACATGGCATATTCATGACACAATCAAAATATATCAAGGAGATACTCAAAACATTTGGATTGGAAGACTCCAAACCTGTAAGCACACCAATGGCAATAGGACATAAGCTATCTAAAAATGATGAATCAATTGAAGTCAATCAAACAATGTACAAATCCATGATCAAAAAACTACAATATGTTGTACATAGTAGACCATACATAGCACTAGTAGTTGGAATAGTGGCTAGATTCTCTACTAATCCTAGAAAAAATCATCTCATGGTAGTAAAGAGGATAATGAGGTATCTCAAATGAATTAATGATTTTGGCCTATATTACAAAAAGAATGAGAAGTTTGAGCTCAATGCATACACAGATGTAGATTGGGGAGGCAACATTGATGATAGGAAAAGCACAAGTGGAGGAGCATTATTCTTAGGTAAAAGGCTAGTTACTTGGACTAGCAAGAAACAAACATGCACATCTCAGTCCACTGCAGAAGCAGAATATGTGGCAATAGTAGTCAATTGTACAAACATTGTGTGGCTTAAACATCTATTGAAAGGAATGAAAGAAGAGGTAACCAAACTCATGATATTGTATTGTGATAATAAAAGTGCTATAAACATATCCAAGAATCCATTAATGCATGCAAAAACCAAGCATATTGCAATCAAGTATCACTATGTTAGAGAATTGGTGAAAGACAAACAAGTGAAGATGGAGTAAATTCACACAAAGGAACAAACTATAGATATCTTCACCAAACCATTGCCCAAGGATGCTTATGAATATCTTAGAGGCAAGCTGGGGGTAATGCCCCTAACTCAAGCCATCTAAAGCAACAGAGAAATTGCACTGCATCAACAGAAGTAGCTCATTGAAATATCAGAAGAATGATGCAGAGGATGACAATAGGTATAGAACTTCCAAATCAGTCACAAGCATGGTGACTGAGGGAGAAAAAATAAGATGCAAAGCTTATATTTGCCATGTTGAAGATGCTATATCTTTGGCATTTATGTCAAAGAGGAGGATATATGAGAAACTGATCAATACAAAGTAAGAGGGATATATATATATATATATATATATATATATATATATATATGAGAGAGAGATGTATATGAAAGAGAGAGATTCAGAAGAGTAAGGATGCAGCAGTCCAGAGGGAGAAGCAAAACAAAGGTTTCGGTTTGTATCAGCAAAAGAAAATGTATGTAATTTTGGTGGTAACTAAGTTGATCAGCTTTCACATTTGATCAGTTTGGTTTGTCATCAATGCCAAAGAGGGAGATTGTTGAAAATGATTGAAAAGATCATGAATGAAGAATAATGGAACTGGTAAAGAATGTTTTAATCATTATTTTTTCATTGATGTCAAAGTTGCTACTTGTAGGAATTACAATTGCTTAAGTGATCCAAATACTATCAATTGGTTGATTGACAAGGAGGTGGTAATCAATAAGATGTAACTAGAGTGCCTAGAGAAAGGTTGAAGTTATGATGTTGTAATGAAATATAAGGATCAACTAAGCTATTGATGAAATATTGTATTGATGACATACTCTAAGACACAAAGGATGGACACATTGAGACACATCAAAGATGTAAGGAATAGCTAAGTTCATTGGAGAGAACTGAGCTAGCTAATAAGTGTCGAACAAATTCTTAGTTGAAGCTGATCAAGTTCAACTTAGTGTGTGCCAAGTGAAGATCAGGTGTTGAGTGAAGATTAGGTGACGAGTGATCTTCAGGTACTGAGAAACTTTTTGGTGTCGAGTAAAGATCAGGTGCCAAGTTACACAAAATTTCTTCAGGTGCCGAGTGCCAGTAAATAAAAATAGAAGTTGAGTAACATAGAAGGAGTCGAGCATCAGTAAACCAATGATGCCAAGTTGCTGCATTATTTGTTAAAGTCAAAGATTCGCTAGATCAACAATGATAAGGTCATTACATCAAATTTCTTGAATTAGTTGGATGATAGGGATGATGAGTAGATGTCACAGAATTTTATGTAATCCATGCAAACCATTTTCAAGGCAAATGCTAATGGATTTATCACGAAGTTTCTAGAAGAACCAATTTGGAGGGAAAACAATACCTTTTTCTCAAGAACAAGTTAAGATTTGAGTGGGAAATGAAGAATAGAACTTCTTTATAAGGAATTATAGGTTAGAGATCAAATGCACATGCATGAGAGGGAATTGGTCATAAGTGTGATCATGCGAAGAAGCCAAGAGGAGTAAGAATAGAGCATCATGACTCTGAGCTTGATCAAGTGACCATAGAGTGCTTTGGCATAACAAGTAGAAGAAAACAAGGAGATAGATCTTGAAGGGTGAACAAGCTATTAGCACTACAAGGGAGGAAAGCCAAGCAAAGAAAAGGACTGAAGAGTGATATGAAATCTGCAAGGTTGAAGTTGCAATCTGTATTAGGTCAAATCCCTTCTAATACTTTCTTACCATTGTATTAGGTATTAAAACCCTACATTTATAGGTTAGCTTGATTGCTAGGTGGATAAGCCTCAAGAAAAGGATAAAGAGATCCCCAGGAGAAGGACAAAGAGATCCTTAGGAGAAGGATAAAGAGATCCTTAGGAGAAGGATAAGAGATCCTTAGAGAGGAGGATAGGAGATCCTTAGAAAGGGATAAAAGATTCTTTTGAGAAGGTGACTAAAAATACCATGGACTTGGGTGAGCCTAATAGCTCTATGTAAATACTTTAACAAGGTGACATTCTAAGTTGAATGTTCTCAAATCCTTTAATAGGGTCATATCTTACAATGTGTAAAGCCTTTAACAGGGCAGACCATCAGAAGTGGTTGAAATCAATTGCGCAATTATTTTGTGGGTATCATCCCCACCCCAGTTTTACCTTCTTATTCCTGGAGGGTTTCTGGGTCATCAAAATCCTTAGTGTTATGGTGTGATGCATGTTTACTTTTCATGATTTTTTAATGTTCAATTGCATGCATGATAATTTCAGTTATGTGTCATTAAGGATTAAAAGAAAAAGTTGTTTTGGACATCATTTGACTTTGGATAACTGATTCACCCCCCACTCTTAGTTATTCTAAATAATTCTAACACTCTATAGTGGTCTTTTTGTTGTCTTTTGCTTGTTAAGTTATTTTCTAGATGGTTGGCTCTTATTTTCATTCAAAAACCCATTTTGTTGCATGTTTTCCCCTTTATGTTTAGTTTGGCCCAATTATTATCATGTATTCCATGGCAAGAAAACAATAACCTTTGTAAATGAATTATTATCAAATGGAGAAAATACAAGGTTTATTTTGGTGACTGTGAACCTTAGCATGTGCTCAAATCATCACCTTTTATGCATCTCACACTCTAGTTCAAGCCAATTTTTGTTACGTTTATTCTATCTCACTTAAGCTCCTTTGAATTGGGATCTCATGCTATTTATGTATTTTATAAGCCTTTTCTTGGGTTTTTCTTCTTTTGGACATTTGGTTTTTTATAAGCTTTTCCTATCTTCTTTTCAACTACAGAGGGGAGTCTTTGGTTGACTGAAGATGACAGGAAGAATAGCTAGGTCCCTATGGATCAACTTGCACCAACAATTTATTTTACATCTTGGATGGCTTTTTGCCCTGTGTGGAATTTAAGTTTTTTCTTTTTATAAAGTATCCTGTTATCTTAGAGTAGATTAATTGTTAGACATGGTGTAGCATAAAATTTTTCTTATTTTAAATTTTAAATGATTTTTTTTTACAATTGGATGAGATAGATGTAGATCTAAATTATTGTTGGTAGAGAAAATTTATTTGTGCAAAATTATTGTTAAAAGAAAATCAGCCCTAGAGCAAGCCAAACCAACCAACAAACAACAACAAAATAGAAATAAGTAAATCAATAAGTTTTCTTTTGAACTAAGAACAATTCCTTCATAAAAGCACTAAAATCAAGATCAACAAGGTAGTGAACAAATTGTAATATAAAAGCATTCATTTTTTTTTGGCCTGAAAGCAATAGGAAAAGTTTGTTTATTCAATCATTACTTTGATGTACTTATTTTTATTTTAGCTTTGATTTATTTACATGCAATTAAAAGAAGGGAAAAATTTATGGTTTTGTTGATTTTAGAATTAGATTTCTTTTTTTGGCTATAAAGTATTTCCTTTCATGCAAGCGTGAATACAAGAACATAGAAAAGAAGGGTTTCCTTTCATTTATAGTCACTCTGAGCCAAAATTACACTTTAATTATTTATCTATGACATCTTTGGATTTTTTTCACTGACATGTAGTCTTCAAATGGAAAACATATTCATCAAAGTCCCTGATGTACTTGACCATTCTCACAGCTTGAGTGATATTCTTAGATTTCATGTTAAAACATTTTGTGCATAGTCATGATTGTGGACCAAAAATTCTGAACCAAACCAATTTTTTTTTGTTTTTTTGACAAAAATCAATTGATTCTCTTGATGAATCATGATGAAAAGGGTCTTTGGGAATCATGATTTTGGTTCCTAGATGGAGTAAGAGTTGGTCTTTGCATAATAGACCCACAATAGGTGATATAAAGGAAAGGGCCAATGTTCCTTTTTTTAGCCTTCATGCACATTGAAGAAAAAATGAAACACATCTATGAATTTTTTAAATGTTGGTGAAATGAGCCAAGTGAAAATTGTAGATTTGTGTTGAAGTCTCTACACTTGGCCATATGTTTTTAAAATACCACCAACTAGAAATTGGCATTGATTCTCATGAGCAACACTATGCCAACAAAATCAAAATGATTTTAAAAAAGAAAAGCTTACATAATAAGTCCAATTTCACTATAAGTCACATATTTTAGAAAATCATAACATCAATCTTCAAATAGTTATCAATTTTAGTCTTGAATATATACTTAACATTTTTTGGATCTATAGTGAAAAAGATTCTGACACCTATGGGGCTCACTTGAATGTGGCCATTTGCATCATAGGTTTGTGGTCCAGTCATGTTAATGGTGGAAGTTTATTGTAAGTTTAGAAGTAGAAAACATTAAGGGTCAATTTCTTGTTGTTTATACCTAGTTAGTTAATCAAAAAGATTGTGAATCCTCCTCCACAACATCATTTCTTGATAGTCCTCCTTCACTTCCTCTTCCAAAAACAATTTAAAAAAAAAAATTCAGCAGGTCATCATAATTATGATGACTCGATTTGACAAAACAACATTGGATGAATAACATTTCTATCACATGGTCGTTTCCATTGTGATAGATAAATTGGATGGATATCCATCACACCCATGACACTACTATCACAAACCATCACAACAACTCCAATGGAAGACTATCGACCTTTAAGAGTGGGTGTCGCTATTATGATGACATAGTGAAACTGCCAGATGTTGTAATTGCGATGTTGGCCTATCACAATTATGACAATGTGATGACAAACTCTTAGCCTTGGCTTCTACCAAATTGTGATGACTTGTGGCATCTCTATTGTGATGGATGAGCTTTCCATTGCAATTTGCGATGCCAAAACTCTGATGTCTATTTGATAGGAGCCAATTGTTGGTATTGTCATTTAGGCGACAGGAGGCCATCACAATTATAGCAACCTACTATCACAATTTGGGTCCAAATTTAGTAGTGTCTTAAATTATTAGACACCACTTGATGATGTTTATCTAGTAGTTCAAGCTCTTGTAGTCATTAGTAATTAGACCTCTTAGAGAAAATTACAAAACATGAATCTCAACCTTAATTGCAATGACCCAAATTGATGGAATGAGATTGGGCGAACAACATTTTTGTCACATGGTTGTCGACATTGTGATAGATAAGTCTGATAGATATCTATCGCACCCATGACACTACTATCACAAACCATTGCAACAACTCTGATGGAAGACTATCAACCTTTGACAGTAGGTGTCTCTATTGTGATGACATAGTGAAACTATCAGATGTTGTAATTGTGATGTTGGCCTATCATAATTGTGACAACATGATGACAAACTCTTAGCCTTAGCATCTTCCAAATTGTGATGACTTGTGGCATCCACATTGTGATGGATGAGCTTTTCATTGCAATTTGTGATGCCAAAACTCTAATGCCCATTTGACAGGAGCCAATTCCTTGTATTTTCATTTGGGCAATGGGAGGGCATCACAATTGTGGTGGCCTACTATTGCAATTTGGGCCCAAATGTGGTAGTGTCATAAATGATTAGACACCACTTGATGATGTTTATCTAGTAGTTCAAGCTCTTGTAACCTAGATATTTAGTAATCATCATCAATAATTAGACCTCTTAGAGAAAATTGCAAAACATGAATCTCAACCTCAACAAGTAGCACAACTTCCACTCCACACATCAAGGAAAAGGTCTTTGCTCCATTAAGTATCCGAATACTAGTCCCATATTGGGCCAGTAATAGTCAACCAAATAGTTTTTGGGCTAATGTTAGGTCATTTGAATGAGATCCCAAAATGCCTTCATGTAATTCAATTAACACACATTCAAAGTCATTATGTTCTAGATACCTAACTAAGGTACCATCCAACCTTGTCTATATAATTCATTTGCTATGATTTGAAGCATTTTAGATAAGGTGACATTTCTCATTTCTAATAAGATTTTAGGGATTATTTTTCATAGAGATAGGATTAAATGTGATGGTAGAGAGATGAATCTATGAAAAAATAGATCATCTAGGGATTGGGAGAATATAAGTAGGGTAGAATAATATCTCCACCAAGAAGTAATAACATAATTCATTCTTTGACATTTGTAGCATTGAGGCAAGAGTTTCCATAAGATCCATCACTTTGTTGCTTTTCTCTTGGAATCTTCTAAAAAGTCTCATAGAGAAAGTATTTCTTTAGATAATCTACCATCCTTTTATAAGGCAACAAATTTTAATCTTTTGTTTGGTAGACATCATCACTTGATTTATGATCATCTATGAATCCCAATAAATTTGTAATTCATCAATGTTTCATTAATGACAATTTTCATACCTTTAACCAAGGCTTCATATCCAAATACATTTTTAGTAAAGGAAATAGTATCTTGTACACCTTGGGAAGAGAGTATTGTTGACATGTGATAAACATAGTTCTAGTACTAGGTCCTTGTTGCTTGAAAGAACCATCAAATAATGTCTTCCATGTTTGTTGTATGAGATTATTTATGGATTGATTAGAAAAATTATATTTGAAGTCAATCATCATTTAGTGGTGCATCAACCAGTTGATCAATAATAACTTTCCCTTTAATAGCTTTCTAGTCAATATATTCAATGTTAAATTCACTAAGAATCATGACCCATTTAGCCAACCTTACTATGAATGTTTATTTATTTAAAAAATATTTCAAAGAATCAATCTTTACCACTAGTTTGATAGAATGAGCCAACATGTAATTCTTAGCTTTTAAGATGCAAGGACAACTACCAAGAAAAACTTTTGATGATAGTATATTTAATTTCTTACAAGACCAAAGTTTAGGTGATATAGTATATGACTCGTTCCTTCATGTCATCATCTTCTTGAGCTAATAATACTGCTAATCATGTGGTTGTTATTGAGATGTACCAAATCAATGGTCTCCCTTAAATAGGAAGCATTAGTACCAGTGGATTTTCAAGGTACTCTTTTAGTTGATTTAAGCTCTTTTCACATTCTTCATTCCATTTTTAGGTGAATTATGCATGAAGTGTTTTAGTGAATGATTATGAATTTACCACTAGATATGATATAAACCTTCTAATAGATTGAATAATTCCTTGTATTCCTCTCATTTGACTGATATTCATAGGAGGTTCTGTGTGTTTAATAGCTTTCACATTTTTAGGATCCACTTCTATACCTTTAGCTCATACAATATAGCCCAAGATTTTTCCATATGTAACTCTGAATGCATACTTCTTTGGATTCAACCTTAATTTGAACTATTTCATTTGATCTAAAATGAAAGCCAAATATACTAGATATTTTCTTCATTGTATGGATTTATCTAGAGTGTCATCGATGTAGTCCTCTATTGTCTTATGCTTCATATAATGAAAAAAAGTTGTTATAACATATTGATGTGTTGCTCCTAAATTTTTCAAACTAAAGGGAATGAAACTCTAATAGAATGTTACCCAAGCACAAGTGAAAGAGGTCTTTTCTTGATTTTCTAGTGCTATCTTTATCTGATTGTATTTTTAAAAGTCTACCATCAAAGAATAGATCTCATAACCCACGATAATGTCCACTATCATATTAATATATAGAAGTAGAAAACTATCTTTTGGAAATACCTTTTTCAAGTCTATGAAATCTATGTAGACCCTTACTGATTTATTTGGTTTGGAATTTGGAACAATGTTAGAGATCCACTTGACATAGCCTATAAGTCTTATGAATCATGGCTTCTGTATTTTTTCTAGTTCTTCCTTGATCAAAAATGTTGAATGTGGTTTCTATTTTATAGGCTTAACTCTAGGTGTAATAGATAAATGGTGCATGATTAGATCGAGGTCTAAAATTGACATATCATAATATGTCCATGCAAAAATAATATTTTTCCCTTTAAAGGAGTCTATGAGTTATTTCTTCTCTTCCTCTAAAAAGAATTAAGTGTATAATCTATAGATCCTCTTCTATTCCCCAATTGACTGGTTTTATTGGTTCTATTAAAACTGATGACTTCTCATGGAAGTGACTTGGGAGAACATCAAACATATCATATTTAGTTACCTCAAGGAGCTTTTTTCTAATCACCAAAAAATGGTCATCTGGACTATGATTCCCCTTTTACTTAATTTATCCATCACTTATTCTTGATCAAATCATCACTTTGCTATATATTTGAATATAACCTATAGTTTGACCACCTTATCCTAAGTCTTTTATTTATTTGAATTAAATAAAATCCCCAAGTCCCACTTATCCTAATCATGCACATGAAAATGATTTTTCCTATTTTAAAAATAAAAGAAAAGGGCTTTTTGTCTCACATGAAGGGCACACTTTTCTATGTGAGAAGAATCTTTATTTCTCCTCTGCACATCTTTTTCCTCTAAAACACCACTATTGATCTTTCTTAGGTGAGGCTCTTGTACACATGGATCACTTTAAATGCATTCTCCATCTTTTTATGCCTATTTTGCCTCTTAATCTCAACTATCCATTTTTCTTTAAAAAGAGACTCTCTCCTCATTCACTCATCTTATAATTTTGTACTAACATTATGCTGGAGGTTTTCTTTGTGACTTTGGAGCTTTGAAGAACTTGGAGGACTCTTGTGCTTGCACTCTCATATTTGCAATATGGAATTCTTATCATAGCCTTTCTTTTATGCTCTAGAATAGCTCACATAGCTTAACTCATTGGATATTTAATGCTCCCATTTTTGTTATCTTAGTTTGCATCTTGAATCTCTCATTTATTTTAGATCTTGAATTTTCATTGTATCCATCATGGGTTCTTGGATACTAGCATCTTTGCTTTAGTCTTTGAATCTTACATTCTATGGTGCACCTTATAAGAGTTTTCATAAGCTAGGTTCATTTGAGAGCCACCACATCACTATTTCCACTTTTTCACATCATAGATAGGAAGCTATAAGATACCTCTCAAGTCTCTCTTTCCATGGGATTATTTACAGACAAAATTTTATAGAAGTGTACCTACTTTTTGGTTTACATTTTTGGCACCCACTTTGGGGTTGGACAACCTTTTCTAGCTTAATTTCTTGCATTTTTATCACTTTTTCTGTATGCAAGTTTGGATTTCATTCTTTCTAGATAGAAATATCATATGATACTTTGACACTCATCATATGATAATTTCTAAAAGGTGATATGATATAGTGCTAGTTTCAGCATTATACTAGTTCATTGTACTTTGTCATATTGTAATTTTGTAAGGTATCATAATATTCAGTACATAGTATCGTATCAGGCAGAACTATCAACTAAGAATATTGTGAAGTATCATATGATACAATTATAGCCAAAACTATCATGCATTCTATTTCATTTTCTTATTTTGGCTTGTAGTTTGTATTTTTCATTTCCAAGATTTTACATTTTGGTTTTCCAATAACTCCTAATAGTAGTTTCACAGGGTATTTTAAAGATTTTTCTAACCATTTGATGCCCTAACTCTTATTTTTTTTGTAGGGGATTGTTTCTTTCTTTCTTGCTAAGGACACTGCTAAATTAAAAAGGGCTAGTAACATCTGTTACAAGCCTTCCCAAGAAAAAAACATTTTTTTGTGTGTGTGTCTTCTATTTTCTTTTCATGTGTGGTATTTACTAGTTTTTTTCATAGGCACACAAAACCCATTAGTAAGGGTTTATTGTTGGTAGGAGAGTATTCTCTTCACCTTTTAGGTGAATCAAAAATCTTAACCCTTGATTAAATTAAGAAAGTAGGTGGGATACTCCACTCTTTATTAGTTCTAATTAACTTTCTTGGCATGTTTGGGGGAAACATTAGGGAGCAGGAAAGTATGCTCTTCACCTCTTGGTGAATCAGAAATCTTGACCTCCTTGGTATGGATCCATTTTGTTAATCTCCTAGTGATATTTTACCTTTAGAGGGCCTAATTGAAACCTATTGTCCCATCACTAACATCTGGCTCATCACCAAAAAGTACAAGTAGTCATTATAATTATAGTCCTTAAGGGGAATCTTTGTACAAGGTCATTGATATCACTATTTATAAAGTAGACATACCACCTTAATTGATTCACTTGATATCCTCAGTTCCAAGTCACCTTTTACTTGCTAGGTTTTTATATATAAGCTCATGTGGAAGTATATTGGGCATCAAGTTTACATCTAAATCTTGAGTGTTAAGTTGAGTCTAGAGCTTTTTCATTCTCTGTATGCTCTCTACATAAGCACTTTCGATGATCTTGCCTATAGATAAAAAACAAAGTGATATAGTTTTACAATATATAGTCCACCAATATAACTAAGAAGGGGAAGGGGGGGAGGGGGTGAATCAGTTATCCAACTATTATCATAATTATCAATCTTAATAAAACTTAACCATGTGAGCAATGTAAACAAAAACCACAACAAGATACTACGCCACAATAATGCCAGATATTTTAACTAGGGAAACCCTTGATCAAAGAGAAAATATGATTGGGGATGGTACCCACAAGATGTTGTACTAATATTTTATTCCTTTTTAGAGGATGAAACTTGTTAGGAGTATATAACAACATTCAATACATATCAATCCATGTTAGGAGACTTTGATTCCCTATTAAGAGATTCCAACCTTGTTAGAAGTTGTGGAAGGCAAATGGACCCATTGTCCAAATAGCTTTAGGGGCAAGGGAAATAAACCCACTATCCAAATGATCTTTGTATTATTCCTTGTAGAATAAAAAATTTCAATTGTACTTCCTTCCTCTTTCTTCTTCATGTCAACCAGACTTCTAATCCTTTTGATCTTGATACCATATCACAAACTCTACATCCAATAATCTCTTGGATTTCTTACTCACATTTACCAAACACTCTACTCCTTTTTGTACTTTGCATTCAATACTTGATACACATTTCTATTTCACATCTTATAAACAAGGAAAACGTATTTCCTTTACAACCTATCTTTAGAATAATTCCTTGAGTTGTCTTTGAGGATTTCCCAATTAATTGTAATAAGATAATTAATTAATTCATAATTATAATAGTAATTTCTACTCACAGTATATAAAAAACTTCATGCATGTGACTTCAATACTTGCACACTTGTTGATGTCACCATCAAACCTTGATCAATATCTAACTATGCATCACTAGATTATATCTCTGATAGAAGATATAATAAGATCATCAAAAACTATTGTCCATGCACTCTATCTCTACACTGCTCTCTATAAAGCACTAGTTATAGCTTTCATACATCTTCAACTTAGACTCTATGCATTTAAGCTCATCATCAAGACATAAGGTAAAACATTTTCTTGATCACGCATCACTAGAAAATCAAAATCTTTTCCATACAACTGTGATCTATGTCTACTACTCTACCAATCTTTACAAACTTACTAGTATATGTTGATATCAATGAAAAACATAGTCATAAATGCAAAATGTCAATACTCTCTAATTCTTGGGAGACTCCCCCAAAGGAATACCATCAACATTCATGCTAACAATCTCCCCCTTTGAAATTGATGGCAACATAGATGAAAAACATCTAAGTTCCAAGAATACCAAATAATACTCTATTGTTGCTACTATTGTTGTTCTCATCTTTTCAAATTATCTTCATCAATCAAATCTAAAAATCCTCTGGAACACTTCTTTGTTCTATATCTTCATGCTATATATCTCCCCCATAGAGATATTCATGAATCTTTCTAAATCTCCCTAATAAATTAGATATTTTTATGCACTCTTCTCCCCCATACACACTAAAGAGATGTTTTCCATGCACTCTTCTCCCTCATTGACATCAATGAAAAATACCTCATTATGTTAATTGATGCTCAAAGACTTTAACTAGCTCAAGTGTCCAAAGAAACTATTTAATACCAAATATCAAGAGTCCTTAATGACTCTGCTCATCACAGATACTCTCCCATACAAGAAGCATCAACATTCAGTCCAACCTAACAATAGTGCTTTGTACTATTGGATTGATGTAATCTTTGCATCATCTACTCTAATAGGCAAGGGCATAACCCCAAGCATACCTCTCAAGTACTCAAACATATCTTTAGGTGAGGGATTCATAAAGATATCTAGAATAAGATCTTTATTACTCACATGCTCCAATATAATCTCCTTTTTTGCTGCTTTCTCTCTCAAAACATGATAGTTAATAGATATATGCTTAGTCTTAGAATGCAATACAAGATCCTTAGACATAATCACTATACTTGTGTTATCATAGTATATGATAACAAGTTCTAAAAATTCTATCATAATTCCTTTCAACATCTACTTAATCTACATCACTTGATTACAATTATTTACTATTGCTACATACTTTGCCTCAGTTGTACTCTATGAGATACAATCTTGTTTCTTGTTCAGCCAAGAAACTAATCTTCCTCCAAGAAAGAATGCTCCACCATTGGTTCTCTTTCTATCATCCATACTGTCTACCCAATCCACATTAGTATATGCACATAGAGTGAAATTACTCAATTTTTCATACGATATTCCATAATTAGATGTCCCCTTCAAATATTTGAATATCCTTTTTAATGTTGCATAGTGATACTCCTTAGGATCAACTTGAAATCTAGCTACAATTGAAACTACATTTACTATATTTGGTCTGGTGTGAGTCAAATATTGCAAACCTCCAATCATAGATATGTACTTTTTCTTCTCTACTATAGGTGTCTCATCTTTGCTAGATAACTTGTGACTAGTTATCATTTGTGTACCAACAGGCTTAAAACTTTCCAATCCAAATCTCTTCAATAAGTCTTTTAGATACTTAGCTTGTGAAACAAAAATACCATCACTGTTATGTGTAATCTACAAACCTAGGAAAAAATTCATTCTCCTATCATACTCATTTCAAACTTATTCTTCATTTCATTACCTCTAGATATTATGTCATCAACAAATATTACTATTATCAACAATCTATTCTCTATTTCTTTCAAATACAAGTTACTATCTATCATACCTTTAGCAAATCCCAGATTTGCATAATAATTATCCAACCTTGCATACCAATTTCTAGGTGCTTGCTTTAGACCATATAGAGCTTTCTTTAGTCTAAATACCATGTCTTTTTATTTTGTTAGAAGGAATCCTTTAGGCTGCTCAATGTATACCCCTTCTTCAAGTTCTCCATTCAAGAAGGCTGATTTTACATCCGTTTGGTACACTTTGAATCTCTTGTTTGATGCATAATCCAAGAATATTCTTACTACTTCCATTTTGGCTATTAGGTCATATGCCTCTTCATAGACTATATTCCTTTTTGTGAGTATCCTTTGCACACAAGTCTAGCCTTGTTTCTTACAACTTCACCTTGTTCCTTCATCTTGTTTCTGAATACCCATTTGGTTTCAAAAAAAAATCTTCTCTTTAGGTCTTGGAACTAATTCCCATGTTTCATTCTTCACAATTTTATCTAATTCATCTTTCATTTCTTTATTCCAATGATCATCCTTATAGGCTTTATTTGCACTCTTAGGTTCAACTTAAGAAATCAAACATATCTCTTCATTAACTCTATTTCCCGTCATCACTCCTTTGTCTTTACTTCCAATTATCTATTCTGGAGGGTGATTCTTTGTCAGATTATTGTTAGAGGTAGGAGTTTCTAACTAAACTCTTATCTCTTCCCTTGGTTCAAATCTCCTCTTTCCTCAACAATTTGCACATCATTCTGTAGATCATTGTTAGTCTCAAAGAAAACTTCTACTTTATGTTGATTAGTCTCTAGATTATAATAATTAATAATAGTTACTAGAGCTAACTCTTCTTTTACTTTGTCTTCCTTAACCAATTTAGGCTCATAATCTTCATCAGAAAGTAAACTCTTTCTAGATTTTCTTTATCTCACAGGAATCCAGATGAAAAATGCCAAGCTCTTTATATGTCTAACAAATGAAAATTTTCATACCTTCTAGCTCTTTTTTGATAAGTAGATCAATTCCTTCTTTGATCTTCATTTCTTCTTTAGGTGAGGATTTTCTTGTGCTTCTATTCTTTGTAATAAAAGGATTCTAGATTAGGAAACTCAATGTTCAGATCTTTACATATATTTGATAACTCACCAAGAATATCCATCTTCTGTGTGTTGAAATTTTGTCTATATGACTTGGGACTCTCTTTTATAAAATGATTCTCCACTGATCTCCCAAATTTGTTAATTTTTCTCTTCAAGGACCTAATTTTTTGATACTAATTGTTAGAATACATATTCCACCAATATAATTGAGAAGGGGGGTGAATTAGTTATCCAACTATTATTACAATTATCAACCTTAATAAAACTTAACCATGTGAGCAATGTAAACAAAATCCACAATAAGATACACATGCACAATAACATCAGATATATTAAGTAGGGAACCCCTTGATCAGAGGGAAAACCCTAGTGGGGATGGTACCCACAAGATGATGTACTAATATAAATATTCTATGATAGAGGATGGACCCTATTAGGAGTCTATAAAAACATTTAGTATATATTATTCCTTGTTAGGAGACTTTGAACCCTTGTTAGGAATTTCCAACCCTATTAGGAGTTATGCCAACACTATTAAGAGTTGTCAAAGGTAGATGGACCCACTATTCAAATAGCTTGATGGAAAAGACCAATGAATACATTGTCCAAATGATATATGTATTATTCCTTGTAGTATAGATTTGAATTGTACTTCCTTCCTCTTTCTCTATCGTATAAACTAAAATTCTTCTCCTTCTAATATTGATACCAGATCATGAACTCTGCATCTAATAATCCCTTGGATCACTTAATCTCATTCGCCAAACACTCTGCCCCTTTTTGCACTTCACTTTCAATACTTGATACACATTTCCATTTCATATCTTACAAATAAGGAAAGAATTTTTCCTTTATACCCTATCTTCAAAATAATTCCTTAGGTCTAATTGCACATCACCAAATTATATCTTGGATAAAAGATATAATAGGATCATCAAAAACTATGTTCCATGAAATCTATCTCTACACTTCTCTTTGTAAATCACTTATAGCTTCCATATATCTTTGACTTAGACTTTGTGCATCTAATATCATCATTAGGACACAAGGTACAACATTTCCTTGATCATACATCACTAGATAGTCAAAACCTTGTTCATAAAACTATGATCTCTATCTGTTACTCTGCCAATCTTTATAGACTTATTGATATATGTTGACATTAGTGACAAACATAGTCATGAATGCAACATGTAAATACTCTCCAATGCTTAGGATACTCCCCCAAAGGAATACCATCAGCATTCATGCTAACATATAGGTTGTAAGTCTTTTAGAATTTTAAGGTTTATATGGTAATAATAATAATTTGTAACCATTCATCCAACAACCTATGCTACTAGTTTATGTTGATATGTGGTATTAGAACTACATGTCTAGGTTATTCCTAACCATGTAGATCTATCCATATTTAGTAACAATATTGAGATATGTTCTAAGAATGAAGATAATTTATCTATTGGGTTACACTTTGGTGTTGGGATTGAGATTCATATTTCTAATGTTATTGTCTTGTCTTTAACTACCAAATGATTTTTCTACATAAGTCTCTCTTGTAAAACCATTTTAAGTGTCTTAGCATATCCCATATATCACTTCTAAAATAATATGGACGAGTTCTAATGATTTTCTACCAAGAGGGAGGTCAAATAATTAATGAAGCTAGTATGGAGGGCTATATGTAGTACCTTGTATCCAACCTACTACAAAGGATCTAGTCATGACTAAAGATACATCTAATATCAAGATAGATGAAAGGACTCTAGACCATCAAATAAGTACTTATGTGCCTTCTCTATTGGAGCTTGAAGGTATATATAAGAAGGATGCATATAGGCCTAATCCATTGAAGAATTTCTTGTCAAAATCTACTTTTAGGAATTTTGTAATCTCTAGGATGAAGGTAGTAGAGCTTATACTCTAATACAACACTAGTCAAACATTTCAAACCAAAATTTTTCCTATCTTTCCTCCTAAAGACATATAATGCATTAGAAGTCAAAAGGATGTAAATATTGTTCATTTTGGTTCCATAAAGGTCACTATTAGGTCATTAATTACAAAAAAATATTAAATCTATATACTATTTACCCCTTTTTAATAGAAGACTAGTAGATTACAATCATGTATGTTAATTATCTAGTCTTACAAGAATGTCAAAAAACCTTGTGTTCTTTACATACTATCTAGACCTTACTATTGTTGCTAGAGATAACTCTAGTGCTAAAGTTGTTATGGGTCGTTGAAGTTTTGGGGCATATTTAGTTCTCTTCATGGTATAAAAATATTTAGACCTTTTAAATATGCCTCAATCCAAATCTAGGTTCTACGTAGCATGACAAATACCAATAATCCTTCCATACTTGATAATTTTCCCTATGCTAGAACACTAAATGGAGAAGTACAGTTACAGATAGGTCATGTTAATACTATTAATATACTTGTATGATGGAGAGTTAACTGGATGCAACATGTAACTCCTAAATTCTTATAAACCACTAAGATAGTTCACTATGGGTCTCATAATCATATAGACATTTTGCCTAGGTATCCTTCTTCCAAAAAGTCATAATCCCTTTATAGAAAAATACTAAGATGCTCTCTCTTCTTTTAGATCTTTTGGTAGTACCGAAAGACAAATAAAGGCTCATCTTATCATCAAGATGGAAAAAGAATCACTTATTAATAAAAGCCCTAGTATACTAGAACTAGTCCAAGCCAAATCCACAAGAAAGGGAAAGGGAAGTGTACTGACCACACTTTCTTCCATATGGTTAATCCATTCCCTCGAGAAGAAATATTGGTGTGGTATAAGAAACAAGAGAATGCATACTATTATAATGGTAGATGACCACCATTAAAAGAATAATTTGCAATAGAACATTGTAATGTGTCTATGTTCTAGTATGCATTTCAGCCTAAGAAAATTGAAGGAGAACTCTTTAATGAGTTTAAGAAAAGAAACTATATTGTAAGATTTTGTGAAAATTTGCATCAAAATATAGATGATATTTGTACAAATATTCTTTCTCTTAAGAAAAATTCTACATCCATTCATATAAATGTAATGTTGTTACTAGAAAAATTGTTGTAACTTTTTCAAGCATACCATACTATCTTGCGCTTATGCATACATCATCCTGATATACTATACTTTCTCCAAGTAAGTGCACACATGCCAAAAATTCTTCTATGAACTTCTTTGACCAAAATAGTGATTGTGTCAATAGATAACTCTATCTTACTTAGACAATTTTCTAAGTCATTATCCCAAAATACTATCTCCAAGATCTACTCACTCAGTCTTGACTGTATTTTACCATAAATTACAACATCATACTATGTAGCCTAGAAAAATTTCTAAAGCACTATATAAAATATTATCATCTATGAATTTTTTTGTGAGTGGATGGATCTTCATCCTTTGATAATTGAATGCCCATTAGTGATTTATTAGGATAGTGCACAAAAAAGGCTCTACCGAGGGTTTCCAAAATCAAAATCAAAATAAAGGGATATATTGGGTCCTATTTCCTCAAACTCCTAGTAGGAGAGGAGAAACCCTTAGGTGAACCATTAACCATGAAGGAAAACTTTGGGGTAGTGATGCATTCAAAAATCAAATCAATCCAAGCCATTGTAAAACAAAAGGCTTGCAAAGATTTTCATAGGATCCTCTACTTAACCTTATCACAGGATTTACTTATATCTAGTTTAATTAACATTCTTGAATACCCACTTTATTGACAAAAATAAATTGCTTCTTGTGCAATGATCATTCCATCATTTATAGATCTTCCTAGTACTAAGATTATCTATTCCTCACTTATTAAGAGTGGCAAAACTTTCTACATACAACTAGCTAGAATTTTAGTTAGAAGCTTATAAAGAGTATTGTATAGAGAAATTGATTGATAATCCTTGAAGCTTTCAATAGAGACTTTCTTGGGGGTTAGAGCCAAGAAAGTGTGATTGAATTCCTTAAGGAGGAACTCAAATTTCCTTACTCCCTCTAAGGTTTTAGCAATCTCATCCCTTAGGAAATGCCAACATTTTCAAAAAAAACATGTTAGGAAACCATTTGGTTTAGGAGATTTATCAAGATTCATCTAAAATGGAGCAATAGTAATCTCTTCCTTGGAAAATTTATTTAACAACATATTATTATGTTATTTAGAAATCAGCCTAGGGATGTCTTTGAGGAAATTAGTCTGATTCAAGGATGATGATCTTTCATTAAGAGTATTTTCAAAAAAGGAGACCAGATCTAAGGAAATATCAAATGGGTTGCCCACTATGATTCCAACACTTGAGATCAAAAATATTCCCAAACTAGTTTTTTTTTTTCAATAGATAAGATGATTCTTAACCATTTTAAGTTTCCAAACTATCTTATACATCTTAGAGCCTAATACATTCATAGTAGTCCACCTAGACTTTAGTAAAAAGAGTAATGAGTTATCCTCAAGTCACATTTGCTCAAATTTAAAAGGGCTCTTATAGGAGCATCATTTAGTTCTATATTAAGAAAGACAAGATAGTGATCAAAGCTTGAGAAGGGCATATTTTTAGAGTCTAGATGGGAAACTAGGTTACAGATGTTCCCTAAAGTTAAGAATATCAAGATTTTCACAAATCTTACTAAAACCCTACCTTCTATTATTCTACATAAATGAATTATCCTTGGAGGCTACTTCTAGCAAAGAAGAGTAAGTGATCCAATCATTAAAGTCTAAGGATGCTTGAGATGATTTAGAAAGCCACCCCTTTTCTCTGACATGGAAGCTATTGCATTAATGTATCCTCCTATGATGCAAAAAGCATGCAAATATTGAAGATGGTTGTCTATATCCATCCATAAGTTTCATTTATCAAAATTAGGTGTTGGCTATAAGACATCTCCTTGTATGTATTTAACTAAATATGAATTTCCTATTAAACCCTTTATAGGATTTTTGAATGGATATATGAGCACAAAAATATGATGTTATGAGAAATTGTCATGGTTATTGCTTGAAACTGTGTGGAGGACATTATGATAATTATGGCTATCTCATGTATAATGATTTGATAATTTTTACAATAACACAACTTAATACTTACCCTCATTTGAATCATTAGAAATTTGAAGAAAAAGATTATCAACTCACTAGAAGTCTTCTTAAGTAGCTTGTTTTTAAATATTATAATTACATTATGATGTGTTAAGGTTGTTAGGTATCGTGTATAAGAGGTTGTACATTCATGTTTTGATACCCTACGATTTGAGACTTACAACATTGTTTGATTGTTTGCTGAGATCACAGGGCTCTCCACGGTGGGCATAAAATTCACCAAGAAAAATAGTATTTCAAATGCAGCCTACAAAAAGTTTTTGAAAATGGAAGACAAAGACAAGCAACTGGAAAAGAGTGGTGATTTCTTCGATGTGCATAAGATAAAGGAGATCTGGAGGGATGTTCTTTGTTGTATCTATGAGTATTTCATACTTGATGGAAGAAGTAAAAGAGTTCATAAATGCCACTTTGTTTTTTAAATCACTTCATACACAAAGATAGAATATCTTTCCCCTTCTTTTTGTAGTTTTCTTTACTTCATAGTTTAGAAGCTCATAAGAAGGAGGAGTCCAGACCCATTTTACATGAAGGGCTGATTCTTCTTATTGAGAGGTATTGTAAAAATAAACACATTGCATTTTCTCCCTCTAAGGACAAGAAGAAGGACTCCATTAAGAGTAAGAAGGGTGACTCTGTTAAGGGTAAAGATAAAGCTTTGAATTTGAAACCCTTAGCTTCTCAAAAACATGAGGATGACGAGTCTGAGATCAAAAAATTGAAAAGCCATGAGAATATTAACCCTGAGTTTGAGGAAGATACTGACACTAGGGATTTAGGCTCTAATTTGGACGGGTACCCAGAGACTGAAGGTAATAATGAAAAAGGGAAAGAGGAAGCCAATAGTGAAGGTAATTCTAAACAGAATAAATCTGTTAATGAGGGTAACCAGGCTATATTTAGTGGGGGTGATAAAGAGGAAGATAACACTATTGGGAACCCTATTGAGAAGAGTAAGGAAGACCATATGGCTAAGACTACTTCTCCTATCAAGGGGATAGAGGAAGAAAAAAGGAAGGACTCTACTAGGGTTCGAAAGGAGGATCAAATGGAAATGGAGGAAAACAATGAAAATGTCTGTTCCCCCCCCACACGTGACTGCTGAAGATGATAGCGACTCAATGTAAAGGGTTACCATGCTCTCCTTCCTACATTCTTCAAAGGATAAAGCTGACACCATGCTCAAAGTAGATACCTAGATCTACAATGAAATCATGGGTTTAAAGAAAAAGGTGGAAATTCTCCAACATAACCTGGATACTATCAATGTCAAACTTAGCCAACTGGAAGGGCAGATGGGAGACATCCCTAATAAACTTAACAACTATGAGTAGAACCTCAGAATGCTAATCAAGGAGAGTGGTACTAAGATGGAATAGGTCACCTCGAGTATATGTGTGGCTACTAGAAGCCTGGGAAAAAGGGCTAATGAAGATATCACTTTGGCTGAGGGTTCGAGCAAAAGAACAAGGCAGAGCTCGAGGAAGAGTGCAATGAAAGTTGATGTTGCTTCGGCTACTGACACCATTCAAGAGACTACTGCAATTGGTAAGGAAGCTACTAAAATGATCTTGGAGCTGCAATAGTGGCTCTGGGTCAAGTTCCCTGGTTTAGTTTTTGTCTAGTCTGGTTATTGGTTGGGGTCTCTGGTCCTGGTTTTTGGTTTTTATCATTTTGACTGTTTGTGGTTCCAGGTCCCTGTAAAAATTGGTTAGTTTGTTCTTGGACTTTTCTAGTGGTTTCAAGTCCCTGTAAAACTTGATTTCGATACTATTCTTTAGTTTGTTGTAGGTTTCTTTTACCCAATTGGGCTATAATGCTTTATCTTTCTGCTTTTTGTTAAAGGGTTTTGGGGTCCCTTCAAAACCTGCTTTTACCGTAATCTAAAACATTGTTTGATTGTTTAAACATTGATTTGTACTAATGATGCTATGAGGTGTTTCACCTTATGATGATGTTGTTATTAATGGTACCTTGATGATTAGGCTATATGCATTCATATAGTTCAATATGATTACCTATGTTATTTTTTAATGTTTTAAATGTATGTATAGGCATTATGATGATTATTTCCCTATTTTAATTTGAACTAATGAATATGTTATGATGATTCAATTATGATATTTGTGATGGTAATCTATGTGCATAAATGGGAAAAGTTAATTTAAATGAAGTTATAATGTTCTAATCAAATTGATTATGTAAATTTGGTATGTGTGTGTGATTTTATTGAACTACTAATATTTGTATTGAGTGTATAGGAAATTTAACCATGAAGTTAATCGAAGAAACAATAACTGACCCTACTTGCAAACTATAAGACCAAGGTTGAATCCAATAAAGTGATTTTAAACTCATTGTCAAGTGTTTAATTTTTATCTTAATTTGAATGTATGTGTATCATTTTTCATTTTGTGACATGCCAAATGTTATGTAAAAGTAAATCTTATGGTGTTTGTTGGCACTTGTTATATTCATATGTGTATTGACATGCCAATTAGGGTTGTCAACATAACCCATTAACCTAAGACTGATTTAGTTCATAACCTAAATAAATTTCCCTTGATTAGGGTTTAGTGGAAAGGTTACATCCTTAGGATTTTGGAGATCAAATATATCAAGCCACTTGTATAGGTTAGGAATTGATCCTAGAAGCCAAATTTATTGTAATCCTAGTGCCCAAGTGGTAGGGGTATGGGTTAGGAATCTTTTCCATCCCTCTAGAACTTTCTAGCAAGATTTATGACCACTAAAATATTCCAATCTCCCTTTGTTGTGAAAATGGATTGTCTCCATGAGTTTATCCAAGTTTACAGTTTTCCTCAGAGGTTGCCTTTATGGTAGGGGCAAGTGGGAAGACCATAGGAGGCTTAAAGTCAAGATTTGGAATTATTGTTATTTTGGGTAGATAAGTTTGGAATCTATTTAGTAGCCATTTTGAAGAGATGGGGGTTGTTCACCCATTCTCTACATTTAGAGAAGTCAAGTTTGGAATTGCAAGGAGAGGATTTAGCTCATCTAAAAACTCACTCTTTCCATAAGCTTTATGAAGGTTGGTTCTCCATTTCCATGGTTAGGTTCATATGTTCAATACTTGTATATATAAATTTCTTCCATATTGCAGTATGTTTGTGTTTTGTATCATGTGAAGGATGGGTATTGTGGGTTTTTACTTGCTTTGTTTCATTATTATTTTTTCCTTTTTTTTGTTGGGAAAACTATGATGGGAGTGTTGGCATTACTCACCCTCAAATAGGCCATAAGTGGCCATGTATGAGAGAAGGGTTTAATTGGACTCTAGGTCAGTGCAAAGTCATTTCTCATGTTAAGAAGAGGGAGGAAGCAAGGTGTTATGGGCTCTTTCTTGTCAATGAAAAACTAAGTTTGTTTGGGGAAATAAGGAGAGAAAGAAATGAAATTTTTATGTGATTTGGTAGCCTTGGAAGATGCATATGATTTATGTTCTGCATTGACTTCTCCTACCTAGAAAAATACACCTTCTCCATAGTCATAGGTTCAATATGAAATCTATTGTGCATACCTTGGAGGGAAATTGTACATTGAGTTATGTCATTTTGTTCAGATTCTAAATGTCACTCAATTGGTTACTGGTTCTCCCAGCTTGGTGGGTGGCCTTTTGAGGCCTTGGATGGGAGGTTATCTCTCCATGGTTGTTCTTGTATAATTGCAGATTGCCTAGATATTTCCTTATGATGGAGCATCCTAAACATTGGAGCCTTGGTAGTGTTCCTTCAGTCTTGTTGGAGACTTATCCTTGTGATGATTTTCAGTGTATCTTGTTACTTTTGTATAAAAAGAAATTTGTATCTCTATTGAGACCTATTTGATTTCAATTTCATAATGTAGATATTATGGTAATATGAAGAATTATGATCCTTATGTATAAAATGGATAGTAGAAAAGAGAAGATGAAAAATGGATTTCATTGCAAATCTCTTGTAATTGCTTTAAAAAGTATGAATATAAAACTCTAGTTGTTTCACAATTCAACTTCTGGTAAACCTGGATTTCAATTTTGAATGCAAGATGATTGATTTTTTTATAGGTATTTTGATGCATGAAGTTATTCAAATTAGATTATGAGTATATTTCCTTAGGTTATTAAAATCAAATTTGATGTTCAAATGACATGGTTTATATAGTTGCATTTAAATTTGTCAAATAGATATAATAGATTTATCAAAATATAGTTAAATAAATAATAAAAAGTACTTAAGCTAGCACACCACTAACATACTCTAAACACATTGTAAAAGCCTCTAATATCACCTACCTAAGTTGAAACATTACGCATTGAACCATTGAAATTCCCCCTTAAAGTTTCTCACAAAAACTAAGTTTCAAAAACAAAAAAAATCCCAAATGAGCATCTACAAGATGCTATCTAATGTATGGGAAACTTTTAATTCCCAATTTTGTAACAGAGAATATTCTTTAGATATTCTTCTCACAAATAAATATATTATCACTTTTTACTATATATATATATATATATATATATATATATATATATATATATATATATATATATATATATATATATATATATATATATATATATATATATATATATATATATATATATATATATATATATATATATATATATATATATATATATATGTTTGTGTGTGTGTGTGTATGTATATATATGTATACATATATATAAGTACACACACACACACACACACACACACACATATAATTATGTGTAGACCTTAGATGCTAAGAGATGGAGAAGTTTCAATAATAAATTTCATATATTAAAAAAAAGTCTTGGGAGAGGTGGGTCATGTGGGACCTACCACCCACTTGCCTTACCTCAACCAGCCCCCCCCCCCCCCCCAAACCTCACATCTGCATATGTTTAAAAAAACATAGAAAAGAAAGTCAACAATTTTTTTTTAAATGAATCCTACTTTTAAACCCCTAAGTACTTATCTTCCTAAACCCCCACCTACCCAGTCCACTATCCTATTTGTTACCCAACACCTTTTTCCACCTCCCATGGATTAGAATTTTCACCTTATCCTTGCTATGTGTACCCATCACAGTAACCACCTCCCTATTTTGGGTTATGGAAATGAATGCAAAATGTTAGACACCCTTCCTTGGCTTTTTATAATATTAAACCTTGGCCCCCCTCCAATGTGTCATCATCCATATAGGGCCTAAAATTTTGAAGTATGCCTATGTCTGGTTTGGGGTCATATGCCTCCCTTGGAAGGAGTTCCTGGGAAGAAGGGACAACTCACTTGTCAAGTGGGTAGACTTAGGAAGGGATGTTTGGGGGTTGTAATATAAGATAGGTGATTATGAGTATAATTAGTGTATTATAATTAAAGGGTAGTATAGTTAGTATTTTATAAATTAAGTTTAGTATATTAAGTGCATATAAATAGAGTTTAGTATAGGTCTAGTATTGTAAAGGATAATTATGTGTATTTAGTAGTATTTTTGTTATGAGTAGTTTAGAGGTAAGTAGGCATGGTTAGTTTTAGTAAGTGGGATTATGGCATGAGTTTAAGTATATAATTTTATATTTCCAAATTTTAAATTATTATTATAGTCAATGGGTATGTCATAAGTGTTAGAGTTGTATGGTTAAGAACTAGTTAGTAGTTATGATTGAGGTTAGTAGGTAGTTTTAGGTCAGGAAATAGTGTGTTGTGTTTTATGTTGGACTTTTGATTGTTTATTAAATTGATGTTTTGTTATCTATAAATAATAACATTTATATTTTTTTATTTTTAAAATTATTTTAAACTTTAAGATATTTTAGTTAATTTTTGCCTTAGTAGTTAAGTATAGGGATTAAGAATATATAGTTAGGAGATCAAGGTTATGTTCTAGATTTGTACTCCTTGGTAGAGCATTATTGTAAATATGTTTATATCTTATTAAGGGAATTATTTTTGTAATGTTTTCATAATAATATTATGGATTTAATTATGGGTTTTAATTAGTTAAATGTTGCTAATGTTAGGGATTAAAAGTGATATAGGAAGGGTTGTATAGATATCTCAATAGATCATTTCAGGTTATGTTGAAGGATAAATTACATGTCAAAAATACTTTAATGAAAAATTTCTAAATTTTTTAATTAGATCAAATAGGCTATGTTAGCAACCAAAATCAAGTATGTATATTGATAGGTTAACCTACAAGTGTAGATTAGTACAACTAGGGGATTACACTAGTATAGCATATTAAGTGTAAAGGTATTTAATCAAACCTAACATAACTTATGTTACTAATTAGATGTTCCTCCAACATGGTGTCACTCCCTCCTATATATGAAACTATCGTTAACTAACCGATTCATTCAACCCGACCTAGGTGTTCCTCAAGTACTGGAACCTAGGATTTCAAACTCATGCGGTGGGATGGAATACTGACTCTTCATCCTCATATGTTATAATCTAAATACTCAACTATGTACCTAAACCTCTTAACTCAAAAATAATTGTACCATGTTATCACACATCTACAATGTACTCAATGATGTAATACATTTTTAGTGAGTATGTGTGCTAGCATAGTTTTTATTACCTTTAGGAAAAATAATTATTGGTGTTTTTTCCCCTGATTTTTGGGCATGACATTTTGGTATTAGAGCCAAGGTTTTGTAACACTTGGGCAACAATGGTCCATGTTGAATTTTAAATGTGACCATATGAAGTAGGAATTTCTTGTTATCAAATTTTAATAAGCTAATGTATTATTTCTAAACTATGACACTAATGAGAAAAATTAAGTAAAACTTGAAACTGGTATTAACAAATGTAAATGGTCAACCATATTAGATAACCTAGTCTTATTGACTTGAAACAAATGATTAAATGCAAGAATATTTCATTTGTATTAAGGTAGATTATGATCTCGTAAAGTATTCAAAATTATATTGAACACTATCACCTTTGGGAAAACTAAGTTAAGAACCCTAGAAAATCACTAAATCATATGAATGGAAACATGTAAATAACCTAGTAATCAAAGAGAAAGTGTTTAAAATCATCTTTAGTAGAAGTCTGATCATGCCTAACCATGTCACACATAAAAGTATTGTAGTTTGTATCAATTATGGAAGTGACCAAGTAGACTAGTATTGATTTAGACATTACAACATAAGTAAAAGAAACCTATGATCTTCATAATTTAATTGTGTTCCTTAGGATTAAAATATTTTATAGATAAAGAAATAAATTAATGGTGAGTGAATAGGAATGTAAAAATTTAAAATTATGCATTGTTATCATGCTACTGGGATACCTTTGTGAGGCCTCACCTCAAACCATCATATTACATCTGTTACATTTTATTTTGACACATTATGGCTTGATATGTAGAGACTTTAGTTGATGAATTGAATATTATCTATATTATTAATGTTGTGAGATGCTTTATTTCAAAAAAAATCATAATCATGTTATTTGATGTTTAATGTGTAGGCATACATTATGATGATGTATTTTAGTAATGATTCATAATTAAGAATATGTTAAATACTTTAATTATGCAAATTTGGTTTAAATATATGAATGTGATGATTTTCAAATAAAAAGTGACCAGAAACAAGGGGGTCAACCCTTACAACCAAAAATTTGGTAACCAGCACATTACCAATACCAACACTTTACCAACAGAGACCAATAGAGAACCTTAACAAATTGAACTAAAGTTCCACTAAGCCACAGTAAAACATATGCATGATACCAACCAGCATAATAATATGAACAAAACCACCTAAACTATAGTGGCAGTCCAATAAGTCTATCAAACTATGAGTGTTCATCATAAAAACTATTAACATAACCATGCCTACCCAAGTCTAAGCAACAACTAAAAACTAGCAAAACCAGAACTAGCATATAAACATAAAATTTTGGATTCGAGGATCCCCAAAATCTAGAAAACTTAATTAATAGTTTTCTCCTTTCCCTTTGTAGTGAGTAGAATTTTCACTAGCCACCCGCAAGGAATTTAAAGAGGAGTGTATAATCCTCCATATTCATTCCAATGTCCTCCTTCTCTTGAGCTAGTAATTAGAGGGTAGTGGCAGCAACGTGGGTGACCTTAAGGGAAAATTTAGAGAAGGGGAAGAACCCTTCCTCTAAAGATTTAACCCTCATTTCCAATTTGGCATATGCCTCCAATTGCTCCTCAGTCTCTTCCTTATTATCTGCTTCCACCTTCTTAGCTTCCTCTTTAGAATTTTGTGCATGTTTATCATCCTACAAAACCCTAGGGTCAGTAAAAAGCTTAATTTTATCTTTGGCCAGGGAGGATAAGGTGATGGGGGATTTTCTACTATCCTCATAGAAGGTAATGGGCTGAAGAGTAAAGCTGACAAAAACATGGGTAGTCTCCATGTTTGCAACATTGCCAACTGCCACTTGAGTGTTATCTGCATACAATTGGGCATTTCCAACAGAATTGTCCATCAAGTTACCACTTTTTTCTACCTTCTCCATTCCTTCTTCTCCTTTGGAATCCTCCTCCTCCCCTTCTTCTTCATTAATTTCTACTCTCTCTTCTTTAGCCTCCTCAACCCTAAAACTGTTGGATTTTTGTTTGTGTCTTACTTAGGATTGAGCAATTCTCTCAGACCTTCTCCTTTCCTTTCCCTCAGTCTCCTCCTGTGAGTCCTCCTCTTCCACCACAATAGGTTTTTCCATTTTAATTTTTTTACTACCCTTCTTTCCCCAATAGTATTAGGTTTTTTCTTTTTCTTATTTTCATGGCTAGGGGAGGGTCGCAGGGTATAAATTTTTGTTCCAGTACTGGTGCTTGGGGGTGAATTTTGATAGCTGCACTAGTTGTTAGCCGCCACCACCCTAGGTGGACAAAGGGAAAGGTGTAATTGTTATAGGTGAAAGATAAAGCCTTGGTGGATAATGGTAAAGTTTTTCCCTTTATTTATTTTCTTCCTTACATCACTAACCATATCTTCAAGAGAATGCAACAGAAAAAATCCTAAAATGATTCAACAAAGGGAAGCCATAGTAGAAGCAAACATCAAACCTACCCTCCAGTGTCAGATCTTTCATAAGAACTAGGCATACATCAGATCCCATGGAGTTGGCAGTTTGTCCCTCTTAAATCCTCCTCTATAGCACACTAGTTCCTCACCCTCCACAAAAAAATTGTTCTTGTTGGCCTCGTCTTCAATTTTAGTAACCTTCTTCCATTTTTTTCCTCTCATTAAAAGACTAGTAGCCATGGATATCTCCTCCTCATTCACTTGAAAAGTGATTCCATTAATGGTGACCTTGTGATCATTCCACCCATTGACAAACTAAACTGCACAATTCTCATCATACCTTGCCATCGACTGCATGTAGAGAAAAAAGCCCCCCTCCTTCAACAAAAACTAGGTGGCCATCCTATCTTTGAAGTTCTCCTTTTTTGTGGGCTCCAACCTATTCAAATCCCCTCCCATATCTAACCCACCAATTTCTTGTTCCCCCACTTTAGTAATGTGCATTTGAACCTCCTTTTCTATGAAAGAATTGCACCTACAATCAACCCTGAGTCTTTCAACAATAAGAAAATAAGTTTTATAGTCCCATTCTTGATACACTTCAAAATCCCAATCAAATTCATTATGGGATTCATGATTGTATGGTATCATAATTTTAGCACCCCAAAAATGTCTAAAAATTTGATAAATGATATCATTCATACTTTTAAATGGGTAGAAATTTAAATTTTGTGATGTGTTACCATGATGATGAAGTGGCATTCCTCTTAATTTTCATTCACTCATATTTCCATTAGTATGGCCACGTCTCCTCATTTCCCTAAAACCTTTCTTAATTTTAGTACACTTTGACTCACACATGCCAAATTTGGCCCCAGTATTAAATATTATAGACATTAATACATAATACTCCCTCTAATTTTCTTTCTTATCAAGGACTTAATGTCTTTGTTAAGATTCTCCATATTCCTCCAACATGTGAATGCCATAGATTTAAACCCCATGGTAGCTATCATGTCGGCCACCTTATTTTCTTCCCTATAGATGTGTTGTAGGTGGACTATTTCCATTCCATCTAAAATATGCCTGATATCCATAATTATAGTTTGGATATTCCATCCTGGTTGGGACACCCCATTAGCTAGATCAATGATTAATTTGGAGTCCCCTTCTATTGTTATTTCCTTAAGTTGTATTTCACTAATCAACTGCAACCCCCAGAACAAAGCCATTGCCTCAGCTAAATTATTACTTCCATTTCCCATCTTGCCAATATAGACTAACAATGCATCACCCTTCCTATCTTGTAGTACTCCACCCATCACTCCAACACCTCCTCTAATAGCACCATCAAAACTTAGTTTAAAATGTATAAGGGTAGTTGGTTTCCATCTCACTTGTTGTCTCAGTATTTTTGAGTTGTCAAAAAGGAAAAAATCTTCATGACAACCCCATTTTTCTATGTTTCTCAGTTCCACATCTATAAAGTTCATTTAGCTCATAAAATCATTTAGATCTTGCAAGTTTTTTGAGTAATCCTTGTAACCACCCAATTTCTTAGAGTGGTATAGGGGAGTATTACAGTCACCCATAGACATCACCTTCATAGTTACTATAATCCTAGCTAATTTATCATAAGTTTTCTTCCTCCCTAGCTTGTTATTAGAGGCATAATATTAATCAGTCCCCAGCTATGAATTCTAGATTGGAAATCAGTTATTATGAAATTTCTATCCTTCTAAACCTCAACTCCCATCATAGAGTTCAGGTTCCACATAGTAGCAATACCCCTCAAGGATCCATCAGCCTCCATATGCATATAAGTAGCACTAGGCCAAGCATGAAAAATAATTTTATCAAAATTGGCACTAGACATTTTAATTTTTTATATTGGAACACATTTAACTTTTTCCTAAAAAATACATTGTTTCAGAGCATATTGCTTCTGGGGGTTATTCAACCCCTTAAATTCCAAGAGAGGAAATTCATTTCTTACCTCTAGTAATAGTCTCTAGTATAAGTTGTTTACCATTGGCCACATCCCTTGCTTCTTGTTTTGTCTTGGTTGCTCTGCTAGATGGCCTTCTAGCAGTCCTACAGGCACCCACATCTGGCTTTTTACCCTCCCTCCTTTTCTTTTTCTAGACCTCGCATTCCCCATTGTCCTCTTCCTATGGTGAGGTAGGGCTATGTTCCTTATCTACCTTATCAATGCTTGCCATGACTTTAGCTGCAATTTCCACTAGGGATGCCTTAACTATTTTTAAGGGGGTACAAACTTTTACTTGAGTATCACATTCTATAGCCATAAAACCCTACAATCTATTACCTCCCTAATTTGTTGGTGAGCTAGAAATAGGGTGGCAAACCTCTATTCACCTTCCTCCAACAACTCACCTTCCTTAAGTCCCCCCATGGGTGAGCTCAATAGTTCCTCTAATTCCCTTTTAAAGGGATATTCCTCCATTTTCTTCTTGTCCTCCAATGTTTCCCCTTCCCCAGTAGCATTATGCTCTTTGTATAGGGTAAAAAGCATAGGGTTAACCTCCATAGTTTGTGTTACAGTAGTCTCCATCTCCTATCTTGGGGCCTCTGAAGGTTCCCCCATAGTTCCCATAACTATACCTGGTGTACTCTACTTCTATTTTTCCTTTTGCATTTAAGCCTTGTATTCCACAATAAGGTGTCCAAATTGGCCACATTTCTGGTAGAACAAGCCCGCATTCTCGTATTCAATGGGTTGGACTTTCTCTCCCCATTTGTTCTTAAGTGTAACCACAATTGGGAGTGCACGATTCAATGCAACATTCACATAGAATCTTGCATAAACCATTCATGATTTTTGCATAGTTACCTTATCCATTGTGACAAAGTGACCAAAATAATTTCCTACCCATCTTAGGATCTTTTCATCCCAAAATTCAAGGGGCAGTCTAGGTAATCTAACCCAGACTGGGGCCAATTTACTTAGCTTTGCACTAGCATCAAAACTTGAATTCCACTTTGTCAAAACAAGACAATGTTTCCCATAATACCAGGTACCTGAGAGAATAAAATGGGTATCTTCCTCCAAAGTAAATTTGAAACAAAAGAGGCCACTGGGCATAGCAAAAACCTCCACACTACCTCTAAATTTCCATTTCTAACTTACCCATTTTTGAACCATCTCCATTGTTGGTTTGAAAGCAATGAATCTGCCAACAACACAAAGTTTGAGACTAGAAGTCACACTATCCATCAAACTATTAGGGAGGGAGATCACCAGACAATCAAAACCATGGGCAATCTTGGGATCCTCCAAATGGGCCTTAGTCCCTTCCGAATGGGCATTGGTCCTTGAGGATCCCACAAGTGCATTTTTCCAACCCATTAGGGACCCATTAGCCATCATCTAATCGCTCACTAAAGGACCACCACTAGGGCCACCACTGCCCAAGACAACAGTGTTGGTAGAAGACATCCCAATATCCCTCTTGGACCCACAACCATCCCTTGTGTCCTCCAAATCCCTACATATCACAAGCACCATTTGTAGATCCAGGCAAGGAGGAAAATTCAAGGGCTTAGGGCCCACCATAGATTCAGAATTCAAATTCAAATTTAAGCGGAAACTTGCAGAGAAAAAATTTGATTGTTACTACTTTTATCTATATGGATGTTCTCATGAATTTGATGTTATTAATTAAGTTACTAATATTTGAATTAAGTGTATAGGATAATTAGCCATGGAATTTATTAGAGAATCGATAATTGACCCTCTGTGCAAACTGCAAGACTAAGGTTGAATCCAATAAAGTGATTTGAACCTCATTGTCAAGTATTTATTTGTATTGTAATTTGAATGTGTGTTCATTTTTCTATAAATTGTGACATGTCAAATGTTATGTAAATGTAAACCTTATGGTATCACTTGACACTTGTTATATGCATGTGTGCCAATATGTCAATTTAGAGTTAGTAGAGTAACTAGTTAATCTAAGACTAATTAGTTAGTAACCTAGATTAATCTCCTCAATTAGGATTTAGTGGAAATATGACATCCTTAGTTTTTTTTAAAGATCAAATATTTCAAGCCACTTGTATAGGTCCTAAAATGATCCTAGAGGCCAAATTTAATGTAATTCAAGTGCCTAAGGGGTAAATGTATGGGTTAAGGACCTTTTTCACCCTTCTAGAACTTACTAGCAACATTTATGACCCCTAAAACATCTAATTTTCTCTTTTGTGCGAAAATTGACCATCTCCATGAGGTTAGTTAAGTTTACACTTCTCCTAAAAGGTTTTCTTGATGATAGGAAAAAGTGGGAAGACCATAGGAGGCTTAAGTAAAGTCTAGAGTTATCACCATTTTGGGTGGATGAGTTTAGAGGTTATTTAGTGGCTATTTTGAGAGTTAAAGGTTCTTCACCCATCCTCTACATTTAGAGAAGTCAAGCTTGGAAATCAAAGAGGAAGAAGGATTTAGCTCATCTCAAAACTCCATTCCCATAACCTTTGTGATGGTAGGATTCTCCATAGCCATGTTCTTCACTCATTGTTCATTCCTTGCTTATGCAAATCTCTTGCATGTGTATATTACATGTTTGTATTGTAACATGTGAGGGATGGATATTTGTGGGTTTTCTATTTGCTTTCCTTTCATGTTTTCCTTTTAGTTTTGTTGGGAAAACTGGGAAGGGTGTGTTGGCATTGCTGAACCTCAGATAGGCTCAAAGTGGCCATGTACAAGAGAAGGGCTTTAGTTAGACTCTAGGTTAGTGTAGAGTCTCTCCTAATTATGAGGAGAGGGAAAAAGTAAGGTGTTATCAGCCATAACTTGTCAATAGAAATTGATTTTATTCGAAGAAATAAGGAGAGAAAGAAATTGAAGTTTATTGTGATTTTGGTAGCCTTGGAAGAGGCATATGATTTGTGTTCATGATTGACATCTTCTACCTAGAAAATCCCACCTTCTCCCTAGTCATAGGTTGAGTGTGTCATTGTGATTGTTTTGAGTATCACCTAATCAATTACTGGTTCTCCTAGCTTAGGGTGTGGCCTCACATTGAGGCCTTGGTTGGTAGGTGAGCTCTCCATGGTTTTTCTTTATGTAATTTCATATTGCTTGGATAGTACATTGTAGTGAAACAAAACTAGATTTAGAGTCTTCTTTGTGTTCTTGAGTTTATTGTCATGGAGACTTCTCCTTGTGGTGATTCCATTGAATCTTGTTATATGCTATAAAAAAAAAGGTTAGATTTCTATTGGATCTATTGGATTTCAATATTCCTAATGTAGTTTTTATTGTAATAAGGTTAATTATGATTTTAATGTATAAAATTTTATAGTAGAAATGAGAACATGTTAAATGATTTCATTTTAAATCTATTGTAATTGATTGGCATAGGATGAATGCAGAAATATAGTTGTTTCACAATTCACTTTTTATAACCTTGGATTTTAATTTGAATGAAAATTATTGATTGTATTATAGATATTATGTTGTTAGAAGAAATTCAAATTATATTATGATTATGTTTCAATAAGAAATTGAAATCAATTTTGATGTCCAAATAATGTGGTTACTTTGGTTGCATTTAAATTTGATGTAATAAAATTATCAAAAAATGGTTAAATCCAAAAAATACATAATATAGCACATTATTAATATAATCTAAACACATGAATAAGGTCCCTAATATCACTTATCTATTTTGAAACTTTACCCACAAAATCACCTTGGAAAATTCTCACAAAAAAACAAGTTTTTGAAAAAAACCCAAAATGAGCATCTACAGGATGTTGGATAATACATGGGAACCTTTTAAATTCAAAAATGTAACATGGAATATTCCCTAGATACCTTCACCTTATTTTCAAATTATATTTTTCAATAAATTATAATATCAAAAAACTATATATACATTAGATTTGTAAATACTAAATACTTTGGATTTCCTAAACTTACCTACTTTACTTTATCCTTAACATCCCCCCTCCAAAAGTTTCCATCTAACCCCTTCCCACTTGGTTTCCAATCTTCAACACATTCATCTCCCCTCATGCCTTGGGAACCCCACACACCACCCTTACTATGAATTACATTGGTAGGCATCGAATTGGAATTCGGGGGGATAAGAGTAATGCTTTTTTTTAAATGTAGAAAAAGACACATCCTTACCATGTCCCTTATCCTCCTCACAAACCACATGTACCTTTTCCTTGGAATAACCTCCACCCCCACCCACCATTGTTGTGATTTGAATAAGTAGGATAGTGTGAAAGGCTTTGGAGGCCATCCTCTTTGCCCATGTGCACTTGGAAAGACATGGAGGAGGGAGAGAGGGCAAGGCTAGTTGGGTTAGCAATTAAGTGAAGGGAAAGGATAGTTAGGTGTTAGGTTAGTTAGAGTGTGGAATTAGTAAGAATTAATTTATTTTTTTTGTATGTGGTAATTAATTTATGATTTTAGTGTTAGTAAATAGGTGTCAATAAAAATATTTATTTTCATTTTGATATTTAAATATATTAAGGTGAAAGTACTAACAGTTAGTAATGTTAAGGGATTGTTATAAGTTTAATGTTAGAGTTTAGTTTTAAATTTAATTTTTCTTATGGGACATTTGAAATTTTAATTTTACCCTTATGATATATTATAATAATATTTAATGAAGTTGATAATTATGAACATTAGTATTTAGGTGTCATGTTAGAGTTGAGTCAAGACAGTGCTATAACTCGAAAGTTATGCTAGGTGTCTAGATCTACATTTGATTCAATATTAAACCTTGAATTAACATATGAAATGATATTATATTATTTGAAAGTAATTGAATATTGTATTTTAATGATTTTATACTTTGACTCCAAAGTTCATTTAATTCAAATTGTGAGGGTTATAGAATCAAGAGGGCATTGAAAGAACCTTAGGATGATAACCTGATAGAGATTAGGAATATGATCTAAGGATGAAAAAAATGTCATGAATTTTTTAATAAAAAAAATTTAGTGATTTCAATTAGTATAATAGTTTATTTTAATAATGGGAGATAAGGATTAAGGTATTTTATAAACTTGTCGAAGATGGAAAACTTGTTCAACTAAGAGATTGAACTAACTTATTAAAACAAATAGAAAGTGAAATAATAACCTAATGCATCTTATGAAATTTAATGGGCATAATATTTTGAAATGCTAAGTAGTCATGTAAGGTTGACCTGAAACTCACTTTTAAGCCTTTGTCAATTTTCCATAATATATTTAGTATAACATATATTAACATATTATATTAATTAACTTTAAAAAAAAAATGTTCATGTGTTTTTGCCCCAATATTTTCGGCACGACAACCTCTGACCTATTAAGGGTTAGAATGTATTGTTACAATAATTATTGGAAAGAAAAAAAAACTCAATTGAAATCTGCAAGCAACCTTTGGAAATCTCAAATAATAGGTTTATAAATGTGAGAAGCCAATTCAACAAGCAAGTTAGTTAGGAACGCACAAAGAATGAGAGAATCTTGGTCTACCATGAGGAATAGAACCCTAATCAAGTAATAAATTTATCTCAATATGATGGTATGAAAGTAACTAAATGGTGAGAAGTATGTAACATATAACATTGAATTGGTAAGATAGAAAATCTCAACTTCTAAGATAGGATTATGTGCATTTTTTTATGTTAGTAGGCTTAATGTATAAGCATGAGTGATACTTAATTATAACTACCAAGTGTATAATCTTAGACCCTAATATTGAAATTCTTGGATCAATTATAACCCTATAATATAGAGAAAGTAAAGTCATGATGAGACTATTAACCCAATATGAAATAGAAGTTCAAGTTTTAGAGGTAAGGGATAGGAGGATTACAAGCCACAAGGCATGATAGAAAAGTAATGATGACCTATACCTTGGTAAGGAGATAGTTGTAAGAGTGGATAATTAATCATTGATAGCACAAATTCAACTTGTATATTGTAGTGAATTTGGTATAATAAATATTGTGGGTAGATGCCCCTGTATGTAATTATAGTTAATTAAATATAAGGAATTGGTACCATAACTACAACCCAGAGTACAAACCTATTGTCAATAATGTCCCCATATGTTTTGATTCATCAAAAGACCCCTGTAACAAAAATAGGATGGAAGGAAACTCATTTTGGTTATCCTCACAGTTGCACATCATGTGGTATCTAGAATGGACACACCCCTTGGTACAGTAAACCCTAACCATAGGGTGATGTTCGATTATGCTATTAGTACCTAGGATCAAACACAATTTTAGCAATATGGTCTCTAAGAAACCATATAATTTCAATGCAAGGTCCATGTAATGTATTTGAAAGACCTAAGATTCCTCCTTTCTCTTAGTGACCCTAGTATGGCCACATTATGTCAATAATGTAAATTTTGTAAGCAATTAGATTTATTTCCTTATTTTGTCTGATTTCATTTTTTATTTGATAATTCTTTCCTTGATTTCCAACAATATGATGTTGGGTTTATTAGCCAAATTTATTATTGATGGTTCTATTTTGCCTCTAAGACATGCTATATTTCTTGATTAAAAGTTTACTATTGTGGCCACTCTTTGTTTCTTTTGTTTCGTACTTTTACTTTGAATGTTTCACATGTGATTTTGAATTTAAATTTTGAGGCATCTTCTTGTGAATTTTATTGGCAATGTGACATATGATAGGCCTACCAAAGAGATTCCTAACAATTAGATTAATCAGAGAAATAGCAACTGACCCTATGTGAAAACTATAAGACCAAGGTTGATTCCAATAAAGTGATTCTAACCTCATTCTCAGGTGTTTAACTTGTATCATAATTTGAATGTATGTGTATCATTTTTCATTTTTTGATGTGTTAAATTTTATCTAAAATTAAATCTTATGGTGTCACTTGAAACTCATTATGTGCATATGTGTCCTAACATGTTAATTAGGGTTTTCAATGTAACTCGTTAACCTAAGATTGATTTAGTTAGTAACCTAAATTAATTTCCCTTGATTATGGTTTAGGGGAAATGTTACATCATTAGGATTTTGGAGATAAAATATTTTAAGCCACTTGTATAAGTTAGGAATTGATCCTAGAAGCTAAATTTAATGTAATCCTAGTGCCCAAGTGATAGGGGTATGGGGTTAAGAACCTTTTTCACCCTTCTAGAACTTCCTAGCAACATGTATGACCCCTAAAATATTCCAATATTCCTTTGTTGTGAAAATGGATCATCTCCAAGAGCTTATCCAAGTTTACACTCTTGCTAAGAGGTTCCCTTTATGGTAGGGGCAAGTGGGAAGACCATAGGAGGCTTAAAGTCAAGATTTGGAGTTATTTTTATTTTGGGTAGATAAGTGTAGAAACTATTTAGTGTTCATTTTGAAGAGATGGGGGTTGTTCACCCATTCTCTACATTTAGAGAAGTCAAGTTTGGAATTGCAAGAAGGGGAGGATTTAGCTCATCTCAAAACTCACTCTTGCCATAACCTTTGTGAAGGTAGGTTCTCCATTTTCATGGTTAAGTTTATTTGTTTATTGTTTGTATGTATAAATATTGTAGTATGTTTGTGTTTTCTATCATGTGAGGAATGGGTATTGTGGATTTTTACTTGCTTCATTTCATGTTTTTTTCTCTTTATTTTGTTGGGAAAACTATGATGGGAGTGTTGGCATTACTTACCCTCGGATAGGCTAGAAGTGGCCATGAATGAGAGAAGGGTTTAGTTGGACTCTAGGTTAGTGAAAAGTCTCTTCTCATGTTGAGAAGTGGGAGGAAGCAAGGTGATATGGAACCTTACTTTTCAATGCAAAAATAAGTTTGTTTGGGGAAATAAGGAGAGAAAGAAATTAAAGTTTATGTGATTTGGTAGCCTTGGAAGAGGCATATGATTTTTGTTCTTCATTGACTTCTCCTACTTGGAAAAATCCACTTCCTCCCTAGTCATAGGTTCAATATGAAACCTGTTGTGCATACCTTTGATGGGAATGGTAACTTTAGTTATATCATTTTGTTTGGATTCTTAATGTCACCTAGTCGGTTACAAGTCCTCCTAGCTCAATGGGTGGCTTTTCGGGGTGTAGGATGGGAGGTGAGATCTCCATGGTTGTTCTTGTGTTTTAAAAATTTCTTGGATAGCTCCTTATGATGTAGCATCCTAGAAATTGGAACCTTGCTAGTGTTCCTTCAATCTTGTTGGAGACTTCTCCTTTTGATGATTTTCAGTGTATCTTGTTAACTTTTTCTAAAAAGAAATTTGTAACTCTGTTAAGACCTATTGGATTTAAATTTCATGATGTAGATGTTATGGTAATATAAATAATTATTATCCTTATGTATAAATTGGATAGTGGAAAAGAGAAGATGATAAATATATTTCATTGCAAATCTCTTGTAATTGCTTGGAATTGTATGAATATAGTACTCATAGTTATTTCAAAATTCAACTTCTAGAAAACTTGGATTTTAATTCTAAATGCTAGATGATTGATTTAATTATAGATATGTTGATGCATGAAGATATCAAAATTAGATTATGGGTAAATTTCCTTATGTTAGTAAAATCAAATTTTATGTTCAAATGATATGGTTTCTATAGTTGCATTTAAATTTGTCAAATATATATAATGGATTTATCAAAATGTAGTTAAATAAAAAGAAAAAAAGGACTTAAGCTAGAACACAACTAACATAATCTAAACACATTAACAGAGCCTCTAATATCACCTACCTAAGTCGAAACATTACCAATTAAACCATTGGAATTCCCCCTTAAAGTTTCTCACAAAAAACTAAGTTTCAAAAAAAATTTCCCAAATGAGCATCTAAAGGATGTTGGCTAATGTATGGAAAACTTTTAATTCCCAATTTTGCAACAAAGAATATTCTTCAAATATTCTTCTCATAAAGAAACATAATATCATTTTTGTGTTGGTTTGTGGTGACCAATCAGGGAAGTTATGTACATACTTCATAATTTGTTGGGGTTCAAAAAAAAATTGGCCCTATTTTACCCAGATTTTAGGCCAACATGTAATAGTTAATTATAACCCTAAAGTGGAAAAAATACTTGGATAAAAGAGCCTAGGGTTACTGATTTTCATAAGATGTGTGATTCAAAAATTACTTCTTGTGATGGTATTGAGTTGTAAAGGATTACAAAATGTAATCAGGTTGTAATTGTTGGATCATAATAATATTGGACTTGTTGTTTGGTGGACATAGCCCAGGGATTGGGTGAACCATGTTAAATCTTGGTGTCTTGTGTTCTCTTCTGTGTGATTCAATATTTTTTGATGTTATTTATATTTTCATGTAATTTTTATTTATTTCTATGGTGTAATCCTAACAAGTGGGATCAAAGTGAGTTTGTTTTTCAGTTATCCTCTGCAAAAAAGTATCACAGTTCAGTGGGAGTCTCATGGTTGAGTGGGAGCGATGGAAGATGAGTGTAACATAAACGTTGAAAAGTTTAATGGTGAGAACTTTCACTTATGGAAGATGCAAATAGAAGACTATCTTTATCAGAAGGATTTATGGAATTCATTCGAAGGAAAATCCAAGAAATAAGGAACTATAATAGATGAGGATTGGGAGATTTTAGAGCAAAAGACACTTGGAAGTATTCAGTTATGCATGGAACCATTAATGACATTTGACATTACAAAAGTGAAGATGATCGAAAAGTTGATGAAAACCCTAGCGAAGTTGTATGAAAAGCCCTCCACTTGAAATAAAGTATTTCTAATGAAGCGTTTATTTAATATGATGATGGTAGAAGTTGGATCTATGGAAGATCATTTAAATGAATTTAATAGTATTAATAGTAAATTATCTTTTTTGGGTATTAATTTTGATGAAGAAATTAGGGCTCTCTTGATTTTGTGTTCTTTGCCTAAAAGTTGGAATGGCTTGGTAATGGCTATGAGTAATTCTAATTTTGGATCTAATACCCTAAAATATGATGATGTGATTGGTATTATTTTGAGTAAGAAAACTCATAGGAAAACCTCAAGTGAATCTACATCAAGAAATTTTTTGAACACAAAAAGAAGAGGTATAACTACTAAGAGAGGAAATTATTCTGGAATTATTGGAAATCAAGATGAAAGTCGAAGGGAAAGAGATCTCAATCCAAAGGACCAAGAGATTGCTAGTACTATGGTAAACCAAGGCATAAGAAAAAATATTATTGAACTCGAAAGAACAATGAAGGAGATAAACCAAAAGGGAACTGTTGTGGTATTCACAACACATGCCCCATTCCTCACTAGGAATGGGAACCCCCTACTTTTTTTTGACTCCCAAACTTGAAATTCGAGAGTCAAAAAAGAGAAAATTTGTTTATAAGTTGCGTCAAAATTTTGAAAAAACACAAAAAAATCAAAAAGGTTGAAAAAATAAAAAACATTAGAAAAATTCAAAAGGCTCAAAAAAATTCTCTCACCCTCCCACACATGTGTGCATCAAGGCATGACGCGCGTGAGGGTAGGAGGGTTATAAAACTCTCCCTCCCCTCCTCCTTCCTCATTTTTTCTTTTCGAAGTGAAGAGGAGGAGAGATTAAGACCCCTCACCCCCCCGTGCATTAGACATCCCATGTCACGCCACCTTCAAGCTCTTGCGTGTTGCACACCCTCGAGTGTGTATGCATCATGCTACCCTTAGGAGGGCATGTGTAGCACCACCCTCAAACATGCATGCTGCATTGCCTTTGGGTGCATGTGTGCTGCATTGCCTCCGGGTGCATGCGTCTGCACTACCCTTGGGAGGGCACGTGTAGCACTGCCTTCAGGTGCACATGCACAACGCTATCCTTGGGAGCGTGCATGTAGCACCACCCTTGGGTGCACGCACCGCACTACCTTTGGGCACACATGTGTTGCATTGCCCTTGGGTGCTCTCTCTTTTTTTTAGTTTTATTTTATTTTATTTTTGTTAAAAAAAAATTTGAAAAAAAAGAATAATAATAAAACAAGTTGTTAGATAAAAATGAATAAGTCCCCAAGGGGGACATTTTTTTTGCTATCTGATGACAGATCATATTTTCTTTCTCATGATGTGCAGTAACATAATCAGATGGCGTCCACATTTGGGTCAGCAATGAAACTAGTTGTTTACAAATTTCAAGGCATGACACCAAAATCAAGATTACATGATGAGTACGCTGAGATCAAAGATATTGACCTTAGACACACAAACTTAGGAGAATTCCTAAGAGTATGCAACAATCTAACACAAAGGTCAACCTTGGTGTCTACATTGATCTATTCCAAATTAGTGAATGTAGCATCACATCCAATGTTGATATAGTTAGCTGAGTTGATCATGACCCTATCTCAGCATTTTGTTCCTAATGAAAGGGTAGTCAAGAGCGTTACTAGGGAAGTGGTTTTGGATCTATGACTTGATAACATTGAGTGAGTATTCCATCTTCCTAGAGCCAATCAATTCATTTGACTCTCCTACGAAGCAGTTGAAATATGGTATAAGGATCATCACCAAGAGGCCATCAGCATCATATATTCCTTGTACTTCATTGAGAAGCCACCTTGGGGAAAGACAATTAGCAAAGTGGATATGACTCAAGGATACATGAAGGATGATATTAGATACTCCATCATTCTTTTGAGCAAAGTCATGGCTTACCTGCAGTAGGTCATCTCACTATATTCATGGTCAACTTCATTGAGACTATTAGGCATGCAAAGATACCACTAGATTGGGCCACCATGCTAAGTGAAAACTTGTGTGATTAGTTGAGGATAGTAAACGATAAGAAGAATTTTTATATGACTTCTTACATGGTGTATCTACTTGTAGTAAGGGCAACCAACTATCTCAGGTTGTACAAGAAAGGTAGTATGCAGGACCCCAATTCTTGGCCATACATAGTCTATCCTTAGTTGGTGAAGAAGAAGCTCTCACCATAGAGCAAGGAGTACATAATTGTAAATGATGCCTTCATCTTTCCCATCATTTGATTCATTGAGGGAGACTATGGGAAGAGACTATTCGATGAAGCCAAGGCACATATCATAGCTCTCAGAGCATAATTCATCCAATTCAGGATATTTACATAGATTCAAGTAGGTGGTGCATCTATCAATCCACGGAAACTCCCAAGGTACCCAAGTGTTAAGTTGGCCCTAGTGGAAATATCCTAGAAAATTGAGTCAGCTTATGAGAGGATCAAAAGACAATGGAGACCTTGTTGGGATTGCCCTTTTGTAGTAGGAGCATATCAGGTGAAGAGAAAGCAAGATATCCTGACTTTTGAGTGGGAATTGGAGAACTACCCTCTTGAAGAGTATAATTCTCCTTGGCCATTCTTTGACAATGTTGGTAAAGTGGAAAACCTGGCAGGAAAGGAGTTCTATCATGAGGATGCCATTGAAGATCATTGGATGAATGCCACAAATGACTACGATGTCCACATTAGAGACTATTGTAGGATGACTTTGTATCTAGTAGAAAAGGCTCTCCATTTGACCATCCCTAATGAGATAAGGCTATAGGACTCCAAGGAACTATTGGATCCCCTATTCAATACAAATAAAGTTTGTGAGAGACCCATTCTGAATGCAGAAGTTGATAGAGAGGAAGGAGGTGATATTAATCATTGAGCGAGACATGTCATTTGAATGACAAAGATTTGGATTAAGAAACCCTTTCCACTTGATCCAATTTTGAATACATTGATCTTCCATGCACATACTCACCCAAAAAGGGGTAAAGGGAGGAAAGTCACAGTTCTTATCTTTGTGCTCTAGTCGCCTATTAGGCCAAAGATAGTCTACCAGCTTGATCGCCCAATAGGATACTCCCACCCTTTGGAGAGGAAGGGAAAGAGGAAGAGAGCCTCTCCTTAGAGGATTTAGATGAAGCATGTTGAAGAATAGGTCTCCTCCCAGCAATCAGAATTGATTCCGCAAGAGCCCTAGGATGGTGGAGTTTCTCATATCTAGGTTGAATTTCCATTGCCTCCTATTTTGCCAAGTCAAAGAGAAGAGGGAGAAATTCCAAAGACCTCCATTCCTATGGTGCATGAAGAGCCTACTTCTCCTATTTTTCTACAAAAACAAAAGAGGATCAAGGTTAGAATGAACAAGAGGCAAAAATTCTATAAAAGATTAGTGCCTAATCCATCTATTCCTGAGACTATTCCAGAGGAAGAATCAGATGAGGAAGAAATGGAATTAGATGAGGAGGAAGAACAAGTACCCTTACAAAGGAGAACTCAGTTGGAAAAAGCCATAGAATTAGAGAGAAGGAAGAGTGCCAGGAGTACCCCACCACCCACCCAAGAAAAACTTGTAGAAATCTCTTCTTCATAAGATGAAGTGTAGCGATGGGTGAATGAGCAAAGGTAACAAGGTGAAGATGTTCTCTCCATCCCAGATTTTGATTTCATGCTTGTGGGTATAGAGTTAGTTGGAGATAAGATCGGAGACACCCCTACAGGTGAACTTCAATAGCAAGACCGGATGTAGATGCCACCAAAAACATAAGGTCCTCATCTCACTCCTTCATCTCCACCATAGGTCACGATGGTAGATAAGGGTTCAATCACTCCTCCACCTCCAAGTTTAGAAGAGGAACATGTTAAAAAAGAACCATCATTACAAGAACAACCTAAACCAAGGGCTACTGATGAAACATCAAAAGAGGCACAGATGGTAGAATATGTGCAACAACCTTCTTAGGAAGTTGAGGATCAAACTACAGGATCTATAGAGACTGAGACTACAAAAGAAGAGTCCTCAGAGTAGGAGACTTTGAGCAAGAGTAATAAAGGGAAGTAGGTAGTTCAACACATCCCTTCATCATCTAGAGCCAAGGTTGTAGAGAGACATATCCCAAGATGGTTTTGAAAAGAAATAACGAGAAGTGCCAAGCATCAATTTTGTGCTTCAAAGGATGACATTTGTGATATTGTAGAGATTTTGAACAAGCCTAAGTCTCCATTACATGATGCAACACCATTTGCATTTATCACTTCCATACAGAACCAGGAGTTATTTGCACAAGTGGCTCAGCCTCCCAAAGGTACAAATGGAGATGCTATTAGTCTTGAGGACTATGAAGTGAAAGATATTATGTTGGGAAAGCCTACATGGGATACATCCTGAAAAATGATGACTATGGGAATCAGAAAGGTTCTTAGGCATATGGAACAGGATGAGATTGAAATCAGAACACTTCATAGGCAAGTTGAGATCCTAAAGGGATATCTAGCTGAAGTTATTGGTCCTCTTGATCCTGAACACCCCGAGGAGACTTTGAATACTATTCTTAGAGAATGGGAAAGTGTATGGCTCAATCCATTTTTGAAAGCTTGTCAAGAATGGTGGGACAACCTTGAGGATAAATGTGTCACAATAATAATAGGAAGTTTGAAGTTGCTACATTCTACACAAGAGAATGTGGATAAGATCGTGGTAATTTTAAGACAGGACTTCAGTATCATGGATGAGGTACGGGCATGGAGCAAAGATTTGCAAACTCTACAAGCCATAAAAAGCCAAAGGTATCATATTCTGATTGATGTATATACTGAAGAAGATTTAGACATGATAGATGATTGGATAGAGAAGATTTCCAATGGAAATAAAGTGATGGAAACATTTCTTTTTGAGATACATAGGCTCAAGGACCAAGCCTGAGGGAGAATTTTGGAAGAAAAAAAGTTGTATAGTGATGCATGCTTGGACATTTTTGAAGATGAAGAATGAGAGAAGTTGTTACTAGTTGAGGTAGTCATGGAAAATTTCAAGAAGACTTTAGAGGAAGAATCCAATGATGAATACATTAGACAAGCCTTCAAGACAGAGGAAGCACTGTTAGAGTTGGACACCAAACTCTACAATTCAAAGGTGTTCCAATAGTTGAGAGCCAGTTCCAAAAATAGGACTTCCCATGCATCAAGAATGCATTTTGATGGCAACTTAACTCTGGCACATGTCTAGTGAAGGGCTAGCTTCTATTTTTGGCACCTCCATGCACTTCCACTTTGACTAATGGCTTCTTCCTACTTTCTCTCTCATGCTTTCATTGTTTTTGACATGTAAAGGGCTCATGCATCCAATTAATGAATAAAATATGGATGGAGTCCCTCTAAGCACCAGTTAGATTGATAGTTTGTATATATTTAGTTTGTTTTAATGTTTTAAAAAGCATTTTATTGCATCAAGATATCTCTCACTCTTAACACAAATTGAGGAGACGATTTCTTATTTATACCCCATTGTAAAATATAACAAGGGCTATCATTATTATGCAATAAAATTATGCTTTTGGTGCTCACATTTGGAGTGTAGTAATTCTTGCCTGAATGTGTCATATTTTTGTGAATTCTATTCATTAGATTGTGATTGAGCCAAAGGTTTATTGTGTTGTTTCTAGTTGTGTGATCTTTTAGTTCTGGTGTTTGCTATAGATATATGAATTCTGCTAACATAATGAGCTTGAGAAGAGATCACCTAATTATGTCTACATAGCTTTTTGTCTCACATGAGCACACTTTCCATGGCCTTGTGATTTGATGAAAATTGGAACATTATTTGATTTGTTAAAGATTCTCATCGACGATTGCATCAATGGATTCTAGGAAGCAATGCTCCTATTTTCATTGGTTTCCTATCGATTTCTTTGAAGGTTTAACTCACAACGTATTTTGTTCTATAGCTAATGTCTATTTAGGAATTTTAATTTCAAGTTATTTCAATTTCATGTTACTTTCTTTCAGTTTTATTATTTTCTTTACTAACCCCCTATTAGAACATGACCTCATAGTAGTTGCATTGTTAGAATTGCATTCATTGAAAAATAGAAAAATAGAAAAATATTGTTCTTTTGGAGTGATATTTTGAGACAACGAATAGATTTACTTCGATTTTAAGATAAAAGAGTTTTTTTAAGAACTAGCAAAGGCCTCCTTGTGAACATTCACATTTATCTTCTACTAAGTGGATTTTGGCATGTCACAAGACAAATACTGAACCTTGGAGCAGATCCTTAAAAAGATTTTCTTTTCAAGAGAGGAATTACGCAATGGATTCCTGCTATTGACCTCATGAAAAATGAATGCCCCATAGAAGAATGAGGTCCAAAAACTAAAGAACATACTCCCAGAAATGAGGAACTTTTGACAAAGTTTTGAGATTTTTTGCACCCTTACAGTAAACTACATTCCATACAAGCGCAAAAATTACTTCTAAATTTTTCAAAAATTTAGGTATGCAGTTACACAACTTAGTAGGTCTGCAGTTCTACAGCTTCATAAGTCTATAGGTTTGTAGATCCACAGGTCTACAAATATGCAAAACTTTGTGGTGCGTAAAATCTAAAACACTGGGAAAGTGTACTTCCATAGAGGTGCACTTTTCTCCAAATTTGATGCAAGCTAGAGGATATTGATCTGAAATCCCCATTTCAATGAGCATTGAGATCTACACCAATTACACACAAATTTCTTGAGCTTACCCACTTCTGTAAACCATGTAGTGATAAGGGAACATCCTAAGTTCAACCACTCCCTCTCAAACTTTCATCATCTTCTTCAATTCCACCTCCACTCCAACCACCTGGTGAACCACCACATACTTTGATAGCTACTCCCCAACAACCACCGTTAGGTCCACCAAACCCTCCAATGTCCTTTTTTGCGAATGTTGTAGACTCACCAATAAACTTGAGAGGTGCACTCCATGACCTCCCCAAGAATCCCAAGAAGTTTTTCCCAAGATTCATCTATGGTGAAACATGAATTATCGAGGATCATGTCAAATTTTTCAAAGAAATTTGTAACCGAAAGCAAGTGGCCAATGAGGATGTGGTTCTTCATCTATCTCCCTACTCTTTGGGAGAAATTAGCTTCAATTGGTACATCAATTTTCCACCTGGATGCATTGGAGATTGGGATACATTCAAAAAATTGTTTTTGGAACAATTCAAAACATTCATCAATTTGGTTGTGATATATCAAAAATTCATATCAATCAAAAGGGACCCAACTGAGATAGTGTCGCACTTCAACCACCGCTTTCATATGGCCTACCAAAAATTGGAAATGCCATACACAATGCCAATTGAAACCACCATTCAAATTTATTTGAATGCTATGGACCCTCTTACTATGATATTTCTAAGAAGTTTTCTTGTAGCAAATATTGACACATTGGACAAAGTCTTTGCAGAAGTGATCACGTTCACAATGCAAGCCAATCCTAATGGAGGAGGAATGATGCTTCCAACACAAGCAGTCCCTATGATGCCAGCATACCCCATGGGAGCACCCATTGGGCCTAGCTAGTTCATACCAATGAACCTAGTTCCATTGTAGTAGGCACCCACTCCACAAACTCAAGCGATAATATGAGCCTCCAAAAATAGCTTTCTTTTAATAGGAAGCGACGGTTCCTGTGGAAGTAGATAACAATCTTCTTTTAGAAGTTGGTCAAATGAAGAAGACCATGTCACAAATGAATAATGAGCTGATACATCTTAGATTGTCACAATGAAAAAATAATAACTTCCAAAGAAATAATGCCAGCCCCTACAACAACAATTTTGGTTAGAATTACAATAGGAACTTCAACAATAATAGTAACAACAATGCAGGAAACAATGGCAGAGGAAACAACTTCAATTCTCCTAATCGTAACAATGTATTCCAAATGAAAAACTAACAATGGAACACTTAAACTAATAATAGAAGCATTCCTACTAATGACAACAACAACAACTTTCAATATGCTTATATCAATCAGTATGATGATAGCCAAAATATTCATAGCAATGATGGTTTGTACTACAATGGTAATCAGGAGGTGAATCAAAAATCACAAGCGAATGAAAATCCTCCTCTTGTTCAATTCAATGTGATGCTATTGGAATATTATGATTCTACATAGAATACACAAGTGGAATAACAAGCAAGTGGGGAATTCTTATTCCCGTTTAGTCAAGAACCCAATCTTAAACATGACGAGATGTTTGCCTTTAAGATTGACAATCAGAATACATACAATCTCAAAAATAGAAAGGATCCCTTGATAGATGGGATTCCTCCAAGTTTACAACCAACTCCACCTGATCCTAGAGCAAGTAACAATTTTCCATAGGTGAAACTAGTGCAGGGAGGACAACAGTATCAAAATTAGGTGAACATACCAACAATACTAAAGAACCTTGCTTGGTCTACTAAAAAGTACAATGTAGTAGAAGATCTAAAGAAAACTAAAGCCAATATGTCTATGTTCAACATGTTGCAAAATTATCCACAATAAAGAGAAGTGCTCATGAAGACATTGGATAATACAAAAGTTTTCGAAAATATTAATGTTGTCTCTCAAAAGATGGTGCCACAACAAGTAAATGTTGCAGAAATGATGCCCCCTATGTTGAAGGACAAATTTGAGGTACCCTCATTTTTGCTGAGCATAAGGATATATGGGAAGAATCTTCACAATTTCCTCATTGATTTAGGAGCTTCATGTAGTGTAATTCCATTATCAATAGCCCAAAGGCTAAGAGTTAGTCCTCAACCCTCTAATCGAGTGGTGATACAATTGGATAAAATAGAGGTAAAAGTCATTGGAGTATTGAAAGATGTGCAGATATAGTTAACGGTTGATCCTTGGATCTAGGATAATATTGACATACATGTGGTTGATATCCCAAAGACATATGGATTACTTCTAAGCAGAGAATGGATAAAATTTCGTAGAGGATGGTTACCTATGGACTTCACCCAATTGTGGTTGCCATGGAAAGGATTGAACAATCAAATCAAGATAGATGCTGAGCCCAAATTGAAAAAAATGATTACAGATTACAATGCCCCGAATGAGATAACATTCTTACAATTGGATTTGGGTTCATACAAAGTGATGGTATTGAATATGGTTCCAAAAAATACTGCTCACGATCAAAAGGAAGAACCTAAGGTGCTGGTACCCAAAAGTGAAATTGTGACATAGTTCATAGAAAGTATGGTGACTAATTTACAATGTTTAGGAGAAGAAGCTAATCCCAACATCCTCCTTCTTCCAAGATTTTTTCATTTGCACAAAGTTAGTCACTCTAAATTTGAATGTTCATCATGTCAAGAAGTAGCTACAAAGTTATTGACCCACATGATGGAAAACAAGGATACAAAGACCTCAACAGATGAACTCACAAAAAGTCAAGATTCAGTGAATTCATCCAACCTTGTTGAAAAGATCGAAGAAGAAAGTGAAGATCTAAATGTATTGTATAGTGATACCTCTTCAAATGGTGGAGGTTTGTCTTCTCCTCCTCCAAGGATGATTAAAGTTCAAAGAAGAAGATGATATGTGAAAGGTAAAGGATGGACTTCAATAGTCATTCATCCTAAACCTAAATTTGAGGAAATCAAAGAGCTAATAGGGGAAATTTAGGATAAACAAAAAAAACACACATGTCCTCTATCTACAGTTTATGAAGGGGACTCATCAAGTCCTGTGCAAGGAAAGTTACAATGGGTTCGTAAGAAACAATCAATCAAGGCTCAAGTGAAAAAGAAATTAAGGATGAATAAGCATAAAGTTAGAAAACCCAAGGAAGATAAAATTTGAACACTCTGATTTGATGGTTCTAGTTGAAAGATGGGAGTCAGTGCTGGTATCAAATTAATCAACCCAAAAGGTAGATCTTTCTATGCCACATATCAATTGCAATTTCAAATGTACCAACAATGGTGTAGAATATGAAGCATTAATCTGAGGACTCCTCTTTGCACTCAAAAAGGGAGTCACAACTCTTAAAATTGAGGGGGATTCCCAATTGGTCATACGAAAAGTAAAATCCATATATTATTGCAATGACAAAAGATTACTTTCTTATAGGAAAAGGGTATGGGACATATTGGATGACTTTGAGGCCTTAAACATCAAATCCTTTCCAAGGAGAAAGAACATGGTAGCAGATGCTCTTGCCATCTCAGCTAGTGCATTGTAACTAGTTGAAAGAACCAAGTTGAAAAGATTTTCAATAGAATTGGTTGTCGTTCCCTCCATTCTTGGCAATATCACCAACTTTCAAGTCTTTGAGGATGATCAACATATACTCAAGTTTAACATGTGTAGTCACCATTTTCAAGGGCAAGAAATTGATGATACACCAGATGATAGACCTGAAGATGATGGACTTGAAGATGAAGATGGGATTCTAAATTTAAAAACTAACACTATTCTAAAATGGATGGTTGAACTTGAACGCATCTTTGATCGTGATGAATCTAAACTCAATAGAAGGGAAACTAAAGAAAAGGGAATCAAGGAATGTGATTCATACAATTTGGGTACTCATGAAGAACCAAGAATGGTACATATAGGAAAAGTGTGTACCTCACAAGAAAGGGAGAAAATGCTCAAATTACTCACTGAGTATAAGGATGTCATTTCCTAGAGCTATGAAGAGTTGAAGACTTATGATCCTATGATTATCACACATGACATCCCGCTGAAATCTGATGCAAAGCCATTTTGACAAAGATAGAGACTAGTAAATCTGATCATAAAACCACTAATTATGAAATAAGTAAATAAATTACTAGATGCTAAGATCATATTTCCTATCCATCATTCCACATGGGTGGAAAATTTGGTTCCTGTGTAGAAGAAGACCAGAGAGATTCATCTTTGTGTTGACTTTCGTAACTTGAATCTAGCATCTCAGAAGGATAACTATCCTCTACCCTCACTAGATGAGGTATTGCAAATTGTTAATGGTTCAAAGATGATGTCACTCTTAGATGGTTATTTGGGATATAATTAGGTGATGGTTGATGAAGAAGATAGGCTAAAGATTGCTTTCATGACCAAGTGGGGAATGTTTGCTTACAGAAGGATGCCTTCTGAATTGATTAATGTGGGAGCTACATTTCAATGAGCAATGGATGAAGCTTTCAAAGGATTGATAAATAGGTGTATAGTCATCTATATGGATGACTTGACTATCTTTTCAAAAATTAAAGTACCCATATTGCTGATCTAAAGAATGTATTCAATAGATGTCATTAATAAAACATATCCCTCAATCCCAAGAAATGTTCATTTGGTGTTACTAAAGGAAAGCTCCTAGGTCATGTCGTTTCTAAAGCTAGAATCTCCATTGATCTAGATAGAGTTGAGTCTATTTTGAAGTTAGCACCTCCACACAGTCAGAAGGAATTGAAATCTTTCTTTGGAAAGATAAACTTTGTGCAAAAATTCATAAGTGGATTTGTGGAGATAGTTTGCCTCCTCAATGATTTACTCAAAAAGGGGGCTAAGACAGAATGGGTACCCAAAATAAAGAAATCTTTCAAAGATATTAAGGTTTCCATTTCCAAGGCCCCAGTTTTGGTAAGTCCATATTACGAGTTACCTTTCAAGATCTATTCCTTCGCTTTCGAACACTCTTGCGCAGGGATCCTGACACAAAAAAGAGAGAAGGAAGATGAGTGACCAATTTCTTTAATGAGTTTTCATTTGAAGAATGTAGAGTTGAAATATTCAAACCTTGATAAATAGTCCTTTGCATTGATCAAGGCAGTAAAGAAGTTCCATCACTACATACTTTGAAGTAAGGTGTATGCAATTGTATCTAATCTAGTAGTAAAGACACTTTTGATGCAAAATGAACTTGGTGAAAGGAGGTGAAAGTGTATGGCCATACTTCAAGAATTTGATCTCAAAATTCAATGTATGAGATTAGTCAAAGGTCAAGGGCTATCAAAAATGATAGCTAATAACCAAGATGGAAATGAAAAGGAATTCAAGTTCAATGATGAAATGGATGAAGATGATCAAAAGAATATGGTTGTATCACAAGTTGATATCAACCAAGGTGTGATGATAGATGTGTGGTACCAAGACATTGTGTATTATCTCTTACAAAACCAATGCCCCAAATGGATGAATAGTTCACAACATAGGGGAATTAAGATGAAATGTGACTCTTACATGTTACTTGATAACAAGTTGTATAAAAGAAACTATGAAGGGATCTATATGAAATTCTTAGGATGTGAATAAGCTAAGGATGTCTTGGAACATTTCCATGACAAGTATGGTGCATGACATGGTTTAGCAAAAGCAACAACTCACATGATTCTGAGATCAGGTTTTTTTGGCCATCAATATTCAAGGATACTTTTGAGCACATGCATTCTTTTCATATATGCCAAACTAGTGCTAACAAAGAGAGGCACCCAATGATGCCATTACAACTAGTGTATGAGGTGCACCCCTTCGTAAAGTGGGGACTGGATTTCATTGGTCCAGACAATCCATTGTCATCAACTAGACATGTATTCATCCTTACAGCTACAAATTATTGTACATGATGGGCGGAGGCAAAGACATTCAGAAAGTGCACTACTAAGGTGGTGACCGACTTTTTGGAAGAACACATTGTTACCAGATTTGGAATGTCATTCGTCCTTGTGTGTGATAATAGGTTCACATTTGCATCTACATTCCTAACCCAATGGGCATTTGAAGACAAAGTCATCATCAAGTTTTCCTCAAATTACTACCTGCAAGGAAATGGGGTAGTGGAGTCTACAAACAAGAACTTGATCACTATGATAAAATAATTATTGAAGGAGAATCCTAGGGATAAAGTCATCATCAAGTTTTCCTCAAATTACTACTTGCAAGGAAATGGGTTAGTAGAGTCTACAAACAAGAACCTGATCACTATGATAAAACAATTATTGAAGGAGAATCCTAGGGATTGGTATACACAACTGAAATATGCCTTGTCAACAGATTGAGTGAGAGTCAAAAATGCCTTGGAGAATTCTCCATATTTCCTTGTTTATGGACAAGAACCAGTATTCCCACTCAATCTCAGAGTTCTGGATTTGAAATTCATGAGTGGGTATACTAAAGATGCTAATAAAGTTCAAATAAGATTGATGAATCTCATAGAAATGGATGAGAAACTAACAACTGCATTAGAGAACATGGCTAAACATCAAGCGGTTGTAAAAAGATGGTTCAACAAGAGGGCCACAATCAAATCATTCAAGATTTTCAACCTTGTTCTACTTTGGCATAAGGTGAAAGAAAAGCTGGGTAGTCATACCAAGCTTCAATGCTTGTGGACAGACCCTTATCAAATCACAAAAATTTTGGGAGAAAAGACTTTTAGGCTCAGTTCCTTACAAGGGGAATTTCTCCCCTTGCCCATAAATGGGTAGTTTCTAAAGCATTATTTTGAAGCCTAAAACACAAAAAAACAAAAAAAACAAAAAATTAGTTAGATTTCATTTTTGCATTTAGTTTAGATCTTCATTCCTGTAAGTGTGTTTATTTTCACAAGTGTGTTTGTTTTCATGTTGTGTGTTTTCTTTCAATCGTGTGTTTCTTTTTTTAAAGTTGTGTCAGTCTTGGGGGTAAGGTGTACTTGAGATTTTCTCTTAAGATTTCACTAACCACTTCTTGGTCCCAATTTTAGGAAGAGGTATTTCTTTCTCAAATCATTTAGATGATTGTGTGTCATATACCAACCAAGCAACGAATATTTCTTGTGGAAATAGGAGACTCTCAATTTGGAAATCAGAGGCCTAGACCACCAAATTCTCAACACTTTACAAATTTAAAGATTTGATTGTTTTAGGTGTTGTTGATTTGAAGTCAAAAATGGTGAGAGATGATCCAAATTTTAACTAAGTTCAAATAGGAAGGGTCTCCTCGAGAGGTTACTAAGATGATTCATTTGGCGTGAGAGTTTTCTTAAAAGTTCTAAAAGAGGAATGCAAGGGATGTTCATAAGAGATCGAATCTAAGAATCAACACCGATGTTCTGACTACATAGTTTAAGCATAGTCAGGATACAAAAAAAAAAGGAGGAAAAAAATAAATAAAGAGAGAGACTAATACATTGCTAAGATTGAAGGATTCCAAAGATCTAAAATGGCAAAAGATATGCTCTCAAAATGGAGTATCTTGTGTTAAAAGTAACATTCTATCAAATATAACATTGTGAATGACATGGAGTGATTATTCAAAAAGCCAAAAATTCAAAAGAACGTGGCATCCCGCCAAGAGCCCTTGAACTGATTCTCTCATCTGGTCAAGTAATTGATTGATAAAAAGCCTTCATGGAGATCCCGAATGAATGAGCTGGGAGGAGTGGAAGATTGTCTCAAGTTGTTAGAAAAATTTGATTGGCTATATCCTATGTCAAAAGGAAATGAATACACAATGCACACACTAAGTTGGAAGGTTTCAAGTTCTGATATTTTGATTGAAGAGTCATCCAAAGAACGCTCGAGATGTTCAAAGTCTGGTTGGTGTTTGACACACGTTTGAGCAATTTTTGTTGATTAAGAAATGTCTTGGTCATTTCTTCCTTTTTTTAGGGCTATTTTTTGTGGTATTCACAACACATGCCCCATTCCTCACCATGAATGGGGACCCCCTACTTTTTTTTGACTCCCAAACTCGAAGTTCGAGAGTCAAAAAAGAGAAAATTTGTTTATAAGTTGCGTCAAAAATTTGAAAAAACACAAAAAAATAAAAAAGGTTGAAAAAATCACAAGGAAGAAAATTTAAAAAAATTAAAAACATTAGAAAAATAGAAAAGGTTCCAAAAAAATTATATCTCTCACCCTCCCACACGTGTGCGCATCGAGGCGCAGCACGCATGAGGGGAGGAGGGTTATAAAACCCTCCCTCCCCTACTCCTTCCTCATTTTTCTTTTTGAAGTGAAGAGGAGGAGAGGGTAAGACCCCTCACCCCCACATGCATTAGACATCCCATGCCATGCCACCTTCGGGCACGCACGCACTGCGTTGCCATTAGGTGGGCGGGTGTAGCGTCACCCTCAGGTGCATGCACGCCATGCTACCCTTGGGAGGGCACATGTAGCACTGCCCTTGGGCGCATGTGCCATGCTACTTTTAGCCACACATGCACCACGCTACCCTTGGGAGGGTGCATGTAGCACTATCCTTAGGTGCGCATGCATAGCACTGCCCTTGGGAGGGTGCGTGCAATTCCACCCTCGGGCACATGTGCGCCATGCTGCCCTTGGGTGCTCTCTCTCTTTTTTAGTTTAGTCTTATTTGATTTTTGTTAAAAAAACTTAAACAATTAAAAATAATAAATAATAAAACAAATTTTTGGATTAAAAATGAATAAGGCCCCAAGGGGGACTTTTTTTTGCTTCTATTTTTTTCACTTGCATCTTTTTTACTATCCGATGACTGATCATATTTTCTTTCTCGTGATGTGTAGGTAACATAATTAGATGGTGTCCACATCTAGGTCAGTAGTGAAACTAGTTGTTTACAAATTTTAAGGCATGACCCCAAAATCAAGATTACATGATGAGTACACTGAGATCAAAGATACTGACCTCAGACACATAGACTTAGGAGAATTCCTGAGAGTATACAACAATCTAACACAAAGGTCAACCTTGGTGTCCACATTGATCTATTCCAAATTAGTGAATGCAATGTCACATCTTTTGTCGATACAGTCAGCTGAGTTGATCATGAACCTATCTTGGCATTTTTTTCCTGATGAAAGGGTAGTCAAGAGCATTACTAGGGAAGTGATTTTAGGTCTACAGCCTAATAACATCGAGCAAGTCTTCCATCTTCCTAGAGCTGATCAATTCATCTAACTCTCCTATAAAGCAGTTGAAAGATGGTATAAGGATCATCACCAAGAGGCCATCGACATCATATATTCCTTGTACTTCATTGAGAAGCCACCTTGGGGAAAGACAATTAGCAAAGTGGATATGACTCAAGGATACATGAAGGATGATATCAGATACTCCATCATTCTTTTGAGCAAAGTCATGGCTTACTTGCAGTAGGTCATCTCACTCCATTCATGGTCAACTTCATTGAGACTATCAGGCATGCAAAGATACCACTAGATTGGGCCACCATGCTAAGTGAAAACTTGTGTGATCAGTTTCATATGACTTCTTACATGGTGTATCTACTTGTAGAAAGTGTAACCAACTATCCTAGGTTGTACAAGAAAGGCAATATGTAGGACCCCAATGCTTGGTCATACATAATTTATCCTTAGTTGGTGAAGAAGAAGCTCTCACCATAGAGCAAGGAGTACAGAATTATAAATTATGTCTTCATCTTTTCCATCATTCAATTCATCGAGGGAGACTATTCAATGAAGCCAAGGCACAGATCACAACTCTTAGAGCATATTTCATCTAGTTTAGGACATTTACATACATTCGGGAAGGTGGTGCATATATCAATCTAAAGAAACTCCCAAGGTACCCAAGTGACAAGTTGGTCCTAATGGAAATATCCTGGGAGATTGAGTTAGCTTATGAGAGGATCAAAAGACAATGGAGACCTTGTTGGGATTGGCCTTTTGTAGTAGGAGCATATCAAGTGAAGAGAAAGTAGGATATCCTAACTTTCGAGTGGGAATGGGAGAACTACCCTCTTGAAGAGTGTAACTCTCCTAGTCCATTCTTTGACAAGTTTGGTAAAGTGGAAAATTTGGTAGGAAAGGAGTTCTATCATTAGGATTCCATTGAAGATCATTAGATGAATGCCACAAATTACTATGATGTCTACATCAGAGACTATTGTAGGATGACTTTGTATCTAAGAGAAAAGGCTCTCCATTTGACCATCTCTGATGAGATAAGGCTATAGGACTTCAAGGAACTATTGGATCCCCTATTCAATATAGATAAAGTTGGTGAGAGACCCATTCTAAATAGAAAAGTTAATACAGAGGAAGGAGATGATATTAATCATCAAGCAAGACATGTCATTCGAATGACAAAGAGTTGTATTAAGAAACCCTTTCCACTTGATCCAATTCTGGATATAGTCATCTTCCATGCACATGCTTGGCTAGAAAGGGGTAAGGGAAGGAAATTTATAGCTCATATATTTGCATTCTAGTCTCTTATTAGGCCAGAGATAGTATACCAGCTTGATCACCCAGTAGGATACTACCACCCTTTAGAGAGGAAGGGAAAGAGGAAGAGAGCCTCTCCTCATAGGATTTAGATAGAGCATGTTGAAGAATAGGTCTATTCCTAGCAATAGGAATCAAGTCTATAACAGCCCCAGGATGGTGGAGCTTCTCATATCTAGCTTGAATTTCCCTTACCTCCTATTTTGTCAAGTCAATGAGAAGAGGGAGAAATTCTAGAGACCTCCATTCCTCCAGTGCATGAAGAGCCCACTTCTCCTATTGTTCCATAGAAACAAAAGAGGATCAAGGTTAGAATGAACAAGAGGCAAAGAGTCTGTAAAATATTAGTGCATAATCAATCTATTCCTAAGACCATTCTAGAGGAAGAATCAGAGGAGGAAGATACAGAATCAAATGAGGAGGAAGAACAAGTACACTTACAAAGGAGAACTTGGTTGGCAAAAGCCATAGAATTGGAGAGAAGGAAGAGTGTCATGAGTACCCCACCACCCACCCAAGAAGAACCTATAGAACTCTCTTCTTCAAAAGATGAAGTGCAGCAATGGGTGAATGAGTAAAGGGAGCAAGGTGAAGATGTTCTTTCCTTCTCAAATTTTGATTTCATGCCTGTGGGTACAAAGTTAGTTGGAGATAAGATTAGAGACACCCCTACAGGTGAACTTCAATAGCAAGACTAGACACAGATCCCACCAAAAACACAAGGTCCTTATCTCACTCCTCCATCTCCGCCACAGGTCACGATGGTAGATAAGGGTTCAGTCACTCCTCCACCTCCAAGTTCAGAAGAGGAACATGTTCAAAAGGAACCATCATTACAAGAGCAACCTAAACCAAAGGCTATTGATGAATCATCAAAAGAGGCATATATAGAAGAATATGTGCAACAACCTTCTTAGGAAGTTGAGGATCAAACTATAGGATCTACAGAGATCGAGACTATAGAAGAAAAGTCCTCATAGCAGGAGACTCTGAGCAAGAGTGATAAAGGGAAGGAGGTAGTTGAACACATCCCTTCATCATCTAGATCCAAGGTTGTAGAGAGACATATCCCAAAATGGTTTCAAAAAATAATAATGAGAAGTGTCGAGCATTAGTTTCGTGCTTCAAAGGATGACATTTGTGATATTGCAAAGATTTTGAACAAGCCCGAGTCTCCATTACATGATGCAATGCCATTTGAATTCATCACTTCCATATGGAACCATGACTTATTTGCACAAGTGGCTCACCCTCCCAAAGGTACAGATGCATAATCTCTTAGTCTTGAGGACTATGAAGTGAAAGATATTATGTTGGGAAAGCCTACATGGGATACATCCTGACAGATAATGACTATGGGAGTCAAAGAGGTTCTCAAGCACATGGAATAGGATGAGATTGAAATCAAAACACTTTGTAAGTGAGTTGAGATCCTAAAGGGATATCTAGCCAAAGTTATTGGTCCTCTTGATCCTGAACACCCTGAGGAGACTTTGAATACCATTCTTAGAGAAGGGGAAAGTGTATAGCTCAATCCATTTTTGAAAGCTTGATAGGAATGGTGGGATAGCCTTGAGGATAAAGGTATCACTATAATTACAGGAAGTTTAAAGTTGTTGCATGCTATGCAAGAGAATATGGATAAGATTGTGGCAATTTTGAGGTAGGACTTCAGTATCATGGATGAGGTACGGGCATGGAGTAAAGATTTGCAAACTCTACAAGCCATAAAGGGAAAAGGTATCACATTCTGATTGATGTATATACTAGAGAAGAATTAGACATGATACATGATTGGATAGAAAAGATTGCCAATGCAAATAAAGTGATGGAAACATTGCATGATGAGATACATAGGCTCAAGGACCAAGCTCGAGAGCGAAGTTTGGAAGAAAAAAAATTGTACAATGATGCATGCTTGGACATTTTTGAAGATGAAAAATCAGAGAATTTGTTGCCAATTGAGGTAGTCATCAAAAATTTCAAGAAGACTTTAGAAGAAGCATCCAGTGATGAAGACATTAGACAAGCCTTTAGGATAGAGGAAGCATTGTTAGAGTTGGACACCAAACTTGAAGATTTTGCAGAGATTCAAATTGAGGTGGACAACTACAAACAAAAGGTCAAGGAAAAGTATGAGTCTTTAGATCTTCTAGATGCTACTAAGGTTACTAAGATGATAGAGAAATTCAAGGGCAAACATCCAAACATAGTTTTGGGATGAAGATGAACAAAACCCAGATGCCAGAATTTCAATTTTGACACGTAGTAAAATTTTGAAATTTTGACACGTAGTAAAATTTTGAAATTTTGACCCAGTCAAGGTCCTCAGGTCTATAGCTCTGCAATTCAAAGGCACACTAACAGTTGACTACCAATTCCAAAAATAGGACTTCCCATGCATTGGGAATGCATTTTGATGGCAAGTTAACTTTGATAGATGCCTAGTGAAGGGCTAGCTTCTATTTTTGGCACCTCCATGCACTTCTACTTTGACTGATGGCTTCCTCTTACTTTCCTCTCATGCTTTCATTGTTTTTGACATGTAAAGGGCTCACACATCCAATTAATGAATAAAATATGGATGAAGTCCCTCTAAGCACCAGTTAGATTGATAGTTTGTATATATTTAGTTTGTTTTAATATTTTAAAAAGCATTTTATTGCATCAAGATATCTCTCACTCTCAACACAAATTGAGGAGATTATTTCTTATAAATACCCCATTGTAAAATGTAACAAGGGTCATCATTATTATGCAATAAAATTATGCTTTTGGTGCTTGCATTTGGAGTGTAGCGATTCTTGCCTAAATGTGTCATATTTTTGTGAATTCTATTCATGAGATTGTGATTGAGTCAAAGGTTTGTTGTGTTATTTCTGGTTGTGTGATCTTTTAGTTCTAATGTTTGCTACAAATATACAAATTTTGTTGATGTAATGAGCCTGAGAAGAGATCACCCAATTGTGTCTACATAGCTTTTTGTCTCACATGAGCACACTTTCCATGGCCTTGCAACTTGATGAAGAGTGAAACATCATTTGATTTGTTAAAGATTCTCACCGATAATTGCATCAGTGGATTCTAGGAAGCACTACTCCTATTTTCATTGGTTCTCTACCAAATTCTTTGAAGGTTTAGCTCATAGTGTGTTGTGTTCTATAGCTTATGTCCATTTAGGAATTTCAATTTCAAGTTATTTCCATTTCATGTTATTTTCTTTTAGTTTCATTATTTGCTTTACTAAACCCCTATTAGAATAGGACCTCATAGTAGCTACATTTTTAGAATTGCATTCATTAAAAAATAGAAAAATAAAAAAATATTGTTCTTTTGGTGTGATATTTTGAGACAGTGAATAGATTTAATTTGATTATGAGATAAAAGAGTTTTTTTAGAACTAGCAAAGGCCTCCTTGTGAACATTCACTTTTATCTTCTACTAAGTTGATTTTGGTATGTCGAAAGACAAATACTAAACCTTGGAGCGGATCCTTAAAAAGATTTTCTTTTAAAGAGAGGAATTACACAATGGATTCCTACCATTGACCTCATGCAAAATGAATGCCCAACAGGAACAAGGAGGCAAATGTGGTAAGTAACAAATTTAAAGAGGATTTTTTGCTTCTTTCCTTAGAAAGTGTTAATGATTCATGGGTTTTATATTCTGGTGCTTCATTTTATTCTACACCTCATAGAGGTTATTTTATTGATTATATATTCCAAGGGGATTTTAGGCTTATTTATTTGGGGGATAATGAACCCTGTCAGATTGTTGGAAAGGGAAAAGTTAAGATTAAGTTGCAGAATGGGAATCATTGACTACTACACGAGGTAAAACAGGTTCCAAGATTGAGTAGGAATTTCATTTTGGTAGGACAACTTGGTGATGAGATTTGTGTAGTTAATTTTAATGATAAAAAATGGAAGGTTTCAAAAATTTCCCCTGTAGTAGAAAAAGGTGTGAAAGTAGGCACCTTATATCTTTCTATAGGTCATACTATTTCTTCTACTTTAATTATTTTAGAGAAAAATGAATGTTTAGGAATAGTTGTTACAATTGAGCAGAGAGAACAAACAGTTGTTGTAGATTTTGATGCAACACTATGGCACAAAAAACTTGGGAACATGAGTGAGAAAGGTATGAATTTACTTCTTTCCATGAAAGTATTACCCTATCTATAATATGTTAGTATGGATTTCTATGAAAGTTATTTTTATGGAAAACAAAAGAGAGTGAGTTTTGTGAAGAGTGGGAAGAAAAAGAAAAGTGAGAGATTAAAGATTGTGCATATAGGTATATGGAGACCAACTCAAGTATCTTCCCTTGGTGGCTCTCATTATTATGTTACATTTATTGATTATGCAACTAGAAAAGTATGAATTTATTTCCATAGAAATAAATCTAATGTATTTCAAGCTATTTAGAAATGGAAATGCTTGGTTGAAAATGAGACTGGTAATAAGTTAAAATGTCTCAGATTTGATAATGGTGGTGAGTATTGTAGTCATGAATTTGAATATTATTGCTCCACTAATAGTATTCATAGATAGAAAATTATTCTAAGGACACCACAAGAAAATGGAGTGGTTGAACACATGAATAGGACTATAATGGAGCATGCAAGGAGCATGAGGTTGCATGTAGGGTTGCCCTTAAACATGTGACCAGAGGCTATCACTAATGTTGTATATTTGATTAATAGAGGTCCCTCTACTCCTTTGGGTTGTGGTATTCTAGAGGAAGAATGGACTAATAAGAAGGTGAGTTATTCTTTTCTCAAAACCTTTGATTGTGAAGCATTTGCTTATATAGATTCTGAAAATAGAACCAAGCTAGAAGCTAAGTCAAAGAAATGTGTATTTTTTGGATATGGCATTGATGAATTTGGTCATAGGCTTTGGGATTTTGAAAATCATGAAGGGATGTCATATTCAATGAGAAAGTGTTATACAAAGATCTATTGCAATAACATGAGAAGAAAGAAGATGATTATGTAGTGCTAGATGATACTCCAAAAGATGATGTTCCAGCAATTCCTCATGATCTACAACAACAAATACCACACACCCTAGTGAATGTTAGATGTCAACAAGGCTAAATAGAATTTTAGAAAAAATTTCTCCTTCTTTGTACTCTATTTTACTAATTTATGTTGGTGAACCTTAATTTTATGATGAAGTTGTGCAGGTGGATACTAAGATTTAGTGTGAGTCTACAATGGCAGATGAAATGGAATCCTTGCTGAAAAATAAGACTTTAGATTTATGAAAGTTGCCTATAGGTAAATGATATTTACAAAATAAATGGGTTTGTAGGTTGAAAGAAGAGGATGGAGGTAAGAAAATATTTAAAGCTAGGCTAGTTGTAAAAGGATTTGCATAGAAAAAGGGCTTTGATTTTGATGAGATATTCTCTCTTGTTATTAAAATGACTTCTATTCATACTATTTTAAGTATTGTGGCTACTAAATATTTGCATTTAAATAAAATTGATGTTAAAAAAACCTTCCTTCATGGTGATTTGAATGAAGAGATATATATGGCATAGCCACATGGATTTGAAGTCATGGGTAAGGAAAACTTAGTGTGCAGATTGAAGAAAAGTTTATATGGCTTGAAGCAAGCACCATGGCAATGGTATCTAAAATTTGACAATTTTATGCATGAACATGGATATAGTAAGTGTCATTCATATCATTTTATTTACTTAAAGAGGTTGGATGATGACAACTACATTATTTTATGTTTATATGGTGATGATATGCTTGTATTTGGGTCTAACATTGATCACATTAAGGGCTTAAAAGAATACTTTGCACATTCATTTTCTATGAAGGATTTCAGGATTAAAAAAAAAATCCTTAGTATGAAGATTTGAAGAGATAGGAAGAACAGGAAATTAACATTATCCCAGGCTGATTATATAGTGAAGGTGTTGCAATGTTTCTCTATGGAGAATGCTAAAGTTGTCAGCACACCTTTACTTGGTCATTTGAAGTTGACTAAGGACATGTGTCCCAAGACACCATAAGAGGGGGATAAGATATCTAAGGTACCTTATGCTTCATTTGTAGGAAGCTTGATGTATACAATGGTATGTACAAGGCTAGATATTGCACATGTAGTGGGAGTCATTGGTAGGTATATGAGTCATCTAGGAATTGAGCATTGGAATGCAATAAAATGGATTCTCAAATATTTGAGAGGTACATCCAATAAGTGTTTACACTTTTAAGGATCTACTGATGATTTTTAGAGATATTGATACCAGGTAAAGTACTACATGTTATGTATTTATTGTTGGTGGGGCGACTATGAGTTGAGTTTCTTGTTTGCAGAAGGTTAATGCTTTATCCACTATAGAGGCAAAGTATGTTGTTACTATTGGCATTAAATTATTATTTCCATTAGTGAAAACACTTATTTGTATTAGTATAGCTACTGAGCTCATCACTCAGTCTACAATGTATATCATGCATTCAATGGTTACCTTGTACATTCATCACTTAAGCAATTTACACTGAGCCTCGCAGTTCACATCGAGCATTCTAGTGCTAACTGAGCTGAGTATAGCTACCAAGTGAATGTGCAATCCAGTAGTGTCTACTGAGTTTATAGTGTTTACTAAGTGATGAAAGCACAGTGCCTATCGAGTGATGGAAGCACAGTGTCTACCGAGTGATGCAAGTGCGGTGTTTACCAAGTAATGAAAGTATAATGTTTACTGAGTGAAAGCAAGGTAAATGAAGGATTTAGTTTTTACTGAGTGATACTATATCTACCAAGTCTCCAATGGTTACCAAGTTTAGAACTACATTAGGTTATTAGTATGGACTGAGCCTTCACTTCTATCGAGTGCATGATGATGCCGAGTAATGCAGTGGATGCCAAGTATCAGAAGGTCACCGAGTCAATTCAATGAACCCGAGTTATTTACTATTGGGCTGACTCAATAATTTTGTGTTCACTTGTGTTTTGGTCGACCTTGCAATTATAGTTATTGGGATGGTATATATGTAACATATTATATCATTTACAACATGATAATGTATCAAAAAGGGGACATGTAATGTTCAGAGAATTGTAAATGCGATCAACAGAAGAGCATAATATTCAGCAAGGTCTATAAGGAGCAGTAATGATTCATCAGTCATAAGAGGTGATATATAATTCAAGGATCTAATCAGAAAATCAAGTTTGTATGTAGATCCATTATTTCATCCTAACAGGTGAATCAATTTTGTAAATTCTTTAACAAGGTAGACTTAACAATCTTTGTATAAATCTCCTAATAGAGTGCATACTTCAGTGTATATTTGTAAATCCTCTAACAAGGTGGACCTAGCAGTCCTTTGTGCTCCTAACAGGGAAAATCACTAGAAGTGGTCAATGTAAGCCTTAACAAGTCAACTTCATACTACAGTAACAAAGCTCTGTGGGTATCATCCCCATCCTAGTTTTACTTTCTATTTGGAAGGTTTCTGGGTCACCAAATCACTATGTACATGTGTTATGGATGTTTGATTTCTCATATATGCAGTAGATTACATGAATGAATGGTAAATAGTTAAATTGTTGAATTGTTCAAAGTTTTGAAGTTACTGATTCACCCCTCCCCTCTTAGTAACCTATCATATCTTGAATATTTCCAACAATTGGTATCTAAGCTTTTTGGTTCTTAGGACAAAGCTTGACAGCTTGAGCAAAGATCAAGGACAATGGAGATATTCAGACTTAACAAAGCTATTGAAAATGAAAAGATATATTTAGAAATGACCATGACTCCACTCAAAGAAGAAAAGGAGCATCTTTCTCAATCCCTAAAGAGAAGAAAGGAACTTGCAAGACAAATGAATGATCATCAGTATATTGAAGAAAAGATTGAAGACCTTTTACCATCAAGCAGTTTAGATGAAGCTAATAAGGCTATTAAGGAAATCCTAGCAAAGAATGGTTCTCTACAGGAAGAAGTAAGAAAGCTTAAAAGAGAACAAGAAATTCAATCAATCAGGCTATATCAAATCTTGGAACAAAGAGACAAGGAAAATGAAGACTTAGAGGCAAGAAATAATCAAAATCCCTTCAACATAAAGATCTTGTAAATCAACTATCTAATGCAAATGAAGAAATTATGAATCTGAGATCTGAAAATGAAAGCCTGAGGAATGATCTGATCACTGAAAGACAAATCAATGAAAGCTTAAAAAATGACTTGAGATATGAAAGAAAAATCAATGAAAGTTTGGAAAATGACTTGATCATTGAAAAGAAAATCAATGAAAGAATGATGAAATCTCAACCAGACATGACTCAATTAAATCAACAAAGTGAGCAGAATCTTCATAGACAAAAAGGCAAAGTTGGACTTGGTTTCAAGGAATAAGGTGAAACCTCCAAACAAGGTGCCCAAAGGAATCAAAGACCTACTTGCAATCACTGTGGTAAGCTAGGTCACATATCAAACAAGTGTTGGAGCAATGGAAAAGGTAAATTCAATGGTAAATGCTACAATTGCAATCAACATGGTCATAAAGATAATGAATGTAAGGAAAAACCAAAATTTGAAGGTAATTGTCACAAGTGCAAGAAGCATGGTCACAAGGCATTCCAATGCAGATCCAAATCATTTAACCCAGTTGAAAAACTTATTAAAGAAATCTTTGGATGGGATTACAATAACTAGTGCAGATGTCATTATTGTGGAGAATATGGACACTTTGGTAAAGACTACTTAAAGCATCACTTGAGGAAAAGAGACACAACAGTAAGATGTTATACATGCATTGAACTCAGTCATATAGTTAAAAATTGCATCAATATAGGAAGAGTTGAAGATGAAAAGAAAGCTAAAGCTGAAAACATTTGAAAGAAAATGAGGCATCAGTGGATTCTAAAATCTACCGAGCAAGATAGTTCAAGTGATGGCAATGTCATTCAAGAAGTGGGTGACTTCATCATTTCCAATTAGATTCATAAAGGATTTGGAACTATATCATCAAGCTATATCCAGAATAGTTCCAAATGCAAGAAAGAAAAATGATCAAATCAGTATTCCAGATACACATCTTTCTCTTAGTTGCATCTACCAAGGAAATTGGGTTGAAGACCTTACCGAACTAGGCCACGAGTAACTAAAAGTTTTTGTTCGACCACTAAGTTGAAAGCTTCTACCAAGAAAATGAATGACATTTTGTCAAACACTATGTCATCTCAGCTACCTTTGTACCAAACATTTATGGCAAAATTTTTGTCAAAAAGGGTAGAATTCAATTTCATTCTTCATCACAATTTTAGAGCTAAGAAATTTCCAATGATTCCATAGAAAATTCCAAGTGACTCCAAGCGATTTCAAGTGATTTAAAAAAAAAGGGGGCAGAAAATCTATTCAAAATTTTCTTACACTTACCCGAGTAGCAATGGCATCCAAGAGTAGTAGCGGCACCAAGGCAAAAAGAGGTTCAGAAATGCTAGTCAAAGGTGTGGAGTGGAAGGCGCAAAATTTCAAGCTAGCTCCAGAAATCATAGAATCACTCAACCCAAATGGAGCTCAATCGCAAATTCCACCTAAGGTACTTCTTATCAATGATATTCGTACTCATTTCAGATGTTCTGTTCAAGAAATTAGAAACCTAGAAATGGACAATGTGCTAGGAGAAGTGAGTGTAGATGGCTCTCTGAAACCCAAATACAAGCATCTTGAAACCAAAGGCTTGACTCATATCTCACATACACCAAGAAATTTCCAAACTAAGTGGATTAGGTATATTTTGAGTCAGGTGCATAATGGGCAACTATGGTTAGAGCAGCCAATATTAATCACAAAGAAGATGATTCACAAAATCATGGGTCTCCCTATGCTCAACAAAGTGAAGGTTACCAAAACCCTAGGACAGGATGAGTTGCAGAAGGTAACCCTAGCTAATTGGGATGGTAGAGGTTTGAAGGTTAACACTGTATTAGATTTCAAACTAAAATTTGGAATTCATGTCATTGCCCACAAAATATATAGCTCTAGTCAACTGAATAGTGTACCTTGTGAGGCTATGGATTTGGCCTTCAAAATTGTAAAGAAGAACCTTGAATTTGACTTATCTAAATTACCATTGAAATAATTAAACAAGAATATGGAGAGTATAAGGACTTCAAAGAATAATCCTTGCAAATTCAGCTCTCTATTGATCTTTTTATTCTTCTATATTCAAAAATTCTTTCCATCAAAAGGAACAGTTGTATGGAGAAAAGACATTCCAATTTTGTATTAGATAAATGAGTTTGTAGTAGAAATGGGTGAAAATTTTGATAGCATAATGGATAATTATTTTGAATATTTCAAGGAAAGGATGAACAACAGGTTTCAAATTCCACCAAAATTGGTTGAATATTATAGAGATGATGTATGCTTTATGGTTGACTGTGATAAGGTATACATTCAGGTAGTCAAACCCCGAGTTGCATGGGTGAAACCTCTTCCTTATGAGGTAAATATTGATGAAGCCAGGGACATTATAGAAGCATTGTTGAATGAGCTAGTAGACCCTAAGCAACCAATTTTTGAAACATATGATGAGGTAAAGGCTATAATTAAACTTGAAATCAAGCTACCCCAGGCCATAAGCAAAGGCAAGAGGAAGATAGCCAAATTGAAAACTACAATAGGTCCTCTTATGCTTACCGAGGGAAAAGGTGAGGATGAAGAAGGTGATGAAGAAGAAGGAGATGAAGAAAAAGAAAAACATGAATTTGAAGAGGAATAGCCAAAGAAGAAAGGTAAGGTAATTATTACCGAACCTAAGAAAAAGCCTACTGCAATATTCTCCAGAAGAACCAAAAAAGGCAAACAAGAACCTATACTGGTCAGGCCTCCACCCACATTCGAGGAAAGACTTAAACAATTGGAAGAGGGAGTTGGCATCACAAATTTCAAGGCATTAAAATTTGAAACAAGAACTGATGTTGAGAAAATGTAGATTAAGGAACTAGTACTCAATAAAATGGGTAAACAGAAATACTCCCCGGACCAACTTGCCTCTCAAATCTCCAAAGAACTGTTGGAGAGATTGCAACAGAGATGGGAGTCAGCCACCCAAACGGCTAAAGACATATATGAGCAATCTCTGAGAAATCTTCTACCGAGTCTCACTGGAGTAGAAATAAAGGTTGCAATGAAGAAATGTGAAGGTAAAATGATGATTAGATTTCACACATATTTGATTTTAATTAAAGACATTGAGCATGTTGTAAATGATGCAACAAACATGTGGAAGAACATCTATCATCTGTAAAAGCCTAGTGAAGATCCAGTTGAGATCAAGGATGATGATAGCAGTGATGGTGATGATTTTGATAGCACTCCATCCACCATGGTTACTCCAGGAGAGCTACATGCACTTATGGAAGAAAAAGAGGAAGAAGACAAGGAGGAAGAAGCAAATGAGGAAGAAGAAGATCCAGTCAAAATTGTAGCAAAAGTGATTGTGTCCCTTCCTCACTCTCCACCAAAGACTATTACATCCACTATGGAGATAGCTTATGCAAGTGGGATTGTGAGCACAATTGCCACATCAATTACTCAATCTTCATCGGCCTCCTCCTAGCTCTAGGTATCTAAAACAAATTTGCCAAGCACTTCATCTCCCGAGCTGACTATTACTTCTTCAACTACTGAGCCAACCTCCTTAGCTCCTTCATCAACAATAAGTGTACCAATAAGTTCCACAATTTTTTTTTCATTAGTTCCAACAAGTTCTATACTTTTTTCAACATTATCTGCATCTACCTAAAATCCAATTAGTTCAAATACTGCTATACCGAGTGTATCATCATTTTTGGGAAGTATTCCAATTTTTGATCCGGTTAATACTTCTATTGGCATTCAATCCTTAAGTCCTATCCCAATTTTTACTACTAGCCCTTCCATCTCCACTATTGTCTCTATTCCTATGGTCAAACCAGTCATCACAGAAGTCAAACAAAATCATCCATTAAGACTTCTAATCACTGGAAAGGAAATTGTAGAAGATATTGACTTAGACACAGAGATAGTAATTCCAAAGATTGACTATGAAAATGCTACCATTGAAGAGATGAGGTTAGCTAGTCAACTAATAGAAATGAAAGCTACATAGAAGCAGTTAAGGTTTGAAAGGGATAAGGAATATAGAATAATTGAGAATGCCAAGAATATAATTACAGATGCTATAGGTGTTGAAGTAGATTCTACTCAACACATTTTGATTCAATTAGAAGAGGCTGCACAAAAATTCAATGAGGATTCTCCTAGACAAGAAAAACTTATTGAGAAAGCTAAAAAGAAATTTGATAATATCTTTTAATAATGCAGCATCACTTTTTGCTAAACTTTGTGATGTTTTTGGCTTTACCAAAGAAATAAAGGATAAGATAAATAAGATTGACATTGATATGCAATCAAGTGCCTCCAAGCTAAAGGTGTACTCCTCCTCCACAACCTCCCATCACACCAAGATAAGATATTTGGCAGATGTTCAGGCAAAATTATTGAGAGAGGAAGCTAGGATATGGTCACAACTCATAGACATCTAGAACATGATCCTTCCTATCATGGACACAATGTAAAAATATCTTGTACATTGCAAAACATTGGTCCAAGATCAAAACTTCTCAGTGGTTGATCACTTGATCCAATTATTAGCAGAAGTTCAAATTTCTCTCTCCACCTATCAAATTTTGCAACAGACTTCGGATAGTACTTTTGCAACCATTCTTAAGGTACATCAAGAATTTTTATCTCACTTTGGTGTAACCATATAAATTGTATATATGCAATCCTTTGTTATTATTGTCAAAAAGGGGTAGAGATTCAAAGATTCAGCATAATAAATAAGGAGAGGTATCACTATAAGTGATAGGGGGAGTTAGCACACAATAAAGTTTGCATGTGTACATAAGTATATTTGTATATGCAGCAGTTCTACAAAGATCAATTTTGAAAAACCTAAATTCATTCAGTCAGGCTATGTACATATGTTTTGGCTTATAAGTGTTTTTGTCACTAATGTCAAAGGGGGAGATTGTTGGCATTAAGTTATTATTGCCATTAGTGACAACACTTATCTGTATTAGTATAGCTATCGAGCTCATCACTCATTCTACAATGTATACCAAGCATTCAGTGGTTACCTTGTACATTCATCACTTAAGCAATTTACACCAAGCCTCGTAGTTCACACTGAGCATTCTAGTGCTACCGAGCTGAGTATAGCTACTGAGTGAATGTGCAATCCAACTGTGTCTATCGAGTTTATAGTGTTCACCTAGCTTCATAGTGTTTATCAAGTGACGAAAGCATAGTGCCTACTGAGTGATGGAAGCACACTGTCTACCGAGTGATGCAAGCACAATGTTTACCAAGTAATGAAAGTATAATGTTTACTAAGTGAAAGTAAGGTAAATGAAGGATTCAGTTTTTATCGAGTGATACTATATCTACTGAGTCTCCAATGGTTACCAAGTTTAGAACTACGTCAAGTGATTAGTATGGACTGAGCCTTCACTTCTACCGAGTGCATGAAGATGCCAAGTAATTTAGTGGACACCGAGTATTAGAAGGTCACCGAGTCAGTTCAGTGAACCCGAGTTATTTACTATTGGGCTGACTCAGTAATGTTTCATTCACTTTTGTTTTGGCCGACCTTGCAATTATAGTTATTGGGATGGTATATATGTAACATATTATATCATTTACAATATGAGAATGTATCAAAAAGGGGACATGTAATGTTTAGAGAACTATAAATACGAATTAGTAGAAGAGTAGAATATTCAGTAAGGTCTACAAGGAGCAGTAGTATTCATCAGTCACAAGAGATGATATATACTTCAAGGATCCAATCAACAAATTAGGTTTGTAAGTAGATCCACTGTTTCATCCTAATAGGTGAATCAATTTTGTAAATCCTTTAACAAGGTAGACTTAACAGTCTTTGTATAAATCTCCTAACAGAGTGCATACTTCAGTATATGTTTGTAAATCCTCTAACAAGGTGGACCTAGTAGTTCTTTGTGCTCCTAACAGGGTAGATCACTAGAAGTGGTCAATGTAAGCCTTAACATGCCAACTTCATACTGTAGTAACAAAGTTTTGTGGGTATCATCCCCACCTCAGTTTTACTTTCTATTTGGAAGGTTTCTGGGTCACCAAACCACTGTGTACATGTGTTATGGATGTTTGATATCTCATATATGCAGTAGATTAGATGAATGAATGGTGAATAGTTAAATTCTTGAATTGTTCAAAGTTTTGAAGTTACTGATTCACCCCTCCCCTCTCAGTAACCTATCATATCTTGAATATTTCCAATAGTTACTACAGAGGCAGCCAAGGAGATGATATGGCTTTAGTTCTTCTTAGAAGAATTGGGACACCCATAGAGGGATAATTATTGTTTATAGATAGCCAAAGTGTCATTCATCTTGCAAAAAATTCTTCTTTGCATTTAGTTGTAGTACCATTTCATTTGGTCAATTTTGGATGATGGACACTTGAAGCTAGACAAGATACATACAAATGAAAATTGAGTAGATATGTTTACAAAGGTAGTGACAAGGGAGAAGTTGAACTCCTCTTCAACTTTAGTTAGTCTTATAGACTAAACAAAATAAAAGAATAATACAATCCAGGGTGGTTTGATCCAATGGGAGCCTCATAGAGTAGAGGCATAGCTATAGAATCAGTCTCCAGGTGGAAGATTTTTGTTTAGTGTGGAGCCTGATTAGTCCCCAAGTGGGAGATTGTTAGTTTGTGGTGATTGATCAAGGAAGTTCTATACATACTTAATAATTCTTTGGGGTTTCAGACATCAACTCAAAAAAAAAATTGGACCCTATTTTATCAAGACTTTGGGCCGATGTGTAATAATTAATTATAACCCTAAAGTGGAAAAAATATTTGTATAGAAGATCTTAGGGTTAAGGATTTTCATAAGAAGTGTGATGTGAAAATTGCTTCTTGCAGCAGTATTGAGTTGTAAAGGTTTACAAATTGTAATCAAGTTGTAATCACTAGATCGTAATAATATTGGACTTATTTGGTGAACATAGCCCAGGGATTGGGTGAACCATGTTAAATCTTGGTGTCTTGTGTTCTCTTCTATGTGATTCAATATTTTTTGATATTGTTTATATTTGCATGTAATTTTTATTTTTGTTTGTGGTTTAATGCATAGGGATTGGGTGAACCACATTAAATCTTGGTGTCTTGTGTTCTCTTCTATGTGATTCAATATTTTCTGATATTGTTAATATTTGCATGTAATTTTTTTTTTTGTATGTGGTTTAATCATAACATTTACATATATATATATATATATATATATATATATATATATATATATATATATATATATAATGTCTTGGAAGAGGTGTGTCACATGGGACTCACCACCCACTTGACTTACCCCCCCAACCTCATGTTTGCACATGTTAAAAAAATATAAAAAAGAAAGTCAACAAAGAAAACATTAAATGAATCCTATTTCTAAACTCCTAAGTACTCATCTCCCTAAACCCCCACCTACCCAACTCACTATCCTATTCATTTCCCAACACCTTTTTCCACCTCCCATGCACTCTATTTTCTACCTTACCCTTGCCATGCATACCTATCACAATAATCACCTCCCTATCTTGGGTTGTGGTAATGAGTGCAAAATGTTAGACACCCTTCCTTGGCTTTTTATAATATTAAACCTTGGCCCTCCACCACTATGCCATCATCTAGATAGGGCTTGTGAATTTGAAGTATACCCAGATCTAGTTTGGGGCCATGTGTCTCCCTTGGGAGGAATTCCTAGGAAGAAGGGACAACTCACTTGTCAAGTGGGCAAGGGGGTAGACTAAGAAAGGGATGTTTGGGGTTGTAAGATAAGATAGGTGATTAGGAGTATAATTAGTGTATTATAATTAAAGTGTAGTATAGTTAGTGTTTTATAAATTAATTTTAACATATTATATACATATAAATAAAGTTTATTATAGGTTTAGTATTGTTACAAATAATTAAGTGTATTTAGTAGTATCTTTGTTAGGGGTAGTTTAGAGGTAAGTAGGTATGGTTAGTTATAGTAAGTGGGATTATGGCATGAGTTTAAAAATATAATTTTTTATTTCCAAATTTCAAATTATAATTATAGTCAATGGGTATGTCATACGTGTTAGAGTTGTATGGTTAAGAGCTAGTTAGTAGTTGTGATTGAGGTCAGTAGATAGTTTTAGGTCAAGAAATAGTGAGTTGTATTTTATGTTGGACTTTTGATTGTTTATTAAATTGATGTTTTGTTATCTGTAAATAATAACATTTGTATTTTTTGTATTTTTAAATTATTTTAAATTTAAACTTATTTTAGTTGATTTTTGCCTTAGTTGTTATGTATAGGGATTAAGAATATATAGTCAGGAGATCAAGGTTATGTTCTAGATTTTTACTCCTTGGTAGAGAATTATTGGAAATATGTTTATATCTTATTAAGGGAATTATTTTTTGTAATTTTTTCATAATAATATTATGGATTTATGTATGGGTTTTAATTAGTTAAATGTTGCTAATGTTAGGGATTGGAAGTGTTATAGGAAGGGTTGTATAGAAATCTCGATGGATCATCTAGGGTTATGTTGAAGGATAAATTGCATGTCACAAATACTTTAATGATGAATTTCTAAAATTTTAAATTAGATCAAATAGGCTATGTTAGCAACCAGGATCAAGTATTAGTATATTGATAGGTTAACCTACAAGTGCAAATTAGTACAACCAGGGGATTGGACCAGTATAATGAATTAAGTGTAAAGGTATTTAATCAAATCTAATGTAACTTATGTTATTGATTATATTTTCTTCCAACATGGTGTCACAACCTCCTATACATGAAATTATAGTTAATCAATTGATCTATTCAACCTAACCTAGATGTTCTTGAAGCACTGGAACCTAGGCTTTCAAACCCATACAGTGGGATGGAATACTAACTCTGCATCCTCATGTGTTATAATCTAAATACTCAAATATGTAACTAAAACCCATAACTTGAAACTAATTATACCATGTTATCACCCATCTACAATGTACTCAATCATGTAATACATTTTTAGTCACTATGTGTGCTAGCATAGCTGTTATTACCTTTAGAAAAAGAAAATTTTGGGTATGTTTTTGCCTCAATTTTTCATCATGACATTGGCCCATATAAATTGATAAGTGAGAATTCCAAAGGTTGATTTAGACCAGTAACATGAGATCCCATCCACTACTTTTCAATGCATAGAGGTGTTATGCTGACATAATGAGGGTTCCTTATTATGGCCAATCCTCTGGAGGCTCCCCTTGCCAAACTACCAATAATTTCTTTGAACCCTATTTTCTTTTGAAACTATTTTCTTCTCTATTCATTTTAGTTTCTTAGATCAAATTAATATATGGCTTATAGTTACTACTTGACAACATTGTAATAAGCACTGCTTGTTAGGGGTGTTAAGGCCCATAACATTCCAAGTTAGGAGCTTCATTTCTCCTTGGGAAGGAAACTCTGCTTCCCTACATTAAATAGATCAATATTTTCCCTTTAACCTTAGCATATTAATCTGAGCTCATTCAAGGATTTCCTACCTCTTGTTTTTCATTTTTTTGTTCAAGTTAGGGGAGGTTAAAGCCTTCTCTAATTGTTCAATACTTCTAATCTTATCCTCTTCATCCATTTGAATTAAATTATTCCTTAGATCATCTAAGGTATATCCTTCGCCTCCTAGGTCTAGAATTTGTTGTTTTATCATTTCCTTGTGGAGATCCATACCCTCCTCAACATCATCCTCAATGAAAGTATTTGTAAGATCTTTTGTAAGTTTGCCACAAAGGGCATCTTTTTCTTCATGAATCAATCCACAGTTGGAGGCCTTCCCATTGCTAGAGGAAGTTTCTTCCCCCTTAGAAGATAACCCATAAAGATCCTCTTTTTGAGGAGCAAGGGGGTTCTACAAAACTATCTCTTGGGGCTGAGGGGATAAAGTTTTGATCCTCCTGTAATGACCTTAATCCACAACATAGTCCATACTTGGCTCTATACTCTTGAATTTGTCTATTAGGGGTAAATTTTGGCCTTTGTTTGTGGGAATAGGAGAGACCAAAGGGTTAAGCTCTAGCACAGTCTAGACCATATCAGGTCCCCCTTCCTTGATATTGTGATTCAAAGGGGGACTTCGAGTATTATCAAATTGAGGAGGATTTCTACTAGAAATGATAAAACCTCACACCTAGGGATTGAAGGAAATATTAATATGTGTATAGGGAGAAGGAGCCATTGGGAGCTCACTTCCTTTGGTAGGGCCTTCCACAATTTCCCCTTCTTCAATTAGGGATTCTTGGGTAAGATCTAGGGCTTTAGGATTACCACTCCAAAAAGAAGGTAAACTCCCCCCATTAGACATAAAGCCATTGAATAGATCTTTTTGAATAAAATATTTTTCTATGTTGCAGGGGCTACATCTAGAAGGGTGCCAAAGAAAATTTCCATTTAATTTACCTAAAAATATTTTTAGGTATAAATAATAAGTTTACCGGTTCATGATTATCCTTACAAATTTCAAATTGGCATCCAAAAGATTCATTTATACTAAAAATTTAACATTTGTTGAAGAGATGAAGTTTTCTTCTATACCCTCAAACACCTAATAGAGTCTCCAATTTTCCATAAAATTTTGCTTTGTAGAAAATCTACATGGATATCCTTAATAAGAATCCATTTTAAAACTTTAATTTCATCAAAAGAGTTTTCATTAAAATTAGGAACCTAGCTAATGAACTTAATATGTTGTCCTTCCAAAAATATAGGTTTCCCATGCAACAATCTTTCTTTGAGTTTTATCAATTTGTAATCTAGGAAAAGGTCATTGTTGTTAAGACTTGAGATAATTACCTAGTTGCCAAAAGTCTCCTACATCCAAACCTTCATTTTGGAGTCCACAAGATTCCCCCTACCCCACTTTGCAAAAAGATCCTTGGATTTACAATGTTCCCATAGCCAATTAGTCACTTTATTGCTCATGATTAGGGTTTGGGGATCCAATTCAAATATCTTGGAAATATATGGATTGATTATGCTTTCTGGACTAACCCCAACTTGGGAATCATTTTTCCTAGAATCTATAGGATGTGATGTTGCAGAAGGAACCATTCAAAGGGGAAGATGAGGCACTACCTCAGAATGACCCAGAGGGGATACCTTGGTTAGCAAGACCCATAACTTTTTTCCCTAAGAGATTCTCCCACTAGGGTTAACTCCATTCTTATTTAGACCATCTATTCCCCTGACCTAGTTTTTTCCATGGTCAGTTTCTTGAGCTTATGGTTAGAAAAAACATACAAAGAATCCAAATGACACTTGGGCCTTTGGGCCTAAAGTCCTATTAGATACTTCGTTGAGGTAGGGCAATCCTCCATTAGAGAAAAGAAGGAATTTCTAGTGGGAATGTACACAGAGGGAGCTACAGCTTTATCCTCAGAATTCTAATTTTCAACCAATTTTCCCTGATAATTCAAAGGATCCAATGAGAAGAACCAAATTCGTTGAGGCTATCAAAGTAGCGCAAGGTGTTTGCAAACTTTCATCATTTTCTATTAAGAACAATAAAATCTAATAAATATTCTTATTGTGTCAATAATTTTGTTAAAAAATGATAGCTACTTGTAAATGTAAACAATTTTTTACAAATTATAAAATTAAAATTAAGTAAAAATAAAGGAGATAGAAAACATAAATTAAGATGAAGCACATGTTTTTACACTAACATTGAACATCAATCTTCTATGAATGTAGTGAAAGGGGCATTGAATCTTTTTATATCTATTTTAAATTTATCCCTTTATATTTTAAGTTTGTTTTGATTAAAAAAAAAACACTTAATCATTAAGTCATATAAATTTATACATCTTTTATGTATTTTATATTTAATATTTTTTTTAATCATTGACTTTTAATTTTTTATTGATATGTTAGTCAAAAGTTGGAATGGAAGGCATAAGCAATGACATAAGGTATAATGGTATGAACATGTTAAATAAATATGTTCAAACAAAATAAATAAATAGTCAACAAATCAAACTCATAATTTTTCTAACAAAAAAATATTAAATAAATCGAAAGTAAAGAAATAGTATAACTAAAATATAGAATTAGTATTCATTCTTTTATTGTTAAATTCAATAATACTATCCTAGATATCTAAATATATCTATCTTAATGATATGAAAAGTTATCTATTACTATGGAAGTTTATATCTATCCATTCTCAATATGGTTGTCTCAAGATAGATTTTTCATAGAGGTGTACTAGTTTTGAAATTTTTCAATGACTTAGAGTAGATTTATGAACATAGATTTTACTCACTCACTTTTATAGTTATGAATTTGAATCTCACCTCATTAAAATATAAGATTACAAATTATATTTGGAAAAGAAAAACCTAACGATCTTTATTTTGAAAACAAATTATCCAAAAATCATGTACATTATTTTTTACAGTTATTCATTCTAAATTTATAAATTAATTTAATTAAAGAGTTGCTTTACCACTATTTTAGGACTAAACTAACATTATAAGTTCGCAAATGCTTGATAAACGAATTTAAGAAGAGGTTTTCTTAAATAATTATATAAAAATTGTGTTGCTAATCTCCACCTTATTCATGATATTTATCTTCCTTTGAAAGTGACGGTTGGGAATCTTTTGATTGTTTGGTTGGCAGGCATGAACAAACTTTTGTAGAAATAAAATAAAAATGCAAGCTTAGAAAGTGGTATAATCACATGGATGCATGCGGAGAAATATTACTTTAAATAATAATTAATAATAAAACATTAAAAAACCTCAATATAAAATGAAGCATGCAATTAACTGGTTTTAATGTCCCTGCTAGGGAGAATGTGCATTATTAAACAGTTTACTTATTTTCATTAAATATATAAGAATAAGTATCGCTTCAAAGTAAAGGGGATTTGCTTCATAATATGATGATAAAAGACTTAATATAATTATTAATAATAATGATTCAGGTTAAAGTTTAGGTCAGGTTTGTAATTATTTAAGTTTAGATTTGATGATGTGTAATGTAGAATTTCTTCAGAAATATTTTTAAATTATTATATTATATTGTATGGAGATGTGTATTTTTTGATTATTTTTAAAAGGAATACAAATGTTTGAAGATAGTGTGGATTTTAGAATTATATATGTATTTATGTTTTTTTTGGAAGTGCATCAATTTAAAATATTTTATTATTTATTTCTACTTTAATATTGTAGGATAGAATATGAAGCTTGAGAAATGAGATGACAAACGTGTGCAACTAAAAGTCTTTAAATACTAAAATGACATAAAAATATACAAAAGCATGTACTTAGTTGTCTTAGGTAGTAAAATAAGGAGACTTGTAAAAAATCTTAAATTTTGAATTTTGAAAATGTAAGGTTGAAGTCTATAATTGTGGTGTTGCTCTTTAGATGTCAAAATGGACCTAACAAAACAATAAGTTAGATCTAGATGGCTAATAGTTGCTTATGAGTAGCTACATGGATAAGAGCAATAAATACTTAGATAAAATGAATCTGTTAGAGTATGTGCAAATGGTGATAAGATGGGAGCTAAATAGGTGCAGATATTCTATATGTGTTAGGAAAATTGATGGCATACATCTTGTACAATGTTTATTTTATTATTATTTATGATGCACCTAGGGATATGTACAACACATGGAGTATTTATTCACGCCAGTTTATGTCTTATGTAACATTGTGATAAATATTTAATATTTGGGAAATTTTAGTACCAATATTGAGTAAGGGGTCAATCATTTTATAATCTCATGGTATTAGCCACATGGTCTTATGTATGTCAATTGGTAGTTTTGTAAGAGTTTATTTCTATAAAAATGAGCAAATGGCTAGTTTTCTAAGTTTGGCTAGTTGGCTAATAGGTTGAGAAGATCTCTCCTTAGCATTTTTATATTTTGAACGATGGCATGGGATGTGTGGTTACATACTTTTTACACATGGTTTTTGTAGAAAGAATCATATGCTTTATGTCATGTTCCCTACTTAAACCAGAATACTTCATTAATATAGTTAGCTCTTGCATTCTCCTAAAAATTAATTGTCATGCAAGAAAGGACCAATTCACAATCAATCTTTATAATCTCTTTGAAATCAATTATCTAAGATAAGGATCCCAACTAAGAGAATTTGATGATTTAATTTTATTTTGGAGCTAGTTATCGAGACTTTGGACCTAACCTTCTCATATTTAAGGAAGCTCTTAAGTTGACCATTATTATTAAGGAGTCAAGGTTGGAAAATCAATTTTGGAGGTGATATGTAAACATTGTATATTAAGGGAAAAAATCAAGCTTAAAAATAATAAGTCAATTTTAACTATTTAACAAGTTTAGTCTATAAATCAAACCTTAGTATGTGATGTTTAAGCCACCTAATATATCCTCTCGAATCTAATGATTTCTTATGACTTTGTCTAACCAAACATCTGATTGACCTTCACCAATCAAAGCCTGAGAAACGTTATCAAATCCCAAAAAACAACAAGAAACATCATTTGGAACCAGTTCAACATACTTCTTAGAGGTTAGATCGGCACAATGGTGACACTGTGAATCATATGCAATTCTAGCAGAAAATTTCACATTTCACATACGCCACATTGGAGAGTAGCTCCAAATCAATTGGAGACATAAAAATCTGTTAGACACCCTTCCTGATTCTATATCAACTAGAAGTGATAATCTTTCATACATAAAATGCATTGTCTTGTTTTGGGGTAGTGATATCCAAAGCATTAGTGGTGTCCCTTGATTGCAAATGAGAGTTATAAGCTTTGCATTTAATGGACAACTTATTCTTAGAATATCGGGTGAGTCTAGACTGTTCTGCCATAACAACAGATTCAAAACTCATATTTTAGATTTGTATTTCTTGGTGTTATTTGTTTGTAATTATATTGATTGAGTTTAATCTCTAATTACTTATCAGAAACTATTACAATTTATTGTCATTGTATGCTTGGAACATGACAGTGGCATCACAGCTACTGATCTCACCTGCTTATAAGGAAGTGTTGTATGCTAATAAGGATCTCCCATTGAATAGAGAAAAATGGAAGAAAATAATAATGAGATAATGACATTTTTGAGAGAATTAACAAATATAACAAAGGGGCAAAGACAACTCAGGGAAACCTTGGCAAGATGACAACAACAAATATGAGATTTTGACAATTCGTGAAAGGAAGGAAAAATGGAAACCACAATCGAAATAGCAACGATTCAGTCATTGGAAGGACAAACACCAAACACACATCCACCTTTGATGCCTATCTTTTCTTTAAAAAACTAAGCAATGTAGAAAGGAGAGCCAACTTTCTTTGAGATAAAAGAATAACGAAGGCAAGGTTGGAATGATGCGAGACTTGAGGGGTCATGACTCTTGGGCCCGTTTGGTTGCTGGAATAGGAATAGAAAATTTGGAATAGGTTTTTTATTTTCTATTTGGTTTGTCAATTAGAATAGGGAATAGGAATACATATTCTCAATTTGCCTCTAAAATGAGCTTATACCCATTCCAAAAAATAGTTGTTATTGGAATAGTCATTCTTATTCCCAATATGCATTATTATTTTCCATTCCTATACCTACAACCAAATGGGTCATTAATGAATGAAGTATTCCAAAAGTAGAAGCTATGGAAATCATAATAATTATTTCAAGTAGAAGATTGGAAAATCGAACCTATCAATGTTTGATGGATTCATGAGGGCTTCATTAATAGCATGGATGTAGAAGGCAAATACATACTTTCAACTCAACACAATATTGGAGGAAAAATTCATCAATTTAATAGTATTACACTTAGAGGGGATTTCACATAAATGATGGCACCATGGGACGGTCACTCTTGGACATGATATGATCACTTGAGGCACTCACACATATTCATAGAGCGGTACATTGACAATTTTGATGAAACGGATTTAGATCTCAACTTCAAGGAGTTGGCACACTTGAGATGGATGTGCTTAGTGGTTAATTACATTATATAATTTTAGAAATTGTTGGTTTTAGATACATGCATTCTAGAATGTAGACTCATTAATAGATCTTAAAAAGTATGGATCAAGGGATTCAACCCCAACAAACTCATAGAGGCAATCAAGAAGGCACACAACATGGTTAGCTCATCATTATCTATTTCCATATATTACACACATTCCAAGCCACCCCTTTCACAAGAGGACAAGAATAAAGGGCCATTTTAGAAGATTCCATTGATGGATGAGGCCATTTATCATGATTTCTAGAGAAAGAAGCTTTGCTACATGTGCAAGGATCATTTATAGGAACAAGGCCACCATTATTATGGCAAGGGAAAAAATCTATTAAATCAAGGTGCTACCCAATGGGGAGGAGGAAACTGAAAGGCCTATATTGCAAAAAGAGACGAACTGTAAGAAGATGATTGCCCCACTTGTGATGAAGGGAGGCCACATTGTTGCACTTTCTAGGACTCTAGGATGCAACCTATCAAAAGTATGTGGTACACTTTATGGAGAGCAAGTCATAGTCAAAATTTAATATTAGGATCACACTCTATTTCATCAATTCATTAATTTTCACCAAGAGGGAATTGTGCACGGTGAAGCATGAAGAATTTGAGGTCAAAGTGGAAAGAGGAATCTTGTCACCTTTCACTCTTGGGGTTTCATATATTAGCATCACCATGCGAAACAACATAGTGATGGAAGAATTTTTCTTTGTGGATTTGAATAATGTGGACGTAATTTTTGGCATTAATGTAAGCAGACCTTTGAAAAATACACCCAAAGTTTCAAGAAGATAGAGTTCTCATTTAATGTGGATGACAAAAAAGTGATGTTGTAAGGAATGTCCAATGGAAGATCAAGAAAGATTTTGGTGAAGGGAATGGAATCAACTTTCAGACATGATGAGATCTAGCAATATGCCTTTGACATTGAGAAAAGGAGAAGAATAATGTGTTAGTCACTACATTTGATAAGATGCTTATCATATTCTCTTTGTCTCAAATTGTAGTAGATTGGAGGATTCATTTGTTGTTTGAGTATTCCAAGACTACATTTTATTGCTTACTAATGGATGGTCAAATTAAGGATGACAAGTACAGGGTGGTGGATGATTTTATCTACTAAAGGGACAAGATTTACTTGGTGCTAGAATCAAAGACGAAGGATAAGATCTTAAGTGAGGGAGGCTCATGATTCACCCTTGGCAAGACACTCATGATATTTTTTAAAATATAGACATTTTATGAGAGATTTGCATGGAAGAACCTGGAGGATGATGCTATACAACACATCAAGAAGTTTACCATTTGTTGAGAGAATAAATCCAAGAATACTCTTCCAATGGGGTTACTTCAGCCTTCATTGGCTCCCAGTCATAAATTGGAGAGAATTTTGATGGGCTTCATCTCATAAATTTACATAGTGATAAGAAAGATAAGAGATGATTTATATGAGTTAGATTTTTTCAGAGGATGGTCAAATTCAAATTTTGTTTCATGTGTATTTCCTCAAGAAAATGATTGGCAAAAATATCACAATTTCTAAAGAATGTCCTATTGAAAAAGGGGGTGGACTTTCATCGGAACCCATAGAGATCATTGATGTTAGAAAAAATAATTTGAGGTCACATACAACAAGGAGTACCTAGTTCATTGAAAGGAATTTTTTGTAAATGATGTCATGTGTGAGAATGAGAAAGTTTTGGTGCATCCAAATTAGTGATTGATTGAGTCCAAGCAATTTTGGAAAGGAGATGTTTTCATGTTTGCTACTATGGTTGAACCTATTTCATTAATGAAATTAACTTCTATGATCCTCTAGGATTTTTTTTATAGGTAAAAGGTCACAAGGCCCATGGTTGTGTTGAGATTAAAAAAATCATCTCAATTGGGTACCAAAGATTAGAGATGGATAGGTATCCCTGGGATGATCCCGTGGGAGTTAATTGTGACACAAATGAGCCTAATTTGTAATTAATATTTATGGTTCCTTAGGAGTTAATTATCTCATTAGGAGGGTGCAATTAAAAGAATGTACTTGTACATTACTTTAACTCAATTTAGGATTTAATTTCATAATTTTTATTTTGGGCACCACTTTGAGGCCACTTCTTGAAATTTAGGATCTATACTTCTCATATTTAAGGAAGCTCTTTATTTTTTCCTTATCGTCATTGAAGTTCATTTTTTTGTATTGATTCTTGTGGAAAAGTCAAGCTTTATAAAGTAGTTTGGAGGTGAGATATCCTCCATATTTTTTTGGTTTCTTCAATAAGGAAAAGTTACTCTCTAACCTTATAGGACTAACTAGATTTACCACATATTTTAGATCTTCATTAGTCAAGGCCTAGGTAACATCATTGTGAAACTTGATTAAGGCAACAAGTAGCAATAACCTTGTGAGCTCATTAACAATGGACATCATCCAAAGTCTCCTTAACACACTACAATTCACCAACATAGTTGTATAGGTCCAATTCATCAAACTTCCTAAAGGTAATGTCGACATCATCAGTGACACTATGAACCATATGAAATTTTAGAAACAAATTTCATATTTCACTATGCCAAATTAGAGAAAATCACCAAATCAATTCACATACATAATTATCTATGATACACCCTTCTTAAGTCTAATTCAACTAGTAATAGTTATCTTTAACACTTGGAGGCTATTAATTTGTATACATAATATACATCATATTTTTTAAATAGGTAGCAAATAGTATAGTGCAAATATATCCAATCATTACTAATATCCCTTGAATGTTACCTAATCAAAAACATTAGGATACAATACATATATCTAGGGCTCTATGAAGATAACATTATAGTTAGTGATCTCATAATTAGGTTTTTGTTTCACAAATATATGTGAATTTTGGGGAGCCTACACATTGTATGCACCCTAAAATGGTCGCCTAGACTATGCCCCCATTCTTCAATTTATCAATTTCCTAAATCAATTCATCGATTTCCTAAATCAATGCATCACAATATTTAATTGAATCAATTCAAATCATTTTCCTTGATTAAGTTTCAATTAAATTAATTAATTCAATATTTTCTAAGGTTTGTTCATTTCATCAATAATCTTATTTAAATAAAAGAAAACATCCCTTTTAAATAAATATTAGTTAATTAAAAGAAAATATCTCTTTTAATTAAATAATATTATCTTATTTAATTAAAAAAAAATATCTCTTTTAATTAAATAATCATATCTTATTTAATTAAAAGAAAATCTCTCTTTTAATTAAATAAATAAATCCCCACCTAAAGCTCACTTTTTTAAGAAAAAAAGAAATAAATCAAATAAAATCTTATAAAGATTCCTTTTTTTGCACATATCTCTAAGTAGTGGGCTTTTTCCTCTTACTTGTCTTTTTAGGAATTTATCCCACATTGCACTTGTGAGAAGTCTCCCACCTCCACACTTTCCTTTATAAGGAGCCCTCTCCTTCTCATTTCAAGAGATGTTAGTTGCTATAGTATTGTTATGTTGCAGGTTTGGAGAGAGATTTTGGAGGAGTTTGGGCATTAGGGTTTGAGCCTTAGGGTTTGGACATTGGAGCTTCATTGCAACTTCTTTCTTCTTGTCTTCTTTTCTCATGCATCCATGGCTTCCATCATCATGCTTCATCCTTGCATTTTCATATCGGCTTAGAGTCATATTTGCTTTCATAGATTAATTTTCCATTGTTATTTCCTTTCATAGATTAGATTTTCTTTCTTGCATTGCTTTGCATTGTTATCATTTAGATTAGCTTGCATCTTCATTTGAATGCATATTTGATGATCATGGAGACTAGCACTCTTGTTTTTCCTCTTTGAATCTCTCATTTTATGGTGTACTTGCATGGGCACAAACTAGGTCAAACTAAGGGCCTCCATTAAAAATTCTTGCACTCCATGAATAGAGAGCTATGAGTCACATTTTGAGATCTCATTCTTGATAAATCTTGGATATAATGACTCATAAAAGTGTGTCAACATTTTAGCAAACATACACATGTCCCCATTTAAGTTGAATTGGAGTATTCACCATCATCCATTGGATCATCTATTGGGGTAGCTTCTTTAAACCCTACTCATGTTTAATCACCCCCTCTTATTTCTAAGGCATATCTCACATATTCCCCTCATACTCTTGCAATGATACAACTATCTCCCCTAGTTTATTTTCTACCACCAAACTCATTCACTACATCAATTTCCAAGAGTCCCATGGAGACTCCATCACCATGATGGTCTCAACAAGTTCTTATACTTTAGATCCCTCAAGATATATAGTTCCCTTGAAGATGTTATCCCTAGGTATACTATACAAATCCTTTGATGGGTTTGATACCTAAGTTGAACAATATCTCCCTCTTTGTAGGTGTTCATGAGGATATTCAAGTTGAAGAGTCAACTACTAACACAATTCTTGCAACTTTTAAATTAGGTGGTGCATTGAAAGATGATGTAAGAGTTAAGGTTTGTAGATATTTCATGAGTGTTAATTATTTTATTGAGGATTTTAAGAAATTTTTTCTTGAATAGAAGGGTGGTGAATAAATGAAAAAGAAAGAACATGATTTTGAAAGTTTGAATGAGAATGAATAGATAAAGATGAGAGATGAATTTTAGGAGGAAGTTGATAAGTAATTAGTTTTTATAACACTTAAAGAAGGAATGCAAATAGGATAGAAAATTCCTACTCCTTGAGGGTTGGGGTATTTCTTCTTCCATTGTCTTTGATAGTTTAGTTGTGATCTAACCAAATTCTAAAGAGTAAATACATATATCTTGAAAGAAGCACAATAAGATACTATTTTTTCAAGTATATATTTAAATGTAGCATCCTATAATACAAGCATATATTTATGAACAAATATGGACCACATCAACATATTTTATGTCAGCTTGTTTCCAAGTTTAAATCAAGATGAAAGTTGAAGATATTATCTTCAACTATCACTTGCAGAAAATGAAGAAATTTTGCAAAATATTTCCAATAGGTTAGAGATACTTTTGTCCTCTTGCAACAAGACACTCATATACTTCATATTAAAATATTATTAAAAAATCTAAAGCTTGTTTGTATCCTTGGCTAATAAAAGGGAATTCAAGGCTTTATTTTGAAGTTTTTACTTGTTTAATTGATCTACTATTCCATGTAAGTTTTTTTTTTTTTGTGTAAGTTTAGGGAATATGAATTGAAGGTGTCTTCTAGATTAGGTGTATACAAATTCTATGGAAGGTCTTGTTTTGAGAATCTTTTAATTATACAAATAACTTGAAATCAAATCGATTGATTTTTTATGTTTCCCTCAAATGTGTGTCAAGGACTTTATGAAATCAAGAACTAAGAATACTTACTTTTGTCTCTTCTTTGTAATGATTGTGTAAGTATTGATGCTACTACTTTGGGGGAGTATTCTAAGTATTGGAGAGTATTGACATGTTGCATTCATGACTGTGTTTGTCATTGATGTCAACATAGCATGGTTTCTATAAAGACTAGTTGAGTAGTAGATAAGATGTTAATGGTATGGACAATGGTTTGAGTGTCAGGTATTGCATAGTTATGGACATGTTTGGTACAATGTCTTGATGATGTGGTCAAGTGCGTAGAGTCTAAGTCAAAGACATATGAGAGTTGTACCTGATTTACAGATAGCAATTCAAAGACAGAGTATTGGGAAAGAAGTTTCTGATGTTTTTTCACTACATTACATCTAAGATGTAGTAAGAAGATGTGCAATCAAGTAGTAATAGAGGACAATCTGTTGACGATGTCAGTGAGTGCACAAGCCCTAGTGTCACACATGTGAATTTTTGTATAGATTGTGAGCTAAAAGTGCTATTTTAGTTATAATTTATTAATTATCTTATTATAATTAATTGTGAAAGCCTCAAGATCAACTTGAGGAATTATTATGAAGATATGGTATAAAGGAAAGATGTTTTCCTTGTTTTTAAGTGTGTGGAAAATCTATTGAAGTGTGAAGTGTGAAAAGGAGTAGAATGCTTATTAAATGCATGAAAGCAATCTAAGGGATTATTGGATGTGAGTTATGTGATCTAGTTAAAAGATTAGAAGGAGCATAGGTCTAGTTGACAAGAAAGAGGAAGAGGAAGGAAGTACATTTCATTTCTATTATTCTAAAAGGAATAATATGGAGATCATTTAGAAGATTGAGGAAGGAATAGCCCTCCTTATGAGAAGAAGAAAAATGGTAAGAAAATCTTTAAATGTTGGACTTGTGATGAATTTGATCATTATGCATCTAAATGTCCTAAAAGAGAGAAAAATTATAGGGGAAATTTTAAGCCTGGACGAGATAGAGATATAAACTATTTGTATGCAAATAAAGATGAAGAATCTAATGAGAAAGGTCAAAGTGAAAGTGATGATGAATTGGGATTTGTGGCTATCAAGGAAGATGATCTTGATAGAGAAATTAGAGAACAAAGAGCTCTAATTTCTCGAGTGAAAAAGAAATTTGATTAGATAATTGACAATGGTTGTTCACTGTTAGAAATATAAGAGGAGTAACTAAGAGGGGAAGAGTGAATTAGTTACTACTAAAATAAAGCCTAGATCCCTTAGATGTTAGTACAAAAAATGCAAACTAAAAACTAAATATTGTTGATGCTTGATAAACATACATAAAATGTTGTAACTCGATAATAACTAAATGTGCTTGGTAAATGCTTAACATATAAACTTTAGATGTTATCTGTGATTACCATTACTTTAACTTAGTTCCAAACACATAAAAGAAAATAGCATAAACACATTTGACACCAAGATTTAACATGGAAATCCAATTTGGGAAAAACTACCAATTGCAACTAGTTACTATTTTCACTCTTCTAAAGTGAGCCCTATTAGAAGCCAATCCTGTTAAAGGTTACAAAACACACTGTTAGGTCTAACCTTATTTGAGGATTTAATCACCCTATTAGGAGTGGCCTTGTTAGAGGTCTTGAGACAATTCAATAGAATTGCCACCTTGTTAGAGGATTTGCAAATGGTTGTTAAGCCAACTCTAATAAGATATTTAGATCACTGCTACAATGGTTAGATAGTAACAATGAGATGACCTGATTTGAATGCAACTAATTATCTAATTACAGATCTTTGTTATGGCTTGTACTTGATCCTTTCTGATCAAATATAGATTTTTTACTCCACAAGGATATTCTGCTTATCCTTCAAATTCAGTTCCTCTTCTTATCATTAAATCTTCAATAACATCTTCATACTTTCTTTCTACACTTTGAAATCACAACTTGATCTTATATTTATATCTTCCACTTTGTCAAGTCGGCTCAAATACAACTTAGAATAATTAATATTCATCACCTTAGTTAGCTGGAATCAATAGATAAATCAATTAATCTTAATAGGAAAAAATAAGAAAATCCTTCATTAGCCAACCCAGCTCGGTAGAAACTAACTCAGAAATTATTTCTTTTGTTAACCAATAGAAGCTCGGTTAACATTGCAAACTTGAAAAAATCCTTTGGCAATCAAGTGAGCTTGATTAGCACTAGTCCCATCCAAATTTCTTTCATTAATCAAGTGAGCTTGGTTAACACTCATCTTCTGCATATTTTTCTTTGATGACCGAGTGAACTCGATAGACACTACCTTCTAAACTAGGCAATCATAGGAATGCTCAATAGACACAAAAAATTGTCTTCACTGCCTGAGTGAGCTCAACATATACTGACTGATAATGATATGCAATTTGTGTAACATCAAAGACAATACACAATTAATCAATTGTATCCAACAATCTCCCTCTTTGGCATCGATGGAAACACAACATGTCATAGCACAATGAAGTTTTGGATTTAGACTTGAGAACTCCCTTTGTCAGTATGAGCTCTTCCTTTCGATGGATTCTTTCTCTATCTACAACAACTTTTTCCAAGTTCATTTAGAACTTTCTCCCTCTTACAACAATCTTCTCATTCTTTGGAAAACTTCTCCCTCTTTAGTTCTTTAGTTCTTTAAACTTTATTTTGGTTCAAAAAAAAAATTCTCAGAGATATGATAGTAAACTTCTCCCTCTTTGACAACACATGTCAAAGACAATAATTCTATTAATACCAATGTACCTTAAGTACTAATTCATTTGCAATGTGCCTTTGCCAATTCTACACCAATTGATTGATCTTCAACTTAGCTCTTGTTGATGCATCACTAAAATTTATTTAGTGAACTTCAAATAGGGGAATTACCCCTAGCTTACCTCTTAGATACAGAAATGCATCCTTAGGTAATGGCTTGGTGAATATGTTTGCAATCTGTTCTTTTATATTAACATATCCCAATCTGACTTCTTTTTCTTCTACCAATTCTCTTAAGAGATGATATTTTATAGCAATGTGCTTTGTTTTAGTATGCATTACTAGATTCTTTGATATAATAATTGCACTAGTGTTATCACATTATATGACTATTGGATCCTTGATCTCTATATTCATTCCTTCCAACAATTGTTTGAACCAAACAATGTTGGAACAATTAACTGTTACTGCCACATATTATGGCTTTGTTGTGGATTGAGATGTACAATTTTTCTTTTTTCTTGTCCAAGACACTAGTCTTTTACCAAGAAAGAATGCTCCACCACTAGTGCTTTTTCTATCATCAATACTTCTTGCCCAATCAACATCAATAAATACTTTCAAGTCCAAGTTGCCTCCAAGTTTATACCATAAACCATAGCCTTCAATACCTTTTAGATATCTCATGATTCTCTTGATTGTCATCATGTGATTTTCCTTAAGATTTGTTGAGAATCTTGTCACTATTTCAATTGCTAGAGCAATATCAAGTCTTGTGTGTACCACATATTGCAATTTTCCAATCAGTGATCTATATGTGGTCTAATCTACTTCTTTGGAATCATCATTTCTAGAAAGCTTATGTCTAGTAGACATAGGGGTTCCAACTAGTCTTGAATCTTCCAATCCAAATTTTTTCAATATCTCTTTGATATACTTAGATTGAGTGATGTAGATACCATTTTTGTTCTGTTGTATCTGTAATCCAACAAAGAATTTTATCTAACCAAACATGGACATCTCAAATTTTTTACTCATTTCTTCTAAAAATGCTTTCCATAAGTCATCATTTCCTATAAATAAAGTATCATCAAAAAATATTTATGCCAACACAATCTTTTTGTTTGGTCCTTTGTTGATATACAGACTATTGTTGTCATTTGTTCTTTGAAAACCAATATGTACCAAGTAATTATGAAGTCTTTCATACCAAGCTCTGGGATCTTGCTTGAGACCATATAATGCTTTGTGTAACTTGCAAACCATATCCCTTTTGTTAGGATCTACCAAACCTTCTGGTTGTTCAATGTAAACTTCCTCATCAAGAATTCCATTCAAGAATGTAGATTTAACATCCATTTGATATGCTTTGAATCCTCTATGTGTTGTATATGCTAGTAAAGTACTAACACCTTCTAGTCTTGCTACAGGAGAAAAAGTCTCACCATAGTCAATACCTTCTTCTTGAGAATAGCCTTTGCACACCAATCTTGCTTTTTTTCTTGAAACTTTTCCATCTTCATTCAGCTTATTTTTGAATACCCACATTGTACCAATTACATTTTTATCTTTAGGTCTAGGAAAAAGAGTTCAAGTTTTGTTCTTTTCTATATGTTCTATCTCTTCATTCATTGCTTCAATCTAACTCTCATTTTCCAAAGCATCCTTAACACTTCTAGGTTCAAATTTAGCAAGTAAACATGTACCCTTTAATTTACTTCTTGTCATTGTTCCATTTGATTTGTCTCTAATGATTTGATTAGGTGCATGATGCCTTCTGACATATCTTGCTAACATAGGCTCTTTGGTCTTTCAATGAGTTCCACTATCTTCATCATGAATTTCAATTTCTATCTTGGGTCCTTATGTCTATGGCCCAGATCCATCTGACTCAGTTTGAACTAGCTTGGTAGTCTCTAACTCTGACTCGGGTCCTTCAAACTACAACTCGATAACTATTGGAGATTTTGGGGAGTCAGGAGATGGAGCTTCCTTTCTTTCAGATAGATTTGGTAGGGTATCAAGTTCATAGTGAACAAATCTTTTATAATCTTCTAGCTCCCTATTGCTTTCTTCTTCACTCTTTTCTACAAACTCATCAATTCTAACATTTTCAGTTTCTATAATTTTATGAGTAGACAAATTCAAACATCTATATGCTTTACTTCTACAGGAGTATCCAAGAAATATTCCTTCATCACCTTTTACATCAAATTTTTCTTTTCTATATTTTTTCAAGGTATAATATTTGTTGCCAAATACTTTCAAGTAACTTACATTAGGTTTGTAGCCATACCATAGCTAATAAGGAGTTTTGTTTGAATCTTTCTTCAACTATACTCTATTCAAGGTGTGAACTATAGTGCTAATAGCATCCTTCCAGTATTTGAGAGTAGCATTCTTTTCAATCATTAGGGTTCTTGTACAATCCATGATAGATATGTTTCTTCTTTCAGCTATACCATTCTTTATTGGTGTACCAGGAGCTAACACTTGTCTTTTGATTCCTCTTTCAATGCAAAAATTATTGAATTCATTGGAGATGGATTCACCACCTCTACTTGATCTTAAGAATTTCAACCTCTTTCCAATTTTCTTTTCTACCCTTTCTAGATACCACTTGAATTTTTGAAAGGCTTGTGATTTTTCTTTTAGATACATTACATTCATCATTCTAGAGTAGTCATTAATGAAAAGAATGAAAAACATTTCTCCACTATAACTCTCTATTCCAATAGGTCCACATAAGTCTATATGAACAATTTCCAAGACTTCTTGTGAATGATAGTTTTTTCTTTTGAAACTAGTCTTTCCCATCTTAACAATTTGGCAATGCTTGCATAGACCCATGTTAGGCTTCTTCAAACTAGGAATATCTCTTACTCTTCTATGTTTTCTTATCTTAACCAAATTATCAAAGTTTACATGACATAGCCTTTTGTGCCATAACCATCTTTCTTCTACTTGAGCAATAAAACATGAACAATCACTGAGATCAAGATAAAATAGATTACATTTTTTTTGTTTGCTAGATCCAACTAGATTTCCTTTTCCATCCAAACTTTGGCCTATCCATTCATGAATTCTACCTCGAATCCAATATTATTCAACTGTGTCACACTCAATAGATTATGCTTTAGTCCTTAAACCCAATAAGCATTTTCACATACAATTTTTTTAGTCAATGAAATATATCCTTTTCCTTTTATGTTACAAGGTTCATTATTTCCAAATCTCACACTACCTCCACCATAATATTCCATGTGCTCAAATTTTATTTTATTTCTAGTCATATGATGTGAACAGCCATTGTCAATAATCCATATATCATTTTTTCTAACATGAGAGATAAGTGTCATCTTATCTCCTTCATCATCAGATTCATCTTTCACAGCAATATATACCATTTCATCTTCACCGTTATTAGAATCTGTAGCTATAAAATAAGATTTCTTACCTTTTTCCTTGTAGTTCTTGGAATCCTTCTTGTCTTTATGCTTATTTCTTTTCTTTTCATCTTTGATTTCCTTATTTGGACACCTAGCAGTAATGTGTCCAACTTCTTTACAAAAAAAAGTAGATCAGAGGAACTTTACCTTTGTACTTTCCTCTACCTTTGGAATACTTCCTTGCAAGTAGGGCTTCAACAACTTCAAGATCATTGTCTAAACTTTCTTTTGATGTTCCTCTTCTTCACTTCTTGATTGACTGGACTTTGATTTCTTTTCTTTGAGTGAGAGTTTAGATTTAAAAGCATATTCAATAACCTTTGACCTAGGAACCTAGTTATCAAAGTTATCTAACTCAAAAGTTGTCAATCTTCCAACTAGAGTATCCAAAGATATTTTATTATTTGGATCACATCTCATTTCTTGAATAATAGATACTCTAATTGCATAAATAGGAAGAAGAGTTGGAAGTACCTTTCCTACAATTGTTTTCTCTTCAATGTCTCCTCCAAATGCTTTGATTGCACTTACACTTGCTTTGATCCTTTCCACATATTTTGCAATGTTCTTGTCTTCTCTCATTTTCATCTAGTCAAAATGATCTCTAAGACTTTCAGCCTTAGCCCTTCTTACATTTTCATCTCCTCCATATATATCTTTCAGTTTTATCCACATCTCATAAGTTGTCTTGCAGTCTTTGACTTCGTCAAATTCAGCATCACTAAGAGCAGATGTAATATCAATCATCATGATGTTATGATTTTTCTTTTCAACAATATCTTCAACAAATAATGTTCCAGTAGAAGTCTTGTATTCAACATCAAGATACTTGCATCTTGAGTCACCAATGGTAGCCAAGTGCAACCTCATAATTCCTTGCCATGCTACAAAATTGTCTTTATTTAGCTTGGGGATCTCTCTTCTATAAGACATCCTGATCTTTAGATTAGGTCCTTGAAACCTTCTTTGCAAGCACCAAAAGCTTTGATAACAATTGTTGGAAATATAAAAGGAGTAATTGAGAGGGAAGGGGTGAATTAGTTATTACTAAAATAAATCCCAGATCCCTTAGATGTCACTACAAAAATGCAAACTAAAAACTAAATATTGTTGATGCTCGATAAACATACATAAAATGTTGTAACTTGGTAATAATTGAATGTTCTTAGTAAATGCTTAACATATAAACTTTAGATTTTATTTGTGATTACCATTACTTTAACTAAGTTTCAAACACATAAAAGAAAATAGCATGAACACATTTGACACTAGGATTTAACGTGGAAACCCAATTTGGGAAAACCCACCAATTGCAACTAGTTACTATTTTCACTCTTCTAAAGCGAGCCCTATTAGGAGCCAACCCTGAAGGTTACAAAACACACTATTAGGTGTGACCTTGTTAGAGGATTTAACTACCCTGTTAGGAGTGGCCTTGTTAGAGGTCTTGAGACAAGTCAATAGAACTACCACCTTATAGAGGATTTGCAAATAGTTATTAAGCCAACTCTGTTAAGAGATTTTGATCACTGCTACAATGGTTAGAGAGTAACAATGAGATGACCTAATTTCAATGCAACTAATTTTTTGATTACAGATCTTTTTTATGGCTTGTACTTGATCCTTTCTAATTGAATATTGATTATCGAATATAGATTTTTTGCTCCACAAGGATATTCTACTTATCCTTCAAATTCACTTCCTCTTCTCATCATTAAATCTTCAATAACATCTTCATACTTTCTTTCTACACTTTGAAAATCACAACTTGATCTTATACTTATATCTTCCACTTTGTCAAGTTGGATCAAATACAACTTAGAATAATTAATATTCATCACCTTAGTTAGTTGGAATCAATAGATAAATCAATTAAGCTTAATATGTCAAAATAAGAAAATCCTTCATTAGTCGACCGAGCTCAGTAGAAACTAACTCAAAAATTATTTCCTTTGTTAACCAATAGAAGCTCTATTAACACTAAAAACTTGAAAAAAATCCTTTGGCAACTGAGTGAGCTCAGTTAGCACTAGTTTCATCCAACTTTCCTTCATTAACTGAGTGAGCTTGGTTAACACTCATCTTCTGCATATTTTCCTTTGACACTCGATTGAACTCGGTAGACACTGCCTTCTAAACTAGGCAATCACATGAATGTTCGATAGACACAAAAATTTGTCTTCACTACCCTAGTGAGCTTGACATATATTGACTGATAATGATATGACATTTTTGTAACATCAAAGATAATACATAGTTAATCAATTGTATCCAATAGTTCACATCAAATGACTAGTGATATGAATAAGTTTATTAAGCTCAAGAATCATGATGGAGGTATTGTTAGAGTTGGTAATAATGTAGCCTATCATATAATAGGAATTAGATCCATTACTCTTGATGGTAAAACTAATACTAATGATTCTTATTTTGTCGAAGGATTGAAGCATAGCTTCTTGAGTGTTGGATAGTTGGTGGACAAGGTTTATTAGTTTCAATTTACTAAGAAGACTTACATTATCAAAGATAGAGATGGTAAGGTGATTGGAACATGCACAAGATCTAGAGATAATGTATTTCAGTTGAATCCTACTGAAATGACATGTTTGGTAGCTAAAGTGGACAATAGTTAGTTGTGGCATAGAAGATTCTAAGATGGTAAGTTGATTGGAACATGCACAAGATCTAGAGGTAATGTATTTCAATTCAATCCTACTAAAATGACATGTTTGGTAGCTAAAGTGGACAATAGTTGGTTGTGGCATAGAATATTCTATCACATTAAATTAGATAATATTGTGAAGGTTAGTAGCACACTTGCAGTCAAGGACTTGCCTAAGATTACAAAGCCTACTAATGTTGCGTGTAAAGAATGTATTTTGGCTAAATAGAAGTATCATTTCCTAGCAAGAAGTTCACTACCACGGAGAAGATGGAGATCATTCACATAGATCTAAGTGGTCCTTCTAAAACAAGAGGATTCTATGGTAAAAGGTACTTAATGTTTTTTGTTGATGATTTCACTAGAATGATGTGGGTAGCATTTCTTTAAGAGAAATATGAAGCTTTTGAGAAGTTTAAGATATTTCAGAATAGAGTTGGGAATGAATTTGGTGTTAAGATAAAGTGTTTGAAATTTGATAGAGGGGGAGAATTCACCTCTATAGAGTTCAGCATATTTTGTGAAGAAAATAGAATCAAAAGATAGTTATCTTCACTAAGAACACCTGAGAAGAATGGGATTGTTGAAAGAAGGAATAAGTAAGTAGAAGAAGAAAAAGTAGCAAGAGAAATTTTATTTGAGAATTATGTTTCTAAGACATTTTCAAGAGAAGCAGTCAATACAACAGTATACACTCTGAATAGAGTACAAATCAGAAAAGGTATGAACAAGACACCTTATGAACTATGGTTTGATCATTCACCATTAGTTAAGTATTTTAGGATATTTGGGAGAAAATTTTATATTAAGAGAGATGGTGACATTGGTAAGTTTTATCCAAGAACTGATGAAGGTATGTTTCTTGGTTATTTATTGAAAAGCAAGGCATATAGATGTTTTAACTATAGAACTAAGACAATAGTTGAATGAGCAAATGTAAGGATTGATGAAAAGTTTGGAACTAAAGAAAAGATGGTAAATTATAATTTAGATGAAGAAGAAGATAATTTTAGAATTTTTAGAAAAAATGCTAAAGATTTCTTTGAGACTAATAATGATTTGCAGAATGATGTGTTAATTGTTAAGCAAAGATGAGAACATAGATCTGAACCTAGAGAAGAGATAAGGGTTGAGATGTCAACTCTTACCTCTAATAGAATTTTGAAAAAGAATCATCCTCCTAAGTAGGTAATTGGAAGTAAATACAAAGGCATGATGACAAGAAACAAAGTAAATGAGGAGATATGTTTGATATCTCAAGTTGAACCTGAATAGGAGAAAAATGGAGCTTTAGCAATGCATCTAACATTTGTATTTTGAGTTGAAATTGAATGAGTAATTTAAATTTGGAAATGCTTGAAATTAGAAAAGATAGGATACATACCTCATGATGGAATTAATCTATAAATACCTATTTTCTGAAGTATGTGCATAGTTTCAAGGAATTCTTCAACCTCCTCCAAATTGGAAATGTCAAGATAGAGAAAACCCATAAAACTTTTGTCTTTTTAAGGGTAGGTTGACTTTGACCCCGATAGTAGGGCACAATCTTACCCCTCATTGAGGTTCATCCCTGACCCCAAAAATTCAACCTTGACCTATACTACTCCAATGAACATTATGTTTGCGGATCTCAAAAGTTCAGTGGAAAGGGTACTCAAAATTGCATTTATATTGGTTGTTCCACACTTGTACCTACAAGAAAAAGAGCTTTTTTTGTTTGGATGAGGGATTTTCCTTGGTCAAACCCCATTTTGGAATCAACCTTAATAATAAAATTGAAATAGAGAATTCTAGCAAGTAGTAGAAGTAGATCTAACAACAAAGCTATGATATTCAATAGATATGCAATTGTATTTGAAATGTAAACAAGTATGTTGATATGAGAGCTTGGACTCAATAATAATCAAAACCATAAATGTAAATAAAAACCTCCATGATTTTATGATTGGAATCCACCTTGAGGGAAGAATGAATGGATATTGAAGATGAACAAAGAATCTTAAAGGAAGACCACACCACCATGATGGTTAAATCTAGGATTTTGAATGATGAATCTTGAATGCTTGAACCAAATCCCTTCAAAAGCTTGAATGCTTTAATCGTTGATCTTTAATGGAGACAATGGCTTAGATGCTTTCTTGAAAATGCTTGATGGAATGCTTGCTTGATCTTGCTTGGAAATAATGAATTATGTGATCTCTTAATGTGCATTCTTGTTAGAGAAAATGAGAAGAGGAGGCTTCCTTATATTTTGATCTAGGGCACAAACTTCTAGAGAGGTTGACATTGGAGAATTAAATCCCAATTAATCTTAACCCCTAGAAATGGACCTAGACTAAATGCAATTTAAGAGTTTACCATTTCAGAGACCAAAACAGTCAATCTGGAAGCCAAAAAATAATTCTTTCCAAAACTTGACATGCAAAAATCATGTAACCTCAAAATTTGGACCTTGGGTTAGGGTTGAGGTTGACTCTAACCTAGATTAGAGTTGAGGTAGTCCTTGACCTAGGTCAAGGTCAAGGTCAATCTTGACCTAAAAGGTTGACCTTGACCCAGAGGTCACACATCTCAATCTAGAATGCTAGAAAAATGCAAAAGGAAAGTGGAAAAGGGGTTAGAAACAAGGGAGAAAGATAGAACATAAAGGAAATAGCTAGATCCATGAAAAGACCTAATTAAGGTTCTTGACATGACCTTCAAGCACTTAATTGAGGGCTAAACTTTCTTAACATGGAAGTGCTTCCATTTTAAGATGATACAAAACCTAAGAGCGTAGATGAAGCATGTAAAGATGATCATTGGATTCAAGAAATGAAGGAAGAATTAGATCAGATTGTGAAGAATGATACATGGGAGTTAGTTTCTAAACCTAAAGACAAGAATGTGATAGGAACCAAATGGATATTTAGAAACAAGATGAATGAACAAGGCAAATTAGTGAGGAACAAGGCTAGACTTGTATGCAAGGTATATTCATAGCAAGAAGGCATAGACTATGAGGATACATATGCACCTATGGCTAGAATGGAAGAAGTAAGGATGTTTTTGGCTTATGAAGCAAATAAGAAGTTCAAGGTTTATTAGATAGATGTTAAATTAGCCTTTATGAATGGATAACTTGAAGAAGAGGTATATATTAAACATCCTAAAGGTTTTCCTTTATCAAAAGACAAAGATATGGTATGCAAACTAAAGCAAGCTCTATATGATCTAAAGTAAGCACCTAGAACCTGCTATGCAAGGCTAGATAGTTATTTGGAAAAGCTTGGATTTTCTAAAGGTACGATAGATTTTAAAAAATTATTTGAAAGAAGTTGATAATAGTTTGTTGATAATAGTAATTTTTCTTGATGGAATAATTTTTGGAGCTAATGATGAAGCAAGTAATAAGTTTTCTGAAAAAATGAAGAATGAGTTTGAAATGAACATGATAGGATAAATGATTTTTTTCCTAGGATTTTAGATTGTATAGAACAGTGATGGTATTTTTATTCACAAGCTAAGTACCTAAATGACTTATTGAAAAGGTTTAGTTTAGAAATTTGTAAACTTTTTGGTACACCTATGGTAAGTGGTCACAAGTTATCTAGCAAAGATGAGACACATGTAGTAGAGCAGAAAAAGTATAGATCCATGATTGGAGGTTTGCAGTATTTGACTCACACCAGACCAGATATAGAAAATGTAGTTGGGATTGTAGCTAGATTTCAAGCTAATCCTAAGGAATATCATTTTGTAGTAGTATAGAGAATATTTAGATATTTGAAAGGAACATTTGACAATGGAATTTGGTATGATAGATTAAGTGATCTCACCCTATGTGCATATATTGATGTGGATTAGGCAGGCAGTATGGATTACAGAAAGAGTAGCAGTGGTGGAGCATTCTTTCTTGGAGGACTATTGGTTTCTCAGCTAAGCAAGAAGAAAGAATACATTTCTTAGAGTAAAACTGAGGAAAAGCATGTTGCAGCAACAAATAACTATAATCAAGTTATGTGGATGAAGCAAATGTTGAAAGATATCAACATTGAGTTTGAAGAACATGTTATTAATTATTGTGATAACACAAGTACAGTGAGTATGTCTAAGAATCATATATTACATTCTAAGACCATGTATATATCTATTAAGTATTATGTGCTAAGAGAGAAAGTAGGAAAGGGTGAGTGAATAGTTGAGTTGGTGTGAAGGTGAGTCATGAGGTATAGTGTTAGGCTAATGATCTTGGTGCTACGCATCAACTCTAGTTTGAGTCACATGTGTTACCACAAACCCTTTTGCCAATAGTGGCATGTTGTGATGGTTAAGTTGTTGAGTTTTTATCCTTGCCATCAAGGTTCAAATCTAATGGGATGACGTCCCTCATTTGTGGCCTCACTGATTCATAGCTCCAAGTCAAAGTGTTTACCCCTCTTTTAAAAAAAGAGAGAAATTAGAAAAAAAAAAGATTATGTGAGTACTAAAGATTAGATTGTAGATATCTTTACAAAGCCTTTTCATAAAGACACATTTGAGTACTTGAGAGGTATGCTTGGGGTTATGTTCCTACCTACTTATGAGTAGATGATCCAAAGAGTGCATTAATCCAGTGGTATAGAGCACTACTGTTAGCCTAGACTAAATGTTGATGCTTCTTGTATGGGGGAATATCTATGATGAGCAAAGTTATTAAGAACTCTTGGTATTTGGTTTTGAATAGTGTCCTTGGACACTTGAGATGGATGAAGACTTGGAGAAGCATATTAGAAATTGGTATGTAACAATTGATATTGTTGTAAACTTTTAGATTGAGGCCTTTGACATTGATGTCAATGGGGGAGAGAATATGCATGAAAAAAAACTCCTAACTATGGAGGATAGAATATGCATTAAGGAGGGATATCTCTTTAGAGATATTTAGAAAGATTCATGAAAGGAAGCAGGAATATGGACCTGATGTATTATGAATTGTGCAGTGTGAAGTAAATAATTTATGTCTAAGAATTAGGGGTATGCACCTATTGTATTGAGACTTTTTAGCATGTGGACAATTGATGTCGGTTAGTAGTAGTAGTAGAACATTGTTTCATATTCTTGGAACTTATATGGTCTTTCATCTATGTTTCCATCAATGCCAAAGGGGGATATTGTTAGCATGAATGTTAATGATACTACTTTGGGGGAGTATTCTATGCATTGAAGAGTATTGACATGTTGCATTCATGATTGTGTTTTTCATTGATGTCAACATAGCATGGTTTTTGTAAAGACTAGTTGAGTAGCAGACATAGATCTTAATGGTATGTATAATGGTTTGATTGTCTAGTGATGGGAAGTATGGACGTGTTTGGCACAGTGTCCTAATGATGTGGTCAAGTGCATAGAGTCTAAGTTGAAGACGTACAAAATTTGTACCTAATTTACAAAGAGTAGTTCAAAGATAGAGTATTGGGAAAGTAGTTCCTAATATTTGGTCACTACATTACATCTAAGATGCAGTAAGAAGATGTGCAATCAAGTTATTATAGAGGAAAATCTATTGATGATGTCAATAAGTGCACAAGCCCTAGTGTCGTACGTGTGAAGTTTTGTATAGACTGTGAACTGAAAGTGCTATTGTAATTGTAATTAATTAATTATCTTATTATAATTAATTGGAAAAGCTTTAAGGCCAACTCAAGGAATTATTATAAAGATATGGTATAAAGGAAAGATATTTTCCTTATTTTTAAGTGTGTGGGAAATCTATTGAAGTGTGAAGTATGAAAAGGAGCAGAGTACATATTGAATACATGTAAGAGATCCAAGGGATTATTGGATGTGATTTATGTTATTTTGTTACAAGATCATAAGGAGCATAGCTCTGGATGATAGGAATGAGGAAGAGCAAGGAAGTACATTTCATTTCTATTATTCTGCAAGGAATAATACAAACATCATTTTGATAGTGGGTTCATTGGTCTTGCCCTCAAAGTTGTTTGGGCAATGGGTCCAGGTGTCTTCCACAACCCCTAACAGGGTTGACACAACTCCTAACAAGGTTGACACAACTCCTAATAGGGTTGGAATCTCCTAACAGGGATTAAAAGTCTCTTAACAGGGACTCATATGTACTAAATGCATTCATAGACTCCTAACAAGGTCCATACTCGAACAAGGGATACTTATATTAGTACATCATCTCATGGGTACCATCCCCATCAAGGTTTTCCCTCTGATCAAGGGTTCCCCTAGTTAACATATCTAGTGTTATTGTGTATGAGTATCTTGCTATGGTTTTAGCTTATATTTCTCATATGATTGAGTTTTCTTAAGGTTGATAATTATGATAATAGTTGGATAACTGATTCACACCCCCACCCCCCCCCCCTGCTCAGTTATATCAGTGGACTACATATTCTAACAAAAGTTGTTATAAAATTTACATAAGCTTTTGATAAGGAAGATAGGTTTTGAAGGGTCCTTGAAACTCTTAACATATCAAAAGACATATTCAATAAAATCCTAACATAGCATTAAAAAATAACAAAAGGATAGCAAAAAAAAAGCCCAATGAAAAAGGCCATCAACAAATGGACATCTAGAAACAAAAAAATAGAAATAAATAGAACTAGGCAAACATTAATCCATATTCATAAGGAGATTTGTAGTCTCCTTCTCTAGTATGTCCATCTTCCCAACAACCTCATTGATCTCAATGAGCTCATTGTTTTAATTAGAGGCTTTTTCTTCTTGTTGGCTCTAGTTATTTTCCCCGAGCCTTCAGTCTCAACTTCAATACCAACTTCAATGTAAGTGTGTTCTAGTCTACTAATTAGTGCCTTGAGGTTATTGTTGGAGTCCTTCAGTATATGGTAGCTCTAGTTAGCTATGCTTTGTAGAGTTTCCTAAGTGGCATCCACTTTATTGATAAGATTTGGCACTTTATCTTCTAGACCATAAAAGGAAATAAGGTTCACATATTGGTTGGAATTGGCAGTCTCCCACTCCCCAATTTCCTTCTTTCATTCCAGCAGACTCATTCTTTCCTTTATCTCAACAATCTGGTGGAACATCAATTTAATGGACCTAAAGTTTTCCATCATATTGTTATTAGTATTACATTGAGAACATTGATGTTATCTTCCTTACTCAAGTCACTCCTGATTAACAATGCAAGGTCTATGAGATTCTGAAATTCCACCTTCCCTTTTAGGTCTTTGTGAATTTGTAGATTGATTATTTATTTGGCAATCCCAAGTCAGATGTTATCCATGTTCATATTTTTCCAAGTAGTCATTCTCCCTTTAGAAGAGGTGGTAATAGATATTGTTTGTTATTTCATTAGATCTTACATGAGATTGACAAGACTCTCACTCCATTGTTGGTCTCCTAGACCCATATTGTTGATAGGATTGTTCTCCCTATCCTCCGTAGGTCCAATTGTCTCCTCTTGAATTGGTCACTTCTCTTTTCTTTTAGGGGTCTTTCTCTTAGCTAAATCCTCTTTCTCCCCTTTTTTTTCCATATCCTCTCCTTCCTCATCCTCATCCTCATAGGAGGACTCCCTCCTTTATTTCTTCAAGGGCTTCTTGGGCTTTCCTTCCTTCCTCTACCTCTTAGAAGAGATATCTTACTAGGAGTGTCCACATTCTCTATATATGTGTCCATATCATCATCATTTCAATTGAGCTCATCATCAAACTCACTAGGGTTTCCCAATGAAACCTTAGTAGATCCTTTTTGCAATTGGGCTCTAGAAGCTTTCTCTTTAGATGTTTTCTTCTTGCTCTTTCTAGGTTCAAATTCATCATCAGATTCAAGGCCTTCACTTTCCTCCTTGTCTGAGGATTCTTCATAATCATCTACTTCTTCCTCAAAATGCTTGGCCTCAGTGAACTTCCTAATAGTATTGACTTTAATATCCTCATAAATAAGGACATTGTGAAGTGAGGGATTGGTATTACTTTGACCTCTTACCCCATTGATATTGTTGTTTAGTGAGGAGTAAAAATAAAAAGGAATAGAAATCTTAACATTGTGCCTAAAGTGATTTAACTGGATAAAATGCTATGAATAAACCCTAGAAAATTTGCCATCAAGGTTGATGTAGGAATCTATAGCCCTAAGGATAAACCTCCAAAATTTCTTCAAGGAATTGGGTTCAAAGTAAGTGATACCTTTTTTCTTAACCAGTTTCTTCCTCTCCTTGGGTGACTTTGAAAAGGTGTCAATAGTAGAGTTAGAGATCTTCTTGTATCTATAAAACTTCTTTCCAACTATTAGAATGTTAGTGACCTTGGATATATACTCCTCTATGATAGATAATTTCCTACCATTCACCGTCAAGTAGCCTTCATTCCAATTCTAATGGAATAATTGGGTGACTTGGGAATTGCCTTTGTGCAGCTTCTCCAAAAATGTAGTTATGCCCCATTTTCCTAACACTTCCCATATAGTTCTCTTCCTCCACTTTTTATAGCTAGCTAGCTCCCAGCATCTTCTTTGGCTCCCCATTCTCTTAAAAAAATTTGCAGAGCTAACTAAAATTCATGAAGTGAAGGGAAAAGCAACACTTAGAATCCATGTGAGATAATAGTAGAGTAATGGTGAGTACCACCTCTATCTCTGCCACACCTCATAATAAAAAATATATCCTTCTTAGCATATACCACTATCTTTAATGATGGCCCCTTCAGTGCATACCATCACATCATAATTGATTCTTGAGATGACTAGTTTAGGCAAGTTTTCATTCCATTTTTGTAAGCTATGAAATGTCATAGCCACATTGGCCATAGCATCAGCAACCTCATTAGCTTCACGATAGGTATGGCTAATAAAGTAGTCCTCAAAAGTATTAAGAATAGAAATATTTTTCTTAATTATATTATCTATGGTCCAAGAGGGAATGGATTGTCCTATAAGACATTTTACAATGTTGATTCAATCTTCCTCTAGCCAAAGTTTAGAAATACCCCTCTCTAGCCAATTTAGTGGTTTGAAGGGTAGCCATGGCTTCAGCAACATGGTTACTTTGAACACCCAAAGAGAGTGCCACTTCTTCCCAACCATGACCTAAATGATCTCTAATCAATACCCCACACTCTTACACACTTGTCCCCATTTCCTTTGTCCAAGGTTGCTCACAAATGTGTGAGCACACCTTGAGCCATCTTAATCACAAAGAAGACTTATGTTGACCTTTTCATGGCTTGTCCCCTTAGTCCATGTGTCTCCCTTGTGGCACCTATGTGGATGCCACATAGATTCTACCTCCTCAAGCTCTCCCTCAAGCCTATAAATAGAGCCCTTGTCTCAAGAATTTTTTATCTCCTCCATTGCATTGTTATCATGCTAGTTTAAGTTTAGATTTTTTAGAGATTTTCATGCTTAGAGCTAATCCTTGGTAGTTGTTTGCATTGTTTCAATTCCTAGTTCTTGCATAGTTTCATAGTAGCATACTAGTATCAATTTATTTCATTACATATCATTTCCACATTCACATCCATGGAATCCTTTTGAGGCTGGCTTACTCATAGACATTTCTTGAATGTATTCCACATACATTTTAGTATAGTTTCATAGCTGCATTCTTGCATTCATTTGATAAATTTTGAAGGGATTCTTCCATAGTTGTGTTTGGGGAGAGCACATCCACATTCATCATCATTGAGCACACCAACAAGGCCTCTTGTGGGCACCCTTGTTGAGCTTCTCTAAGGTTGCATTAGGACTCTTGTCTTTATGTTGCATAGTTTTAAAACTCAAGTAGATTAGTTGTATTGTGATTTTATTTGATTCTTTGATATACATGTACAACTAATTTTTTCTTGTTTACACATGCTCCCGACAGGTTAGGTTTTCATGTATACATTGCCAACCAAAGAAAAATATCTATTTTGGGAATGAGGTTGGAGCTCCACACTTTGTTCCAATTAAACGAATCATTTTTCTCTCTGAGGCTAACAAGATAAGAAGAGTTCACCAAGAATAATCCTGACACATTGCCATCCCAAATGATTGTGTCTTGATGCAATCTTATTGAAATAGAGTTAAAGATCAACATAATCTTTTTTAGGGAAGGATCAATATCTTCCAAATTTATCTAAGCACCATCCCTTCAATAGTCCTCCACTTTTGTTCCAACCTAACTTCACATAAGTCCTTATAAACATTGAGATTCTTGATAGAATTTAGTGGGCCTCCATGCAACTAGTCATCCTCCAAGAATCTTAGGAAGTTTCCCTTTCCAAATTTCCATTTAATTCTTAGCATAATAGTTTTTCTAACTTTCAAGAGGCTATTCCATTTATGGTATCCATTTGTGATTTCCACAGAGTAGAAAAAATTAGTTAGTCTTGTGGTATTAAAAAGGTATTTAGACTATAGCACCTTGGACCATTCACCATCAACTTGAAAATTTCTCCAGATCTTCTTAGCAAAGAGTGCATTATTAAAGAGAATTAGTTTCCTAATCTCCATTCCCTCACCTTCTCTTAGGTAGGAATATTTTATCCCAAGATACAAGGGGGATTGTTTTATGATCTTCAACCACTGACCAAAGGAACCTTTTTTAATTTTTTCAATTGCTTTCGCATATTTATTTGGAAACTAAAATAGACTAAGAGCGTAAGATGGGAGATTTTGGAGAGTTGACTTTATCATCTTAATCTTCCCATCTTGGCTTAGGATATCTCCTTTCCACCTAGCTAGCTTCCTATTGAAACTATCCACTAGCTCTTCCCAAAAATAATCCAAATTTTTAGCTCCTAGAGGAAGTCCCAAGTATATTGTCAGCAGTTCTTTAACTTCACACAACAGAATACTAGCAATTCTTCTTTTTCTACCTTGAGGCATGAAGGTACTTTTATCTTAGTTGATAAGTTGACTTGAAACCTTGCAGTAGCTATTTAAGTAGTCCTTTAAGATTGTATCTTCTTTAATTGAAGCCATACCCCTAAGGATAGTGTCATCAACAAGTTGGTGATGGGAGAACACATTAGAACCAAAAGAGGGTTTAATGCCTTCCAAAAATTGTTGTTGATTTTATCTAAGATCATTCTCCCCATTCCTTCTACAATAATAATGAAGAGGATTAGTGATAGTGGATCCCCCTACCTGAGACCATGGGAGAGTTTAAAGAAGGAAGATGGGGAACCATTCATCAAAATTGCCATGGAGGCAAAGGAAACTAACTAAAGAACCATCTAACAGACATTTTCATTCAACCCAAATGTAGAGAGGACTCTCAAGAGGAGATTCCAATCCACCCTACCATAATCCTTAGAGAGGTCTAGCTTTAGAAGAAATCTTTCCTGATTAGCAAACATCATGGAATGGAGAACTTCATGAACAAGAGACATTGAGTCTAGAATTTTCATGATAGATTATTGGGGAGATATAATCATAGGTAGAATTTTTAGGAACCTAGAAGTGAGAACATTCTAATATTATAAAAATTATTATATAGGCTTATGGGTCTAAACTTGTCCATGTAGTTAGTTCCAACAACTTTCAGGACTAGTACCAAAAAGGTGGTATTAATTTCTTTAAGAAGGTTCCTCGATCCAAAGAATTCTTACACCACTTTGACCACATCCTCCCTGACTATGTCAAGGGGAACCCATTTTGACCTAGGCCTTATCACAAACAAAGGAAAAGACCACCTTAGTTACCTCCTTCTCCTTGGGGATATCTTTCAGAGACTTGTTTACCTCTCAATCAATAATAGAAGGAATATTCCTTTTGAAAAAATCATGGTCATTCTCTGAGAGAGATAAGTCTTTAGATAGTAGGGATTGAAAGAATCTCTTCATAGCCATATTGATATCATCTTCCTCTTTCAAGCTTCTACTATTACTTAGCAATAGTGAGATGTGATTTGTTACCCTATGTTTGAGGGTGGAAGATGGAAGAATCTCAAATTCATGTCTCCCTCTCTAATACATTTAGTTCTTGATCTTTATCTCTAAAACATCTCCTCCTTACTAATAATATCATGTTAGTCAAAGAGAGGAAAATGGAAGAAGGAAAAGGGAACACTCTTAAAGTCCACCTATTGAATCCTCTTACCAATCCTAGACTAGATCTCTACCACTTTGGGCATGTCCCTTCCTTTCTCTACCCCCACACATATTCTAGCATACATTAGGATTCTTCTCAAGGTAGTAATCAAGTCAATGGAGATCAGTTCCCCAAATGAGTCATTAATGCCTTTGAAGACATCTTCATACCAAAACTCCATCAGAAGTTCTAGCAATCAGACCCAAATAGGAGCTTGCTTAAAGAAAGAGTCATTAAGATCAAGATTGTAGTCCACCTTTTCAATGAGAGGGAGGTGCTCCCTATCACATAAGGACCTCCAAATAGAATCTTATCTAGCTCTCCCTAGCATGAGAAGGAGAAAACTAGGAACCCTTTTTCCTTAGCAGAAATATCAACACTACCCTTGAGGTCTCATTTCTTCTTCACAAAGATGTGAATAACATCTATATTTGGCCAAAGCATAAAAATATTTCTAACCAAGGTCAAATCCATTAAAGCAATATTATGATCAATGAGTTCATCAAGGATAGAAATAACACTCATTCCTTTATTAACTTCAGAAATGACCTTGACCTAGAGAAAGGATGACTTACCAATAGGCTTAACCCTGAAAAGGGAAGACCATGGTTTAGATAATACTCAATCATCTTGAGGATGTAATGGGTCACTTTTCTTCCCCATAGAATCAAACTACCCCATGCCAGTGCTAGTGCTAGGAATCTTAATGGGTACAGAGATATCATCTTTTCCCAAGTCAAACTATTGTAATCAATGGACCCCATCCACTATTGTCTCCCCTGATCCTACTGGCTCTGAATCAATTGCCTTCTCATCTCAAAAACCTCCTATTTTCCTACCTGCAACATTTTTGCTGAAACTAGAATTCAAAATTTCATCCACCATTTTTTGACCATTCTAACATTTTCATAAGTTATGTGAGTTGTATGACATGATCTCCATTATTGTATTAAAGTAGAAATCTTTTTTCTTGGTTCTTATTATATAATCTTTTCAATACTGAGTATGTTTTGTGACTAGTATGCCCTAGATAAGCTCTAATTATTTTCTTCTATCTAGTAACTTCTACTTAAGTTTCTAAAATATCAAGAAGAATCCTTTCCCTTTATTTTGATTTGATTTTATTATATTTTATCCATTAATTCAATATTACATTTACTTATTTCTAATACTCACAATCTAATAAGTGAATAATATAGTCAAATGTACTATCCTAAAATACAAGCATCAATAATTAGATGCTCAGTTTAGTCACATTTAGCATGCATGAGTTTCCAAATTGATTTTTGACACCTCCTCTCATTCTCACTTTCTTATCACACATTATACTTTTACTAATTCAAATTAATATTACAAGTCCTCTCTTAATTAATTATCACTACAAATTTATTTTGAACCATTTATTATAAGTGTGCCCTTTAAATTATTTCACCTTCTCACTTTAAGATTAGTTCAATGCATATTTTTTAAATTTATCAATCTCACATCTCTATGTGGTGCATCTTTTTTAAAGTTATAACCTATTATCTCACTCCTATTAAAATTTCATCCTTTTTTGGTGAGGAGAAAAATACTAGGCCACTCTCTATCGAAAACCTTGGCCTCTTCCTTATATTTTTGTTTGAAAGTTTGGGAGTGGGAATTAGTGATTTTACACTCCCTTAAGGTATGCCCCATATACCAGTGTACTGTCATCTCCCAATCCTTTACATATGATCAACATGAAAGTGATAGTTATAATCTTTGCATTTAATGGACAATTTGTTCAATATCAATTGGTTCTTGAAATATTAGGGGAGTCTAGACCATTCTTCTATAACAACAAACTCAAAACTCATCAACTTGCATATATATTTGTATATCTTGGAATTATGTGTATCTATTCATATTTTTTGAATTCAATCTCTAATTACTTATCATAAATCATTGCAATTTTTTGTCATTTTATGCTTGGAATATTATATCGCCATCAAAGCTAGTGATCTTGCATGCCTATAGGGAAATGTTGGGTGCAAATGGGGAGCTCTCATTCAATGGAGAAAAATAGAAGAAAATAATAATGAGATAATAGAAACCTTAGCAAGAGGAAAATAAAAAATGTGAGAAACATTGTGACAATTGATGCAAGGAAAAATGGAAATCATAATCAAAATATAAATGATTCAGTCACTGGAAGGACAAAAAACAAACACGCACCTACCAATGGTGCCTATATTTCCTCTAAAACCATAGAAACATAGAGAGAAAGATCCCACTTTGTTTGAGATAAAATAATAACTAAGGTAAAATTTAAATGATGTGATACTTGGGATTCATCACTCTCAGTGAATGAAGTGTTGGCATAATTGATGTGGCAAGTTACTAAAGGAAAGAAGAACTATGGATTGCATGATAATGAGTTATACTATTTTTCATTGATGTCAAACTATATGGCATATTGTTTATACTTGTTAACATAACATCATATGATTACTATACAAGAATGTTGAGAAGGGCACATAGGTATGACTATGGGGATTTATCTATTAGTAGTTGGAAGAAACAGTCAATAGTAATTCAGTGGTTGGATTGCTTATCTGAGAACATATCTTATTAGAGAAACTACCTTAGCAGAGACTCTATGTCTTATCAGTGAAAGAGATCAAGAACCTTATTAGAGAAAATAATATCTTATTGGAGTTAAAATGGATAAGGTATAAGAAAGTAAAAATTAGTTTTATAGGTTAAAAATTAAAGCAGGCTGACACATAAAGAATGGAGTAATGACATAATAATCAAGGCAAAGAAAATTGTTCAAGCAACTTTAGATAACAATGGTGCACTGACAGAAAAGATGCAATGATGCAATTATGATCGTTGGATCTAGGTTTAGTTTTTTTTATTTTGGAGAACATATACTTAATGATAGGAAGAAGATGAGTTAGGTATCATGACTAAAGGTAGTGTGGTGGAGAAGGATGAACTAAAGAAGAAGAGGACAAAGCTATTGGAGCATAGCAATAGTAATCAAGTTGTGATCGTGTTTGAGAATAAAATATAGATAATGGTATGTAATGGTAGTATGGATATTTAATATATCTAACATAAAAATATAGTGCATGATATAGATCACTTTGTTTTTGTTACTTTCTTATCATTATGACAGTTGAAATCCCTCAAAAGGGTGGCCTTAATCGGTCTATTGTAAATCCTTTAACAAGGTAGGACTCTTAGATTAGAGTGTTGAAATCATTTAACAAGGTCACTCCTAATATATTAAAAACTCTAATAGGTTTAGAGGAAAATCCTTTAATAGAGTAATGCATAATAGTATTTTTTGAACCCTTAACTAGGTAGGCTCCTAATAAAGTTTATTTTAGAAGAGTACAAATATTTGTGAGCATCAATCTCACATCATGGTTTTCACCCAAATTAGGTTTTCATGAGATAAATACTAGAGTTATTTTTGTGTAAATGTTTTACTATTTTAAAAGAATTTGTAATGAGTAATTAACAAATAGTGTTGTTATAGGTAGAATTGAATCTTATTAGTATCAATATTGGGAGTTGATAAGTTGTTTTAATTGGTGAATATTGATTCACCTCCCCCTCCCCAACCACCACTCTTAGTAATAAATCATATACATACATAAAGTATTCCAAAAGAAGAATCTATGGAAATCATTATAATGTTTTCAAGTAGAAGATTGCAAAATTGGACCTATCAATGTTTGACAAATTTAGGAGGCCTTCAACAATAGAATGGGTGTAGAAGGAGAATACTTACTTTTAACTCAACCCAATATTAGAGTAAAAATTCATCAATTTAATAGTAGTACACTTAGAGGATATTTCACATAAATGGTGGCACCATGGGATGGTCACTCATGGACATGACATGATCAATTCACTCACACATATCTCATGCAGAAACTCATTGACAATTTTGATGAAAATGACTTGTGTCAACTTCAAAGAGTTGGCGCACTTGAGATGGGTGGGTCTAGTAGATAATTACATCATATTATTTTAGATATTATTGGTTTTAGTAACATTAATTTTAGAACATGTACTTGTTGATGGATCCCCCAAGGTATGGGTCAAGGGATTCAACTCCTACTAGCATTACTTAGACAAAAATTAATAATTACAGGAAAATATAATGAAATATCATAAAGGAATAAAGTAAAAATAAATAGAAAAGAAAACACAAAGATTTTATGTGGTTCACCCAATCCTAGGCTACGCCAACCAAATAGAGAGTCGAATATTATTACTTAGTAATTTCAACCTATTAAAATCTGCAATCTCCCTTACATCTCAATACCATGCAAGAAGCTATGAATTCTCATTTGTAAACCCTAAACCTAAGCCAATATTACATTACTTATGTCAACTTAACAAGTTAACCCTGAACATACTTGACAAGTCAAGCTAGGGAAATAATTGATGGTTCAACCTAAAAATGCTCGACAAGGTAACCAAAAACAAAAACTTGATCAATGTACAATACTTTCCTAATTAGTCATCACAAACCAACAATCTCCCACTTGAAGATTGATCTTGTAGCCACACCACTATCCTTAAAAATTCCACTAGATTGATACTCCCTAGACTCTATTTTCTTTTTAATATTCTTAGTCTATAAGACCAACAAAAGCTAGAGAGGAGTTTATATTCTCCCTTGGCATTTCCTTTGTAAACATATATGTTAGATTATCATCTATATATATCTTTTCTATCTTTAATTTTCCATCATCCAAAACTAACTGAATTAAATGGTATTGTAGTTGTATGTATTTTATATTTGAATATAAAGTAAAGTTCTTTACAAGATGAATAACACTTTGGTTGTTTGTATACAGATAGTTTTTTATTAGTGAGTGTCCTAACTCTTTCATGAAAAATTGAAGGAATATCATTTCCTTGGTTGCCTCTTTGGAAGAAACATAATTTGTCTTTGTAGTGGATAAATAATTCACCTTTTGTAACTGAGAAATCCAACTCATTTTTTTCCACCTATAGAAAATACATATCATGTAGTACTCTACCTGGTATCTATCTCTCCTACCAAATTTGAGTCAATGTACCCTTGTAAATTAGTAGTAGAGCCTCTAAAATACAAACACTTACTAAATGTATTTCTCAAGTATCTAAGAATTCATTTGACTATATTCTAATACACAATTATAGGATGACTCATATACCTACTACCAACTCCTACAACATGTGCAATATCTAGTCTAGTATATACCATGGCATACATTAAACTACGTATTGGTGAAGCATAAGGTACCTTGTGTTGAGATTATTTATGTTGCACATATTTCATAATATTGTATTATTTTATTTTAATATGTAATTTTACACTAGGAGCACCTAGATGGTCGTACAACATGTAGAGAATCCCATGGAATATCCTTGATGAGTTATATTGACACATTATGATAATATTTGATGTAATTATTCAATATTGGAGAAAATAAATTAAATTCCTAATATTAAATGTGGTTCAATTGGGGTTTTGTAGAAAATTGTTTTATCATGTGGTTTATGTAAACAAATTGGTGATTATGTGAGATATTTCTTCTATACAAGAGACCACGAGGGTAGTTTGTGAGATAGGAGACGGGTTTTTAGAAAGTAAATTCCACCAATACAACTTGCGGAGAGGGGGGTTAATTATTTGTATTCTTAATCCAACTTAAATTTAACTTATCAAATCCAACTTCTATAACCATTAAAGTGAACAATTTCAAGATATTGGAACATGCATGATAACACAATGATTTATTAACTAGGGAAACCCTTGATCCAAGGGAAAAGCTCGGAGGGGATGGTACCCACAATATGATGCACTAATATAAAATTTCCTTATAAGAGGATATGATCCTATTAGAATATAATTAAATACAATCAATAGATGTAAGTCTGTGTTAGGAGACTTTGAATCCATGTTAGAAGATTTTAGCCTTGTTAGGAGCATAAGGAAGACAATTAAATTCAATGTCTAAATTGCTTCAAAACTATTACACTAAATAGATCTCTAGAATAACATATCCCAATAGTGAACTAATCAATACAAAACCCTCTTTGCCAATATAGCTCCTTTGAATTTCTCAAACCAATCTCAACATCATATGTTGGTTTTCTCTTATCAAATTTACATCCTCGGCATCAATTACATAATCTCAAAACTCACACACACTACAACTCAAGGAAATAAGCTTTCCTTTATACCTTGTCCTAATAACTAATTGAGTCAGCTTCTGAGAGATTTCCCAGTATACAATTAGTAACATAGGACCTTAATATGATATTATAATTAATTGTCACACATTTTAATACACTTTACAACTTCCAAAATAAATTTCATTTCGCAAGTCGGTTGCTAGTAAATATGTCACACGTTCAACAACCTCCACAAAATGATCTCCATCATTTTTTATCATTAACATAGAATCATGAACGTATCTTCAACCATGATCTAAGCTTTCTTAGCTTTATTCCAGCTCTCTTATTAGATATAATTGAACTAATAGTAAATTATTTCCTGCACATTGACCTACAAGTAGTCTTCACTAAATCAATTATAACTCATATGATTCTTTATACTAACATGAAAGAGCATATATCTAGTATTTTAAAAAATCCATAAGTACAAATATAATCCCACATAGCTTAACTCCCTATACCTAAACCTTGCTGATCAAATCTACCTATGTGATGTACTAAAACTCTATTTGTCACATACCAACTAACATATATATTGACATCAATGACAAACCAAGTCATGAATGCAATATATGAGAAATAAATCCAAGCTCCAAACCCTCAATACTTTCTTAAAAATATCTCCCTTTGGTATACATGCAATAATCTTCTAACAATATCCTTCTTTCACATTGATGGCAACATATGATGAAAAACCATCAACCAAACTATCTCCTCAAAATATCAACTAAAAGTAGTTGTCTGACCACTCCTCATTGACATCAATATTCTTTTTAATACTTTCTCCCATATGTTTTACTCTTCCTCATTCATTATATTATTTTTTCATGTATTCTTGTCCCCCTTGAAATCAATGACAAAGGTACCACTATGCCAAACTAAGAACCTAAAGTTCTCTCATTATTTACCTATTAAACCAATCTATAAATACCAAGTACCAAAAAACACAATTTTACCAAAACATTACATAAGAGTTCTTGAATATATCTGCCCAAATCAGCTAGTGTTCCCCCATAGGAGTAGCATCAAGCATCTAGTCTAGAATGAATAGTGCTCTGATTAGAATGGACTGGTGTAATCCTTCCATCAATTAATCAAAAATAGGTTGGAGCATTACCTCAAGAATACCTCTAAGTTACTCTAAAGTATCCTTAGCCATAGGTTTAGTATAGATATATTTTATTTGTTCCTTTTTACTAACATAGTCCAATCTAATTTCCTTTTTAGGGACTTTCTCTCTCAAAAAAAAGATATGTAAAAGCAACATGTTTTTCCTTTGAATGTAAAATTGGATTATTTGACATGCTTACTATACTTTTTTTATCACAATGAATGATAATAAGTGCTGGAAACTCAATACGTATGTCCTTCAATATTTGCTTCATCCAAATGATCTTATTGAAGTAGTTTTCTCCTACTACATACTTTTCTTTTTTTGTAGATTGTGAAATGCAATCTTGTTTCTTGCTAAGACATGGAACTAATCTTTCACCCAAGAAGAATGCTCCACCAATAGTACTTTTCTTATCATCTACATTACCTTCCCAATCTGCACTAGCATAAGAATATAAAGTGAAATCATGTGATCTGTCATACCATAATTCATAATTTGATGTACCCTTCAAATATCATAATATTCTTTTTACTATTGCAAAGTGATTTTCTTTAGGATCTACCTAGAAACTTCCAATAATACCAACTACATTTTCTATATTTGGTCTTTTATGAGTTAGATATTGAAATCCTCCTATCATTTATCTATACCTTGTTTGTATTTCACTAGGAGACTCATCCTTACTTGAAAATTTATAACCTATAACCATGGGTGTACCAATTGGCTTAAAGTTATCTAATCCAAATATTGTTAAATAAATCATTTAGATACTTGGTCTATGATATGAAAATTTCATCCTTACTCTAATTTATTTGCAATCCCAAGAAATATTTTATTTCACTAATATTGTTCATTTCAAATTCATTCTTCATTTCCTCCTAAAATTTCTCACTAGCCTCATCTTTGCCTCCAAAAATAATGTCATCTATAAATACTACATTGATCAATAATTCATCTAAATTCTTCCTTAAGTACATGTTACTTTCTACATTACATTTCCTAAATCCCAAGCTTATCAAGTCCTTGTCCAATCTCCATGTCATGTTCTAGGAGCATGTTTCAGTCCATATAATACCTTCTTCAACTTTCAAATTGTGTACTTTTCTTCAATTAGGGAAAAATCACCAAGTTGTTCAATGTAGACTTCTTCCTCAAGTCTTTCATTCAAATATGTTGAATTAACATCCATCTGATAAACCTTAAAGTTTTTGTTAGATACATAAGCCAAAAAAAATCTTACTTCTTTAAGTATTGCAATAGGATCAAAATTCTCTTCAAACCCTATTATTTCTTTCTATGAATAACCTTTACATACCAAACTTTATTTGTTTCTTACCATTTCACCTTGTTCATTCTTATCAAAGTCTTAATAATTAGAAATAATAGGTTATTAATTAGCACTTTCTTACCTATCAATTCCTTCTTTTTTATCAGAGGCTCGTCATCTAATGGAATGTTCATAACTCTGTCAATCTTCTTCACCTTGGTTCTGGTAACAATACCAATTTTTCCTTTGGTTTTCTTCCCTATGACCTCCTCAATATCCTCATAAGATTCTATCTCCAACTCGTAATCCACCTCCTTACTCCTTCTTTTCTTAGTAGATGAGCTCCTAGGTGAAAGGCTTTTCCTCTTCTTGTCAACCATCTCCTGATCTTCTTCCTCCTTCATTTCCTCTTCATAAACCTCATCTTGATCACTCCCCTCTATATCACACTCTAAAAAAAAATTTACTGATATGGGATTTGTCCACTTTTTTTTCTTTAAGAAGATTCATGATTAGCACCATCAAACCCTCATGGCAAGCATGACCCCCTTTAGGGTCATTCTGGATAGCTAAAATGGTATTATCTAGCGACTGCCTTTGGTAGAAAGGGGGATTAATTCTAACCCTATGCCTAAATTGATTTACCAGCATAAAGTGCTGGCCAAAAATCTTAGTAAAATGGCCATCAAGGGTTAGGTATTCGATCACAACAAACATGATAAACCTCCATGGTCTAGAAATGGAATGAGGTCTAAAATATGAGTTGCCAATTTTGACCAACCTATTTCTCTCCTTAGTCATCTCTACAAACTCATCAACAGCATGATTGGAAAGCTTCCTATCCCTATAGAAGTTGATCCCATCCATATTGAGACCGCTGGCTTTAGCTATAATGTCCTCTCTAACTTCCATTCTCTGGTTTCCCACCAAGATGTTGCCATTCTTCCATGTCTTGATAAACTAGTGGGTTATGGATAGATTACTATCCTTTAACTTCTCTATAAAGGTCATAAATTGGTCCTATTCTAAAATATCCCAAATTTGAGTCTTCTTCTTCCATTCCTTGTAACTTGCAAGTTCAACCCTCTTCTCTTACCACCCATATTTCTCAAGCTATGATAATTCCTCACAGTATTAACATGCTTAGACAAAATGGAGATCTATGTATTGAAATACCAACAAAGTTTTCTCTTATACAGAAATACCCACAATCAGTGTGGTAATGAATGAGTTATCTCATCAAATATAATCATAATCCACAACTCCCCATTCTTGTGCAAATCATAATTGTTCCTAAATGTCATTCCCATCATTATTAAAACTCTTTTGCATACTTCTAAGATTTTTGTACTCTATAAATGATAACCTGTCAGTAGGGATGTTGTCACCATAATTTCATATCATCTTTGTATGGCTTTTGCATGCCACATTCGTAGCCCAATCGGCCACTTTGTTGGTTTCTCTATAGTTATGAGTGATAACACATTCTGCAAAGGAATTAATCAAATTACTAGCCTTGCAAATAATATTATGGATGGTCCAAGAGTGGTTATTAACTATATTAATAAAATTAATAATATTAAGGGTTGATAATAATAACACCATTTCCATTTCTAATAATAACACCACAACCTACTATCACTGGGTTTCCCTTTGAGGCCCAATCAAAATTAACCTTATACCATCCATGTGGTAGACAATCCCTCCTAGCTAAATTTCTAAGGTTGCTATCATTCTGAGCATATATGATCCCTTTCAAGTTCCAATTCTGAATCACTTTATCTTCCTAGTCATCTTGAGGCTCTTGATCTTTCAAGGTTATCCTAATATTCTCAATCACCATATGCTTAATCTTATGAAATATATAATTGGAATTAGTCTCCTTACCCCTAAAAACCCTATTATTTCTTTCCTTCCAAACACCCCAACATAGATATAGAAGGATGAAATCCCATAGATTAATAAGAAAAGCATTACAAGGAGGAGACTTCCATGCTAAGAATAAATCTTGAATACTAAGGGGGAAAACCCAATCCACATCCAGAAGTCTAAAAATACTTTCCCATAACCTTCTTGTATAAGAACAATGAATGGTCAAATTATTAATGGACTCTTCCACTTCCTTACAAAGATAACATCTTCTAACAAGACACGTATCTTTCTTCATTAAATTGTCACTAGTAAGAATTTTATCCTACAATAAGATCCAAAAAAATATGTTAACTTTGGGTGTCAAGCCTTTAAACTAGGCTTTACCCCAATAAGGCGCATGATAGTCTTCAAAAGTATTACCATACAGGGATGAGATGGAAAAAAAATTCATTTGGATTAAATTTCCATATTAAAGTATCCTCCTCATGAACTAAAAAGATAGAATTTATCATTTTGTTAAGGTCATTAAGAGCCTCATCGACTCGGGTACGGTTAGTTGTTGATTGTGCTAGAATATAAATGATTGAAAAAGGAGTTGCACGAATGTTTTGGAGAGAACCTATTAGCATTTTTTTTCTATACTCTCAACTGAGTTTAGTTAAGGGAGGGAAAAAATAAGACACTATATGAATTTGGTATGGTCATACACTGATTTTAAGTTATTTTAAAATATTTGGAATTAGGTGTTATATTGAAAAAGATGCAAGGAATGGAAATTTTTATTCTAAACATGATGAAGGTATACTACTAGGTTACTCTACTAGGAGAAAGGCTTACAAATGTTTGAATAAAGTGATTGACACTGTGATTGAAAGTACAAATGTTAGAATTGATGATTTTGTAGAAAAGAATGATGAGGAGAGCAAGAGAGAGCCTAATGATTACAACAACTTTGTATATGTATATGAAAATGCACTTGATATTGTACCCGAGCTCCAAACTAGTTCATTGCAATGGTACAGTGAGAAATAATAGATTGACACCATGAGTCATCTTTCTTTGCCTGAGCCACAGATAGAACAACCTAAACAAAATGTTGAGCCTCAACCAATTAATTATAATGCTAGAGATCACATATTTGAGCATGTATTAGTAAATTATGTGAGAAGAAATCATTCACAAGATGAAATAGATCATGACAAGAGTGCTAGAGTTATGAAAAGAATTAAGTTGAAGGATGATACATGTTTGATTGTTGATTTTGACCCAATAACTATGAAAGTTACACTTGATAATGATGATTAGATCAATGCAATGAATGAGAAGATAATTAAATTGAAAAGCATAATACATGGACACTAGTACCAGGATCCAAAGAAAAGAATGTGATTGGAACCAAGTGGATATTCAAGAACAAATTGAATGAGAAAGGAAAATATGTAAGGAACAAGGTCAAACTAGTTTGTAAATGTTATACCCAAGAAAGACCTTTGTACTTGCTACTAGATTAGGAGTTAAAATTGTACTTTCCTATGTTGCTTACAAGAAATTATAATTATATCAAATGGATTTTAAGTCATATTTTCTAAATAGAATACTAGAAGAATAAATCTAGATCGATCAACCTAAAAGATTTGTGGACCCAAATCAAATGAACTTGGTATGTAAACTAAAAAAAGCGTTGACAAAATGATACAAAATATTACAATCATGTTTGATTAAGATTGGATTTGTTAGAACAAGTAAAAATAGTAATCTATATTTGAAAATTGAAATTGATGAGAAGGTCTTAATTGCTAAAATATTTGTTGATGATATAATATTTGGTTGAAATTTTTTGTTGTGCAAATCATTTTTTGATTAGATGAGTTAAAGAATTTGAAATGTCTATGTTTGGTGAGATTGAGTTTCTCATTAGTTTCAATTTCATCAAACACAAAGTGGTATATATGTGACTCAGTCTAAGAATATTAAGGACATATTGAAGACTTTTGGTATGGATGAGTCAAATCTAGTTTGCATACCTATGGTAACTAGATGTAAATTAACTAAGAATAATTACAATACTATTTGAATGAGACACATTACAAATCAATGATTGGCAAGTTGCAATATGTTGTACATAGTATACCTAATATTACATATGTAGTTGGAATAGTTGCAAATGTTTCCTCTAATCTTAAAGAGAGACACATGATTGCAGTTAAGAGGATATTAAGATATCTAAAAGGAACTAAAGATTGTGGACTATGGTATAAGAAAGAAGGTGATTTTGAGTTGAGAGTTTATACTGATGCAGATTGGGCTAAAAATGTTGATTATAGGAAGAGCACTAGTGGTGGATCTTTCTTTTTAGGAGAAATATTGTTTGCATGGTTGAGCAAGAAATAAAGTTTTATTTCCCAGTCTACTATCAAAGTTGAGCATGTTGTTTCTACAATTAATTGTTCAAATATTGTTTGGATCAAGCAATTGTTGAAAGGAATGAAAGAGGAAGCCACTAATCTAGTAATTATGTATTGTGACAACACAAGTGCCATCAATATTTAAAAGAGCCTATGATGCATGCAAAAACCAAGCATATATCTATCAAGTATCACTAATTGAGTGAGAAAGTACAAGAGAAACAAGTCAAGTTGGAGTATATAAAGTCTAAGGAGAAAAACGGAGATATATTTACAAAGCCATTACCTAATAATGTCTTTGAGTATCTAAGAGGTAAGTTAGAGTTCCTACCCCTATCAAAGATTCACTAATAAAATATATGTGTTGCATCAATTCATGGCTAAATTAGAATATCTTTGTGGATTTGATGCATGAGTTCACAATTTCGTAAGTTATTTCTAGAGATGTGAAAGAGTCCTTGTAATAAAGATGTTGTTATCAGTACATGTAAGGTATAAGGTATAACTACAAGGTTTTATTAGTTTCTACTTTAAAAAATTATTTACCTTTGGCATTACTGACAAAGGGAGAGAGAATTTGAAATGGGAGAGAATTAGTTAAAGGAGAGAATGATTAAAAGAGAATCAATCCCATAGGGGGAGAGATTTTGAGAATTAGTAATAGAAGTATGATGTATAATCAAAATAAATGATGTTGAATATGATGTTGAATAGATAATTATATCCAAAGTGGGAATGTATTGTTCCAGACCAATTAAAATATGATATAGATATTGTGAAATGAAAGAGAAGTGAAATGTTATGTTGTTGTAAATACATACATTTGATTATCTTATGATGTAATGTTATGTGATGTAATATATTATTTTTATGTGTTGTCATCAATACTAAAGGGGGAAATTGTTAGCCCTAATTGATAATATTGTTAATGTATGTGAAAGAAGTTGTCATTGATGTCAAGCCTTTGTTTGTGAGACATTATGATAATTCAGTAGAGTGTCATATCATTTGATTGATGAAAAGTATTTGAAGAAAGTATAATGATATAAGTGATGAAAAATTTATGGTATTCAATGGGCACTTGAATGAGTTGGACTATGACAGTAAAATGTTGATTTGATTATTTTACACTTAATCAATTTATGTAATATTGGAATCATATGTGAACAAGTTGCACTGAGACAACCAAGTTACATTGATCAACTAGGTGAAAGAAGAATCCTAGTATTAACCAAGCTGCTATACTTTTTACTAAGAACCTAATGAAAATGTGAAAGAAGTGTAGTGTTAACCAAGAAAAGTTAGTGTTAATCGAGTCTAGTATTGATCGAACAAGACATAGTGATAACCAAGCATGGAAAGAAAGAATAGAAAACAAAAGATGGAATTCAAGGCTGACATTTAATGAAAATTTTCAATGAGAAGATTTGAAGATAAGGAAAAAGTTAGTTATGAGATCAATGGATGGAGAAACATAATGAAGATCCAATGAAGGATATTTACTATTCTTAGAGTGAGCACAAACTTCAAGAAGTGTATTAATTGAGCACCTAGATTAAATGAACTTAAGGTAGATGAAGATCTTAAAAATGTGTTTAAATGGAAAAATTTACTATTTAAAGGATGAATGTGAAGTTCATTATTGTTGATGAAGGAAGAAGAAAAGTGATAGCCAAAAGGAGTCGATTGAGTTACATTGTGAATATTAAGCAACAGAAGTGCTAAGTGAATGAATAGTTGTGTGAATCATATAGAAAGGGATTAGAAGGAGAATATAGAGAAGAATAGATATATGAACAAGTATGGTAGTGTTAAACCTAATAAGATCATTTTATTGTTTCATTTTAACCTTTGTAGAAAAAAAATATCTTAACCAAGTGGACCTAACAATCTTGTGAAGTCCTATATGGTAACATTCAATAGTGGTGTAGAGAACCCAAACACATAATTCATATAAACTATTTTTTAAGGTCATAGGAGAGTAGAAATTACTAGGTAGTATATCACATGTCTTGAAAAATCCAAAATTGTAAGGCTAAGGCATCCATTGGTGCACTATAAACCTTGGATCACCTTGAGTCACTATAGGATTTCAAGCTTTTCTTAGTTTATTTGTTAAAATAGAGGTTTTAGGGTGATTTTGAGTCATTTTTCACTTTTCTATAACTAATAACAAGGTCTTGGTGGGTTAATACATCTAAATAACAAAATTTGTCAAGTTGCCATAATGAAAAGTTGCATTTTGGGAAGCAACCTTTCAAATTTCAGTTATAACTGGACTTGGTTGGCTGTGATAGTTGAAGGAGGCCTATTTGAATGTATTAGACATCTCTTAAAAAGGGAGATAGGAAGTGTGATGATTTGCAGCATTGTGAGCAATAAGATTATGAGTTTTACCTTCATTTGTGTTTTTCCTATAATTACATAGTTGTATATGGATTGGAAGACTAGATCATAGCACATGGTTGGATAGAGGGGTGAACTATCTTTCCATTACATTTTTTTTGGTGTTTATTTGATCTTTCTATCAAAATTTATACTAATTCTTGTGTTGGAAGCATTGAAACCCTCACTAACTAGGGTGTTTAGATAAGATGGAACCCTAACTTGTCTTTCCATAGGTGGAATTTTTTCATGCCCTAATTTGGACAAGTCAAAACACAACCAAAAAAGTTTATTTTTATTTGATTGAAAGATAACTTATGGAACTACACGTAGAAAATTAGATTATCATATAGTTAAGTTCCAAATTATCTAATCCCTAGACCTCTTGAGAATAGCAACATACTTCAAATTCCCTAGCTAAGGTGATCCTTACAAGGTGCCATGACATAGTACACCAATGGATATGGTCTAAATCTGACAACATGAGTAGGGTTACAATAGAACTCATCCTTGTTAAGCTACATATATGATTTTATATCCATATCGTAGTTTGGACTATAGTCTACCTGCACTGCCAAGGAATCATGGTGCTAGGGAGAAGGCCTTCCTATCTTATAAGAACTTTAGATTCATGAGGTAGATTCAATAATGATTATGTTGCTACACTTCCCTTGGCCAGATGTGCCATGCTTACTTCCTCTATTAATAATGTATATTTATATATGTGAATAACAATTATCACATTTGTGTATAATGTTTCGAAGTGTTGGGTATTGGGGGTAGAAACACCCCTTGGGATACAACGATTTAATTATATGACCCAACGATATCCTTTTTCTTGACTATGGGTCATGACCTCACTCCACATTTAATGATAATCTAACTAAATATCCATACTGAGCCTACTTCCCATGAATCCCTAAGAAATTGATTCTCTTATAGATTGTGTTCCATAGATTTAGTGTCCATTGCATGGGTCTATGCTTTATATATAGGTATATAACCATACATACATTACTACCTAGGGTCTAATAAATGAAGGATCAATAAAATAGATGATAACATATCCATTTGAAGTCATATAATTGGTTCTTATTCATTTTGGATACTAATGAGGTATATCCAAAGCTAATTCAAACCTCTAACAAAATCTACCTATGATGATTAGATCATAAAGTAAATATTCATTCACCCTTATATCTTTATCTTATACCTAAGAAGGTATTTGATATATTCAAGTATTATTACCAATTATAGAATATTTTGATTATTTAAAGTCAATTTATTAACAATGCAAGGTATGCATTAAAATTAACAACAATCCAATGAACCCAATACTTGCCTTCTCCTCATCTAGTTCTAACAATCCTTTTATTACTCCACCTAAGAGTTTTACCTACTTATTAACATGGGATCACTACTAACTTTTCTTTTTACTTACAATAGATAACTAGCATACAATTTTATTTACATTCAAACAACTTTCTAGTTAACTTACTAATTGAAGAACACCTTAGATTACTTAACATGATTATGTTTTTATACTCTCAATCTATAGATTAAATATATATGTACAAGTAACATCAAGAGATATATATATATATTATTAATATTGGTATATATCTTAAGTAACATCTAATAACATTTTTGCTTAATATATACATACTAACGATATAATACTTTACACACATATAACAAGCAATGAGGTATATATATTTGCATTTAATTACTACCTATGCAATTAAGAAAATTTCCATATAATTACTATCTAATAATACCTCAACCAACCCATTTAATTCCCTATCTTACTTTATCCTAACACCCAACCCTTTTACTTTCTACCACACCCCCCCCCCCAACAAAATAATCATAAGTGCCCACCACCACCTTTTTCCCCTTCCTAGCATTAGGTGATAGGGTCCCATCATACATGGCTCTCCTAGTCACCTAGGAAGTGGTCAACATCACCCTTCCAACCTATTTTTTAACTACCTAAATCTTCACTTCCCCCTCCAAGTGCCTAACACCTAAAAAGGTGTGTTGATTTGCCCCATTGATGGGGACGTCTAGGAAGAGATGTTCTGCTCAAAGTCAAGCCAAGACATCATGTCATTATGCCTTTCCATGCATAAGCCAAGACATGAAGCACCTAGGGAGACAGGTTAGCATATTTGATAGCTTTGTCTCTTTTATTTTTACAGGATAAGCGCCTACTTTTGGGCCTTTATCTCCATGTTGAAGTTGGTTTTGTTTTGTATTGTTTCCGATTTTTTTAATTTAAATTTTACCTATGTGGGGGAAAGTGTTTTTTCTAGGATTTGAAATATCAAATTTTGTTTTAATTCTGTATATAAGTTTTTTCTATTTGGCATGATGGTGACATGAAATTTACATGGCTCACTTTAGTCTTCATTTGCAATGCTTACAAAATAGGTATTTGATGTTGTTAAAGTTCCTCCCCTTAGCATATATGTTATTCTATTTATATTTATTGTACAAGAATCTAGGGTATATTCCTCTTAATATTTTATTTCTTTGAATAGAGCATGGATAAATTTTCACCTTCTCATTCATTTTCCAGAGAATGAGAAGTGTAGCTATAGGAGGTTTTCTCAACAAGCTTAATGCATTTCTCTTCTTGCTTATTTTAGGAGATCATGTTTAGGAGTTGACATTGACCTGATCTGACTCCCTTACTAATTTCCAATTGTAAGTTTGATATTGCTATAGCATCTTCATCACCTAAGTGTAAATTAGAACTTGGAAGTCAAATGAATTAATATTCATGCAATTATAATGAGCTAATAATTTTTTTTCCATTATATTAAATGTATAACCTATAATTTTACATTGCAATCATCCATATTCAATCAACTACATCAGAAGAAACCGTGTACACAATAGCTATGCAATGTTCCTAACAAATAATTTATAGATCACCAAAAGAAAGAGGATTTCATTTCATAATTTACTCCCTATTACATCCCAACACATAATGTGGAAACTTACAATAAATATTTCCTTGTGAGTAACTTTATACAATTTCTTATCCTTTCCTCACACAAATTTAATAGTATACAATGATAAAAAAATATATTTTACATCACAATGAAATAACAATGGAGACTTGAAATCACAACATATTGAGATTACATAGGACATTGATCTCTCTTTACACATTTGATTTTTTTTTAAACTTTTCCAAGGGTGAAACCCTAATATCTTCAAGAAATCCATCTTCACAATTCTTTCATACACACACAAACTAGGAACCATGGAGGCTCACCTCCCATCCTAGGCTTCTATGAAGTCATCCACCAAGTAGGGGAAACAAGACCCAAACGGGATACGCACATACAACATACGATCATGCATGAGAAATTTACAAGATAACACATCATACTCCCTTCCAAGGTTTACACTATGATTCACCATTGGAACCATTGCACATAGGGTGAAGGTGTGCTTTCAAAAAGGAGACTTGCCATATCATACCATATCTAGAATATAAAAAAATTTCATGCCCTTTTGAGGCCTTTCACAATTCAATCAAAATTCCATGCCCTTTCGAGGCTTTTATAAAACACCATCTTTCCCCTTATCACCCCCAAAGGATGATATGAATGAATATGGAATACAATGGAGCCCATACTCCAAGGTTCTCAACTATATTTCAAGCCCAACTAAGCCCTTCACCTTGGACTTCTTTTCCCTTCCCAAGGGTGAGTGAAGCCCTCACACCCATATTAACACTTGACATTCAAATCAAAACAAAAAAATCAAGAAAGAAAATCAATAAACTACATGAAACACAATATTCATTCACAAACATCACAACACAATGCCCAAATCCACAATTTAAGATTCACAATACATTGCATGAACCCATAACAAATTTCTCCATAGTTGCAGATTTATTATGCAATACAAAAGAAGGAAATGATCATGCTTTGAAAACACTAGCCTTGGTCCAAGCTAAGGCAAAGAAAGTTGTTGTAGAGCTCCGTTAATACCCCTCCAAAACCTAATTATCTCTAAACTTAGAGAGTAGGTGAACACCCCACTAGTTTCTCCAAGACTCTCTAATAAGGCCTTCTTACTAACTATTTTAGTAAAGACACTAAGCCACTCCCTCTTACAAACTTGTCTCCTCTAAATTTGCTATATTTGACTTAGTGGGAAACATGGAAGAGAACACATGTGACAACTCAAATTTAGAATTGGTGGGAGAATGCATGGGTAAAGGGGGCCCCTAGGCTATCTAGTTACTCTCATGGTCAAAATTAGGTCCCTAACATGTTATACCATCACATGGGTAGCTCATTTTCACATAAAAGTGAATTTGGGACCACCTAATAACCCTTCAAACCCTAGCCAATTCCAAATTCGTATTTCTTTTGATCGTGACCCATCTTACCCCTTGTCAAGTGGGTTTACTTACTCATTAATAAGGTAATTAGGTTTTAGGATAAAATTCCACCATGACCAAAACCCTAATTGACATGTCATTACACACAAAATCCACAAGTATCAAGTGACACATAAAAGCACATTCCACATCACCATGACATGTCCCTAATGCATAACATTTCCACATACAAGAAAACTTACATTTATGAAATAAAAAACTTACATTTAAAAAATTAAAAAACTTACATTTATGAAATAAAATACATCACAATGAGGTTTTTGAATCTTCCAAAGACTTGCCTTGGTTAAACTATATTTACATAGGTTTAGATCTTGTTTCCCCCAAAATTTCCATAGTTCCACTTCCTGCACATTAAACTCAAGCATCAATAGTTGAAGGAGGTCATATAAATATATATCATAAATGCATATAATTTCAACTATTGTGTAAACATATTAACATAATTCAATTAAATTTCCTTTCCTAATCATTTCAAATAAATTATTCAAAATGTTAAAATATCAAGATTTGCATATCATAAACCATCATAATCAAATCAACATTTATTTTCATATCACATTAAATCATAAATCATCGTAATCATCATATCATATTCTAATTCTATCATGGCATAAAGTTGCGTCCATATGTGTTCAATCATCCCATTCACAATATTAGGTTCTATTGCATAAAAAAATCTATCCTTTATGTCATGCCCAAAATATATGGGCAAAATACACAACATTTTTTTTTTTTAAATTAATAATAATAAGTCTCTAAGTTTGATGTGTTTAACTCGCAGTTTAAGTATAGGTTCTTTGCATAACATCTTAAGTTTAAAATCTGGAGGATGAATAAATCGTTAAATTTATACTCTCGATATAAAATCGATATTGACATAATCTAAATTAACTACATACATAATTCTTTAAAAAAATCATAACTATACTAAAGCTAACCAATGCATACTACATTTAAATTTAAAATTTCCCTAACATGCCTATAACAATCTAATTTATTGATTTATCGCTTACAATTAAAGTTGGAGACTAGACTTAATTCAATTAAATCATTAAATAAATCTAAACATTATTCTAATCCATTATAAAATGGACGTTCAACATTAAAATGTGATTATGAGATTAATCTAATTTTACTCACAATAGTATACATCTAGTTGATAGAATACTAAAATTATTTTAAATAACAAAATGCTAATTTCAATTTAAGAAATTTTGAACTAGAACTAATTAATAATCATATCAACTAAGTCCTTGTTCTATACTAACATCATTTCCAATCATTAGATTTAAAAACTTACTAACCAAACTTAAGTATATATATATAAACTTAACAACAATATCACTAAACTAACCAAGCACACAAGAGCATTATACTACTTAATTAAAGAAAAATTAAAGTAAAATTATTGTCATGACAAAAGAAAATTTTAACTTGACTAAATATTTAAATAAGAACATTAACACCACTAACTTAAATAATAATCTACTATAATTAATGACTAAACTTGTAACTAACTCTACTAGACCTAATCTAAAGATAAATACTCATTAAAACAATATAATTATTTATTCATAAAACATTTAAACTAGCTAATGCTACTTTCCTAAAACATACTAACTACAAAACTTAACCCTAAAACTAAACTAATGAACAACTAACTATATAACTTAACATTCTAACTTAAATAAATTAAAATACTATGCTACTAACCCTAGAGTTCCCCCCCACTCCTAAGCCAAGTGGCCTGCCCTCATTCATGGCTCCATTGTCCAAAGGACGGAGTGTTGTCCAATGACTATGCACTAAAGGTGGTCCCCTCCCTTTTTTGCTTGGGTGAGTGATGTGCCATGGGAGAGATCAGCGCATAAGGTGGGGGAGAGATATGGTGGTTAAACTCATTAATAGTTTAGTTTTTTTTTTTAACAAACTTCTTTGTCCCCCCTTTTGTAAGTGACAAGGTCGTCAGTGGCATGGTACCCATAGGCAGGTGGTTGGGATTGCCCACACCTAGTGCTTAAATGGGAAGGATTAAACAAGTTAGGAATGGGGGGTAGAATAGTTATGGCAAAAAGTTAATTTGGTGGGGATTAGAACAAGGGTAATAATATGATATATTTATCACTCTCAACAATTTTATATATATATATATATATATATATATATATATATATATAAATATATACACACACATGAAAATTGAATAAGGATTATTTTAATGGGGAATCAGAAAGAGAATATGCTCTATTGAGTCAATGAATTAAATTTTCTTGCACATTTCCAGAGAGCAATTTTTCTCCTGGGTGTGTATTTTTTTTTTTTGTCAAGCCCCATTCTTTGTGTCAACTTATGTCTAAGTGATGATATATCTTATTTCTTGTTTTATATATATATATATATATAATGTGAACTTCTAACCAATGACAACATAGATTTTTCTATGAACAATGTACTAATACAAGGATTTGAATAGGGTTATTTCTTTCTTTCCTCTGACCAATCATGTTTTATCAATCATCTTACAACAAGGTGTATGTTCCTTTATATTCAAAATTCAAGGTGATGCATAATTCTTAATCAAATTGATTTTGACAATTATGAAACTCAACAAGGAGAGAGATAACTTTGTGATTACAATGTAGGAATTTTATTTCATGTTAATGCTTAAACATCGAATTGAAAACTTCAACATATCAAATAGTTTCTCATTAACATAATTGAAAACTGGAACATTCATAATTCAAAGACATTATCTATCATTCTATTTTCTCACATACATATGCATAATTTGAAATCATAAAGAGCAATACAGGGAGGTTTTTATAATCTTTTTATTTCTCTATTATTCATCCTAGTTCAAGGCTCCATTGAGAAAGAACCAATAAGAAAACCCGATGTCTTTTCCAATACATCAAAATTCAAATACATTTTACATAATATTGCAATTCAAATAAATTTTCTTCAAGGGCTTTCACAAGAGAACTTTTCCAATGTCTTCAATGCATCAAGGGAACCATGGGAGAGACATGAACCAACATGGAGGTAAAACAACACAATAAGATGAACAATTCAAGCATGCATTCCCAACCCGTTTTTGCACAATAGGTTCAACAAAGAACCAAAATATGGGGGAGGTGGATTTTCTCAATAGGAGATGTCAATCACCATACCATAACATAGCCCTTTTGGAGCTAAAACTTCAAGAACTTCCATTCTTTTACAAGGCCCTTTCGAGGCTATTTCCACAAGGATTTTCATTCCTTTCCATATTCAAGAATTTTCAATAACAAACAAGGTATGTGATGACAAGTAGGGGCCCATACACCATACCCTCTTTCCCTCCTCTCACCATGAGAGGAGACTCTACACTATTGAGGTCCAACTAAGGCCCTTCCCCCATACATGGCCACTTCTTCCCTATCCAAGGGTGAGTGATGTCAAAACAATCCCCATGAAATCCCCTCAAAACATAAAACATCAAAGCAATCATGAGGATAACATCAAAGGAAAACAAGTTAAGATCCCTCCCAATCAACCCCAACACACAAGCAAGCAATACAACACAACACAATGCCTTATGTGTGATTCAAGAAAGATTCAAGCATGAACAAATGAAGAAAACAATTCAAGAAGTGAAGAACTCCTACCTTCACCAAAAGAGTTATGGCAAAAATGGTGGGTTGAGAAGAGTTTTTTTCCTTTTCTTCCTTCAATCTTCAAACTTTCTCCAAAACTAGAGATTGGGTAACAAACCCAAAACTACTCCAAAATGCCTCTAAGTATGATCCTTAACTCAACTAGACTTCAAGTAACCTCAAGATGGAGTTTTGGGTCACCAACTCAAGTAAAGAGACAATCCATTTTTGCAATCAACCAAAAGTAGGGTTTTTGAGTGACCCTAAAAGTCAACCAAGGAGGCTAAAGGGGTGGAAAGTACTCCCCACCCATACCCTTACCCCTAGGGTGCTTAAATTTGATATTTTAAAGCCTTAAGGACTTAATAGGAACAAATAAAAGCTAGGAGAATTTTAAGACTAATTACAACCTTAAAGAATTACAATACAAAGATAGCACAAAATTAACAAGTGGTTTAGTTCCATCTTTCCCTTGAGTTTTCTCAGATAAATTTCTTGCACATTCATTGCACACATCAGTATATCAAGAAATCACATGTGTTATGTAAATTACGTATCAGAAAAATCATATAAATTAAAGCATCCATTTTCTAATAATCAATTGTTTATCTAATTCTACTCATATTTCTGACCATTAGAATTGCATAATCCAAGTGTTAGTTTTGCATACATTTCATCATTATACATGTTCGTAAAACATTAAATGACGAAATCAAATAACTGAAGTAAAGCATCACACATCATAAAATAGCATAATAATGTTTAGTGCATCAAATAATGTTCTAACATATCGAGTCATGAGTATCAAAATAATAATGTATCATCAATGCTAGGATGGGTCGGGGCAAGGCCTCACACTTTAATACTAACATTGTAATTTGACATTTCAATAATTTCTACAAATGTAGTTTATGTTAAATTAATTGAAATAATTTATAACATGAAATGAGATCATTAAATATATAAAATTAGGTCCTATTGTGTAGACATAAATGACATAACCCTATAGTCTCAAAAGTGTATCAAAACATTGAATTATAAGGATCATCATGCAGATATGTCATCTATACCATGATGGTCTAGGTGAGGCCTCACAAATTTCGTTGCCACTTGAGGAAAAAAAATTTGGGATTTATACTACTAGATTCCAGAGTTTGGAGGTGGAACTCAATTATTTTCTATTTCTCCTAATCAACCCTAGGTCAAATATATCTATTTATTAGACCCAATGAAGTGTTGTAGTATGAAATTGAATGCACAAACTTGATCAGTGACCTACAAAACTTGGTATTCAGAGTATTTTAGTGTAGAGAAAAACTTTCCATTGTTTGAGATTATCTTATGAACCAATTTTCTTACACTTTCTTTGTAAACCAAGCCTAAGTAGGCCTATTAGGTCTATGTACAAGGTAAGGTTTTTGAGTGTTTGAGTAAGATCACATCTTGATCTCTTGGGGTCAAAAGGGTAGTTGAAAATATTTTTTTTTTGGTGGGTCATTTGAGAGTTTGGAGAAATAAGTAGGGAAAACTAAAATAGGAGGCCAAATTGGTCTACCAGCCTAAGTTGGGTCTAAGACCTTGTGAGTCTTTGGGGAAAAAACTAGTAGTTTATTTACCTTATTTTTGTATCTAATACACCATCCCTATAATTTGGGGGAGTTGGTAAGGGGTATAGATTGAAGTTCCATCAAATACCCAAGTTTAGGGACTAGATTCCTAAACCAATATTGCACCAAGTTAGGAATTGAAACTCAAACTATTGGGAAGCCTTGGAGAGGTTGAAAGGTGATTGAGGAGATATTTTAGAGACCCTAGAATCCATTAGTTCAAGAAGGGAGTTGAGTCCTATTTTGGAGAAGTGGGTGAAGAAGATTAGGGAAATCACTTTTCTTGTTGTGCTCTCTACATCAGGTGGTATCAGAGCAGCAAAGGTCTTAGGAGAAGGAAAAGATGGCAAATCAAAATGAAGGGATTGGAGAAGAAATCCTTGCAAGAGTTACTAATGCTAAGTTGGACAAGATAATGAAGGAGCACATGGCTAGGAACAAGAAGATGGAGGAAAATATCATAAAGTTGGAAGAAGAGAGAGGTATTGGTAGAGATGTTGAAGAGTCAGAGAAAGAGATTGAAAAAAAGGAAGAACTAGTAGGCATGGGAGATTTAGAGAATAGAAGGTTAATTGAAGCCCTTGGAAGTCTGGGAAGGACAGAATCCAAGGTTGACTTACCTGTATTCCATGGAAAGATGAATCCAAAATAATGTAATGATTGGCTTGAGGTCATAGAAAACTATTTTGAATGAGAAGAGGTTGTAGATAATTAGGGAGTGGAGTGGCCAAATCCAAACTAAAAGGACCTACTCTAAGTTGGTGGAATTTCTTGCAAAGTGAAAGAGTTGAGAAGGAAAAGAATCCTATTTCCACATGGAGGAAAATGAAGGTTGAGATTAAGAGATGATTTGTGCCCAAAGACTATGAGGTGTTTTTACATAAAAATTTGTAGAACTTAGGTGAAAGGATATGGATGTGAGCACCTACACTAAGAAGTTTCATAGAAAGACCCTTAGGGCTAAAATCAATGAAACTAAGAAGCAAAAGTTGGCCAGGTATCAAAATGGATTAAAACATAGCATACACAATGAGATCGATTTATTTGGACTAGATACTATACACAAGTGCTATCAAATGGCACTAAGCATAGAAGAAAAATAAAGAAGGGCAGAATAGTAGTCAAGAGGGAGAGGAAACAATTTTAGAGGGAGAGGAAGGTTCAATGGAAATGGAACCTCCTATAAGACACAAAATGAGAATAGTAAACTAGAGCAAGTGGGAGAATATATTTATAGAGGAGGCTTCAGAGGTAGGAGATCAAGCCATGGAGTAATACTTGGGAGAAGAGGACCTAGTGTCTTCAATAGAAAATGCTTTGATTGTAATTAGATTGGACATCATTCCTTTAGGTTCCTTGAGAAGCTTGGGTCAAATAAAAAATGAGGAGAAAGTAGAGTTCAATTAACTCAAGAAGATGGGTATGTTAGTTAAACTTCTTATCACACTACCATGACAAGACTAGTAGGTCTAGTGCATGGAGAGAATTTAATGATGCATAGGAATTTGTTGAAGATACATACAACAAAGGAGACACCCCAAAGAAATTTTTTGTTCAAGACCACATACAAGGTTAATGGAAAGGTATGTAAGGTTATGGTAGATTATGGTTCAACTGATAATATTGCTTCTATAGAGATGTTTGATAAGTTAAAACTATAGAGAATGCCTCATACATACCCCTATAAAGCCTTATAGTTAACAAGAGATAAGAAAACTTTGGTGAGTGAGAAAGTTTGGGTAGAATTCAATATAGGAGAGTACAAAGACAAAGTACTATGTGAAATATGTGAAATGGATGCATGTCATCTCCTATTAGGGAAACCTTATCCATATGATGTGAAAGCTAGGCATGAAGAGGAGACTAAAATATACCACATAACCAAAGGAGGAGTTAGATACACCATGAACCCTTTACCTAAGGACCACGTTGGTGGGGGAGAAGGAATTTATGCAAGTCATTAAAGAGGACACCCATGTTTTGGATTGATTGTTAGGCCAAAGAAAGAGACAAGAATGAAGAATGTGAATAGTAAATAGGTTAGAGATGTTGGCCCTAAAGAAGTAAAGGATATTTTGGACAATTATAAAGGCTTGGTTATTGGTAGTATACCAAAGACTTTACCACCCCATAGGGAGATTAGCCATTGTGTAGATATCATACTATGAGCCATCTTTCCTAACAAAGTAGCTACAAAATAACTCCAGAGAAAAATGAGGAAATAGCAAGATAAATATAAGCATTGTTGAGCAAAGGGTTCATAAGAAAAACCATTAGTCCTTGTGCAATTCCTACAGTCTTGGTACCTAAGAAAGAGGGTACATTGGGGCTTTGTACTAATTCTAGAGCCATTAATATGATCGCAATTAGGTACATATTTCCCATTCCCAAGATTGAGCACTTGATGGATTGCTTAGGAGGAGCCAAGTACTATTCCAAGGTGGATCTAAAAAGTGGCTATCATTAGATAAGGATAAGAGAGGAGGACAAATGGAAAACAACATTCAAAACAACTAGGGGACTTTATGAATGGCTAGTGATGCATTTTGGGCTTTCTAATGCCCCTAGCACATTCATGAGGTTGATGAATGAAGTATTGAAACCTTTCATTAACAAATTTTTTGTTGCTTATTTAGATGACACACCAATTTTTAGTAGGATTAGGGATGAACACCTATGGCACTTGGACAAGTTTTGAGAAAGAATCATGAAGATAATTTGAAGATTAATCTGGAAAAGTATGTGTTTTTGTAGACTGAGCATGTATTTTTGGGCTTTTTGATCTCTCACAATAGCCTCAAGATGAACCCCACAAAGGTTGAAGCCATTCTTAATTGGCCCATGCCTAGGACTAACTCATAGCTTTAAAAAAATCATGGCATGTAAAGTTTATATAGGAAATTTATAAAAAAAAAATCAATGATGTGTGTGCCCCTATGATTGACACCATTAAAGGGAGTAGGAAATGTAATTTTTCTCAAACTAATGAGTCAAATAAGGAATTTTAATATCTTAAGACTAGAGTTGAATAACAACCAACATTAGTACTCCCTGATTTTCACAAAGTCTTTACAATGGAGTGTGATGCAAGTAAAAGGGCTATTGGTGGAGTCTTAAGCCAAGAAGGGAGGCATGTTGCCTTCTTCAGTGAGAAACTTAATGAAGAAAAAAAAAATACTCAACCTATGATCTTGAAATGTATGCCATGGTACAATCACTCATGAAATAGAGACATTATCTATTTCCTAAGGAGTTCATTGTTTATACTGACAACCATACATTGAGTTTTTTGAATAAACAAGAGAAGTTGAATAGTCAACATATCAAATGGATGGAATTTCTTCGGTCATATACATTTATCATCAAGCATAAAAAAGGAACATCAAATAAGGTTGTTCATGCTCTAAGAATGAGTAATCTCATCATACAAGAAATCAAGTTGGACAATGTTGGAATTCACTCCATCAAAGACATGTATCAAGATGATGAAGACTTTGGAGATTCCTATAAATTTTGTGCAAAACAATCAGATAGGTATCATACTGAATTTTCAAAAGTATGTGTTGCAAGAGGAACTATTGTTCAAGGGGATCTAGTTGTGCATTCCCAAAGGATCAATAAGGGAGAACATCATAAAAGAGAAACCTTGTGGAAGCATGTAAAGACATTTTGGGGTAGATAAGACATTGGAACACGTAAGAAGACACTACTTTTGGCCAAAATTGTAGATAGATGTAAGAAGGTATGTAGAGAGTTGTTTGAATTGTCAAAAAGCCAAGGGACATACTTCAAATGCAGAGTTGTATAGTCCACTCCCTATTCCTAATAAACCTTGGGATTCACTAAGAATGGATTTTGTATTAGGCCTACCTAGAACTAAATCAAGTTATGATAGCATCTATGTGGTAGTAAATAGGTTCTCTAAAATGGCTCATTGCATTCCTTGTAAAACCACACATGATGCATCATATATAGCAAGCTTATTCTTTAAATAAGTTGTTAGGCTTCATGGATTATCATTATCCATAATATCATATAGGGATCCAAAATTTATTGGAGACTTTTGGAGAACATTATGGAGAAAACTTGGCATAAACCTATGTTTATCATCAATTGACCACCCTCAATCTAATGGAAAAATTGAGGTAATCAATAGATCCCTTGGAAACCTACTAAGATGTCTAACAAGGCAACATTAGATTAGTTGGGATATCATTTTGGCACATGCATAATTCTCATACAGTGACTCAATTAATAGAAGGACGGGGATGACCCCATTCCAAATAGTATATGGAGGACACCCAAGAGGAATTTTGGAACTCAAAGATGTAAAGGACATGGAGAGGAGAAGTAATTAAGCATAGGAATTTGAAAAGGTCATGAGAGACATCCATCAGCAGGTGCAAGACATGTCGACACATGCCTCAAGAAAATACAAGCAATGAGCATATAAGAAGAAAAGAGAACTCCAATTTCAAGTTGGAGATATGGATGATGATTCATCTCAAAAAGGAAAGACTTCCAAAAGAAAAGTATACCAAACTCGTGATGAAGAAGATTGGCCTTTTTAGAATAATCCATAAATGTGTCAATGGTTCCTATAAGATTGGCCTTCCTTCTCACATTGGTTTATCTCCAATTTTTAATGTAGTTGATATATTCCCCTATATAGGTGATATTAATGATGTGTTGGAAGCTGGAGTTCAGCCTGATGAAAACTTGATGGAATTTGTTCCCAAGAAGACACCACAAATTGAATGCATCCTTACCAAGAGGATAAACAAGAAGACAATGAGGGACACCTATTATGATTACTTGATTAAATGGAAGAATCAACCAACTGCAAATGCAACATGACTAAAAGAGCCATTTCACAGGAAGGATACATGATTGTAGACATTCCAACTCAAGAGGATTGAGTTTCTTTTGACCAAGGGAGTATGGTGCAGAGCTCCCATACATACAATGTATATAAAATCCTTTGTAAGGTCATAAGAGAGTAGAAATTACTAGGTAGCATATCACATAACTTGAAAAAACTAAAATTGTAAGGTTAAGGCATCCATTGGTCCACTATAAACCTTGGATCACCTTGAGTCACTACAAGATTTCAATAATTTATTTATTTTTTGCTAAAACTAAGGTTTTGGGGTCCTATTAAGTAATTCTACACTCTTCTATAACTAATACCAAGGTCTTGGTGGGTTAATACATCTAAATAACAAAAGTTGTCAAGTTGCCATAATGAAAAGTTGTGTTTTGGGAAGCAACCTTTCAAATTTTAGTTATAACTTTCCTTGGTTAGTTGTGACCATTGAAGGAGTCATATTTTAATGTATTATACATCTCTTAGAAAGGTGGATAGGAAGTGTGATGATTTGCAACATTATGAGCAATAAAATTCTAAGGTTTACCTTCATTTGTGTTGTGTCTAGTGATTGTATGGATTGGCACACTAGATCAGAACACATGGTTTTATAAAGGGATGAATTAGTTTTCCATTATATTTTATTGGTGTTTATTTTATCTTTCTATCAAAAATTATACTAATTCTTGTGCAGATAGCATTAAAACCCTCACTAACTAGGGTGTTTAGACAAGATGGAGCCCTAACTTTTCTTTCCACAGGTGGAATTTCACAACCACTTGGAAAAAAATTTTGGGGATGTATGCTAATATATTTTAGAGTTTGGAGGTGGAACTCAACAATTTTATATTTTTCATAATCAGACCTAGGTCAAATATCTCTATGTATTTGACCCAATGAAGTGTTGTAGCATGAAATTTAATGCCTAAACTTGATTAGTGACCCATGAAACTTGGTAGTCAGAGTAATTTATTGTAGATGATCACTTGCTATTAGTTTATATTGTATAATGAACCCATTTTCATACACTTTCTTTGTAAACCAAGCCTAATTAGGTCTATTAGGTCTGCGTACAAAGTAAAGTTTTGGAGTGTTGGAGTAAGACCACATCTTAATCTCTTTAGATCTAATATAAAGTCCAAAAGGGTAGTTGAAACTATTTTTTTTTGGGATGGGTCATTTGAGAGTTTGGAGATATAAGTAGGGAAAACTGAAAAAGGAGGCCTAATTGGTCTACTAGCCTAAGTTGGGTCTAAGACCTTATGAGTTTTTGGGGACAAAACCAATAGTTGATTTACCTTATTTGTGTATCTAATACACCATCCACGTAAACTAGGGGATTTTTTAAGGGGTATAGATTGAAGTTCCATCAAATACCCAAGTTTAGGGACTAGAGTCCTAAAACCAATATTGCACCAAGTTAGAAATTAAAAATTAGATTGTTGGGAAGCCTTGGAGAGATTGAAATTTGATTGAAGAGATATTTTAGAGACCCTATAATCCATCAATATAAGAATATAATTGAGTTCTCTTATGGAGAAGTGGGTGAAGAAGATTGGGAAAACCACTTTTCTTGTTGTGTTCTCTGCATCGAATAGGGATGTTTTTAAGTCCTTTAGAATAGGCCACTCTTTAGAAATTTAAAGGAGTGATAAGGTCTACATGATCTTTGGTAAAAATCCTCTAACAAGGTCACATGTAATGATGTGTATGTAACCTTAACAAGGTAGGCTTCAAACAAACCTCACTTCAAAAGAGTAAAATATTTTGGGTTTTTAGTTCCCCTATGTTTTTTCCCTTTACAGGGTTTCCACATTGAATAGTTGTGTCAAAATTGTGTGAATTTTTATGATTTTGTATATTTATTTCAAGTTTTATGTTTATTGTTGCAACATAGTATAAACAAGAAGATAACTTTTATACTCAATATATTAAGGAACAAAATGTTGACGTTTTAAAGTTAACTTTTTATTAGTTTGAATTATGATGTTTGATCTAATTATCGAGTGATTGATCTAAAATTTTAAGGATTTGAAGTTGATATAAAATTGTTTTAAGGCTTATAGGATAATTGGTTATAATTGATTCAATCCCCCCTCTCTTAGTTATCGAATAATATTCATAGTGAATTGTAAAAAATATCCCTTGTCTACAAGTTGTCCAACACTCAAAAGATTATGTTTCAATCCATGAGAAAATTCTACATCCTCAATATTAGTTTTACCATCAAGTGTACAAGATTATTTTCCTTTAATACAACATGGACCATTTTTTCCAACTCTGACTACTCTATCATCATAGCTTTTGAATTCAAAAATAAAATATCTATCATGGTTCATGTGATGTGAGAATCAGCTATCTATTATCCAATCAAACTTTTTCTTTTCTACATGGTATATAAGTATTTTTTCCTCTTTTACAATACTTTCTTCCTTTATAGGAAAAATCATATTTCATCTTCATCATCACTATCTAAAATTTTTATTTCTTTGAAATAAAAATCATCATATTTATCAACAATGAAGAAATGTATTGAGAAGCAAGGTATCTCAGGAAAGGTTTCTAGAAATAAGGGAAAGAAAATAGAAGAAATGTATCTCATGAAAGGTTTGTGAAAACAAGGGGAGAATATAGAAAGGGATTATGTTCCTTCTAATGATGAACTCCTAATTAAGAGGATGGAGAGAAAAAGGAAAAATGTGCTTGCTCAAGATTTGGATGCAAATAAAGGGTTTAAGGAGGCTATGTTTGATAGGAACAAATAGGGAGGGAATAAGGATTACCCTATGCATAAAAAGGATGAGGAAGACTGGGGGTTTTTGAAGGGAATATTTGGTAACTAAGGGCTAACAAAGAAGGACATTAGAAATCTAAAGCAGTAGATGCATGACATCTTGAGAGAATTTGATCAACTTAGCAGGATGGCTAGGGGGGAGAGAACTCTGGGTCAGCATATTGATAGACTCTTTGAGGTTATTGGCAATGTTGAAGAGGTAAAGAATTTGATGAAATGTGTTCCACCACTTGAAGCCAAGAACAAAAATTTGGATCAGTTGAGCAAAGACTTTCAAAAAAGATATGATGGTCTGGACAACAGAGTGGGTAATTTGGAGAAAATAGTTAAGAAATTGGTCGATCAAAATTGTATTATCTTGAAGATAGTGACTAACAATTTTAACACCCTATTGAACAAGCTCAAACAAGGTACAGGCCAAGGCTCTAAGGATATGAAAGAGAACCAGGGTCCTAGCAAGCGTACAAGTGCTAATTCCAAGAAGAGCAAGGTTGTGGAAGAAAAAGAGTTGGATGATATGAAAGCCTCTATAGAAAACATGAATATATTGGTAGACCAAGTAGTACATCTTTTGAAGACATTTTAGTTGTCTCAATGTCATCTTTTTGCTTTCCTTTTGTTTTCTTTTTATGTGTAGTTATTTCCTGGCTTCTTGTTTTAGTTTGTTTAGCCTACTCTTTTTTAGGTACTGAGGCTTTGTTTCATCTGAGCTACTTTGCTTTTGTTTCTTGATACTTTGCACAAGATTTTGGGTCCTTTAAAACATGTTTTTACATAATCAAAACAAAGAAGTAATATTTTGTAATCTTTGATTTGTAAAAATTGTTGGGTTTCACCTTCCTTTCTCTCTTAGGATATTTGATATGAAAAGTAACCAAAATCTTTACAATACCAACAAGCAAAAAAAATCTTACCTCTTGATTCCCTCTTTGCAATTAACAAACAAGTTTCATAATATTCTTATCTTCATCACATATGTCTTTGTGTTCTCTATAAAAAATATCCACTAGTGCTTTCACTTTTGGTTAGTATTATTTTATCCTTTTGCACACTAGCTCTAAAAGAAGTCTTAGATCTAGGTAATCTCCATTTCAATCTTGATTCATATGCTTGCAATTTTCCAATCAAGTTTTCTCTATTAAATTTTGGTATGACTGATATAATCTCTTCAATAGCTACTATTTTATTCTCATAAGTAGGGGTTAAATATCTCAAAATTTTGTAACATGCCTCAAATTTAGTTATAGATCCTTTACAACCTTTAATGTCCAAAACAATCTCAATGATCCTTTGTATAAATAATATAATTGATTCTTCTTCTTGAATTCCCACATTCTCAAGCATATCTTTCCAATTATGTAATCTATAATTATTTTCATATCCATCCCCTTCATATAGTGCTTCTAACCTTCTCCAAATTTCATGAGAAATATGTATCCTTTTACCTCAACAAATGTTAACTAGGGAAACCCTTGATCATAGGTAAAACCCTAGTGGGGATGGTACCCACAATATGATGTACTAATATAAAAGTTCCTTGTAGGAGGATATGACCCTATTAGGAGCCAATTACATACAATTAGTACATATGAGTCCTTTTTAGGGACTTAAATCTTTAATATAAGATTTTATCCCTTTTAGGAGCACAAGGAGACAATTGAACTTACTATCCAAATTGCTTCAGAATTGTTACACAAAATAGATCTCTAGGATAACATATCTGAATAGTGAACTGACTAATATAGTAATCTATTTTTGAATAAAGTTCCTTTGAATTTATTAAACCAATATCAACATCATTTTTTTCTTTTCTCTAATCAAATTCACATCCTCGGCATCAATTATACAATCTCAAAAAACCACACACACTACAACTCAAAGAAACAACCTTTCCTTTATACCTTTTCCTATTAACTAATTAAGTCAACTTGTTAGGGATTTTCCAATAAAAAATGAGTAATATAGGACCTTAATATGATATTAAAATTAAGTTCCATGTGATACAATATTCTTTACAACTTCCAAAATAAATCACATCACAAGAGTCAACTGCTAGTGAACATATCATGTATTACACTCCAACGACCTTTGTGGAATGATCTCCATCATCTTGTATCACAAACATAGAATCTTAATCATGTCTTCAACCATGATCTAAGTCTTCTTACCTTTATTCCACCTCTCTTATTAGATATAGCTGAATTACCAGTAAATTGTTTCTTTCACACTAGACTACAACCAATCTTCACTAAATAAATTGTAGCTCATCCAATTATTCATACTAATATAAATGGACATAGATGTGGCATTTGAACACATCCATAAATACATATCTAATCCCACATATCTTGACTCATTATACTCAAATCTCACTAATAAAATCTACCTCTTTGATGTATTGAAACTTTTTCTTTCACATACCAAATAAGATATGTGTTGACATTAATGGCAAACCATGTCATGAATGAAACACATAATAAATCAATCCAAGTGTCAACAAATCAGAAATCTCTCAAAAAATTCTTCCTTTTTTGTGCACTCAATAATATTCTCTCAAGGCTAGCCAAGGTAGCATTTGTGAAGTTTGGAAGCATAGCATGGGATGTGTGGATTCATGCTTACTCACATGGATTGCTTGGTTGTGGCTATGGATTTGAAGGCTCCCATGGTTGTATTGAAATGGGTTTTTTTATTAAAAATACATGGTGATGAATTCTTTTGTAGGTTGGATTTTTCCCTCAATGAGGAATATTTTTCTTAGGGTATGTCTCATGTCACATTTTTTGTAGGTACATTGTCTATTCTCTTACATGTGTATTCTAAGTGCTTATTTATTTCAAAGATATTACAAATTATATGAAAATTATAGTTTTATTGGCTACATGTTTCCTAACAAGTGGTATCAAAGCTATGGTTGTATTGTTATAATCCTAGATTGAATCCATTGTTGTTTTGTAGGCTGGATCTAGTACTTGATCCACAATCTCTTTTATTTTGACCATACATGTCATAATAGTAGTAATATCTATATTCTCTAGTTTCATTCACAAGTTCTCTACATTCTTGTGTATCATGTCCATACTGGTAACAACTATAGCATAGTTCTCTATTTGTGTTATGTTTATTAGTTGTGGTTTTCCTATGCCAACATTCATTTAGTTTGTTGCCTATTTTACCATAGTAAAGGAAAGTAGGTTTTTTTGATGACATACCTCCTTTTTTCTATTTATTTTTTCTTTTTGGCCTATGAGTCTTTTTCCTTTGAGGACTCTCATCTTTCAGATGTATGAATTCCTTAAAATCTTGGACCAATTAAGTTAGTTATTTTTCCTTGGGTTTCTAACTATTTCTTTGCCTCCTAAATGATTTCACTTGGCTTTTCAAGTATATTGCATTCTTCCTTAACCATCTTGATTTTTTCCATCAGCTAATGAAATTTCTCTTCCATTTGTCTAGCTTCCTCAGTTAGAGTGTTTAAGCATTATGTATTATCATGATCATAATACTCATGTAGCATGTTGTTTTCTTGTGCTATGTATCTATGCTCCTCCTCCATGAGAAATATTTCATTCTCCTTTTTTCTCACTAGATCCTCAACTTTTTGTCTTGCTTCTTGGGCTAATCTTAGTTCTTTGTATGCTTGGTCCCTTGCCAGGATCGCACTCTTTTCTCATCCATAGCTTCACCTAATCTTGTTGTGGAATATTATAGTTCCTTCTTCAAGACCTTGATCTTTTTCTTTAACTTATCATTTTCATCCACGAGTTTTGATGTTAATTCTTTTGACTCTTCAAAATAAATTTGTTCTTTGAGCTTCTTTATTAGCTATTGGATTTCTTGTTAGCTTCTTTTTCTTAGCTAGGGATTCTCTCAGTTTGTCTTTTAAATCTTGAATAGTCTCTAATGCTTCTTCTATCTATCTTCTGAGTGATACCATTAAATATTCTCCTAAGCCAAGACTTGTTTCTATGAGGATCTAGGCTTTGATACTATTTATTGTCCCCAACTAGTACTATGAGGGGGGGTGAATCAGTACCATTGTCTTCCCAAAATTTGCAGGTTACTATGCCAAGCTTTATCGCACACTTTTTTAACACCTCTTTCATTATTAAGGAAATAATAAATTTTATATAATAAAACCATACAATGTCCTACATAGAGGCATACATTAATGACACATATGTCTTTACATGGAAACCCCCAGTGTGAGGGTGAAAGCCACAGTGAGAGTAATATACCCACTAGCCTTTCCTTGCAAAAACAAGGGTGCCCTATCAAAGGCTTACATTTTTCCTTCTGAGAACACATCCTGTTACAAATGTTAGCAACTTGTTAGGATTATAATAGTGTGTTAAGTCTACCTTGTTGGATGATTTAGATCTCTTTCAAAGAGACACCTTGTTAGAGGATTTGAAAGACATATTAAAAGTATTTCATGCTAAAGGCTTACAATATATGTTATGGTTAGAAAGAAACTAAAGTATTGATCTAAATGTATGGCACACCTTTCCTGATAGATCCTCTATTGTTGTGACATCAAGATGTTATGATCTTCCATTGTTGTTCTAGCTTGGATGAACCTTTCTCTACATTCCACCCTTCTTCCTCTTGTGTAGTTTTCACTTGCATATTGATCTCTCTCCATTCACAAAAAACCTTCTCTAATAGATTCTCTGGTTCATACAATCATTGCAACAACTATGTCCTTTGGACAATATATTTCTCCCATTTCTTTTGGTCAATAACCACACACACTGAATGAGTGCTTTTGTGATCTTTTAAATCACATTCTCTAATTATGGATGGAAACCCTAAAGTTATCCCACTCAAGTTGTAATTTCAATTTTGAACTGCATACTGAGAATAGTCATAATTCACCTATGACTACCTATTTGTGGATGCCTATTTTTATAGACCATCTTATCTATCTCCAAGTCTACATGTAGATCTAGGACCTTGCATGCTTTAGCTACATTCCACCACTTTTCTCTTTTTCATGTCATTTTCTTATACATACCTTCTCTCATATTATCACATCAATGGTGATTGGGCTATGGCCATTTTACTTTCACTACTATGTCTTTAACCAGTATACCAATCTACCATTGGTTGCACTTGTAATGCATTGTAACCTCTTGTTAACTGGTTTCAAATCAATGACAACACATCCTACTAAGCAATACTTTATTCTTCACTCACCATTTTCTTGATTAATGTAGCTTAGTCTAACAACACAATCATTTTCTTTAATCTTATGTTTCTACAATAGATCTTTGTATAACACTTTTTCATTGAATATGACATCCATGCACCTTACAACTTGATTAACACTATATCCAAAAAATATTAATTTCTTTGACTTAGATTCTAGCTTGGTCCTATTTTTGAAATTTATATGTGTGAAAGCTTCGCAACCGAAGGTCCTCAAAAAAGAATAACTCACATTCATGCATGTTCATACTTCCTCTAGAATAACACAACCCAAAGGAGTAGAGGGGTCTCTATTAATTAAATAAAAAGTAGTTTTTACAACCTCCACCCACATGTTTAAGGGCATCCTAGCATGCAACTGCATGCTCCTTACACACTCTATTATTTTTGTGTTCATATTTGAGACACTCTATTTTCTTGTGGAGTCCTTAAAACATTTTTTTGCCTATAAATACCATTAGTGAAATAATATTATTCAAAATATTTTGTACCATACTAACCACTATTATTAGATTTGAGACATTTTAATATTTTACCAATCGCATTCCCAACCAAGCTTTTGCATTTTTTCGAAGTTTCAAATACATCATATTTGTGTCTATGGAAAGAAATATATACTTTTCTAGTTGCATCATCAATTAATGTAACATAATCCAAAGAGTCACTAATAGAAGATACCTAAGTTGATCTCCATACATATGTATGCACAAGCTCTAATTTCTCATTTTTCTTTTCCTTCCCAATCTTCATAAAACTAACTCTCTTTTTCTTTCCATACACAACATTCATAGAAATTCATATTGATATATTTTAGACTAGTTAAAAAAATCCTTGAAAGAAGTAATTTCATACCTTTTTCACTCAGGTGCCCAAGTTTTTTGTGCCATAGTATTTTTCCATAATCTAAAATAATTGTTTGATGCTCTTCTTGCTCAATTGTAGCAATTGTTCCTAAATGTTGTTTTTTATCTAAAAAAATTAAAGTAGAAGGAACAATATGACTTATAAAAAGATATAAGGTGCCCAGTTTCACACCTTTTTCTATAACTAAGGAACATTTTGACACCTTCCATTTTTTATCATTAAAATTAATTGTGCAACCCTCATCACCTAGTTTCCCTACTAAGACTAAATTCTATAAAAACTTGGAACATGTCTTATCTCTTGTAATAGCCAATGATTCTGATTCTACAACTTAATCTTAATTCATCAATTTTTAACAATCTAACAGTGTTCATTATCTCCAAAATCCCCTTGGATATAATCAATAAAATAACTTCTATGGGGTGTATAATGAAATGAAGCCCATGAATCATCTACATTTTCTTGGAAAATAAGAAAATCATCCCCTTCTGATGTTGGAATATTCAAATATGGAAAGAATACTTATGAGAGGTGGGGGGGGGGGGGTGGTGGTGGTGGTGAATCAGAAGTATCACACTTTAACCAATAAAACTTTTAACTGAAAGTAAATTGCATGCATGTAAATACATCAAGTAAACATGAAACTAAGACATGCATCAACAACTCATAACACTTGAATTTGGTAACCCAGAAACCCTCCAGGAATAATAAGGTTAAACTGGGGTGGGGATGATACCCACAAAAATTATTGCAGCAATATTGTTCAACCACTTTTGATGGTCTGCCCTGTTAAAGGCTTTACATTGTATTAATAGTGACCTGGTTAGAGGCTTTACAAACACTTTACATGAAGTGTCATCCTGTTAAAGGATTTAATCACCTAATTAAAGGATCTACGAAATAGCTATTAAGCTAACCTATCACCATAGGATTTTTATTCTAATACAATTGCTAGAAAGTATTAGGTATAATGAACCTGATAGATTGCAATCCTTGATTGCTGAATGTAGGCACCTGTTACGCTTTCTCTAATCTTGATCCTTTTGTGATCTGATAACCCTCGCTTCTGAAAATAGATTTCCTTGTGCACCCTTGTATATCCACTCATATGTTTTACAATGAAATTTTTTCTTCCTTATAAAGACATTTGAGGATTTAGGGTTAGGTATGGATCTACGATCCATATTCAATCTCCATTTTCCACTTATTATTTGCATTTCTTCTATTGGTTGCATGCCTTTATCATTTTTCTTATTGGCTGCATGTAGATTGCATAGGAAAGATAAAAGATTCGATCTCATCATTAAATCCTTCGAGATTTACCTTATGTCGACTACAAAAACTATTTGCATCATATTTTGTGCAATTACAAACTCTTATGCTGATATTCTGAGTTACTTGGCTCCTGAAGTATTGCTGATACTCGGCACATGCTATTTCCTGGATAGCTCGGCACCTAAACAAAATTGTATCACTCGACACCTTATGTTACTCGGCACTTGTTAACACTCGGCACCTTGTGTTGCTCGGCACTTGTTAACACTCGGCACCTTATGTTACTCGGCACTTACACTTCACTCGGTATCTAATCTTCACTCAGCATCTAAAAACTACTCGACACATGAAGATCACTCGGCACCTGAAGTCTTTCCTAACTCCGCATTTGTTGTGGCTCGGCATGCATGGTGTACTCAGCTCCAATATAGAGTAGGTAAGTGTTATTGGCACTCAAGTGTCAAAAACTATTATGAGGTTAACATCTGATTTATTACTCATCAAATTTTTCTCATTTCTTTCATGTTTATCTCCTTCATTATTATTCTGAGACCAACAATATTTCTTCTTATGACCAAGTTTCCCATAGTACTAGCAAGCTCTTGTCCTCTAGATTGAAACTTCTTTCCCTTTAATTTTCCTCTTAATTTCACACAATTTCCAAAATTATTTCCTCTATCATTTTGCCCCCAATTCCTACACTCAAAACACTACTTGATATAGATCCACTTGAAATTTTCTTACAAATTTTATCTCTTGGAATAATACCCACAGCATTATCAAATTTTAGAGTATTTAAACCAGAAACAAAGTTACTAACAATCATTACCAATTCATTCCAACTTTTAGGGAAATAATACATAATTTGAGAGAACCTTGATTTCTTCATCAAAATTGACATTTATAGAAGATAATTGTTTGGTAATTGTATTAAACTCATTTAAATGATTGGCAACAAGCCCACCTTCTACCATCTTCATATTAAATAAATTATTTTATGAGAAATACCTTGTTTGAAGTGGAAGGATTTTTATACAACTTTTCTAGGGTTTCCATCAACTCTTCAGTGGTCTTCACTTTTGTAATATTAAATTCCACCAATTATGTCAAAGATAAATGAATACTTCCAAGTGCATTTATGTCCAAAATATCATAATCCTCATCTGACATATATGGTTCTTTCTCGGATTTTCCTCCCAATGGCTGCCATAAACCCTAAGCTTAACCCAATATTACATGACTTGTGTTGACTTATCAAGTTAACCCTAAACATAATTCATGACTCAACCTAGGGAAATGGTTGACAAGAGAACCTAAAAATACTTGATGAATTAACCCCCCCTCCCCCACCCAAAAAAGAAGAAGTGTGAAGTACTTTCATGATCAGTCTCCATAGACCAACAACCCCAACACACTCGTAGAATAAATCAAGAAGGCATGAAAGCTTGTTAGATTTTTTTTATTTATTTCCATAAATTACACACATTCCAAGACACCCCTTCCACAATAGGACATGAATAAAGATCCATTTAGAAGAATCTATTGATAGATGAGATCACTCATCAGGACTATAGAGAAAGAAGCTTTGTTACAAGTAGAAGGAGCCTTAGAAACAAGGTCACCATCTTTATAGCAAGGGGGAATATTTAGTAAATCAAGGTTGTACATCCAATAGAAAGGAGGAAACTAAGAGATCTGCATTGCAAGAAGAGAATAATCATAAGGAAGTTATGTTGTACATTTTAGGGGGAGAAAGTAATCATATTTGATAGTGGGATCACACTCAATTTTATCAATTCATCACCTTTCATAAAGAGGGGATGGTGAATAGTGAAGCTTGAAGGATTTGAAAACAAAGTGGAAAGAGGAACCTTACCACCTTGAACTCATGCGGTTTCATAGATTAGTATCACCATGAGAAACAACATAGTAATGGATGAATTTTTCATTGTGGATAATGTGGATGTAATTTTTAACATTCAATATAAGGAGACCTTTGAAAAATACACCTAGAGTTTTAAGATACACCCAGAGTTTCAAGAAGATAAAGTTCTCATTTAAAGTGGATAGGAAAAAAAAGTGGTGTGGCAAGGAATGTTCAATAGAGGACCAAGAAATATTTTGGTGAAGGGAATGGAGGAAATTTTTAGAAATTATGAGATCCAACAATATGCCTTTGACATTTGGTAGAGGAGAAGAAGAATGTTTCAGTCACTACATTTTCAAAGATACTTATCATACTCTCTTTGCCTCAAACTATAGTGGATTGGAGGTTTCATTTGTTGGTTGAGTACTTTATGAATATGTTTTATTTTTTCTTTGTGGATGGTTAAATTAAAGAGATGTGTACAAGGTGGTGGATGATTTTATCTACTAAAAGGATGGTGCTAGAGTCAAAGAAGAAGGAGAAGACCTTCAGCAAGGCTTGTGATTCACCATTGGTGGGACAGTCATGATATTTCAAGAATATAGATAGGTTCATGAGAGGTTCACATAGAAGAGCCTAAAGGATGATGTTCTACAACATATCAAGAAATTTTCCATTTTTTGAGAGAATAAATGCAAGCATACTCTTCTAGTGGGGTTACTTTAGCCTTGGTAGACTCTGAGTTAGAAAGTGGAGAGAACTTTGATGGGTTCCATCTCAAGAATTTACATAGCGATATGAAAGATGGGAGATGATTTATATGAGTTAGATTCTTTAGAGGATAGTCAAATTCACAATTGTTTTCTTTTTTATTTCCTCAAGAAAGTGATTGGACAACATAGCACAATTTATGAGGAATGTCCACTTATTAACAAAGGGGGTAGACTCGCATCAGAACCTATAGAGATCATTGATGTTTAAAAAAAATAAGTTGAGATCATGTGCAATCATAGAGTACCTAGTTAATTGGAAGGATTTTTTAGTAGATGATACCCTGTGTGAGAGCAAGAAAATTTTGGTGCATCCAAATTTGTGATTGGTTTAATGCGAGAAATTTTGGGAAGGCGAGATTGTCATGTCTACTACTCTAGTTGAACCTCTTTCATTAATACAATTAATTTTTATATTTCCCTAGGAGTTAATTGTGACACAAAGGAGCCTAATCTATAATTAATATTTATGGTCCCTTGGGAGTTAATTATCTCGTCCAAGGGGCATTTAAAGGGATGTACTTGTGCATTACTTTAACTTAATTTAGGATTTAATTTCATAATTTTTATTTTGAACACCACTTTGAGGCCAAGTCTTGAGATTTAGGACCTAGCCTTCTCATATTTAAGGAATATCTTGAGTTTTGTATTATCATCTTTGAAGAGCAATTTTTTTATTGATTCTTCATACAAACTCAAGCTTGGTGAAGTAGTTTTGGAGGTGAGATATACTCCCTAGTTTGTTGGTTTCTTTAACACTACTTCTTTCTTGTGAGGAGTTCTTAGCTATTGTTATTCCTTTTTCTTGGTGCTTTCCTTATTTTTTCTTTCACGTTCTTTCTACGAATGTTGTTTGGTGCTCCCTCTACTGGCATTTTCCCTTTGTACTATTTCCAGTCCCTTAGATCCTTGTTGGTCTCTTGTTGGACATTAATAAATTTATCTTATCTTATCAATAAGAAAAAGTTACTCTATGGCCTTATAAGACTAATCAAATTTATCACATCTTTCAGATCTTCAGTAGTTAACACCTAGGTGACATCATTATGAACCTTGATCAAGGAAATAAGTATAAAGAAACTTGTGAACTCATCAATAATGGTAATCATATGGCACCTCCTTAGCGTACTACAATTCACCAACATAGGTGCATAGGTCCAATTCACTAGAATTCCCATAGGTAAGATCGAAAGCATTAGTGGCACTAAGAACCATATACAATTTTAGCAACAAAATTCATATTTCACTATGCCACATCATAGAGTATCACCAAATCAATTCACATTCATAATTATCTATGATACACCCTTTTTAATTCTAAAACTATTAGTAGCAATAGTTTTCAATACTTGGCAGCTATTGATTTGAATACATAATATGCATCATCTTTTTTTGAGGTAGTTAGCGATCTCATAATTTTTTGTTCCATAAATATATGTGAGTTTTGTAGAGCTAGGCATGTCCCTATTTAATTTTAATTTGAGTATTCACCACCATTTAGTGGATCATCTATCGAGATAGCTTCTTTGAACCCTACTCTTTCTCAATCACCCTCTCCAAGTTTGAAGGCACATCTCACATCTCCCCTCATACTCCTCAAGTGATATAACCATCTCCCCTAGTTTTTTTTATGCCACCAAAAATAATTCACTGCATCAATTTCCAAGAAGTACATGGAGACTCCATCATCATTAAGGTATCAACTAATTATACTTTAGATCCCTCAAGATATAGTTACCTTGAAGATTTTATCCTTGGGTAGAGGCATACCATACAACTCCATTTTCTTTGATAGTTTGATGGGAAGGTAGGACATAAATCTTCAAAATTTAAATCATGATCAAGAACAAAGTCTTCTATTTGGTTCTTTTTTTATGATAAGTTGAATGTTCTTGTCATTTGATCCTTGTATCTAGATACAATGAAACATTCCATGCACCAAAAATAGATGAAATATATAGGTACGTGTATTAAGAGAAATATACTAATTTTACCAACCCAAAGCAATACAACTTGTGGTTGATGTTGCACAAATGGCCCAAAAGGTTTCATTAAAATCTAAGGAAGAAAATGTGACCTTGAGAGAGGAGAATAAAAATCTTATCGAGCAATTTAGTGGAGGATGATACCATTTTGTTTCCATTAAGGGCATTTGATTGATAAGGTGGTGATGTTGAAGACTAAAGTGGTTGTTGTCAACATTGAAAATGATAGATTAACTGAAAAAATGATAAGTTTAATAAAGGCATTGGCATAGTAGAGATAAAGAATATGAAAGAGGTAATTTAGTCTATTATTGGTTTCAAATTGAGTAATATCTCATTACATACTGATGAGGCATGGAATAAATACCTAGATTTTTTAAGTTTTCCTCAGATTCATCTCTAGTGGGAAAAGGCACCTTGTGTGTTTTCTTTCATATATGCATAAGGTTATCAAAGGATTAGAATTTTTTTTTGATAAATTTCATTTATACACTCTATATGATTTTATTAATGAGTCAATGAAAGTCAAAGATTCTTATTCAGTTATTTTACAAGACACAAATTATATACAAAGATTATCAAGGCACAATTGTCAAAATTTTAAGGCTTGATTGTACATAACATGCCTCCATTCTTTATTAAGGAAAAAGGGTGGTGAGAATATAATGATTTGTATTAGGCTAGAATTTAGTTGGAAGGAAGAATTAGGAGCTATGTTGGATCCTATATTTCACATATATGCATTTGAATGAGGATACTCTTAGAAAGACTACATGTAAATTTGGAACTTTTTTTAATTATACTATGTAGATTGGAACATTTAGCTAAAGTAAAGGAAGGGTTGATCAAAATGATGAATATAAAAGCACCTCTAAATTCTCCAACAAATCAAGGATTAAGGGTTTGAAGTATTAATATTTTTTATTATATATGATAGTTTTGTGTTTGAGTTGATTTTTTAACCAAGAAATCATTGTTGTGTTCCACCTCTTTTTCAAGAAGTTTTGCACTTTTGGCTTTGGATTAACCATGAGACAAATTGATCTTACTCTAAGACTAATTTATATCATAATGATGAGATTTATTTGTGATCTAACCAAATTCTAAAGAGTAATCTACATATTTTGAAAAAAGCACAATAAGCTACTCTTCGTTCAAGTATATATTCAAATTATCATCCTATAATACAAGCATATATTTATGCAACAAATATGTCACATCAACATATTTTATGTCAATTTAATTCTAGGTTTGAATGAGGATAAAATTTGATGATATTAGCTTCAACTACCACTTGTAGATAAAAAAGAGAGTTTGCATAGTGTTGATGGGTTAGAGATGTTTTTCTCCTCTTGCAACAAGATAGTAGCTTACTGCCTATTAAAACATTACAAAAAACTTGAAACTTGTTTGCTCAATTGGCTAGTAAAAGGGAATTTGGGGTTATGTTGAAGTTTTTATTCATCCAATAGGTCCAATATTCCGTGGAAGTTATTTTTCATGTGAAAATTTAGGGAATATGAGTCGAAAGGTGTCTTTTCCTTGGGTGTATACAACAACTATGATAGATCTTATTTTGAGAAGTTGTTTAATTACACAAACAACTTGAAATCAAATCCACCAATTTTTTATATTGTCCTAAAATGTGTGTCCAAGACTTTATGAAATCAAGAATTAAGAATCTCTTACTTTTTTCTCTCGTTCTATGTAACAATTGTGCAAGTGATTTATGATATCTATAAATTAGAAAGTTAATGTTTTACACCATTTGCAGAAGTTCTATGAGATATATGAGTTGTATGTCATGCTCTTCATTGTGGTGTTAAAGTAAAAATCTTTGATTGTGATTGTTATTCTATAAAAATTTCAAGACTAAGTATGTTTTGTGACTCTACATGCCCTAGATAAGCTCTAATTAGTTTTTCTATCAAGTAACTTCTACTTGAATAAGTAACTTCTACTTGAGTTTCTAAAAAGCCAGAAAAAAAGTTCCTTTTTATTTTGATTTGAGTTTATTATATTTTAGCCTTTAATTCATAATTAGAGTTACTTATTTCCAATACCCAAAGTCTAATAAGTCAATAATATAGTCAAATGTACCATCCTAAAATACAAACATCAATAATTAGAGGCTCAATTTAGTCCCACTTCAGCATGTATGGGTTTCCAAATTGAATTCTTGACATCTCAGCTCAATCTTACTCCCTTAGCACTCATTACATTTTTATTAATTCAAATTAATGTTACATGTCCTCTCTTAGTTGATTCTCCAAGAATTTATTTTAGACTAGTTATTATAAATGTGCCCTTCAAATTATTTCACCTCCTCACCTTAAGATAAGTTGAATGCATATTTTCACATTTATCAATTTCACATTTATGTGTGGCCCATCTTTTTGAAAGCTAGAACCTATTATCTTGCTCCTATTGAAATTTCATCCTCTTTTGGTGAGAAGAGCAAGACCAGTCGTTCTCTTCCCAAAAAGTTAGACTCTTCCTTACATTTTGTCTAAGATTTTGGGAGTGGAGATTAGTGATCTTGCTCTGCCTTAATATATGCCCCATACAAAAATATCACTTTTCTAAATCGGTCTAAAAATTATTGTATTTGAAATCAAGATTTGCGTTTCTATTCATTTCACACTCCATTTGTGATCCTCAACACAATGCTTCTCTAGCATTGTTTTTCATGAGCTCTGAAAGAGTTGGAGTCCCTGCTATTTAGTTAAAAGAAAAGTTAATTTATTTTTCTTAAAGCATAGTTATTGAATAGGAAAGAGCAACATAGGTTAAATTCGCTTGCAAATATGACTAATAATTAGGTTAGAAAACATTTTCTATAAAAAAAAAGACTTTTCTTGTTGATGGGTATTACTACAAATTCACAATTTGTAAGGAGATTGTTTAATCAAAAAATAGTTTTAGGAGATAGTTTAATAAAAAAATATTTCTTAGTCTAGTAAGAAAATATTTTAAAGTGAATAGTTTCTTTGTAAAAGTTTATATCTAATTGACAAATTGACAATTTTACAAAATGAGTAAACTTTATTTCATTTGTAAAATTTATAATGTTTTGGATAGGAAAAAAACTACATTTATTTAATTAATTTAATTTGTATTGATACTTATATTAAAATTGTTTTAAAAATTTCAAATCTATATTAATAATGCATATCAAGTAGATAACATCATAAAAATAGAAACACTAAGTAATGATTTACATTATTCACTAAAAAATTCAATATCTTTAGAGTCATTTTTATTTATTTATTTAAATTAAATATGAATAAAATACCAATTAAACTCATATTTTAATTAAACATTATATTTTTTAAAAATTAGAAAATAATGTTCTCCAATACAAATTTTAATAGTGTAAATAGTCCATTTACATTGGTTCATAATTAAATGAGATGAAAATAAATTTAATTATTACAAGAATTATTGGGAATTAACAAGTGGAAGTATACTTTTGAGAGGGGGGTTGAATCAGAAGTACTAAACTTTAACCAATAAAACTTTTAAAAATATTGCATGTATAAACATATGAAAATAACATGTAAAGCAAATGCATTCACATAAACACTTGACACCAGATATGATTACCCAGAAACCCTCCAATGAGAAGATAAAACTAGGGTAGGGATGACACCCACAACACTTCAATACTGTAGCAATAAAGTTCACCTATTAAGGTTACATATTTTGACCATTCTCATGATCTACCCTGTGAAAGGCCTACCCTATTAAAAGCTTACAAGGATTGTTAGATCCTACCCTATTAAAGGATTTTAACACTCAATCAAAAGTGTACCTGACTAAAGGATTTACAAAACATTCACTTGGAATGTCACCCTATTAAAGGCTTTAAACAATGGCTATTAAACCTACCTATCTACATAGGATTTCATTCTGCTAATACAATTGTTAGAAAGTGTAGTAGAATGTTTGACATGTTTAATTGCAATCTGTTATTTCTGATTTCATATCCTTGTTCTATCTAATCTTATCCTCACTGATCCAGTATGAATTTTTTTGTAGTATTGATACTCTGTTCTTCTAATTGATCTGCAGTTATGTCCTTCTTCTAAGTCACTTGTAACTTGATTAATTCACCCCTTTCACTTCCTTCAAACTTTGTTAGCATTATCTCCTTGCATGCATTCTCTTTTTGCACACATTATCTCTCTCTGAATTGTGGGGCTTCGACCTTCTTAAAAGGATTTTGTGACTTAGGGTTAAGTATGAATCTACAATTGAGATTCATCCAACTTTCCCACTCAAATCTTTCCATTTTTCTGATTGGTTGCATGTTGATTGCATAGGAAAACAAATAGATTCAATCTTATCTTTTAGTCCTTCAAGATATATCCCTATGTCGGCTCAAAAATGGTTTACATCTTAGTTTGTGAAGGCACAAACTCTTATGTTGACTATGTGTTACTTGGCACTTACTAATCATTGATGCTTGGCACATACTAGATTTTATCCTGCTCAGCACTTGAAATTTTCTCAACATTTATTAGTCACCCGGCATCTAAAACTTTCTCAGCACTGTCTGTTTGCTTGGCATCTAAATGATTCAGCACTTGTTAAATTTTTAACTCAGCACATATTGTAACTCGGCATCTATATTATACTCAGCATCAACTTAGAAAATTTTGTAAGTGTGTTGACACTCAATTGTCAAAACCAATCTAAGATCAACAATCTCCCCTTTGACATGAGTGTCAAAAACACTTAACTATACATGATGAAAATAATCTCCTCAAGTATGATATACATTATGTTCGGCATATATACAAAACTTCAAAATTGTTCAAAATTTTTTGAAGGAATATATACCTCAAAATTTTTTATCTCCCCTTGAGTTGATGTGACATATCCTTGTAACCAAAATATCTCTAAATAGATTGATGTGCCTCAACTAATACTCCTTGTCTTCAATTTTGATACTCTTTATTTGATGTGTTTTGTTATGCCCTATTTTGCTATGTTTTCTCTTCTCCTTTCTATGTTTATTACTCCCCCTTTCATTTTAGCTCCCCCTTTTAGATGTTTCCCCTTGTAGTTTGGGTGTCCTTCTGGCTTTATAATTTCTCCCCTTTTTTGACACTTATGTCAAAGGGTCTAGACACTGACTAAATATTTAGCCAAGAAGTTCTTTTTCACTTCCATTACAATTCTCAAAGTAGCATCCCAGTTTTGTATTGCAAGTTCTAGGGATTTATTTTGAATGGTTGTCTCTACTACAAGATGAACTAAGCCATGTAATGTAGAAAGATTGGGATCTTTCTTTATCACATTCTTTGCATAGGCTAGTTCCTTTTGCAAAATTTCCATGTTAGGAGTTACCAATTTGGCTCTTGTGTTAGCCTCTTCTACTATTAATACAACTAGTTCCTTTTGAGTGTGAAGCATTGTATTAAAGTTCTTCTCACTTTCAGCTGGATCTTTAAGTAGTTGCATACTTTATCTTTAAGTTCCTCTCCAAGCACATGACTCTCTAGCTAGTTTCCTATATGAAGATGGAAGGATCACACAATTTTGAGTACAGTGAGAATATGTTCTCAAGTATTGTCTTCACCTTTTCAATTTTTTAGCCAGTTCTACTTGTGATAGTGCTATCTCACTGGATATTCTTTCATTCACCTTTATTTGAAACTTCCTTTCTAAACATTCCATCAATTTTTCATTAGTATCATGGTCTTCACTTTGCACCTGGTCCACTATATTTGAAAGTTTCTCCATAATGGGCTTTGTTTCATTAGGTGTCCACAAGCTAAATGCATCTAGAAAAATGTCCTTTATTTCAATTAATGCTTGCCTCTATTTATACTCATTTCTAAGTATGTCCTACTTCTTCTTTCTCTCTAGTGCCTCTTGCACTTCATTTATCTAATCAATGTTCATGGTTGCATAGTCATACTTAGGAATGACTATTTCTTCATCTAGTGTAAGGTCTCCATAGTGAAGTACCCTTGCAACCTTTGTAGAGCTCAAGCTTAGTGCTGAAATTTGAAGTGGTATTGCTTCAATGCTCAGCTTCTGTGGCATTTTTTTTGGAGTCCCAAAGGTTGATAGATTAACCAAAGTTTGAATTGCTTATTGATCATTTTCCTTTGGGGTCTCCTTCTCCTCCTTTGATCTTCCTTGATCAATGAAAATTATCTGAGATGGTGCACCTTGTAGTTGTGTAGTTGGAATAGAAGTATCCATCTATCCTATTTGGTCCTTTGTTGGCTCCTCGATAGTTGTAGTGACTTTCACTATGGAATCAACCTTAGCTATTGTATCTTATGTAGCTTGCTCTTTAGGTTGTCCACTTGTAGCTATAGGGATGATAGAAGATATTTCTTACATTGCCATCTTATCCCTAGTCAAATTAACTACTACTTTTTGCAACTCATCTACACTAACCAACGTTGAATTACTACATAGTTGGGCTTGTAGATTTGTTTGGTCAAGGATCTGTTGGATACAATTGTTAATTGTGTATTGTCTTTGATGTTACACAAATGTCATATCAGTGATCAGACAAAGTCTATTGAGCTCAAATGATCAGCAAAGCAATTTACAATGTCTACCAAACATTCTTGAACATTACTCAGTAAAGTCAGTTCTTACCGAGCTCCCAAGGTTAATGAAGAAACGTTAATGTTTACCAAGCTCACTCAAGCATCAAAATATTTTGTATCAAAAAGTTAATGTTAACTGAGCTCCCAAGGTTAACGAAGAAAATTTAATGTTTACTGAGCTCACTCGGGCATCAAAGGATTTTGTAGCAGAAAGTTAGTGTTAACCGAGCTCCCAAGGTTAACAAAGAAAAGTTAATGTCTATCGAGCTCACTCAGTTATCAAAGGAAATGTGGTAGAGAGTTAGCTTCTACTGAGCTCACAAGGACAGCAAAGGAAGGTCAGTGCTAACCGAGTTCACTCGGTCTGCAAAGGATTTTTGCAAGATTTGCAGTGTTTACCAAGCTTCACTTGGTTAACACTAGAAAACCATTCTAGAGTAGTGGTTACTGAGCTGGGTCGGCTAGCGAAGGATTTTATTGTTCAATTGTTTCGTGCAATAAGTATAGATGATTGATATAATGATTTTTTTGTTGTTATTTGAGCTGACTTGATAATCTAAAAGGTATATATAGATGTTCAAGTTGTGAATTTAAGTGTGAGTATGTGTATATGGATGAAGATGGAATAAGTAAATATTGAGTGAATTCTAATGAAGGATTAGATATATTGGTGGAGTTGCAAAGTTGTATTCGATCAGTAAGGATTCGGTGAAGCTAAACAAAGATCTATAATCAGCAAAAGATAAGTTGTGTATCATTCAGGTCACCTCATTGTTGCTTTCTAATAATTGTAACAGTGAATTCAAAATCTCTTTACAGAGTTGGTTTAATAGCCATTTTGTAAATCCTCTAACAAGATGATAGTTCAGTTGAATTGTTCTAAAGACCTCTAACCAGGACACTCCTAATAGGGTGATTAAATCCTCTAACAAGGTCACACCTAACAGTGTGTATTGTAACCTTTAACAGGGTTGGCTCCTAACAGGGCTCACTTCAAAAGAGTGAAAATTGGTGACTAGTTACTTGGTGGTTTTTCTAATATTTGGTTTCCATGTTAAATTTGGTGTCTCTTGTGTTCATTTATTTAACCTTTGCATGCATATTAATAACTATGAATGCTAGATGAGTAGTAACTAGTTAATCTACCAAGTTACAGTATTCTTGCACTGTTTACCGAGTATTAGCAGTAAGTATTATAGACATCTAAGGGATTTTTGGAATTGTTTTGTGGTAACTGATTCACTCCTCCCCTCTCAGTTACTTCATCTATATTTCCAACAATTGGTATCAGAGCTTTTGGTGCTTTTAGCATAAGATTTCAAGGATCTAAGCCAAAGATCAGGATGTCTTATAAGAGGGAAATTCCAAGACTTAACAAGGACAACTTCTCAGCATGGCAAGGGTTGATAAGACTTCATCTAGCTTCTATTGGAGATATAGGACTAAAATATCTTGATGAAAAATATGCAAAACTAGCTGGTACACTATCTGTTAATGATATTGCTGAAAAGAAGACCCACAACATTATGATGATAGATATAGCATCTATTCTAAGTTATGAAGAATTTGATGACATCAAGGACTGCAAATTTTTTTTTGAAATGTGGGAAAAGCTAAAAGAAATTTATGGAGAGATGATAATGTAAGAAGAGCCAAAGTAGAAAGTCTGAGAGAACAATTTGATCATATGAGGATGAGAGAGGATGAAAACATTGCAAAATATGTTGAAAGAGTTAAAGCATGTGTCAGTGCAATCAAAGCATCTAGAGGAGATATCAAGGAGGAGACAGTAATAAGTAAAGTTCTTAGAACTCTACTTCCCATTTATGCTATCAAAGTCTCTTCAAGTCAAGAAAGAAGATGTGAAGCAAATCATAAAATAAATCTAGAGGCCATAGTTGGAAGATTAACTGCATTTGAACTAGATAACTTTGACAACTATGCTCCAGCTTTCAAGAACATTGAATTAGCATTTGAAGCCAAGCTTTCACTCAAGGAGAAAAGTAAAAAAAAAAAAGAATCTCATTCAGGAAGTGAAGATGAATCAGACCAAAGTTTAGACAGTGATCTTGAAGTGATTGAAGCTCTACTAGCAAGAAAATATTCTAGAGGCAGAGGAAAATACAAAGGTAAAGTTCCTCTAATCTGCTTTTCATGTGAAGAAGTTGGTCATATTGCTGCTAGGTGCCCAAACAAGCAGAACAAAGATGAGAAGAAAGGTTACAAATACAATGGAAAGAAAGACTTCAAATCACTCAAGGATAAAGGTAAGAAAACATGTTTTATGGCTAAAGATTGTAATGATTCTAATGATAAAAAATCACAAATTTACCCAAGAATCTTTTCAGAACTTCATTCATCAACCTCATGAAGGTACTAGGTGCATTAGTCAAACATAAAGGCATAACCAACCATTCATACAAACCATCTTTTGTCTTGAAAGTAGTCTTCCATTCATCACCTTCTCTGATTCTGATCTGATGATAGCCACTCTTCAAATCAATTTTGGTAAAATAATTTGCTCCACTCAAAAAATCCATTATGTCATCCATCCTCGGCATAAGAAACTTATATTTCACTGTTATCTTGTCAATGGCTCTAGAATCAGTACACATTCTCCATTCCCCATTCTTTTTAGGTGCTAGTACAGCAAGTACAACACATGGACTCAAGCTTTCTCTGATCAAACCTTTTTGCAACAACTCATGCACTTGTTTGTTAAGTTCTTCATTCTCTGTAGGTGTCAATATATATGGTGCTTTTTTTGGCAAACTAGCTCCAGGAATCAGATCCATACAATGACTTATACTTCTTACTGGAGGTAAACCATCAGGAATATCATCAGTAATAATTTCCGTATACTCATTCAACAACTCTATAATTTCTTTTGGTACTCGATCAATACTACATCTATCATTCGGTCACCACTTACTAGCACTCAGTTAACACTATTTTCTTGCACTCGGTCTCCATTGACAAAACTTGGTTTTCTTGGAATTATAGCAAAACAAACCTGATTCTTCTTCACTTCCTTTTTCAATTGTTTCCCATTAACCATGCAAATTTTTACAGCAATACAATTAACCTCATTTGGACTTTCGATCAAAGACAACAATGTTTGTTTCTTCCCATTTACCCAAAGAGCATATTGATTCAATCTTCCATCATGTACAACATATCTATCATATTTTCAAGGTCTACCCAAAAAAATATGACAACAATCCATGGGCATAATATCACACAAAACTTCATCAAAGTAATGTCCAATTTTGAAGTTCAGAAGGCATTGTTGACTTACCAATATCTTATGCTCATCTTTGATCCATAAAACATGATAACGTTTGGGATGTTTCAGCCTCTACAACTGCAAATTTGTAACTAGCTCTTCTAAAGCCAAATTTTTAGAACTTCCACTGGCAATGATCACTTTATAACATTTTTCATCTATCTTACATCTTGTCTTGAAAAGAATTCTCCTTAAAATAGGTTCCTCATCACTTCCCTTATTGCATAAGGCTCTTCTCACCATCAAATTTTCTCCAGCCTCAAGTCCACTTGGTGAACTTTCAATGTCTTCTTGAATCATAGCATTTCTATTATTCTGCCCACCTTCAGAAGATCTACATTCAAAGGATCTATGCCCTTCTTTGCCACATCTAAAACAATTACCATGAAATCCACCTCTAGAATAAGAATTACCTCTTCCTTGGTAAGAATTAGTGCCTCCTTAGTAAGAATTACCACTTTTCTATTCAGTCTTTCCTTTGTCATCATTCTTCCATTTAGATTTTCCTTTATCCTACACAAAACTTTCAGATTGACCACCTTCACCATAAGCTCTACCTCTAACTCTCTAGAATCTGTCACTTCTACCTCTCTGTCTTTGTTCATGCTTTTTTTTCAAGATCTCCTCAGCCTTCAAGGCATACTAGTATGCTTCTTCTACACTTTCCAACTTCACAAAACTTATTTCATCTTGTATTCCAAATCTCAATCCATTAATGTACCTTACAATTTTCTCAACATCATCATCCACATGTCCAAATCTGATGTCTAGTCTATAGAATTCCTCAGTATACTCTTTCACATTCATGTCTTTTTGCTTCAAATTTTGCATCTTTCTCAACAAGCTAACTTGGTAATCAGTAGGAAGGAATTTTTTCTTTACCTTGTTCACCATCTTTGGCCAAGTTCTAATATTCTCCTTTCTTCTCCTTTGTCTATCAGTTTGCCAGTGCTCCCACCATAGTGATGCATGACCTTTCAGCCTAGTGACTACAATATTCACCTATCTATTATCAGGAGTGTTTTCATACTCAAATAACTTCTCCATATTAGAGATCCAATCCAACACAGCATCAGTGTCCAATTTTCCATCATAAGGAACAACTTCTACAGCAAGCTTTGAATTCACTCTAGACAATACTCTCAACAACCTTTCCTCATCTTGATCTTCTTCAAGTTGTGGATTATGGTTTGGTGTTGTTTCTTCATCATTACTTACATCATCAAGATGTGCTCCTCTCCTCTAGGTTGTCTCCATAGCATCTAATCTGGTTGCAATTTGTCTCAAGTGATCTAATATAGCATTATCAACATTATTTCCTCTACCACAAACCATCTTTACAAATCAAGTTCTTGCAAGATCGTAACCCTCTGCAAGTTATAGGTCAAATCCACAGATCTGCCACCCTACAACCAAATCCAAATTAGGGTTCTACATTATCCAATCTCCATAAGGACGAACCTCAAGCTTTGATACCAACTGATGTAGGCAAAAGGATGAATAACTAGGGCCAAAGGCTCACCCAGCTATGCAAACCACCCTGAAAGAGTTAACACAATAGAAATGAACACAAAGAACAGCAACCAAAGGAGAGAGAAGAGAAAATACTTTTATTGATTCATCAAAATATCTTCATACATGCCTAGTTGTAAGGCCTTCTGAGTTACGGACAATTACAAATACATTCAGTTACAATGATCCAACAGCAAATACGCACTTTTAGTTCTGCTCCCTAATCTGCTCTCTCTGAAACTTGTTTAATTCTAAGCCTGAACATTCTATTTATACTTGTCAAAATGGCTTATAGATCATTCTAGAATAATTACATAAGAGGAAGGTTGACCCAAAAATGGTCTGGACTCATCCCAAGAAAAGATCTTAACATAAATATCGTAAATGAAATAAATCTTGCAAGTCAACTCACAAAATCATGTCCAAATACTGACACTCGGCATACACTAGGTAACTCAGCACATGAAGAAACACTCAACATGCACTAAGTAACTTGACACATGAAGAAACACTTGGCATACATTGGGTAACTTAGTACATGAAATAACACTCAAAATGCACTGAGTAACTCAGCACATGAAGGAACACTTGGCATACACTGAGTAACTCGGCACATGAAGAATCACTCAACATACACAAGGTAACTTGGCACATGAAGGAATGCTATGGTAACTCAGTACATGAAGGATTTTCTAGGCACATAAAGGACTATTAGGCACATGAAGGAACTGCTAGGCACATGAAGGACTACTAGGCACATGAAGGAACTACTAGGTGAACAAAATGAGCAGGATAACAAGGCAACCCAGGATGCTTCAAGAACACTCATCCTGACAATTTAGGGAAGTCGATGCCCAATACCTGTAAATCTCTATAAGATGTGAGCATGTACATCTACATATATCTAAGTTAATAAATAATGGCAGGGAGTGGTACATCGTGTAGATCTCGACTAGTAGGTGACTATGACTCCCTCCCTCAACCATATCAGGCATGTCAAACATAAATGTAAAATAAACACAGAAACACATATGCAAGTATGGGGCACATATAATAGTAAATCTTAAATATAAATTAACATCATATTCTAACATGAATATCTCATCATCATGAGGACATACTAAACATCTTTCTAAGACACACAATATGACATCATCATAAAAGTAATTTCATTAACTACCTAAGAGAAATTAAAGCATCATCACTACTAGTAGGAAATTGTTACAACTTGATGTAATCAATTACTCTTGAACATATCAAAGTATTGCATTTCAAATATAAAATAAGGGCTAACACATCTATAGAAGAGTCATATAGAACTTTAACAATTAAGTCTACAATGATAGCAAAAGGAGGGGTATTATAGTGGACATGTTGCTCTAGTTCAAAGTATTATTGTTGTTGGAATTGTCCTTGTGGTTGGGGTTACTTGTGTGGTTGTTTCCCCCCTAGGTAAACTATTGTCTCTGGTGGTGTCATGAAAGTTACTTCTACTAGAGTTAGCTTTGATTCTATTGGCTCTAAAGATGTTTTGGTTTGGCAAGCTAAGAAAGCTAAGGTAGAAGATGGATGGTTTATAGTCAAAGGTAAACATTCAAGGAAATCTTCTCTTCCTTTTGAAATCTCCCTTAGATCTCACAAGATGGGATTCGAGAGGCATTCTTAGGGTTGTTTTTTTTTCTTATCTATAGGGAAGCTAGTGCTTGGTTGCTTCTCTTTTTGTCACTGCCAGTTTGTGATTGTGAGGTGCAAGTCCCTATGTACAAAACATGTTCTCATCTTATCAGTGGGTTGGACCTTCTTTAGTGTCAGGCATGTTTTTGTTTAGGGGTCCATTCTGTCTAAGGTCTTTATTGTCTATCTTTTGATGTTTTGGGTATCTTAAAGAGTTTTAGGGCCTCTTGAAAACTTGTTTTCCTAATAAAAAATATATTACTCAATTTCTAAAATGGAGCATGGCAGGAGGAAAGGGGTGCCTAGGGTTTCAAAGATTGGAGAATCCAATGATGGAAATGGAGGTGGAGAGTCAAATGAGGATGATCTAGACTAAGGTAGGGGATTTTTGGTATCTATAGACCTTTGGATTTCTATTTCCAGGCTTGGGTAGTTGGATGATGTGGAGTCAGGTGTGGCAGTTGTCTAGGATCTTGCTATTATGGGTGTGTGTCTTTTGTCAAGCCAGCATTCTCTTTCTCCTTAATGGTTCCTTACTTCCTTTCCATGTAATTGTCCTTTGGAGGGATGTTTGACTTGGATGGCTTCAGAGATTTTCTTAGGTAGTTGGGAGATTGTCTTGTCGTTACTCACTCCCTTTTTTGGGTTTGTTGGTTTGGCTCACATCCCTATTTGCATCTCTTGGGAACAATTAGTGAATGGTCCTTCTATTCTTGGAAGCATTTTGGTTTTATTTTTGTTGGCTATTCTAGGCTCACCCCTCTTTTGGCCCACTCTTTGGGCTTTCAAGCTTTATCAGGTTTGTCATGCCTTTTTGGATGGACTTCCCCTTTGGTTATCAATGTCATATGTGGCCAGATTGGAGGATTTTGGTGGGATTTTGTTCCTTTTTTTGTTACTTTTGTGGTTTTCCTAGGTGAGCTCTTTTCTTCTTTTGATTTGGATTCTCCAAGGATATGGCTCGATCTACATCTTGAAAGAGAGTTTGGAGTTTGGTTTAGTAGGTTTTGAAAGCTCTATGATTCTTCTTTGGAGGGTAATAATGATTCTACCCTTCATGTGTGTCCTTTGAGTTATGGGGCTCTTTGTGGTTGGCTCATTCCTATCCTTCCTCCTCTTATGAGATGGGATCTATTTTGTTTTTCTTGTTGGTCTTTCTCTTGGTTGGGTTGGGCTTTATGTTATTTTATTGGAGGGATTTAGTGTTGTTGTGGTTTTATGGTTATGATGACCATCATTTGTTAAGGATTTTCCAATATTTTGAATTTGTGTATGTTCTATGCTCAAATTCATAAGTGGGTTCTTTTGGGTTGCTACCAAGAGGATGCTGAAAATCTTTTTTTTTTGGTTAACTAAAAGTCTTAGCAGTGGAGTTTCTTCCCCTTATGGAGACTGGTGACTAAGTTTATTTATATCTAAGAGGTCTTTGAGTTCTCTTATGTTTCTTACCCCAATTACTTCTATAGAGTTGAAGTTCCTATAGAGGCCTCTCTATTTTTTTCTAGAAGCTCTCAACTTTGAGGATTGGCTTATGTTTCTTCAATGCTCAATTCATATTAAGGTGGAGGTATCATCTATTGAGGTGGTCATATTTTATGTTTTTGGTGTTGGTAGATGGCCCTTTGACTTGTTAGATTAGGGGGAGGCTCTGATCTGGTTTTATACATCTCAGCAATACACCCTGTAGATCCTTTTTAAACAAAATACCATTCATTAGACAGTAAGGAATAGCTTGTAATCTGTAATACCTTCATTTTGATCTCTCCAAACCTTCAGGGAAGCATCTTGTTTGCAAGAATCTTATCATATCTTCTACCCAATTAGTCTGAATATTATGTACAGTAGGTTGTTCCTTATCTAACATAGTCAACATAGCATCATTATCATTATTCAAATTATTAATTCCATTTCCAACTAACTATTCGCATAATCCCTTACCTCTAACTAGCTTGGTTATATTGATTTCAATATCGTATTCCATGGCTTTAGTAATCCAACTTGCTCTTTTAGTATTCAAATCTTTATTGAGCAAGAAATATTTAATAGAATGATGAGCTACCATTATTTTGATCTTCTTATGGAAAGCACATGCCTGAATTTTTCCAAACTTCTAACAACAGCAAGAACATGCTTTTCCATGAAAGAATAATGTAACTCATAATCTTTAAGCTCTTGGCTAAAAAATGCTAATGGTTGTTTAGAACTTTCATCATTCTGTTGTACTAACATAGCAGCGATAGAATCAATGTTACCATAAGCATATAATATAAAGTCCTTAGAGAAATCTAGATTTAACAATGTAGGAGCAGCTGCTAATGCTTCTTTTATCAATTCAAAACTATGTTTACCTTCCTTAGTCCAGCTGGAAATGATACCTTTCTTAAGCATAGTTGTTAATGGGATCAATAATTCAGCAACATTTGGAATAAATCTTCTTATAAAATTTATTCTTCCTAGGAAACTTTGCAATCCCTTCTTATGTGTTGGAAGTGGTAGAGCGAGAATTGCACTTACTCTTTTTGGTTCTATGGTAATACCTTCCTTTAACACAATAAATCCTAATAATTTACCTTCATGAACAGAAAAAATGCTTTTCTTATGATTCAAAGACATACCATACTCCCTGCATCTCTCGAATATTACCTTTAAGTGCTGAAAGTGATCTGTTGCATTCTTTGAAAAAACAATAATATCATCTAGATAAACTAGTACAAACCTGTACATTAAATTTAGAAAAGCTTTATCCATTGCTTTCTGAAAAGTTGCACCAGTGTTTGATAAACCAAATGGCGTCTTTTGATAAGCCATAGTGCCCCATTTGGTGGTAAAGGCTATTTTAAATCTATCTTCTTCTTTGACTAAAATTTGGTTGTAACCAGAAAAACCATCTAGCAATGAGAAGCGTTCTGAACCTGAAACAACTTGCAAGATTTGCTCCATTGAAGGCAAAGGATGTCTATCCTTCAATGAAGCCCTGTTTAAATCATGGAAATCAACACATAATCTGATTTCTCCATTTTTCTTCCTAACAGGAACCAGATTAGAAACCCAAGAGGTATGCTTAATAGGAAAAAGAATATTGCTTTCTATTAACTTATTTAGCTTCTTAATCATAAGAGGTTCCAGCTTGGGATTAATTGGTCTCTGTTTTTGTCTAACCGATTTTGCACCCGGTTCTAAGTCAATGGTATGTTGAGCAATGTTAGGATCAAACCCTTTTAAATTTGAATAACTCCATGCAATAATATCCTAAAATTCATTGCATAAATTCACAAAAGTTTGACATTCTTCAAGTGTACATACCTTGCCAAGTTTGAGCTTCTTACCTTTTGCAATTTCTACTTCTACATAGTGCTCTTCCTTAATCTGCAAGCTGGATTTATCTTTTTTGAACTGATCATCAGTATTAAAAATAGATTCTAAGGTTACCAAACCTTTTGGCATCTTGTTTGTTCTTAAGTGGATAATATGATCCTCATATTGTTCCTGCAATTTCTACTGGTTAGGCTGAGAAAACTCAGCTTCTTCTCTCAAAAAATTAACAATGTGTTGATCAGACTCAAAAACTTGCCAACTTTCAGCATTTTTTGGTATAGCAGGTCTAACAACCACTTTTACATGATTATTTCCTTTGTTCTTGTTCATTTTAGTAGGAATGTCATATTGTGCACCAATTGCAGCAAGTCTGTCAGCATGCTTATTCTGATTTCTAGGGACAGATTGCAAGTTAAAAGCTTCAAATCCTTCAATTAAATCCCATACAACATGTTTGTAACTTTTCAATAAATCATTTTTTGTAGCATGAACATTTCTAACTTGATTAACAATCAATTCAGAATCACCATAAACCTATAAGCAGTTGATACCTCTTTTGATAGCCCATTTTAATCCATTTACCAATGCTTCATATTCAGCAACATTGTTGGTACAATTGAAAGTAAACCTGAAAGACACATAATACCTTTCATTGGCTGGTGAAATCAGCATGCAACCTCCTCCAACACCTATCTTACTGCGTAAACCATCAAAAAATAATTTATATAGCTCATTACCCTATTGTCCTGCATTTAAATCTGTATTTTTTATGACATTTGGCAAAAAATCAATAGATTCACGAATGAAGTAATTTCCCAAACTTGGTTCTTCAACTTGTGATTCTGAAATTTTAGCACTTTCAGCAGCCCATTCATCTAAAAATACATCAGGAATATTATCTATGGGCGTTTTAGACTCATAAATAGCATTAATTTCCTCTTGATCAAATAAAACAGTTGTTGTATTACTTTCAGCAACAACAACATTAAGTTTGAGGCAATCTTTGGCAATAGGTTCGGATGGAATTGTCACCTTAGTACCATACCTAGTGTAGCAAAGCATATGAGACCAATCAGTAGATACATAACCTCCTATCTTGGCTATAAAATCACATGATAGACATATGAAAAAATAAGGAGGTAGGTCAATGATGTATATATCCATGAGAACTGAGAAACTAGGACAAGCATGTAAGGTCAAATCCATATTCCTTATAACTCCAATTGTTTCAATGGATATCCCATCTAGTTTTACTATCCCCTTTTCAATTGGTTTGTATTTGAGGCCTAGCTAGTCTACTATCTTTTTTGGCATAACAGAGCTAGTGGCCCTTGAACATATCATGCAATTATGGACAAGGTATTTACCTACTATAACTGTGACATAAAAAGGTGGTGGCTTTACTACCTTGACTTGCTGTTGTAAATTGTTAGCATTTGCAACCATCAGAACTGTAGGGGTTTGTTGTACCAAAGCATTATCAGACAGGGTGAGTGAATGTAGTGCTTCTTGTAACATGTCTTTTTGACCCGGGAGTGATAAAACATCCCATATAGAGATAGGAACATGAGTCTTTTTCAGCTATTCAACAATATTGAAATTCTGAATACTGACCTTTGACTGGTTCTTTGGAACAGTAGGCTCTTTTTGCTGTTGTGATGGCTGTAAACTCACTTTTTGGCCTTGAGTTTGCTATCCTTTTGGTACATATTGCATTTTTTGTGCACTTGATGGTCCTGGTTGAGTGTTACCAGAATTGGCCTGCTACTGTTTTGATTTATCAGCTTGTTGTTGTATATTTATAGCTTGGTCTTTTGACCTTATTCCTGCTGAGACAAGCTTCCAAGTCTGATTTTGATCAAAATTTGCTGCTATAACAACCTCATCTTCAGTAAAATTCATCAAAGTACCATTAGAATTACCTTGTTGTTGTACTTGTTGTTGCACTTGTTTAGGATGAACCTCTCCTTGGTTTGTAATCTGTTGTTCCTTCAAAAGATCTCGCTTTCTTGACTCCAGTGCATAAGCACAATCTAACCAATAATGACCAGCATTACAAGTATTGCACCATTCTTCTTCGTGTGCATAGTTGTTTTGAGGAACAACTACCAATTCTTTTGAATTGCTAGGAGTTGCATAATTATAGGGATGGTTGGTTTTTTTACCATAATTCCTTTGCTATCCTTGAGGTTGTCTTTGCTAGTTTGAACCTGAAGCTTGGTTATATTGCCTATTTTCTTGGTAAGAAGTTTGATAAGGCCTATTATATTGACCTTGTTGTCTCTTTAAATTTTTTATCTTGTTCCCATAAGTCTGTAATGTCTTCATAATACTGTCACTTTTCTCAATCAAGACCTGATTTTGCTCTTGTAGCTATCTAATAGGAGTTGTAGCAGCATGCTCCTCTGTTGCAACCTGTACATTAAATGTTGGTAATGCTGGCATTGGTGGTAATACAACCAATGGTGGTATAATAGTTGGTACAGTATGTTGTATTTTTGTAGAATAAGGCATTGGAGGCCTAGGAGGTAGTTTACTAGCTTGTATTAAGTTGTTTTCAGCCCTTATAGCAACATCAAATGCATCTAGCAAAGTACATCCTCCCATAGATTGTATCACAACTGAAATATCACTGTTAAAAGCCTTTAAATAAAATAAGAATGCATAATCATTAGAGGGCTTAACAGTTGCTGGAATTTTATCCCAAGTTTGTTGAAAATGGAAATTAAAATCAGAAATATGCTCATTAGGATGCCTCTTTATGGTAGTCAACTGTTCAACCAAAGAAAGATTATCAGACTTATCTTCGAACTTGCTGATTAACAAGCTTCCCAATGCGTCCCATGTATCAATTGAATTTACTGCAAGACTTCTAAACCAAATTAATGCTTTACCTCTTAAAGATGCTACTAATAACTTCAAGGCCACATCTTCATGCTGAACTTGGTGTAATCCGCAAAGGGTAGCAATATCCTTAATATGTTCCACTGCTGAAACATGATTTTCACCAGTAAAATATGGCACACTTTTTAATGTTGTTGGTGGAATATCATGATGGACAACAATTTGTAGGGGGCTACCAGCATTAAAAGCTACAAATGGAAAATTTTGAGCCATTTGATGAACTGGTGGTATTTGTTGTTGTGCTACAAATGGCAATGAAGGTTGGATAGGTTGATTTACCTTTCGTTGATATGTTTTTAAACCTCTAAAAGTAGTTGTAATACCACTTGTAGATGTTGAAAATACAAATTGGTCCTTTGGTAATGGCTCAAAAATGGGCACTTCAGATTTAGAATGATCTCGAACACTTAAATCTTCAGGAAAACCAATATCTTCAATAACTATCTCAGATTCTTCAAAATTTGTTAGTTGTTCTTCAATTGTAGGATATTCAAAGGCTAAAAAATCTAATCTTGATGGTGAAACTGACCTTCCTCTTGAAACTATTGGTGTTCTTCTTCCTCTTGTTGTCCTTCTGGGAGCTCTTCTCATTAAAAATCACCAAAATTGCAACTGAATTTGTGATAAACCTTTAAAATAGAGTCACCAGGTGTTAATAAAATACCTTCAAAAAGGCTGAAATATTGTTGTTCACACCAAAAATAGTAGTAAAATCTTGAAAATCAAAGAACTATGAAGCAGTTCGTGGTCCCACTGGGTGTGCCAAAAAATTATTGTCAATCAGGATTTGCGCCTTTAGCGAGATATGAATCAAGCTATCCTTGTGAAACAATGGAAACTCTCTCGAGTGATGGGTTGTCCTAAAATGAAAGAAGAATCTCCGAAAGCTAGGCCTGTTCCTAAGTTGTGATCACCTAATCCTAAAATATACTCGAGATAAGGGTAATAAAGTGAATAATGAAATGATAAAAAAACTATTCTAAATGAGGTGATATACCAATGGTTTTTTAATGTAACTTTGATAACTTCAACATGAACTACGAAAAAACAATTGACTCACAATACTTAGACAATCATGTAATCACAAAAGTGTTTCTATGGAAGGATTTGGATCTCTTGCTTTGAAAGGGATACCTAAGTTTCACCAATTTTTTGCAAGAAAATAATAATCACAAAACATAGACCTGCAATCACATGTATCATGATTCCAATCTACAACTAGGAATGTAACTATAATGAAGGTGAACACAACATTAAAGTAAGAAATTCACAAAATTGCACAAGAATCTATAAGAAGGAATAGTTGTATCTCTATAATCAATGCTGAAAAAATCTATGTCACAAGTGCCCTTACAATCAACTCAAAATCTGCTATGTGCAAAAATTTGAATTCGAAAGAAGGTCCCTCATAATGAGGTGAAAGTACAATATATAGAAAAATAACCCTAACTTGGATTCCAAAATCATGCTTAGGAAAAATCACCAAAAATGATGAAAAACAATGAAGGAGCCTCTGAAAATTGCTCTCAACCACCTGCCCAACTGATGGATAACTCAAAATCTGCCTCTAGCCCTACAAAATCATGCATAAAAAGATCAAACTCGGATGCACTAAGTAACCCTCGAAAATAGCATGTAAAATTGCCCTTAATTATGCAATATATGCATAAAATAAGCCCTCAATCCAAACTGCATGGATAACTGATCATAACTGCCTCATGGACTACTAAAAATATCATCAAATCACTCACAAATCTGCACGTGAAATAAGAACTAAACTTGGCCTCAATGAATACCCCCTATTAACTAAACGTCCCTTCTAAAAATATCCTTCCAACCTTTTCTCCTTGTATTTAGGCACAATAAACTCATATAATTCCCTTTAAATAATTAATAAAATCAATGGCCTTATAATTACGACCACTTGACATATTAATTTTACAATTAAAACTCATTTTATTATATTAATTTAATATTGACGTGTTTATATATATATATATATATAAAAAAACACATTAGTATTAATTAATATAATCAAGGGAATGTTAAATATTATTTTTAAAAGTATTATATATTAAATGATTTAATAGTATTCAATTCATTTAATATATGTAACATTTGTAAAATATATTTATTAACATTACTATTATAAATGCATTATATATTTGGCATCATAAAAAGTCAAATGCATCTATAATAGTAAGTTAATAAATCAAGCATCTTTAAAAAAAAATGCTCAACCCTATGGATTCAAAATTTTATCAAATGTGATAAAGGGCAATTAAAAAGATGTCAAAGGCAGATAAGGCAGATTTGTTTTGTCTTCACTTTGTTATTTTTCTATTCATGCATGGAAAGAATGGAGAATGGGGTTTCAAAAAACCCTAGCCGTAAGAAGAGACTTTGCTGCAATTTTTCACTATCTAGCTAGGTCATTTTTTCATGTATGAATCTGTGCTTTGATCCATGCGTGAGCTCCCTGCCTTGGATATTTTTCTTGGTCTTCTCCATGCTTTGGACAGCATATGACTATATTTTTCCTTGGATGGCTGTTGGCTATGGATTTGGATTTGGGCATTTTCTATGAGACTAGTTTCCTTTTGCTGGAGCTTGGATCAAGGTTGAGATTTCCTTACATCTGTATATGCTTATATTTTGTTGCGAGTTCATACATTTTTGTGAGCTCAGATCTGAACTTTAAGATGTTATTCTTTCCTTTCAATAGGCACGATTCAGCTCCTCCATGACTATGAGCAGTTCAGGTTAGTCTCTTCTTGCACTTCTAGTTTTAATTCATAAATCTGGGCACCATTTCCTTAATATTCGCAAGGGTTTATTTTTTATGTGCCGGTTGTAAGTATATAGCAGCTTTCTCATGAATTTTTTAATGCATTTGCAAACACATGCATATGAAATAATGCCATGAACATCTAGGCTTGGTAATAGCACTCATACTGCTGTTGTATTTCCTTTCTCAGGCTCAAAATGTTGGTTAAGCTGGACAATAACTGGATTCGTGTCATGGGTATTTGAAAAAATTTGGAAAAAAGAAAGTGATTTTCTTTTTCACATTCGGCATGTTGTATATGCATTCTCTTTGCTGGTTGTGAAGACTCTATTCAATGGCTTTCTGTGATCCTCTAAACACATATAATGGCTCACTAATTTTTTCAAGTTAAAAAAAAAAATGAATACTATAATCTGCTGCTACAAATCACTAGGAACCTCATGGTTGTTTGAGTGACTTTTCATTTGGGTTCTATTAATGAATCATACTAGGAGCTTCTCTTCTCTAATTAAAACCCAACCTGGGTATACTTCCTTACTATAGGATCTAGCACCATGCTATTCGTATTAACCCCTCCAAGAACAATTGAGGCATGCCACTTCATTCGCAGGAATATTCACCAGCAACAATTTTGCTTCTTTCACTTACTGGATTTGCTGAAAAATTCTTTTATTTCCCCCTTTGAACTCTCTACTTGGCTACTACAGGTACACCTCAAAACTAAAACCAAAATTTTCCACCATAGTTTTCTCACAATACATTCCTGTACATAATGTGAATGGATCTTTCAATAACTTTGAAAGTCTCTTAATGAAACTTATATTGCACTGTCTATCCTTCTCTATATCATTGATGGCTCTTTTGCTAACAATCATTTGCTGATATTTCTTTATATTCCTATTTATCTACATTATATTTTACTGTAGTAGATTTCCTTTCCTTTCCATATTGATTTGGCACTGATAATTATTTTGATTGTCCTTGTGACTAATTGCATACCGTTCTTTCTGAGATTGTTTACTGAAACTTATGTATGCCCCCTTGACAATCTCCTCTCGTCCTTTTCCTTTGCCACTACATGATTCAACCAAAAGGTTCCACGCTTGTCGTGTATGCATGTCTCTTCCATGATCTCCTCAAAGTCTTCAATCTTTGCCCCTCCTTGATTTGACCAGAAAGTTTCATGCTTGTAACTTATGCACGTCCTCTCAATGATCTCCTCAAAGTCTTCAATCAGCTACATTGGTTTAACCAGAAGGTCCCATACCTATAACTTATGTATGCCCCCTCAACAATCTCCCCAATATCTTCAGTCTTTTCCTGAACAACCTCGGCCAAAAGGCTTCATGCATGTAACTTACGCATGATCCTTCTATAGCCTCAAGTCTTCATACCTATATCTGCACATGGAACAAACTCATTAGTAAAAACATGTTTCATCTTCTTCAGATTGTTCTTGCCCTCTTGCCTTTTAGCATAGTTATATGGATAACCATGTTGTATAAACAGCAGAGTATAGATGATAGGAAATTTTTTCCATTGCTCAGTTTGTATGAACTGATCCATTTCTTTATTCAATTTTTGCAGGTTTTCTCCCAGATGAAGATGCAAGATCAGCCCCTTCAGCATTCAGCGCAACAAACTTTCCATTGAAGCAATGGATGCCTTTCCTTTCTATCTCTTTTTCAGTACTTTTCTATTTGTACAATGTGTTTAATTCAGATATTTATGTTAGGAGCTAAGAGCACTAGTAATATCTGAATGCATTGTATTCAAGTACTGTGTAAACATGAACACTTTGTAAAATATTTTTGAATACTTGAATAAAAACTATTATTTTTGGTACTTGTATCCTGAAAAAATGATCAATTCTCTCCTTTATGATTCTTGTACTTTGCTTACTACATTCTTTTTGTACTGCACTATATATTCTCAACAGCTAAACACTCTTAGTCAGCAGATAAAACATATTTAGTTTAGCATAAAACATAACAATTTAAGAGGCATGTTAAATTGGTAACAATATCAATTAGGGAAAGGTAAACTTTCTTGCTATATCTCACAAGTTAGGGTGGTGTGTTTTTAGGGGTAGCCTGAGGTGGGAAAACTTTCCCATGATTTCAGCATGACTAGAATAGATCCTTAAGTGGATCACATACATAACAACCATTTGGAGAGAGTCCATAGACCTATTTACAACTCTATTTTAGTCATTGTGATTTTATCCATGGTATGTTAATTAATGGTGCAATGGAAACAACATCCCCCAAGATTACTCACCATTGTGCTCTCTTGGTAGAGGCATAAGGCTGCTTGGGTTTCATCTCCAAGGATCGTTGTTCCCGCAGAAGGGGAACTTCTATTTGCCATGCCTCAAAGATTCTTTGATGTATATCATTTGTCGATTGACTCTTGTATTGACTCACCTCTTCGATTAGAGGGACATATTGCACTAGAATCAGGAGACATCAAGTTGTGGGTCAATGAATAGCATTTTGTAACCAAAATTTGACCTTAGGGATAAAGAGTGTGTTTGAATTGTCTTATTTGTGCAAAAGACCCATGAAAAAAATTTGTAAAAACTTACACAATTTCTATAGTTACTATCAAATCCTTTTGCTAAAGAGATCATTTTTTGTCTTTCTCAAAGGTGTTTTGTCCTTTGAGAAATTGTTTGCTCATAGCCCATCACATTAGAAAAGGTCCTATCCTTGTTATTTCAAAAATAGTTGTTAACAATTCCATTTGCAACAACTTTAGTTGTGTTGGTTTGACTTTACCTTATTCAAAAATATCCTTGTTATCTTAAATGAAACTATTAGCAAAATCTAGTTGTAAACAAACTTTATTCTCCTTGGTCCAAATTTGTCTTTTTCAAAATACCTTTGTTATTTATCTTGCTTGACCAAAAACTTTCCTTGTGAACAAAAAATTTTCCATCAAAATAGGTCATCTTTACCTTTGTTCATAAGGATTGTTAGCAAGTTCATTCACAACAATCCTAAGCCTAGTTTGCCCCACTTTACTGCTTACATCCTAAAGAAAATATCCAAACCACTTTGCCCCTTATACATAAATACATTATTCTCTTGAAACTTAGTTACTCCTCAACTATTTTATGTTTTCAACCCCAAGTTATAAAGGTATACTTAGCATAGTCACTGCCTCTAAAACCCCACAGTTGTGAGCAAATCCCCTAGAGTTATCTCATGTTGGGCCAAACAAGACAAAGTTCAAAACGGCTAAACTTCCACAAATACCAATTTACAAGGAAATAGAAGTAGAAAAAAATAAGTATACCCCCAACCCAAGGATCTCTAAACTATACCAAGTTGAGATAGATGGTGCGAACGTTGCACTATAAACTAAGTGGGACTGCAAAATTCAAAACCTAACTCTCCAACGAGGTGTCAACCATAGCCTTATCAATAACTCTAGTGTTACTTACTCTAATTAGGTCCTTCTTTTTCCACACACACTTATGAAATTATCTCCTCTTAGGATTAGTCTTTCACATAGCTCCACCATCCCATTTAAGAATTTTCTATAATCATCTCCTTCCATTTTGTCATCAACCTTAGGTTTTTAGGAATCCTCCAAATTAAGCATCATTAATCCCTAGTATCCTCCATTATTTACTCCACATTTAGAAACATTTAGCATCACCTCATTAAGCTTTGTTTCCCTCAAAATTTCTTCATCCATCTCACTATCATAGTTGTCCTTAAACTAAGTATTGTTTAGGATAAACTATCACTTGTTTCCCACATCACCTTAAGAAAAAGGTTGGGCTACACACTTGATTACCATTTGTCTTCCAAAAGGTCACAAGGCTACATTAGGGTTTGATATCACCACCACATTCTCAAAGTTCACACTTAAGGGAAGCACAATCTCCTTCACTTAGTACCATATCATTTAGGCTTCCTAAATATCACTAAAAAAATTTTCACACATCCTCCCTTGCATCTTAGGTGATCCCTCCACTCTAGTCACACCTAAATAAACCATATTTTCACATAAACTTATCATCATCCTTTTTCATCCTATCCTTAGGAAATTCAACATTTCATGCCACCTACCACACATTTTGATAAGAATAAATGGAAAAAGGACATGGATCCTAGTCTTAGTAGTAGCACAGTTAGGGCTCATCCATACCCCATAGTTTCCATTACACCACCAAATCCACCATGACAAACTCCTGAAGTAACAGGCTCTTCAATAGATATTGATGCTTTCATGAACCAACCTAGACACACAACCATTGTTAATGCCATCATAGATCGAAATAGGGAGACCATCATGGCGAACTTCTTAAGAGATAGTGTTGTGCCTTTGACTTTAGATGACTGCCGCCCACCAACATTACAGATCCTACACATCCTCTATTTGGATGGAAACCACCATCTGTAGGGTCATTTGTTCCTCATGATCCTTTCTTTTCACTAAACAACAAGTATCAACCAACATAAGTAGAACTAGCAAACCTGAATATCCCCTGAACACAAGTCACTACTCCCATTCCACAAAACACTCAACCCAACCTCACTCAACCCTTAGTTCATACCACATCTCAACTAACCACAAGTGTATCATCTACATCTACTTCCACCACCCATATCCCTACTTTGTAATATACTCCTTTTTTTATTTGGAAACACTATATTTTCCCTTCCATCTCAATACACATCCAATCCATTTACTAGTACCATAAACATCTAAACTACATCCTAGTACACTATAGGAATGCCTCCATTAGGGTCAAATACTTCATCTTCCATCCCACCAAACATCACTATCGATCCATTTTTCACCAACCAAATTACTTCAGCCTCATTTCCTCTAGGACCTTGGTGTTTTGGTACAACACAAGGGCCTACCACTAGTATCCCCTTTAGCACTACCGCCATTCCCATACCTCTATCACATTCATCCCTTCCTCCTCAAGTCTATTCATTACCACCCATTACCAAATATTTTTCTATGCCACCCTTAGGCAATAGCCAAATCACCACTCCATCACAATATCCAGTTGTGAACACTCTTCCTCACATCAATTACCTGGCACCTATTAATATGCAGTTGCTTTCTCAAGCAGGAGCACAACTCACATATATTGGGCAAGGTATGCACTCCCAAAGCATGGCTCAAGTATTACCTACATTACCATCTTTTCATCCATAGTCATCATACTAGCAATATACCCAAGCATCCCTATAGAATTATCTAGTAGGGAAAAAACCTCACACCTATATTCCTCAACAACAATCTACCCAACAGATGCAGCAGTATGCCCTAACTACATTCCAACAACCCATAACATCCATCCCAACAATATTACAACCTATTTTTCAGCCACCACCATATGCAAATCAAGGTTTCCCATATCAGCCTTCAAAATCCACTATATCTCCCACACTAGGGGCACCTGGACTAAGGGCACCCATTACCCTGCCTATAAACTCTAAATGGAAAGAGATGAAAAATACTCTTAAAGTCCTCAAGGATGGGACAGACTCAAAGACTTTTTAAATTTAAAAATTATTGTCCATATCCATTTGACAAAACCATCATGATGACACCTTTTCCTAAACATTTTGAGATCCCCAAGTTTGATAAATTTAGAGGGAAAAGTGACCCAATTACACATTTCAAGGAATTCTATATGCACTACCAAGAAGTGGCCTATAATGATGTGTTCCTCATGTGACTTTTTTTTTAAAATCCTAGGGGCCTTGCCCTTGAATGTTTTTTTCATATATCCTAGGGTACCATTAAGACCTTTTCCAATCTTTCTGAAGCCTTTGTAGCTCAATATGCTCATCTAGTCAAGATTGAGTCATCTATAGTGGACCTAGTTCATACAAAAAAAAATGGAGGAGAAAGACTTGGTGAATACTTACAACATTGGCAAACCCTCACAACTAGGATCTTGTGCACTATCATCGAACGTCACCTTGTCAAAATGTTCATTAACAATGCACATCCTAGTCTTGCCCATCACATGGTTATGAACTATTTACAAACTTATAAAGATATTAAGGAAAGAGGGATGGGACTCAAGCAAGGGCTCATCAAGGATGGTGTCATCAATATTTACAAAGAAAACACCTAGGACCAAGATCCTGGCAATGACAAACCACACTATTGGAATAAAAATAAGAACATAGTGATGGTATCACCAACACTCAACATGTCCATGTCATCAAGGAAATAGCTAACATTCTGAAATGTCCCTTTACTAATTTTGTATGATATTTCAAGCCTCAAATCAAATCTTTAAAATAAAACAACCAATATTACAAAGAACCACCAATTTCTCAATAAAACCCAAATCGGGTATGTCTGAAATAGTGCCAAAAAAAAAACTTCACAACTTCACAAATTATTAATAAATCTGAAAATGGAAATTTTTATAGAAATTTCAGAAGCATAATGGCCTACAAAATGACATTTCCAGATCTGTATAGCCTTTACACAACAGTTCACAAATGTAGGACAAAAACTATGCTCATCGGGCTCCCAAAATTAACACAAAAATGCTCGAAAACACCACAAAAAAATTAATAATCTATCTCACAAGTTTAATCACATCCCAATACATATATTCAGCTCTATTTTAACATCTTAAAGTCTGAAATATAGCAGCAACCCAAAATGATATGAAATACTCAACTGAAAACACCAAACTCATACAAAAAACACACCCGAAAACCCACAAATCTGCACTCTTCAGCACAAAGGCAAACTCTATATGAGCATGCACATGGAATGGCTTCAAACTCCCATCCTTAGCCTTCTTGAAAACTTGAAAAATCCCATTCTTGGGTCTCCTTCTCCATAGGTTTGGCAGCCTCTGAAGAACAACAAAGAAATGAGCAAAAATCAAGTTTTGGAATGAGCCCAAAATGCCTCCAAACCCCTTAAAAGAGGGCATAACCCTAACTCACGTCCAAGAGGGGTTAATAAAATATAATTTAATAATATTTTTTATTTATTTGTCTATTGGTTTCCAAAGATTAGCCCCTTTTTCTGAAACTTCACCTTTTTGGAGCCTGCCTGCCTTAGCAAAGTTTATTATTTTTAATTATTTGAAAAGGGGACATGACAAGTCCTCCCCTCCCAAATATTACTTTTCCTCAAGCAATGAAGTTTGGAATTCTCAATAATATGTGCTCCTTCCCAAGTTGCATCCTCTAGTGGTAATCCTTTCCATTTGACCAAATGCTCTATGACGCTCATTTTTCTCAATCTTTTCTCTCTTGTATCCAAAATCTCTTCTGGTATCAAAACTAATTTCCCTTCATCATCAAGAGGTGGTAATTCTGTAGAGACTATGGTTTTTTGGCCTAGAACCTTCTTTAGGCAAGATACATGGAAAATATTATGTATTTTGCTATTTGGTGGTAGCTCCAATTCATAAGTTACCTCTCCTACCTTCTTGATGATCTTATAAGGCCCATAGAACCTTGGCTTGAGTTTCTCTACCCCACTCCTCTTCAAGGTGCATTGCTTATATGGCTGTAACCTAAAAAATATCAAATCTCCCACCTCAAAAGATCTTTCAATCCTTTTCCTATCAGCATATAAATTTTGTTGGTTCTGTGCATGTTGTAGATTATCCTTGAGGGACCTTATTATGTCTTGGCTTTGCTTGACGAAGTCACTTGCTACAGGTACTCTTCTATCGGAAAGTATTAGATCAACAAAGGAAAGGGCATCATAACCATAAAGAGCATGAAAAGGAGGCATACCAATAGGCATGTGATGAGATGTATTGTAACAATACTCCCCTAAGTGTAACCATTTCACCCAAGCATGTTGTTGATTTGAAACATAGTTCCTCAAATATCCCTCTATCCATTTATTAACTATCTCTGTTTGTCCATCTGTTTGAGGGTGATAGCTAGTATTGGGAGTGAGTTTAGTTCCTGCCAAATGAAAGAGCTCCTTCCAAAAAGAGCTGAGGAATCTACTGTCCCGGTCACTAACAATGTTTCTAGGCAAGCCATGTAATCTAAAAATTTCCTTGAAGAACAATTCGGCCACTTGTGATGCCTTGAAATCAGATGTGATAGGAAGAAATGTGCATACTTAGTTAGTCTATCTACCACCACATACATGCAATCCGTACCTTGAACCTTGGGCAACCCAGTGATGAAGTCCATGAAAATACTTTCCCATTTTTGTTTAGGAATAGGAAGTGGCTGCAACAACCCTGCAGGAAAATTTTGCTCACTCTTGCTTTGTTGGCATACCATACATTCCTTAATGTGTTTAAGGACATCCTCCTTCATACCCTTCCATGAAAACCACTCTCAAATTTTCTTGTATGTCTTGAATTATCCCTGATGACCAGCCAAAGGTGTGTCATGAAAGGCCCTCAATATCCTCTCCTTAGTTTTTGATACTAGCACTAAGAAGATCTTGTTCTTGTAATAAATCAATTCATCAACAACCTTGTACCTATTATCATCCACTAACTTATCCAAAATTTTGGTGGCAAAGGAATCTTTAGCATACTCTAAAATTATGAAGACTTTCCAATCAACAGAGATAGATGATAAGGAACACAAAGTGGGCTTTCTTGAGAGAGCATCAGCAACCACATTATTCTTTCCTTTCATGTATTCAATATCAAAATCATAAGCTTGCAATTTGCTTACCCATTTTTGTTGATGATCATTCAAATCCCTTTGGTTCAATAAGAACCTGAGGCTATTATGGTATGTCTTTACAATGAATCTCCCACATACCAAATATTGTCTAAACTTATGAAGTGCATGCATGATTGTCAACATTTCCTTATCATAGATGGAGTAACCTTTCTCTGATTGATTTAATTTTCTACTCTCAAATGCTATTGGATGTCCCCTTTGAGTTAGGACAGCCCCTATACCTTCTCCAGAAGCATCACATTCAACAACAAAAGGTAAAGAGAAATCTGAAATTGCAAGCACAGGGCATGAACTCATTACCTCCTTAAGCTTATCAAATGTTTTTTGTGCCTCTTCTATCCAAACAAAAGCTCCTTTCTTTGTCAAATCAGTCAAGGGGGCAGCAAGCTGAGAAAATCCCTTCGCAAATCTCCTATAGTAGCTACACAACCTGAAGAAACCTCTCAACTGTGTAAGATTAGTGGGTGGAGGCTCATCCAAAATTGCCTAGATTTTTTGTTGATCAACCTGTACTCCTTTAGAACTTATAATATGTCCCAAATATAGGATCTCTGTCAAACCAAACTCACATTTAGATAGCTTAGCATAGAAGGATTGCTACTCCAGGATTCCCAAAATAGTGTCTATGTGCTTTAGATGCTCTTCCCATGTTTTACTGTAAATCAAGATATCATCAAAAAATACCAAAACAAATTTTTGAAGATGCTGGCTGAATACCTTATCCATACAAGATTGGAATGTTGCAAGTGCATTAGTGAGGGCAAATGGCATAACAAGAAATTCAAAGTGCCCATAGTGACATCTGAAAGCAGTCTTTTCCACATCTTCACTCCTCATTCGAATTTGATGGTACCCTGATCTTAAGTCAATTTTTGAGAAGTATATAGCACCATGTAACTCATCAATGAGTTCATCTATGCGTGGTATGGGATACCTATTTTTTATGGTCTTCTTGTTTAGAGCCCAGTAGTCTGTACACATTCTCATTGTACCATCCTTTTTCTTGACAAGCACCATAGATGATGCAAATGGACTAGAGCTAGGCCTTATGAATCCCATGTCCAGGAGTTCTTTAATAGTTTTTTCAATTTCTTCCTTATAACCTCTTGGATGGCGGTATGGGGTTGTTATAACTGGTTTGGCACCCTGTTCTAACTCTATAACATGCTCAAAACCTCTATCTGGTGGTAATCCTGGAGGCAAGTCATTGAAAATTATACTATGCTTATCAAGAATATTTTGAATTTCAAAATGGAAATTATCTTGATTCTTTGGAGAGCTTGTTGGATGGATTATGACTCTTGTTGCCCATGCTACTTGTCCTCTTCGAAAAGTCCTCTCCATCCTCTTTGCAGAGACCACCCTAGGTGCTCCATTTGATAAACCTCTCAATATGACTTCTTTCCCATTGGAATGAAATTTAAACTCCATAGTTTGATGGTTCATGTAATAGCCTCCAATAGAGTGCAACCATTGAATACCCAATACAAGATCTGTCTCCCCAATACCAACCACATAGAAGTCATCACATAACTCATAATCTTCTAAGGTCATCTTGAGTTGTTTCACCACCCGTGTGCAAGGCATAGTGAATCCATCAGCTACAGTAACATTGAATCCCTCAAAATCTTCTGCTTTAAGCCCTCTTTTCATGACAAATCCCTCATTAATAAAATTGTAAGTTGCCCCACTATCAAGAAGAACTGTCAACCTTTGCCCTGCTAGTACCCCTCAAATTCGAAAGAGATGGTATCTTGGGACTCCTGATAATGCTGCTAAAGTGCCATCCTTGCTGATTTCTTTTTCTTTCTCTTCTTCTACCTCCTCCTTAGTATCATGAAATTCCTCATGCTCATCTAAATCAGATTCTGAAGCAACTTCAATATAGTGCACTTGACCTTTCCCCAAACATCTGTGTCTTGGAACCCATGGTTCTTTACAAGTAAAACAAAGCTTTTTCTTTCGTAATTCACTCCTAGTCTCTTCATCTACCTTCTTTTTTGCCACATTTATCACATCTTTTGGTGGTAGTGTTGGGAAAGTCTTTTTCTAAAAATTTTCCTTATGTTGCCAAAGATTTGGGGGTTTTTGATTAGTGATTGATTGTTTCAAGTTGCAAGCTTCTTTTGATAGCTTCCTGTAAGGTTGAGGGTGAGAAAGCCTTAACCAAACCCTTAACAAAATCTTCTAAACCATCAAGAAAAAAATAAACAATCCTCTTTTCACTCATATCAGGTACCATAATAGCCACTTTTTGAAACTCTTCTATATACTCATTAACTGATTTGGTTTGCTTCAACTTTGACAATTCTTTAAAGTACTCTTCATCATCCTTGAGGTCAAATCTATCTATCACTCTTTGACTGAAGTCATCAAATGTAGTTACCTGATCATGACCTTGAGTAGTCATTCCATGATACCACCAATCATAGGCTGCATCTTCCAAGTGTAGACTTGCAAATTGAACAGCATCACTCTCCTTCATGGGGTTAAGTGTAAAGAAAGTCTGTAATTTTTGTAGCCATGCTCTAGCTGAAATTTTATTTGTTCCATCAAAAGTAGGTGCTGTAAACTTGCTTATTTTATTTTTGAGCTCTCTTCCACTTATGTCATGCTCCCTCCTGTTCTCTTTCTTGGGCATCAAAGTGTTCATCATATCCACATATTCTCTAAAAGGAACCGAACTACGAAAGTCATCATCTAAGCCATTGTAAGTAGCTCTTAATGCAATCAAGTTACTTGTAACCTCTTCCATGGGATTAATGGCTGGATTTGGTACTAGTGGCTCATCTGCAGGCAAGAAAATAGTTTTGGTTGATTTAGATGGTGTGGATTTTAGATTTCTTGGCTCCTCTGAAGTGCTCCCTTTCTCATTAATAGATGCAACTCCTTGTAGTTTTTCTGTCAATATCTGCAAAGCCTCTCTAGTTTCTGCCAAACTATCCACTATTTGCTTCTGAGTATTTTGGATGTCTTGGAAGAATTTCTTTGCCATCTCATCTGGATCAGCCATACTTTTCCCTTCCTTGGATTTTGTACTTTTACTTTCAATTAGAGGTTTGATCAAAAAGAATTTATTCTTTTCTCACTGCAAATATCTTTTTTCTCTTTCACTTAGTTGCATGCGACCATAAATTTTACATGCAACTGATTAGAAGCAACATGCAACCATAAATTATGACATGCAAGATCTGGGTAGTTGTCAAAACTGACATGCAAACTTCTACAAACCCTTAGGCTGGCAAGATCATTACTCTAATACCACTGAAATGTCCCTTTACTGATTTTGTATGATATTTCAAGCCTCAAATCAGATCTTTAAAATCAAACAACCAATATTACAAAGAGCCACCAATTTCTCAATAAAACCCAAATCAGGTATGTCTGAAATAGTGCCAAAAAAAAAACTTCACAACTTCACAAATTATTAATAAATCTGAAAATGGACATTTTTACAGAAATTTTAGAAGCATAACAGCCTACAAAATGACATTTCCAGATCTGTATAGCCTTTACACAACAGTTCACAAATGTAGGACAAAAACTATGCTCATCGGGCTCCCGAAATTAACACAAAAATGCCCGAAAACACCACAAAAACACTAATAATCTATCTTAGAAGTTTAATCACATCCCAATACATATATTCAGCTCTATTTTAACATCTTAAAGTCTAAAATACAGCAGCAACCCAAACTGATATGAAATACTCAACTGAAAACACCAAACTCATACAAAAAACACACCCGAAAATCCACAAATCTGCACTGTTCAGCACAAAGGCAAACTCTGTATGAGCATGCACATGGAATGGCTTCAAACTCCCATCCTTAGCCTTTCTAAAAACCTGCAAACTCCCATTCTTGGGTCTCCTTCTCCACAGGTTTGGCAGCCTCTGAAAAACAACAAAGAAATGAGCAAAAATCAAGTTCTTGAATGAGCCCAAAATGCCTCCAAACCCCTTAAAAGAGGGCATAACCCTAAATCATGTCCAAGAGGGGTTAATAAAATATAATTTAATAATAATTTTTATTTATTTTTCCATTGGTTTCCAAAGATTAGCCCCTTTTGCCAAAACTTCACCTTTTTGGAGCCTGCCTACCTTAGCAAAGTTTATTATTTTTAATTATTTGAAAAGAGGACATGACACATTCCTACCACATTTTCTCAACAACAACCTTATCAGCAAAAACCACCAATATATTAGTAGTCACCTATGCAAGACAATCAACATAATGTCCAAATACCCTGCCATAAAAATTAGACTAATGTCATCACACTTTCGGTTGGACCTAAACCACAAGTTCAAAGACAACCTTGTGTATACACCCCATTGGGGGAGCCCCTAGATGAAATATTTGAGAAACTGGCCAAGGATAATCTTATTCGATATCCATAAACACAACCCTTGGAATCTAATCAGTCTAGGGCATCCTGGTATTAGGATAATGAGTTTGGAAAATTCCATCGTGTCAAAGGACATACCACCCTCAAATGCATGCAACTCAAGGACTATGTCCAAGACCTTATATATAAGAAAGAGATCACAGTGGGGCACCAGCCTTACCAAATGTAGGATTAGTGATATACCAAAATGCTTTTCCTCCCCATAACATAAACATAGGTAAGGCACCTATAGACACTCCTATCAACAAACCCAACAATGCTCAAAACAAACAAGGAGATAATTCAGATAAGTCTCAAAACTACAACTTAGCATACTTAGAAAATGGAAACCTTATCAGATGCATAACACAATTTGAGCCTTCTATCAATGTTATAAACATCAAAGGCCCAGATGCCCAATGTGTGGTTACTACTCAATGAGCTTGACTCAATATAGCTAGCCAATCTATATCTACACCATCAAGACAACCTCCATCAAGACCACCTTCATCAAGATCACCCCCATTGGGACTACAGTATAATATCTTGGAATACCTTGGAAATACGCCAGCCCAGATTTCCATTCTAGATCTCTTACAAACAAGCCCACTTTATCAAGAGATCCTTGACAATACTCTCCATGAGTCACATGTCCCCACTAATATAAATGACATCAATTTTTGCAACATTGTAGGCCATCTTTCTGCATCATGTGCTCTGTCCTTCAAAACCTCTAACATCTTAGCAATTGAACCTAACCATATACTTCCCCTTTGCATAGCTATCATGGTTTATGACTTTGCGGTCAAACTAGTCATGATAGATAATCGATCAACTTTAAATATATGTACTTTAAAGTTCATCAAACAAGTAGGATACACTAAGGTAGATATCCTTAATGAGGTCATTACTATCAAAGTATATGACAACTTGGATCGCACCACTTAAGGAACAATCTTGCTACCTCTTAGAGCTAGCCCAGCCACTCAAGAAATAGTTTGTCACATAGTTTATCTTAACCTTTCATACAACACCCTCCTTGGTTGACCATGGATTCATGCCATGAAACCTATTCCATCCACATATCATCAACGCATCAAGTTTTTGCATAATGGAACTGAGGTAACCATCTACGCAAATCCTGAACCCTTTGCTTTTTGAAATGCGGTCAAATCTTCATACACCAACCATTGTCCTAGAATCAAAATTGGCCACACCATGGCTAGTTCCTCTGGCACCTACCATGATCTGGACACCATTGTATCTTCCACCCTTTCCACGGTTAAGATCATCTACCAAGGTTGTAGAGGGTACAGTCTCACAGATTCTTTTGTTGTCAGTGCTTTACCCCTTGATCCACATACTCAAGGGTGCTTGACACATCAGGGACCAAGGCTAGATACAACCCCTCAACTCAGACAACTAGGCCCTACCATATTTATTACCAAAGGTGTCATCAATAGAGAGGAAACCATTCTAAGCATTAGTACATGGCTATACAAAGAGCCACCTCTGAAAAGTGAAGAACTTCTCAATCACCTCAAACAAAAATACCCATGGTCACATCACCTTGCTACTGAACAATGAGATTATCAAAGAGGTGGTCTAGGTTGTTTGAAGTTAGGCATTAAGTAGCCCATGGAAGCATACAAACAAAAGAAAAAGAAAGGCTTAGGCTACGGACTCCTCGTCACTGGGGGCACCATGAAAGAAGGCCATGCATCCACAAACATCCAAATAGTCCCATCAAGGTCGAAGAAATTCCTGAGGAAGTAGAAAAGAAAGCCTACGATGATATCTTCCTTGATGAAATTATCCTAGGAGCTTCTATGCTCTGCCAATTATCCCTAAATCTCATAGACTTACCACTCGTTCACCCCAAACTCATTGATTAGGATAAACCAAGTGTTTTCCATGTTGACAAATTCTCTACAGAACATGTGCTCCTTAGATTCATGGGAGCAGAAACACTACATAAACAACGGCCACCACCATTAGCATATGTCTACAAACTAGATCTAGCAGGTTACTTCGGGGAGGACAAAATCTCCAATCGTAAAATTGAACTAGAAAATAAAACCAAAAAGAAAAAAAGCAAAGCAAAAACATCCTCTAGTGAAAACTCCTCTAGAGCACAACTGAATGATTCAAAAAATGAAAAGAAAATAAAGGACACATATGATGGTGAAAACCTCTTAGAGGAACTTGAGGATGGAGATTTTATCCTCCCCCCATAGGATCACAAGCCTGCCATATCATCAGTCTTGATAGAGGAAACTAGACCAATCAATATCAATCTGACTGAGGTACCATAGATCACATTTATTGTGGCATCTCTACCACTTGATTAGGTAGATCTTCTCATCAAAGTCCTCCATGAAAATATTGGTCACTTTGCATGGTCCTATCAAGACATGTTGGGGTTGGACCCCAAGATAGTGGTACACCATTTGGTTGTGGATCGAAAGGCTAAGCCTATCAAGAAAAAACTTTGTAAGATGCATACCAAAGTTGCCTTACTGGTTAAAGCGGAGTTAGGAAAATTGTAAGAGGTAAAGATCATTCACTCGATTGACTATTCAAAATGGATCTCCAACATGGTACCTATCACAAAGGCTTCTGGTGATATTAGGATTTGCATAGACTTCAGAGATCTCAACAAGACTTTCCTAAAGGATGATTTCCCATTACCAAACATAGATATGATTGTTGACCTCACTGCAGGCCATGAGCTCTTATCACTCATGGATGGTTTCTCTAGATACAATTAAATTCAGATAGCAGAGGCATACCAGCATAAAATAGCATTTACCACCCCTTGGGGGACATTTTGTTATAACATGATGCCATTCAGGTTAAAGAATGTCAGGGCAACATATCAGCGAGCCATGATAGTCATCTTCCATGACCTAATCCATAAAACTCTAGAGGATTATGTGGATGATATTTTAGTCAAATCTCTTAATGTCCTTGATCACTTATCTCATCTTGAGGAAGTGTTTGATTGATTGACTAAATATCATCTCATGCTCAATCCTAAGAAATGTGTCTTCGACGTTACCTCGAGAAAGCTCCTAGGATTCATTGTATCATGACGTGGTATTGATATTGTTCCTCAAAATTTCAAAGCCATCATGGATATGGCTCCTCCTAAGACACTCAAACAACTTTTCTATCTTTAAGGGAAACTACAGTTGATCAATCGATTCATCTCCCAGCTCGCTAATAAGTGCCAACCATTTACATATTTACTCAAAAAGGATCAAAATTTTAGGTGGAACCCCATTTGCCAACACAACTTTGAACTAATCAAGCAATACTTGGCTAATCCGCCTATATTGATTCCTCTAGTTGCAGGTTGCCCACTCATATTATACTTCATAGCTACCCCAACAGCACTAGGTGCTCTTCTAGCACAACTTGATGATGTAGGCAAGGAAAGGGCTATTTACTACATTAGTCATACTCTAGTTGGATATGAGCTCAATTATACACCAATGGAAAAGGATTTCTTAGCTATGGTATTTGCCACTCAGAATTTGTGTCATTATATGTTAAGCCACACTATGCAACTAATATCCAAAATTGATCCATTAAAGTATATGTTGTCACACGTAGTGCTCATAGGGTGTCTAGCTAAATGGGTCATGCTTCTCAGTGAATTCGACATCCAATCTATCAACAAAAAGGCTATCAAAGGCTAGGCTATAGCAAATCGCCTGGCAGATGCATCTTTGGTTGTGGATCACCCTCTCATTATGGAATTCCTAGATGAACACCTCTACTTAATAGAAGAACAACCATCCTAGAATTTATACTTTGATGGATCTTACACATCCCATGGATCCAACACTGGCATACTCTTGGTTACACCTTAGGGAGATTATATTCCTAAATCTTTTAAACTATAGTTGTAGTGTACCAACAACATCTCGGAGTATGAAGCCCTTATTGAAGGTCTCAAAATAGTAGTTGAGTGGAACATCATAGAGCTACATGTCTTCAAAGATTCACAACTTATCATCAAACAGGTTTTGGATGAATATCAAACCAAGATGAAAAGTTGCAGCCTTATAAGGAGTTGGTAGACCAATTGAAGGAACATTTTACCTAGATTTAGTTCATATAGATCCCTCGATTGCTAAAAAAGGTAGCAAATGACATGGCCACTATTAGTTCACTTTTGGAGATCCCTCGAGAGGCTATGCAACATGAATTCTTAGTTGAGTAGCTACACAAGCCTACATATGAGAATGATGAATCAACATGAGTATGCATCTTGGTTGGTCCCTAATCCCCATGGTACCACAAAATTCACACTTATAAAATAGTATCATATCTCCCCATCTAACACGAACCCAATGCTAGAACCTCATTCATAGAGCATCCCATTATACTATCGTAGCTCAAACCCTATATCATCATGGCTATGATGATACTCTATCTCTCAATGTTTAGACCAAAATGAGGCTACAATGGCCCTCAAAGAGGTACAAGCCAGACTTTGTGGTATTTACACAAGCAGAATAGTTCTAGCTAAGAAAATCCTTTGGGCTAGATAGTATTTGCCTACTCTAGAGCATGATGCATCTGACTTTGTGAAAACGTGTCTACCCTGTCAACAACATGCTAACCTAATTCAAGCCCCAACTCAAGATCTATAACCTATTGCGCCGCCATGGCCATTTGCGTGTTGGGGGTTTGACCTTGTTGGTGTTATAGAACTTCTTTCTTCAAAAGGACACAAGTGGATAATCACCGCCATCGATTATTTCACTAAGTGGGTAGAGGAAGTCCCTCTTATTATTGTCATAGGAGTTTAAGTATCCAAATTTATCCTCTATCATATCATATGTCACTTCGACATCCCAGCTACCATTTTTACTGACCATGGAGGTAATTTTGAAAATCTCAATATGGAGGAATTGTGCACTTCCCTTCATATCCATCACCATTTTTCTAGCCCATACTTCCCATAAGGTAACAGTCAAGCGGAGGCAACTAATAAAACCCTACTCAAAATCCTAAAGAAATTTGTCAATGATTTTAGCTGTGATTGGCATTTTCAAATCAACCCTGCCCTATGGACCTACCACACCTCGTTTCATACATCCACAAGAACAACCCCATACTCCCTAGTCTATGGTGTTGAAGCAATATTACCAATTGAGGTTGAACTCTCATCCCTATGCATTTCTAACCAGATATCAAATGAGGATTACAAAGTGGCTAGACTTACCCAGCTAGATTTGCTTGATGAGAAAAGGCAACAGACATATGACCACCTCATGGTCTACTAGAATTGTCTCAAGTGCAATTTCAACAGGAAGGTCCATCCACGCCAATTTCAAGGAGACATGGTCCTCAAAGAAAACATGAAGGTCCAAGCACACTGAGAAAAGAAAGGCAAGTTCGAGCCCACATGGCTTGGTCCTTATGTGGTCACAAGTTCTTTTGGTTTAGGGGCATATTAGCTATCCACACTTGAAGGTGAGTTCCTAAATGATCCCACCAACATCATTCACCTCAATAAATTCTATGCCTAAAAATCCTCAGTGTATCCTGCTCCCTCAAAACAAGAAAATGGAAGAGAAAAGAAATGGGGAAAAAAATAGTAAAGAAAAATAAGTGTCCAATGGTGAAAACTTGGCAATTCAAGCAATGTGGATAGGTACCCTAGTGAAAACCTAGCAATTAGGCACCAGGTGTGCTTAGCCTTTTTATTAGCTATCAATGAGCTACATCTCCTCCATCACCCCTTTATAGCTCATCGCCCATCTTCCCATTTTTCAAGGTGTTCCAAGAATTCCATCCTTGCACTCTGAACATTTATTTTCAGCATCCATTAGCTTGGAAAGCCTACCTAGATCACATATTCTTTCATGGTTAGCATATCTATTCCATCCTTGTACCCTACCACATGTATCATATAAGGTGTATTCCATCCTTGTACCCTACCACATGTATCATATCAAGTGTATTCCATCCTTCTACACTACCACATGTATCATATTAGGTGTATTTGATGCTTTGTACCATGTCTCTATATCATATCCTTGTAACAATAGCAGTATTCTATGTACCATACCCTTGTAACAATAAACAATAGGTATTGTGTATCATACCCATGTGACAATAACCGTATTGCATCAATACTACCTCCTCATCCTAATCTTTTTCCCCATTGTATGCACACTCACTACTATCTTCTATCATACATTCATGAGTTGTTCACCCATTGTACAGTCATGCTTGTACATTTTCGAGTCTTATAGTGAAACCCTGTGTCACTAGCCAGTTGTCTATAGGAACGTATAGTTGCCAATTTTGTCATCATCCCCAACATATTGTCGCTAGGTCCTTACAAGATGCATCCTTCCTCATACCTAACATTCGCCTGTCAGTAACCAATTATCCCAATCTGTTTGGCAAAAGATTACTTTATCATGGATTTATTCTTTCTTCTGATATTGGGTTTTTTATGTGTATGTTTATTCAAATAGGTCGTTTCCAAGTGATTTACTTCTTCCCTCCTCATGGTCGCCATGGTCTTCTATATCATGGTGTTTTTTGACTGGGGCAACTCAAAAGCATGGTTTTGACCATGGTCTTTTTCTGTTTATCAGTCAGTCGGATATCACCCTTGCATATTCCAAACATGTGTTCATTCATGATCAGATGATGCAGTTGGGAAATATCATTTGCTTGTGGGTCACCTAGCATTGTTTCCACGTTGATTTCTATGGGACTCATGTATGATGTTGGGGCAATCCTTGCGCGCTTGTTTGAGTTAGTCTTATGTAATATTGGGGAAAAGGCCTTGACGTTCCTAGTAACCTTGGCATGTCCCTAATATTCCTATATCAAATAAAGTGCTCACACTACATGGTGGTAGTTTTTTACGAAGTACCCTACCCTCAAGATTCCAGTGTATCATCTCTCTCGCCATTTTTTGTCCCATATGAAAATAATTGCTTGTTCATACCAACCTCACGCATGTTCATACTAGTCCCCCCTACACCTTCTCTTCCTACATCATACCTACCCTCTCTACCCATGTTCCCTCACAAGCTATTATATACCATGTTCTCACCTTTCATTGTCATCCCAATCTCCTACCCAATCCCATCCCCCTAAGACTTTTACACATGCTATGTTTAAAGTTGTGCATATTGTTCCTCCCTCTTGACCATGGCCCTAACTGATTAGTGATATGTTGCACCATCCTCCTACACCCATTTTTTTTTTTTATCACTCTACTTACCTTTCATATCGTAAATATCTCATCTTACCTGCATTCCCTCAAATCCCTTCTCCTATTTTCTTCATCACTTGCCTCAGCTGCATTCTTTCTTTACATCACCCATCCTTTTCACCTCTTGGATCCTTCTATCATCAGAATCTCTTGATTCAATTTCCTTCTCCTCACACATTGAGTTCATCTTCATTATCATACTCTTACAAATCACAAATCTCTAGGCTACGGTCTCACCATCATCGATTGCATTCTTTATCCTATATTCACCATCCTCAATTGAGTTTATTTATCATATTCCCGCATCATAGTTTTTAATTCCTTTATCATATTTTATCATCATGGCTTATGTGTATTTTTCCTATCCACCATCATAGTGTTAAATTTATTTACCATGTTGTATCATCATAGCTTGTGTTCATTTATCATGTCTATTATCATAGTTTGGATTCATCTTATCATATTTCACCATCATAGATTAAATTCATTCATTACATGTTAGGTATATTTCTCGTATTTCATCTTCTTAATCTTTAGTTCACTTACCATATGTTCTCATCATAGCTTTGAGTTCATTTATCACATTTTATCATCACAATTGGCATCCATTTTTATTATGTTTCATCATCATAAATCTCACATTCACTTTATTATAGTTTGCATTCATTTTATCAAAAGTCATTATCATAGTTTATGTTCTTTTTATCATCTTTTATCATAGTTTAAAGTCTCTTTTTTTAGCATATCCATCATAATAAGTTTGCATCTAGTTTTATTCCATTTTTTATCCTACATTCATATTTCATCTCTTGGGTCATGTTTTTTATTATTATTCTTTTCTAAACATTCATTTCCAATTATATTTTTCAAAAGTTAAAACACATTACATCCATCTCTTAGGTTTGTCTTTTAATTATTTTCTTGGTTATCATAAACATCATCATAAGTACAAAATTTCAAAATATCATCATAATGCACATCACATCCTACATCACAAACACATTAGCACTATCCATACAACTCATCATTAACATCACATCCTACATCACACACATATCAGCACTATCCATACAAATCACATCATAAACATCAAATCCTACAGCACAAATACATTAGCACTCTCTAAACAACTCATCATAAATGACATATCATGCATCACAAACTATCAGGAACATCATGTATCTCACAAACATCACATCCTGCATACAACTATATCAATCTCTCACCTACATCTAATCATATAAACATCCACATTGTAAACAAAATCATGACATCATAAGTCCATACATCCATATCCCACCCCAAGGAATGATTCGGTCTATATATATATATATATATATATATATATATATATATAATATTATCAGCCACAAAGAATAAATAATAAATCACTCCCCCTTGTAAAAATACAAAAGTCCACCATAGTCCACATATCTAGTATCCATATCATACAAATAGCCACATCAATACATTTTTTAAAAATAATATATCAAAAATAGCATATACTGATCTCCCTCATCAGTCACCTCCTCATCATGGGACTCATAGGTATTGCTCTCTGCCCCTGGAGCTGCTAGTGGTGGAGGTGGTGGCCTCATTTTTCCTCCTCCTCATCCCTCCCACTCATCCCCCTATCTTGCCTCTAGCTCTACCCTATGCGCTAAGATCCACCTATCCTCTACGAGCCCCAATGCTCCATCCACTCTCTTCCCCTCCTTGCATGCTTGTATGGGTCCCAATTGTCCTTGACTGTGTCGATCATCTATAATACTTAATCTGATCTATTGAAACTATTGCATGATATCTCCCTCGATAAAACCCTGCTCTCTCCGTCAACTCCTCCACACAACCCCCCCCCCCCCCCCCCCTCGCAACCTCCTCAACTCATCCATACCTCCACCTACCACCATCCATGCTCTCATCGTCACCACCTCCACCACCAACCTATCCCTCTCCTCTTGGATAGTGTCTATCTATGCCTGCAACATCTTCCTATCCAAAGTCACCACCTCTAACCTCCCCTCCAACTGCCTGCCCTCCACCCGTAGTGTCCCGCCCTCTATCCCTATTTTGTTTGCATGTCCCTGTGCCACATTATGCTCATGCCACAGCTATTTTTTCTCTACCCTAAGTTAATCTCTCTTTTGTTGAGTGTCTTGCAGCAATTGGTTGGTCGCCTCATGTGTCTACTACAAGGACATGTATTGGCTCCCCAGTCCATTATCTCCTCCCCCTAACTACAAGCCCCCTCTGCCACTCCCTCCTCCTCCACCTACTGGACCTTATGGCCTCTGCTCCCCCTCTGCCTATGGTCTCCTCTCCACCACTGGCCTCTCCTCTCCCCTCTGTGATTGTGCCCTCCTCTCCTCCTGCCTCAAATCCCTTGCACCCCTCTACCTTTTCCTTGCTGGCCCCTCCTCCTATACCACCACCTTTGCCTGTTGTCATAGTCCCCTAGCTACATATCTACCCTATCTAGCTGCCCAAGCTCTCTCCTATCACCACTACGACTCTAGTCACTTGCGCTCAGCCTATTGACCTTAGCTGCTCAAACCAATCTTGGTACTCCTGCATGGAGCCTGCATCTACCACTCTGCCAAACCGATCCCACTATTGTAGTGCTAACTCTTGCCAGGCTTGTAATAATCTCTCTCTAGAGCGCTGGCCCAAGCATCGACACTAGCTCGCGTGTAACCCGTTAATACCAATTTGGCTCCCCTAGATCCACCTATACCCATCCAAACTATCGCAAGGCCCTATCCAGTCAGTACTGCTTGGAAAAATACTCCCATCACCCAAGAATGAAACATGGTGATATAGTGTAGGGTAGGTGTTGTCCCTCCTCCACCAATGGCCCCAGACCCATGTATGGTCTCTATACCACCACCTGAATCTCATCTATCTGTACTCGCTAGTAGTCTACCTCCTCTATATGATGGTATGTCAATGGCTCCCCCAGCTATACGCAACTGGCTTTTTTGCCTACCTATCCCTCTGTCCAATTGGCCTAAATGTCACGATATGCTCCCACGCCCACACCTGAAACAATGTTGGGAACCCCACACTCCTCTGATGTCATCCTACCCCTAATAGACTATCTTGTGTAGATATCAATACAAATCTGCCAACATCAAAGACCCCCAAGCCACAAGGACTCCAACATCCACTATCCACATGATAGTTAGTATCAAATCCAAGGTGACTCTTGTCCTACTTGTATCTGGGGCAATGTACCTAGATACTAGCTCACATACATAAAAAATAAATCCACCTCTCTATGGCTACTAGGTCCAAGTGCTCATCCAATGGGAATTGCCCCCTCTGAATCTAGTATGCTGCTCCTAGTCCCACTAGTCGCTACACCACTGCCTCTCCTGTCATCTCTCTCGTGCCATCACTGTCGTCCCTCACAATGGTAATCTGAAAATCCTATAAGCATCCTCTAGTGTCACTATCATCTCTCATGTCAATAAGTGAAATGTGCTTGTCTCGCTATGTCATCGCTCGCACAAGGCAGCCACCATCGCCATATAAGTCTATGTATGAGGCAATCTCACCAGGTACCCCAAGTCGATGCCATCAATCCTTGCCCAGTCAGTCGATGTAAGCTACTCTCTGATGCATAGTATAGTCACCTGTCATTCGCGTGACACCAGAACGTCTAGGGACCACTGCACACAAAACCATCAGCATGTCAGTCTTCCTTTTCATGTTTACAGCACCTAACTTCTAACCCCCCCATCCATCTACCCAATCCCTCTTTTGCCTATGCACCTTTCCCTTTTTCCCTTTTTCTTGTGTTCCCGCTATCGCGTTCCTGCAAACAACCGAAACTCACGATCCCGCTAAAACAAGTTATCATGGGATCACTCTTTAACAATTTGACCCCCACAAAACCCTTGCTCGCAGTCCCACAGGCCCATTCCCACACAATCTAAAACCTCGGGATCCCATTGACCCTACTTATCGCAAGATTGTGCTTGGACTTTACCCTCCTGGTCAACCCCTATCCCATTCTCGCATTGACCCTACCCGTTGCAGCAAAATCGCATTTCTGCCACCTAGAGCGCATTTTTGTTGGCAAGAACGCTTTCCTGCTACCAGATTCGCAATCCCGCAAAAGTTGCCTGACTAAATTCGTGATTTCACAAAAAGTGTTTCTACCTCTGATTTTTCCCTTCCCCTCTAGCCATTTCTGCAGGATTGCGATCCTGCAGATCCCTATAGCAATCCCATTGGACCCATGTTCGTAGGATCATGTTTCCTACATTGCGGGAATGCTACAAATACTACGAAATAAAAAAAATTAAAGGCTAATTTTTTGACCTTACTAATCGATCTGGTGTCTGTTGCACTCTTACTTGTCATACCACATCCACTTGATGCTCTGGTCATCAAAGCGTAGCCATCGTATTGACCAAATCAAAGCTCCACGCAACAACATCTCGTCATCTGTATGAGAGCAAATAACCCTTTCTAGCCCCCCTCAAGCACCTTATAGGCCCCCTAGGGCACCCTATTTTCCTCTATGACTCCTCCAGTGACCTCCTTTTCCACCAACTTTATTTATTTTTTACATTTATTATCCTTTCCACCCCCTTTTAATCCTTCTATGTCCTCTTGCTCGCCCTAACTTCTTGCAACTTTTCAAGAAGTCGTCGAGCCTCATTTTCTTCCCCCGTCGCCTTCTTGAGGGGGCATCACACAGTCCATTCTCTCCTCTTCTACTCGAAACTAAGGCAACCATGTTGCTTTAAAAAATCTTCTTTGCGACGTTTACATCCAAACTTCTTTGAAATAATGTTGTTCCAACACTATGTCAAAGAGAGGCAAAATGTAGACACCTAAATCTGATTACGTCACTAGGCAATCTTATTTAGTCATATCTTAGAACATTATTGATTAAAAAATTATTATTTGATTAATTAATCATCATCCCTTAGTTTATTTATTTATTTAATTAACTATAATCCAATTGATAAAATCAAATGATAACCCAAAATCAATTTATCAATTAAAACCCTATTCCTCTATTAAATTAAATAAATCTTCAAATCTATTTAATCTAATCCCACATCTCTCTCTTTATTAAATAAACCAGTTAATAAATTATCCAAACCCCTAAAAACATCCATAAACGCTACCTTTACCCCTAATCCAATCCATTCACCCATACTAACCTCACTTAGCCACCTAACTAACCCATCTCATCAAAGCTAAGCCACTTGCCCTATAACCCCCATTCTAAACTAAGTCTAATCCCCCTCCTAAACATGTGCACAACTTTAAGCAAGGATTAAGACTTGCTAACCCAAGCCAAAGTCAAAAGGTCTTCCTTATCTTCTTCCATCCCTATCCAAGAGCATTAATAACTCTTACATGCCATTAAATGCCTCTTACATCTCTCTTCCACACTTCCTCCCTCATTACTCTCTTTGACCAACCATTATCCCATCCCCTCACACTCATCCTCCTTGTGACAAGTGTCACTCCCCTATTGGCTCCAAATAAGCACAATCCATGTGCTCCCCTTTCAAAGCATCCTAACCCTCCCTCACCATTCTTCCATCCTGACCCTCCATCCCTCTACCCCTTGGCCTATAAATAAAGCCCATCCCTCTCACAATCCATCATCAAATTTCATGCAAACTTATAATGCCCCACTGACCACTGCATCAAAGCCATTTTTAAATCATTACCATGTTAAAATTCACCCAAACCTCCATTGTTGAAACCCTCACCCATTTTCATGCTTGATAAAACACCCCATCCATTGGAAGCTTGAGCATACATCCCTTATCTATGAGGGACATATTTGTGTCATCGTAGGTTACATCCAAGGAGCTTACCATTCTTGGTTTGCCTTCCTTCTTGGTGATAACCTTGGTCCTATCATAAGTGTTAATTGCTTTATAATTGTAAATGCTTTCGTTAATAGTTAGTATTCAATAGTGCACTACTAAATTAGGTGATATAGGTGCTAGGAGCATATACTTTCAAATGGTTGATCAGATGGTGTTTAAAGATGTTGGCTATGCTTGGGGGATGGGAGGAAGTCCCTCGTTTTTTCATATGATCTAGTGGATCTTGTTGGGTTCTTCTTTGCCCTTTAGGGTACATGTTTGTAGCTCAAGCTCTACTCTTCCTATCTTCCTATGGATGTCTTTCTGGTGGCCTTTGGCTAGTTTTTTTATTGCTAATCTATTGTTGAAAATCTATTTGCAACGTTTCATATATGTTAGGTTGCAAATCCCTTTCAAAATCTAGTTGTAATGGGTTTCAAGGGCCTAGCAAAACCTGTTTTACTCAATCATAAACATGAATTCCAATTAGGACAACATATTTTATATTGTTTTATTAAACTAATTACAAAACATTAAGTAATAAAGTAAATGGTTCCTCCACCAACTAATTAAGTTTTTCTTGGAATGTGTTATACTAATCTGTTAATCTAGAACCATAAATGTCTATACCATTAAAATGCACCTTTTCCCTTAGTTTTTGTTAATCTAGAACAATGCTAACAAGCTATTATTTTTCCCCTTACTAAATTCTATGAATGTTTAATTATATAGCCTTAACATAATTTGTATATCAATTTAAATGGTCAAAATAGATATTAATAAGAGAGGCATAAATTGATCAAAATATGTTCACCATTCATTTTCGAATGATAACTATGTATTCAATGCAAAACCTATGAAACAAAATTCCAAGTAAAAACTCTAAAGCATTAAATTTACAACTAAGCAACCATTATCTTGCCTCTCAAGATAAGCACAAGTGAGTTCAACTTTATAATGATTATACAAATATTTAAGCCTTGATCATGTGATATGGCTCAGTGGTGATGTGTGATGTACCCTAACTTTAAGGGTTCATATAGCCATAAATTTGCCATAATTTTACTAAAAATGTTAATATTAGATTCAAAGGTATGTGGGAGGTAAATATTTGTCTAATCATCAATATGGAACAAATGTTTTTTTTTTGTTATATCATAGGAATGAATTTTTTTAAGACTTGTATAGACTATAAACATTAAGTTAGTAAATTTTATTTGCATCATAATCATTTCACACAATGATCTAATGTTTTTTAACATAGTCAGTATGAAAGTGATGTACTCACCTAAAGGCCAATAGAATTCTATCAAATTTTAAACATTCAATTCAACAATTTAATGTCTATTGTCAAATATTTCAAGATAATCGCTAATGAAATCAACCTTACAATATATATATTTCACTGACACTCAAACTTTTGTTTAATGATATAATTAGTATTACATTCATATAGAAGGATTACAAAAATTTTGAAATAAACTTTCGTAATATTCAAACTTTTTGTTTCATTAAATATAGAAGAAAAAAACTTTTGCAAAAAAATATTTCAACCAATATGAAATATGCATTTATAACAAGTTTACTTTAAGATTGGATAACTTTACTAGCATCAAACGCAAGCCATGTGTGATCTAAGATTATGAGAAGTAGAGAACCCTATTCCCTTAATAATAAATAAAGACAATGGCTATGAATCAAAAATATATATTTTACATTTGCTACCAATTACTCTCTCTATTTGTTCCATTAATCTTACAAGGCATTTTAATGGTATAAACATTTATGGTAGAAATGATTAGTTGTGCTCATGTTGAGTTTTGAAACACAATTTGACTATTTGATAAGAAAGTTGGTACATTATGTTAATATAAGAAAAAATATGATATTGCATTAGATTTGTAATTTATTACTATTGATTTTATATGTATTTGTCATAAACAAGACCAATCTATTTTATATTTACATTTAAAATTAACATATCATGTCAAGTCTAAATAAGGTTATTAAGTCCAAATAATATTGTATCACATTTTTGATAGAAGATTTTGAAAAAAAGACCTAATGAGTAGAATTTTTAAAACATATGTTCTATTTATCATATATTTTAAAATCAAACATTATTTTTTTACTTAAACATCAAAATGAATATTTGTACATTCAATTTCAACTTATTAACAATTTATAATACAAATGTAACACAAGGAGACACATCCCCCTCCCAAACCTCAAAGTACTCATTCCTGAGACGTCCCTTGCACCAAGTACTTGAGTACCCAAGTACAACCACATTCATCATTCTACAACCATGCCATTGTTGGAATAGATACTTGAATTTCTATTTTGACTTTGAGTTTTGAATGTTACTATTAAGTACGTAATAGTTACCATGTTGAATGTTCAATGGTTCTAGTTCATGTTGCAATTTGTTATACTGCAGTATTTTAATTTGTTATGTTCTATTGAAACATCATTTCATAACGAGAATTTCAAGTTCGATATATATTCTATACAACACCCCTCCCCTTGCAACCGTCCCCCTACCATCCCAAAAATGAAGCACATTTTTCCCGCATCCCAGAAGCTCATCCCGACTTACCTCAGCACTGGTGTTACATTGCTTTATGCATAGTTTAGTTACATTAAAATTGGCAAAGATCCAACATTATTAGTCTATACGATAAAATAAGAAACCCACGACAATCAAAACCTAAGCCCCATAGTTACACCTAGTCGGTACATCTTTCTCACGTCAAAAAACCAAACTTGTTGATCAAAATTCACTAGTCAAAAAGTAGTTTAAAAGGGGGAGTACAAGTTTTTTAAGGCTTATATGACACAAGATCTTAAACAATCAATATCCTCAATCGATAAACTCAAAATGCCATATATTTTAAATGTTCCTCTCTATTTTGACGCCTTATTTCATAATCCTTATAAATGTAGCTCTAATGCATCTAAAGTGTCATAAATGTCAACCATTTTGTACTTGGCTTCAATAATGGATGTTTCTTTAGCGGTTATTGCATTGTTCTCAACTTTGGGTCCTACAGATTTACTTCGTCTAATGAAAGTGAAAAAACCTGCATTCATTCTTTTTAGTGATCATTGCATTATTCTCGACTTTAGATCCCGTAGACTACTTGATCTCATGAACATAATTAAACAAACTTCATTCATTCATTCATTTAACTAGCCTTTCCATGAATTGTTCTCCCATTTTTAAAATGCAATGTTTAATCGTTTGCCACAAGAACGCCGAATAATCTAGTCCCTGTTATATTGTTTTAAGACCGCTGGGTCCTTGGAACCATTCATGTTTATTAGTCAAATCTTTCCCTCCACAGATTTTGCACATATCTTATTTCACACCCCTTCAAACGTGGGGCTGTGGCTAAAAAGCTTATGGCTTCATCATATGGCTATTAAATATCCTAATACAAACCTACGACAGACATTTTTATTGATATTACCATTATTCATGAAAACAACGGTTAATTGTTCAGTATCTTGTTGAATGTGACAATCCTGAAAGCCAAGTGGTCAGAGTACTACGAACTCCAAAATTATATGCTAGAAGCTGAAAAAGATCTGTCATCTCTTTAGATCCACCTCGAAAGAAGACGATGAGAATCTCAAATGGGCAACATCTCAAGAAAAATAAATATATAATCTCCTCGTGCTTGAGTCAGATCGACATCAATTTGTTCCTTTCCTTCCAATCATTCCACCAACAATTTTATAAAAGTGGGCGTTCATATCCTCCCTTGGATTCAATGCACGTCTATGTATTGCGACTCTTGATCCGAAACAGCTTTACCCATCGCAGTTTTATATAGTTGAGACGATGACACCTGGGAGGTAGTGTATCTTTACACTGAATAGGAATTTCCACTGTAATTTCACTGGATGAGAGTTTCAACTTAATATGAATGAGGTGCAAGGAGGACAACTCTTAAGAGTCGAGGGAAGACTTGCCTGTAGAAACAGTAGATATATAACTGCTGAAACAGATCATGGAGCAGGTTCAACGTACAATTTACTCAGTGTGGCTTTCTTCCTGGGCAGGTTTACGAAAAGAACCAAAATTTGCACTTCAAACCTCTTCAAAACATATCACCCAGCCCATGAGTTCTTCGAGGATTGCAGATTATTATCAGTCGGCAAAAAAATAAGCACCTACAAAAAGTAGAGTTGCATGGAAACCAATATGACAATTATAATAATAAGCATATTTTTAATTAAGTATACATATAGGGGTGTCGAGGATTACTTCAAACGTATTTGTCTATACTTTGGTTTTCACTATTTTAGTTTTTATTCTTTCTGTACCTGTGGTATTTATAAGTACATGCATAGATATTTACATATAGATGTGCAATGTTTTTTATTATTCTTTTCCATTTAGCAAACGTCGTGTTTTCTATCACAAACCGTAAAATATATATAGCAAAAAGAAGCTGCAGTAAACATATTGCATACCCCTCAAATAAACGCCAAAGTTATAGATATTTCTGGATACATTTATCCATGCAATGTCCGAAAGTATCCTATAAATATTAGTTATCCAATATGCAGATTCATGTGTCCAGAGAAGAAAGGGGAACGATCCAGTAACTTATGTTTTATAAATACTGGCATAGTGAAGAAGTGGTTGACAGGGCCCTCCAAGGATCGAATAGAATCTGTGAACAAAAACAAGACAGATTAGACGATGAGGGATAGACATAACTCAGGTGATGCAGCCAACTCGAATGCATTGCAAGATTTTCTTCTATACCTGCTATGTGTTTACATATGCTTAACTGGTTTTCTTAGTGACCTCTTACAGAATATTAATCCATCCACAAGTATTAATTTGACTTGACGTAACAAGACTACAAGCAACCAAAAATATTACTTTGATTGACATAAAACCTGGCACTTAACATAATTTGACTTTTATATATAGAAACACATCTAGATTAGTTCGGCCTCTGTCTTCTCTACATACAATAAAGCAGAATGTACAAATAAGCCGCAGTTTACATCTTGCTAAAAAAGTATCTAACATAAACTGCTAAATCTAACAAATCAGATACATTTGATTGACAGTAATAAATAAAGTCGTATGAATGTTAAAAAGAACTTTTAAATAACAGCATAGCTTTAACATAAATAACACAGTGCAAAGAACTGTTTACACTTCAAATGCTGACCCTGAGTTGTACTTTATTTGTACATGATACATGAGTGATGTTAAACGAAGTATTAGGCAGCAAGGTTTATTAGCCTAGCACAATATATTCAGCTACATTTTATCTCGTAAGACCATACAGTCATTGCATTTTGTATATGCTTGCAGCCTCAATCAGGAGCCATACCATCTAGATGATCTTGTTCACGGTCCAACTAATTACAGAGGTCTACCAAAAGAGTACTTGGTTTTTTCAAACAAATGTGACAAACATCTCTAAATGTTTGTTAACAAATGCATCACAAAAGCAATAAATCTTCTCAATGATAAAGCTGTAAATTTATCTTTGATATTCCATAAAATTAATTCTATTTGGGTAAAAACTGCTTGAGAGACCACCTCTGTATACAAGTCAGATAACCCAAACAAAATTCTACCACTACCTTATATTTCCTCTTGTTTTCTATTAATCATTAAGAAATTATATCGATCCCTCATAACATACCACCATATAGAAGAGAATGCCACTGAATTTACAATTTGAATTCCACGAGAGGCTAATAATTGGTGAAGGGCACACCAAATGGCAAAAACAGTAACTTTTACAGAGAAGGTATTACTGAAAAATATCAAAATAGTTATGCTGGCTAAGATCAGCAAATATGCTTAATCACTGCCATTCAACCATTTGGTGATATCATTCAATCATTCACCCATCCTGCAAAATTTATGACTAATTTTTAAAAACCAAATTCTCAAGTTACTGATTGATACCTATAACTACTACTAAAGAAAAAGATGTCAGCGGAGTATAAAACAAATTACCATAAGAGGTATTTTCCCACATAGCCTTTGGATAGCACAAGTTAATTTATGGTTCTCGAGTGGAAGGCAAAAATAAATCACATTGTATGATGTGAAATGATGCAAAACTTCGTCACATTTAGATTGCAAGAATTCGTAACTCCATCCTCCTGTTGCTTGTCTTCAACCAGCAAACTCAATAAACTACAGACTGCATAAATTCAAAGTCATTGCTTGGCGCAAGATACAGATTTTCTCTACCAAATATGCGAACAAAATTGAGACCTCAAAGTCGTGGCAACGCTTCCATCAAATTGAAAGATATGCACCCTGCCCTATTAATAGGATATACAAGTATCTGCTCAGAGTTAGGACACTATGCAGAGTAGCTCCCTCATCAAAAAACATAAAGAATGTCTCAAGAGGATCAGTTACCATTATAACTGTCAAACTGTATGGTACATTCATATTTTCCATAGAACAGGTCCAGGTCCAGGTCCAAGCCATTAAGACTGGAAGTCGTTGCCATCAGAAAAATCCAGTATTCTTGTTCTGCTCTGCATTTTTCCTCACCTACAGTCCTCAACTTTGATCACCTGGAGCAATTCCAATGGAGTTGCTGCAGGATCCAGTTCCATACATCCTTTCGGTATATCCTCAGCTTCCGTTCCAGTAAGTATTCTTGCAGGAACCTGATGTGAAAATCTAAAAAGCTCTTTCTTTGGCACCCATCGAACTGTCTCGGGATCTGCTTGTTTTTTAAACACAGTCTTGTATCCAGCAATTTTGACAAGAGGAATGACACTTACACCGAGCTCCTCTGTGAAATCAGTTACAACTTGTACCATATCATACTTGTGTCTGACTTCTGCTGGAGTAGATTCACTCCAAGTAGGAGACCATTCACGATAAAGAGCCCAAACATCATCCTTTCTAGGGAAAATTCTTATAACTCCCCTAGGAACCTTCTCCCATCTAATAATATGTGAAAAAACATTGAGATTATCTTGGTTTCTCGCCCTCCCTGCTCTAAAATCTCCAGACGTTTTTGTAAACCCAGCATCTATCCAGTCAATAGGAGCAAGATCATTATTGTTCTTTGCATCCAGCCAGCTAATTTGAAGTTTGAATGGGTTATGAGAGGCAACCTTTTGGATCAGTGCATAAAACCGGGGCATTCCATCATCATCATCATATGCAGCCCACACTTGATTTTCCTGAAAGTGTTCTACTGTCCGATCTCTGTCAAAATCATAAAAATCAGGATCTGGAACCGTCATAATCACAGGATCAGCAACCTTGGCATCTGGGTCATCTAAGGAATTTCCTGAATGAGTAATTTCATTGAGTTTAGTGTCCATTCTTGCATTATCTGATTTCTGCACTCCAGGAATGTTTTGAGTTTCTCTTGTCTCACTTCCAACTGGCTTTGACTCTTCCTCACTACCAGCAATCGGTGAGGAAGCACTTGCCCTAGCTGCTGCTGCACACTCTGCTGTCCTTTTCAACTCAAGCAGATGTTTTCGGATATCCATCCTTGTCTTCTCCATCAACATATTACGGATGTCTTGTGGTGAGAAATCCCTATTCCATTGAGGCTTGCCTAGTGCTTTGTTAAATTTACTTACATTTGGGATCTTGATATTAAATGACTCCCAGACTCCTTGCTTCTGCTCACTTTTATGTGGCCCATTATTGCCATTGTTTGTCTTTTCGCCAGCAGCGACTCTGATGTCAAAATTCATCCTGGGCTGATAAGATTTCTGCCCTGGTGTACCAAATGCACCTTTTCCATTCATCTCCACCTGCATAGCCATAAATTCTTCTTCATCTTCATCATCCGAAGCATCATCAGAATCACTATCTGTTTTGCGTTTTCTCTTCTTCTTGGGCTTAGGCACACCCTTGGTAGCTGCCATTTGCACCGAAGTCCCCTGATTTGTACCAGAAAATATACTTGCAGGTACATGCCTCGAATGTTTTTCAGCTGAAGATTTTTTTATGTGATTGTTTTTCCTCTGTACTTGATCCTTCATTTTTGCTGCTGCCTGAGCCTCCTCGCGCTCTCTTCTCACTTTCTCATAAGTCTGCTGCACAACATTGGCAGCTGCAGCTGCTGCTGCAGATGAGACAGTTGCCGGACCAACTGGCCTTGTAAAAGGACGCCATGGGTTATTAAGATTTTGATACGAATCAACCCTTGCCCCACTCCCAAACCCTGCAGTTCCAGTGCCATACGCGGGGTGGTTTGGATACTTTTGCTGCCCGTGGCTGGGTCGGGGATTAGATGACCACTGGAAGCCAGGAGGAGTGGTTTCGCTCATGTTGTTTGCTATTGTCTCTACAGCACAAAAAGCCTTCTGGCAATTGGGGCACAACAGATTCTGATTTTCATACACTCGGTGATACTCGTACTGCATCTTGCAAAAAGGACAGGCAGTCCAAAATGTGGGTGTCCTCTGCTGAGTGGGAGGTCTTGGGGCAAGTGGAGTTGGCCGAGGCATATGAGCAGGAGGAGGAATATGTGTAGGAGGATGAGCAGTAGTAGGAGGATGAGCAGACGCTGTAGTAGGAGGATGAGCGGTCGTTTGAGCATGGGCAGGTGGCCGTGTAGTGCAACGAGTGAAATTGTTGAAAACATTGAAATTATAGAACCCATTATTAACACTCGAAGCATTACCATCAGGACATGTGGTCGACGCTGGTTTCTGTGATTGCGAAGGCCTTTGTTGAAACCCTTTCCTTTTCTGATCATAAGAGAGTTTCTTCGCTCTGTCTGAGAGTACGCTCCACGCCTCAGACAAAATCTTGAAAGCACCATCTGCTCCAACAGACTTGTTCTTATCCGGATGGAGTTGCAAAGCCAATTTTCTGTACTGCTTTCTCACAGTGGCTTCATCGGCAAATTGATTAACATTAAGTATCCCATACCAATCCATGTCCCCATTGACTTTTTTCTCCGCAGCAATGTGGACCTCCAAAGCAGCCATCATCTGGGCCAGCCCATCCAACTCAGGGTACAAATGGTGTGCTTTGAGAGCAAACTTTTGAGCACCCATAAGGTCTTTTCCAGCAAACTTCTTCTCAGCAATCTCTTTTGCCCTTACCGCCTCATCCTTATTACACTCCATTGCCAATTAATACTCTCCTACGTATGAGCACCCAATTCGTTTAACCAGCCTACTGTCTAATGTTTAGTGTGTAACATATACCGTCTCTTCCAGACTCTCATCACATCACCTACCACACTAAAACGTTCCCACGCACTATTTCACAACAGGCCCTCGTCCGAAACTAAAACTTAGGGTTTCAACAAGAAATTCAAAATTCACAGAAGCGAAGCATAGGGGTACCTCTAAAATTGAAAGCACGATTCGAACTGAAAATCCGGATGCACCTCTCGCCAAAGACAAACATGAAGCCCGCATGCAGCAGATACGAACACAACCCCAGCCAGAAAATCCTTGCCATTCATTCCGTGCCAAAAAATTGAAGGCTGATCTACATGAACCCTCGGAGGAAAAGATGAAAAGCAAAACCCTAGGCGGATGGATCTCCGTCTCCTCTGCACCTCCCAGAGCCAAAACTAATTCAGCACAATGCTCCCGCCACCCGCCGAAAGATATCTCCAACGACGCTGTCGCAGATTTTGATAAAACATATTAAATGTCTCCGATCAAAGAAGATCAGAGCACAACACCTCCATAACCACACCTTGCCATTTCCATTTGCAATTCAACTGCGAATCTCTCCTCGATTTGAAACACCCACAAACACAAAAACTAACCCCGCTTTAACCAGACCTCTTAACCTTCGGTCCTCCCACTCCTCCCTCAAAAATTCAAAACTTTAAAATACCCAAAATAAATTTTTATGAACGCTACCATGTTTTTCACTTTCTCCATTACTTAGCATCCATACACCTTAACTCTAGTCCATGGTGAGGTTAATTTTGCTACCTTTAACTTCACCCTCTGGTTACTTTGTAGCCATGGTGAGATTAGAGTTGCTCACTTTTAACTTCATTCTGTGGTTAGGTTGTAACGATGGTGGGGTTAAAGTTGCTCCTATTTAACCTCACCCTGTGGTTAGGTTATAGCCTTGGCTTTGCTTTTTCCACTGTAACCATCTTGTGGATGGGAAACCTTGTGCTTACGGTTAGAAAATAACCATGGTTAGTTTAACTCGGATTCACTCACCCCTGGTTTGAGAAATATTTGTTATGATTGTGGAACTCATTAATTTATTAAAAAATATTGAAGTATTCTCTTATTTGTTTATGTTATTTGGTGGGGCCTACCCCATTTAATAAGGGAAAGCAAAATGTGTAGGGCTTTCTTTGGTGGGGGGGTTATCTTGCTTCTAATAGGGTAGCAGTTTTTAGGGTTTTGTAAATGCGATATTTTTTTATTAATTTTAATTTTAAATTAATTTATAAGCTGGTCCTACCATATGAGATTTTCTTAATGTATTTACTGATATGTGAGTAGGTAAAATATTTCTCTAATGCCAACGCCCCTTAACTAGTGAAGGGGTTGAGCATTTTTCTCTCTAAATTAACAAGTTTATTGATCACAGTGGTAATTTTTAAAATTGATATTTATAGATTTTAACAGAGAAAAAGAAATTTATGGATGAAAATTATAAACTTTGTGATATTTTGGATTTATTTTTATTGGGTTGTTCTTATTGGTAATATTATTTTTATTAAAGTTGGTAATTTGTATTTTATCCATATGTTTTCTTGGGTCAAATTTTACGTATCAAATCATCATAGTATTTTCAAAATCAAATGTAAATGTTTAGCTGAAATTGGCTTTGTCAAATCAGTTGTTACTTGGTACTTGTCAGCTTGAATGCAAGATGTGCTAATTTGTGTGATAAGATGGTGTTGTAACAACTCCAAAATCTACATGCTTGTAGTTCTATTATGTAAAGCATGTATAACTAAATGCAAATAGAATATCATATATAGTGATTACATCTAAATCTTATTACAAATCTAGTTCTTTTACAAGTCACATTTATCAGTATTCTAATTACAACATGCCCATCACAACCCATAAATTGCAGTAAGATCAATTGCAAGATATAAGACAAGTATAATGATGAGATCAAACCAAGTATAACCATGACAAACATCAAGAATGATTTAATATACAATGTCCAAACAATAAGTGCACAACAAGCATCCACTTTACAAGAGCTCTTCACCTCATTAAAGACCAATTATGTAAGGAATGCAATATGAACCATTAGAATGAAGGGAACATGATGCTCTGAAACCATTAGTTTGGCCTAAAGTGGTAAAAGAAAGCCATAATCCATGTTGCAATTTACATAGTGTCACCATAATCACAAATCAATATAGCATCAACTCATCTCACAATAATCATGATGCAAAGCCCTTTGGTACTCTCCTTAAGGGATCAATTCAACTCAAGGGATTCAACAAAAGACTCTAAACATCATGGAACATACTTTGGACAATGCACTATCTCAATTCTCACAATTGTTCATCAAGGTTTACAATTGGCTCTAACTTAGATACATGCTCTAATCAATCTATCTTCACCTCTCTTATACATTCAATTGGAATGTGGTTTAAATAATCGAAAGACAACTTCCCCCAACCAATTTTTTAATGATCTAACACTTGGGTAACTTCAATCACTATTTCGCATAGATAGTTTTTAAGGGACAACAAAACAACAAAATATCACTATTTTGTAGAGACAGTTTTAAGGGACACTAGAACAACAAAATCCTTCACATTGGGGTCCAAAACCATATCAAATCACCATAAATGTGTACCACGTACCCCTTTTTGGGACTTCTATCTAATCCCACTATATCAAACTCCAACACTTAATATAAGTGCTAGAATGGTACTAACTTGTAAACACCTAATAAGTCTAATTAGGTGAGTTTTGTGAAGCAACTCCTAGATACAGATAAGACATACCCAAAAAAACACTTGGAACATCTTAGTGATACCAAATACATTCTAAATTTTGAGTTTGGACTTTCCACTCAACATCCATTTCAAGTTACTATTGTTTCTAACTCTGTGAACTAGGTGGCCACAAAGAGATGTCCACCTAGGGCATCAATTTTTTACTATCTCCCTCCAACTATTCAAAAGTTATTTTCAAAATCCTAAAATAAATTAGCCAATCATGAATTTCACCAAGAGTCATTGAAAACCAATAGTGACAAATCAAGCTATGACCATTTTATTGTAAAACCCTACATACAAGTGTAAAACTATACTTGTCAACACTAAAACTTACTTATCTCTCAAATCCTATCACTTCAAGACTCTAAACTTAATGCAAATGAAAGCTAATGGAACATTCTACCTTCTCAACTACGTTCAAACTTGTCCCAATTTATACATGCATGTGTGTGGCTCTATTACAACAAAATTGAAATTAAATACCAAACATGAACTTTACCTCCAAACTAACTCTTCTTTCACTCTATTTGACATCTAACCTCTTCTAAACACCAATCTCCTTGAATTCCATGAGTTACACTCAACATGACTATAGGATTTCCAACTTCCCACATTTTGTAAAAATTTGTCAAGCTACATGTTTGCAACTTTGCAAAATTGACACATGAAAAGTTGTCAATGACAACATTTTTGGAGTTTGATAGCCAATTTGGTCTTCCATCAGGACTTGAATCTTCCTAAGGACTCAAAACACCTAAAACAACAAAAAAATTACCATCTAATGTCCTTAGATGTTCATTTTCACAAGTTGGCTTATAGTCATGTGAAACATGGCAATGTCATTACAAAGTAGGACTTATTGTTCAACAAAACAGACATATGACTTTATTGACTACTTTGGATCAATCTGAGGTCCTCATTGACCTTATCCATTTCTTTTCCTTTAGTGGGTGCCTCTACACCAACTCATAACACCATGCAATACTTTCCTATACATCACAAGACTCCACATTGCAACAAACAAGACTCTACAATACATCACAACACACCAAAACCTCATTACACATCTCAAGACCACACATACAAGATCATAAGGCATATTAAATTAATAATATACAATATAAGAAATAATAACATAAGTAAAACGTCATAACTAGATTCATCATAATCATTGGATTACTTAATTCCAAGAACAAAGCATATTGTCTCAAAAAATATACTAATGGTTGATCAAAGAAAAATCTAATCCCACAGATCATAAGGCATATTAAATTAATAATATACAATATAAGAAATAATAACATAAGTAAAACATCGTAACTAGATTCATCATAATCATTCGATTAATTAATTCCAAGAACAAAGTATATTGTCTCAAAAAATGTACTAATGGTTGATTAGAGAAAGATCTAATCCCATCACTAGTAAGTATACACCATGACATTATTTGTGATTTATCAAACCAAAACACTTATAATGATAAATACTGATCTAGTATCCCAATAAAAACCTCTCTAAACTAGTTTGAATAGATATTGAAAAAATATTTATGACTCAAAAATTTTACATATGTCAGTTAAACAATCAAGGGTTGGTAACACTAATTTTGAGATTGAAGAGTCATCTATAGGCAACTTACTAAAAGGTTGTCAAAGTATAAAAGAGGAGGGTGTGAATTTTTTTAAATATGTGTTCGTCTTGAATGATTTATTTTCCCCTGATCGAGATAAGGAACAAGAACTAAATGTTAGTCCATCATTAGTGACTAAGAAAGATAATAAAAATCATCTTGCCCCCTTCACCATGAAAGAGTTACATAAAGTGATTTTTTCCTTTCATCTAGATAAAACTCTTGGTTAGATGGATTTATAGCTATGTTCTTTCAAAAGTGTTGGGATGTAATTAGTTTTGATTTATTGGAAGCTTTAGTGGAATCTAGAAGAAGAATTTTAATACTACCAATATTGTCTTGGTCTCTAAAGTCAAAACCCAAGAAAAATTCTAGAGTTTAGACCCATTTCCTTATGTACCACAATCTAAAAAATATTCACTAAAGCTAACATACTTTTTATTGCAATTAATCTTAACCAAAAGTATTTCCCTAGAGTAGGGAGGTTTTTTTTGGCCAAAGAAACTATGGAAGGAGCTATAGTAACACATGACTCTTGTTGTGATGATTAAGCTAGACATGATGAAAGATTATGATAAGGTGCATTGGTCTATTCTCTTCAAGGTCATTCTTTGATGTTAAATGGTGTAAATATCTAGGGCTTTCTTTTCTATCATTGTAAATGATGATCCAATGGCCTTCTTTTCATCCACATAAGGGGTTTGTTAGGGTGGTCCATTATCTCCTTCTTTCTTCATTATTTTGATGGAAGCATTCAATAGGATAATTCAAGATGGTACATTCTTTACAATTAAAAATGGGTTGGAGTTAAAATAGATGGTACATCCTTTGCAATTACCTACTCCTTATTTTATGATGATACATTATTATTTGGGAGAGATAATATTCAAGAAGCAAGAGATATCAAGAGAACCTTAGGGTTATACACACAAAATTTAGGGCAGAAAATTAATGATCATAGATCTAAAGTGTATTTGCTTTTCATCAATGAAGTGATATCTAGTTCTAGTCAATGTTTTTGGATTTTCTCAAGAAATTTTCCCCTCCTTGTATCTGGGCATTCCATTATTTGTCAGAGATAGTAAAGTTGTGTATTGGAAATGAATTATGGATAAAACCATAATTAGGTTTTCTCTTGGAATTGTTGTTGGTTTTTCTTCTTAGGTAAAATACTTATAGTGAAGTTTGTGTTTTCTACAATCCCAAATTACACCATGTTTGTGCTTAAATCTCCAATTGTCATCATTAAACAAATTGAGAAATTAACTAGGGATTTTATTTAGAATGATAATATGGCATATGAAAAAAAAAATCCTTTAATATCTCTCAAATAAATGAAATAATGCTTGATAAGACTTATGATGGGGTAGGTTTGGACATGCAAGAGAAATAATGTCTTTGGAGCTAAACTTATTTAACAAATGATTAAGAAATTGGAGAGAAAAATGGTGTAAATTTATGCAGGAGAAGTACTAAGATTTGGTGGATCCATCAAGAATTGTGACAATATCTAATCCCCCGATTGGTTCAACCATGTGGAATTTCTTGATTTCTTCTAGAGAGATTGTAACAAATTATAATGTTACTTGGGAAGTGAACAATGATATGTCATCAAAATGCTTGGAGGATTCTTGGCTTGGGATGCCTCTTATTAATCTTTGCAATGATTTGAGATATTTCATTGATAATATTAAAGATAGATGGGGTATTTATGTGGTAGACTATGCTCTTGCAATAAATAATTTTTTTGGTAAAGTTATATAGAAAGACCCTTTTGATCTGCCAATTTCACAATATCAGAAATAGTGCTTATATGATATCTAGTCTCAAAGAAAAAAATTCTTCAATGCTAATAAGGATGAACTAATTTGGGCCCCATCTACTAATGGAGAATATAATATTAGGTAGGGTACAAGGCACTTTCCTTAATTCAATCTTAGGAAGTTAAACAACATGCATATTGGTCATTCTTCCTAAGGCAGGATGCTTTGCATGGCCTTGATCTTAGGAAGAGAGTTATGATTAGTGATAGGTTGCATCATCTTAACATATTGTATCCCTTTTAATGTCTATCGTGTCAAGATGAATTAGAAAGTGTAGATCACTTGTTCGTTCAATGTGCCTTTCCCTAAAAGTGTTCAAGTTTTCAAGTTTCCTCTTCATTTTAGGGTCCCTTGGCTCCTAGGAATTTGTAGCATGGGTTCAGGGTAGTAACTTCTTACACTCAACTCTTCACTATAGTTATACACTGAACCAAATTTACATTTAAATAAAGGGTCCCCTTATAGAACGAAGAATCCATACTTGTGGTTTATCTTAAGACATTTCAGCAGATGCAACCTACTCAACCTGGTTTTTGAAAATAGAAGGCTAAACTCTAAGTTTCAACATTAACTTGACTGGTCTATTTAGACCCATTGATTATTGTCACAATATTTTAAATATAACTATATAATGAGTGAGTTAGGATGTATATAGGTTAACCTTATAGTAATTGTAAACTACAACACAAAGGTTGCACCAAGGTATTACAGTATTGTAATTACAGAAAATCACCTGATTCGCCCAAGTGGGTGTATGATGGCAAAGAGTTGTATTAGGTGAGTAAATCTCACCAGTGGTTATAGGAATACAACTACATGAAAACAATTAGAAACCAGAGCTACATATTTGTTAGAGTGAGTAGTTCAAGGGTCTTGATCCCGTGGATACAAGTATGTAGCCAACCTGGTAGGTAGAGTATACCTCCAGTGTGCAGATGTCTTGGACATAGTTAGGTAGCACTTAACTATTTTGAGACACTATAAGTTAACTCACAAAGCTCATTCCCTTGAAGAAGCCTCTGCCACAATGACATTACCTCTAAACCATGCAAAGGATGTTGAAGTCATTCCCAACCTTGAAACACTCTTATAAGAAATGACAAATCAAATGCAGATGCAATACATAAATTACTATTATTTATGTATATGTACATATGTATGAATGTATGTATGTATATGTGTGTGTGTGTGTGTGTGTGTGTGTGTGTGTGTGTGTGTGTGTGTGTGTGTGTGTACACACACACATATGTGTGTGCCTATGTATGCATATATATAGAGAGATTTTGGCACAAGAAGCTTGGGGAAAAATAGTCATTTCCACCCAAAAAATGACTTTGTTACTTCATTAAAATTAGGACTTGAACAAAATCAATGATACAAAACTTGTTGCCACTTTGGAAAAAGTGTTGCCTCCAACATTGCAACCATATGATAAATGGGAATAACACATGCTCAAGCCATAATAAGTTAAATGGGTCTAGTTGTTGATTAGCTGGGTTGATTACAAATTCCTATAGAACTATCATTAGATTAGGTACAATAAAATGAACAATTAGTTGTTCCTAGCTAGCATGATCAAATACAATTTTTAAGGTGATAAAATTGCATATGCAGATGCATCACTTTACTAGTAGACATGAAGCACATTCCCCAATTTATAATGAATGGTTTGATATAAAGGTTCCATATGTTGGCCCAACAATGGGAGCCAATGATGTAACTATGCATGTATTGGCATGCTCTCCCTACTAGGATCACAAGTATCTATTGCTATTGTTAATTTGGGCATCACTATATGATCTATAATGTTATGAAAACTCCTCCCATGTCTCTAGAAAATGTAGCATAGGTTCAGGGTCCCTTGGCTCCTAAGAATTTGTAGTAGCTATTCTCACTGCTAGAGGAATAACTTCAATGAAGAGTTGAGTGTAAGGAGTTGAAGAAGCAAGTTCTGCTTCTATGTAAATGCCATAATCATGAGGCTCATTCCCTTGCAAAAGCCTCTACCACAATGGCATTACCTCTAAACTATGCAAAGGATGTTGAAGTGGTTCTCAACCTTGAAACATTCTTATATGTAATGGCAAAGCAAATGCAGATACAATACATATATTACTATTATTTATTTATATGTATGTATGTATGTATGTATGTATGTATGTATCTATCTATCTATCTATCTATATATATATATAGAGAGAGAGAGAGAATAATCCAGTTAAATTTGTCTGGTTGATGATTACAAATTCCTGTAGAACTATCATCAGATTAGGTACAATAAAACAAACAATCAGTTGTTCCCAGCTAGCAGGATCAAATATGATTTTCCAAGGTGATAAAATTGCATATGCAGATGCATCACTTGAATGCCAGGCATGAAGCACATTCCCCAATTTATAATGAATGGTTTGATATAAAGGCTCCATATGTTGACCCAAAAATGGAAGCCAAGGATGTAACCATGCATGTATTGGCACGTTCTTCCTATGAGGATCCCAAGTATCTACTATTGTAGTTAATTTGAGCATCATTTTATGATCTAGAATGTTATGAAAACTCCTCCCATGTCTCTAAAAAACTTAGCATAGGTTCAGGGTCCCTTGGCTCCCAAGAATTTGTAGCAGTTATTCTCACTACTGGAAGAATAACTTCAGTAAAGAGTTGAGTGTAAGGAGTTGAAGAAGCATGTTTTTCTTCTAAAAATTCCATAATCACGAGGCTCATTCCCTTATAGAAGCCTCTACCATAATGAAATCACTTCTAAACCATGCAAAGGATGTTGAAGTGGTTCCCAACCTTGAAACACTCTTATAAGCAATGGCAAAGCAAATGTAGACACAATACACATATTACTATTATTTATGTATATGTATGTATGTATGTATGTAGGTATGTATGTATGTATATATACAAGCCATAAACTAGTTAAATTGGTCTAGTTGTTGATTAGTTGGGTTGATTACAAATTCCTATAGAATTATTATCAAATTAGGTCAATAAAATGAACAATCAGTTGTTCCCAACTAGTAGACTCAAATACAATTTTTCAAGGTGATAAAATTGCATATGTAGATGCATCACTTGAATGTCAGGCATGAAGTGCATTGCCCAATTTATAACAAATGGCTTGATATAAAGGCTCCATATGCTAGCTCGACAATGGAAGCCAAGGATGCAATAATGCATGTATTGGCACACTCTCCCTGCGAGGGTCCTAAGTATCTATTATTGCTATTAATTTGGGCATCACTATATGATCCAGAATGTTATGAAAAGTCCTCACATGTCTCCAGCAATGATAACTTTAAGAAACACCTCTCGAAAAAAAATGCCTAAAATGCTGGCGAATCCAATAGTTTTTGGGCAGGAAAATTTTAATGTCGAGGGCGATTTTTTTGTTCCATATAGGGAAATAAAATATTATATGTTAGAGGATTTTTTTTTGCCCTAGCAAAAATCGTTCTAAATATGGCGAATTAATGTTTTTTCTTGTTGATAGATAAATAAATGATGGCTATTTTTTTCCTTTCCAAAAATGAATTAATAATGTCAGACGTGAGTTACTTATTTTCTAGGAAAATGAATAATAATGGTCTTGGCTAATCTTTAGTGGTAAACTAAAAAATTGTTTAATCTAAAAGCGAATTTGCACATGTATTGGCTAGTGACTATACTGACTATTGAGTAGTCACTTCAAGTTTCAACTTGTGTACTGTCTTAGGTCTATTATTAATAATGTCGTAACGTCATTACGTCAGTGTCACTATTACCAAGTTGGCTACCGTCACTTTCGTATTGTTAATAGTAAATACAATAGTTTTATTGATTGTTGATTAATTAGAGATCAACAATAGAAGATGCATTTCGGGGCCACTCGCTTGAAAGGACTTGGAGTCGCATGAAATTCTCCAAAATGGAGACATGTGGAAAGTTTTGCATGGAAACCATTAACTATAATTTACTCAATGTCAAGCACTTTCGACTGTCTGACATTAATGCCAGTACATTTTGGCATTTCACAAACTTGAAAATTAATAGGAATACAAAAAAATAAGATATGAAAGATCGCAAATGCCAAAGAATTTAATGCAATTGTCATTAAATAGCCTCTTCAATTCCTCTTTCATTATCATTTCTCAAATTCTTCAATTTGAATTTGGTTTGCAGAGTTTCTTTAATTTTAGTCATGGATACGCCAATTTGCCTGAAATGCACTACAATGGCTCTACAAAAGCCCTTTTGGGTAGGATTCCTAACGATGTCCTTGCCATGGTTCGCAAGCCAGATGCCCAAAGTCCTTTTATCCGCCATGCTATATTCATGGTCCTCAAGCATGAATTCTTAAGAAATGATAACATGTATCATCTATCCACAGATATTACCTTCCGCTTCCTCATGTCTCTTCTCGACCCTGGAGGTAGTCAAATAGACATTCTGATGCTTTTGCACAACATTTTTAAGGAAATGTTTTTAAAAGATGATGCCAAAATTCTTGTATTGGCTGAGTAGGTACCAAGGTCAAGCATTGACATCCCTTTTGTAGACGTAGCAGACAAGTGCTAGGAGTAAGGCATATGGAGCATTATACAAAAGCATCATTTCTTGTTTGGCATGAATGAACAATAATTGACTGACCATCAAAAGTGGGCATGAATCGAAAGGGATTTTCTATGAAAGTGGTTGTTGTTGGACTATGTCAGCAAGACTAACTCCACATGGCTGGACGAGTTCAACGACATCATCTTCTCCAATAGATTCCTTGCAGGGGGACTTGAAGACCTTTCTGATTGAAAGCTTCAAGCCCTCAGCCCCTCAACCCATTGATGCTTCTAGCCTCCTTGTTCCCTGGTTCCTTATTCCTTGTTTCCCGAATCTTATTTCCTTAACCATTGCCCTTTGGGCAAAAAAATATTTTTAAGATATCTATTTTTTCTTTGGATTAGGCCTTGCCCTTTAATGTAATTTACAAAATAGTAAAACTAGGCTTATTTAATTAGCTATTTTGAATATCTATGCTTTGTACATTCTAAAATATTATCAATGAAAACAATAGTTTATGGCTTCTCAAATCATTGTTCCAACTTCCTGTTAGTCTATGACTTTGTTTTTGGCATCTTGATTCTCAATACACTGTTGAAATGTTAGTCTGCGACTTTGTTTAAAATAATTAACTGTTAATAGTTTTAAAGTTAGAACTCATAAATTAAAATAAGGGTTTCAACAATCCCTTTATGAGTTCATATAATATATTTGATTAACGATTTATAGTAAAAAAATATTCAATTGAAAATTATCCAATTAAAAGTTTTGTAATTTCTAAAACTATTTTTCTTTAATTTGATTGGTTAAAACAAATGGAGCGATAAGAGCGAATTGCAAGGAAAACTAAAGATTATAACCTTAACAAAGTTAAATAAAATTTTGATAATTTATGTGTCAATTTTTTATTTCATACCTATCTTGTCACTTAACTTATTTTCACTATGAAATATCTTAAATGATGAAGAATAGTTTATAAATGATTATCACAATTTTCAATATATGTTAATAATTTATAGATAATTAAACTATATTATATTTTAATTTTGAAAATAAATAATAAATATGAATAAAAATATAGCATTTGTAATCATATTTTTAAATTTTAATTATTTTATTTACATTAAACTATTGTCATTATTATTTCATATCTTGCACCAATTTTATTTTATAAAATTTAATATATTTTCATTGATTTTTTCATATCATCTTTATAATAAAAAGTTTATGATAGAAAAAAAATTCATTTTTTTATATTATATTATAAGTATTATAATAATTATTATAAATTATATATAGATATATATATATATAATGTAAATAATTAAATTAACCACTCCTCATTTTGATGATGGATCACTGTGTGTGATCCGAAATGTTTAAATTTTTTTAACACAATAAAGTTCTAGAAGATCTTATGTATTACTAATGGATTGTGGAAATCAAATGACATTAATCATGGTTTTGACATGGTAAACTTAAAAATATAATAATAATAATTAATAACAATTTTTTTAACAATATTTATTTCAATATTTTTCTCTATATTAATTAATATGCTATTTAAGTTCTTTTCAATGACCGTGACTCTATTTTAGACCAAATTTAAAATGAGTGAAGTTAAATTCTATTTCTACACAAAATTGGGACACATGTACTCGAAGATTCTACCCGAAATCTCGATCGTTGATTAAAAGAAAGATCAACAGCCCAAGATGAATTTTGGGCCGATTTGGAAAATATTTTTCCATGTGCCTAGATTCATCCAGAATCGTGACACGTGTCTAGTCATTGCAAAGCTCAATTAAGTGTCAAGACTCAATATTATTAATAATTATGTTTATAAACAATTATCACAATTATCAATATATGTTAATAATTTATAAATAATTAAACTATATTACATTTTAATTTTGAAACTAAATAATAAATATAAATATAAATATAGCATTTGTAATTATATTTTTTAATTTTAATTATTTTATTTGAATTAAACTATTGTCATTATAATTTATTATTAGTACTTACCAGGAGGCTTAGGGCTAAGTACTATTGTGATCAATACATTTTGTATTTTAAACTTTAACTAGTGATTAAATTTGTTTCATGTTTTTATGAGTAAGAATAAATCATTGTAATTTCTTTTATCAAACTAATATATTACATAGCATAGAGGCAAAAATTTTAACTTTAAAATTTTTATAAAATATTTTTCTAAGTTATGATTGGATGAATTCATTTAGCTCTTATATTGGCCGGATTTGATAGATTTCATTTAACTCTTATATTGGCCGGATATAAGAGCTAAATATTTAATTTTCAATGTGATTCATTAATGTTAATATATATCTTTTTTTAATGTAAGTGCAATGGTTTATATTTTATATTTTAATAATGTATTTTCTTATAAACTATAATATGTTTTTTGTCATTCAATTACAAATAATATTACTTATATTATATAATTATTTAAGATTTATTATTATTATAAAAATATTATAATTTGTATATTATAATTATTTATTATATAATAAAACATATAATATAATTATTTATAATATATTATAATATAATATAACTATAACCATATGATATATATGTAATAGAACATATATATCAATGATTATATTTATGAATAAAATTTAAATTTAAATTAACATCATTATAGAAAAATATAATTATATAACATTTTTATTAATTAAAATATTTTATATATTATAATAAATTTATTAAATTTAAATTAGATTTATATAAAAACTAAAGGCAAGTACTAAGCCAATATGTGGCACTTGTTTCATATCTTGCACCAATTTTATTTTATAAAATTTAATATATCTTCATTGAATTTTCATATCATCTTTACAATAAAAAGTTTATGATAGAAAAGAAAATCATTTCTATAATAGAAAAGAAAATCCTTTATTTATATTATATTATAACTTTTTTTTTTTTGATAGGTAAACGACCGAAGCATAGGTTATTCATTATTATTATGTGTTAATTGTGAGTAGATTCGAACCCAATACCTCTCTGATGAGAGGTTCGCAATTTATTGATGTGTTGTAGGTTCTTGCCTTATATTATAACTATTATAATAATAATTATACATTATATATATATATATATATATATATATATATATATATATCAAATTAACTGAAATCGAGACATGTGTACTTGAAGATTCTACTTGAAATTCTGACCATTGACTAAAAGAAAGATCGATAGCCTGAGATGAATTTCAGGACAATTTGGGAAATGTTTTTCCCTGTACCTAGATTCATCCAGAATCGTGACACATGTCTGGTCATTACAGAGCTCAATTAAGTGTTAGGACTTGGTTAATATTATTAATAATTATTTTTAGTGTTTTTAAAAAATTATCACTTGATCTCGACTTGGTGATGCTGCAATTATTAAGTAAAAGGTAAATCAACACCAACGACAATGACTTGGGATGAATTTTGGGTAAATTTTGGGTCTGCCATCGTTGTTGTCAAGAAACATCCGAAATCGTGACATGTGTCCTTGACAAGTGTCACAGTTTCGGATGACTCTTGACAACAACGATAGCATTCCACAAATTGACCCAAAAATCATATCGATAATTAAGTTTGATTTTTATCAATTTATTTATTGAAAATGAACATTGAACAAATTTCAAAATCAAATGCATATTAATATAATAAATTTTTACTTTTTATTATTATAGTTATGTACAGAACTACATTATTGAGTCTTTATGTCATTTACATGTACATTGTACATACTATTAGTAAAGTACCTAAAATCATTAATTACTTAATACTTTTATTTTAACTTTTAACTATTAACCTTCTATGTTTTTAAAGTATGAAGTTGAAAGTTTTGCAAGTCGAGAGTCCAATACGATAGGGTTTTCAAATTTCAACTTTTCAAAAACTAATAGAATTCCATTTTGTGTTCTGAAGACTAAAATTTGAAAGTGTGAAAATTGAGTATTAGAGGACAACACCAACTAACAACTCTTGATCTTGGTTATTTAATTTAAAAAATTAAAAAAAAATCATTGCAATTTGCAGCAATAGAAATCTTGATTTTAATTGTCTTAGGTTTACACTTTACAATTTTTAAAAATAGGGCTTGAAGAAGAATTTTGTGTAATAACTAGTAGCAGGCATTGGCAAAACAAAGTCAAAAACCAAAAGAAAGACATTAAAGAACTTATGCAAGAGCTATAAACCCTAGGTTTCATGGATGAATGCCATGATAATTTTTATCCTATTATCCATGGAGATTTTGGAATCATGAGAATTAGACATTCATTGTTTAGTAAGTGGAAAGATCCATAGAAGGGGAGAGTTTATTACAAATGTAACAACAATATTCGTGCACATACAAATAAACTAGCTACTTTGGTTACTAGATTAACAAACCTCACTATACCCGAAGTATTCCCTTGCCTTGAAAATGTAATGCTATGTGCCCAGAATTATGATGAAAATAAAAAGGCAATTGTAAACCAAACACTCAGGAGGAAATTTTATCCATAACTGAGAGTGCATTTTTCACTCTGTTAGACCTAGGGCTAGGGTTTAAACCAGAAAGCTTTAACGAGTGCATTGACTTGGATAAACTAGCATAGGCTTATGACAAACTGGAAAGAGTTTTTCAAGATTTATATATTAAGGGTTTAATAAATACAGAGTCCTCTACTAGTGTTACACTAGACATAGTCCATAAGCCTCCTTATCAGTATGATATTTTTGTGCCATGGGTTCAGAATACTATTTCTTTGTTATCATTTTGTCTGGTATTGGACATTAACAAGGAAGTGGGGGCCAGTGTTCTTGAAATGATTTATAGTATTCATTATCGAGTTCAGTCAGTTGAGAAGGTAGATGTAAGATATAATTTTGTTCAACACATTGTTGAATCTATGCAATAACAATTACTAATGATTAAACAAAGTACAACTACAGGAAAGATGAAGACATTTAGGTTCACAAGTTACTTGTGCTACCTTCTTTTAGCAAAGCATCACCCAATATTTGAGACAGAGAACAAGCAGCTTTATATTGAGGTCTATAAGTTTGATGAGAAAACTCAGAAGAAATCAAAGACTCCAAGTCCAATATATGAGTGGACATATAAGATGAGGATGACTGCTAACAATAAAAACTATAACCATTTTGTAGACTTCTTTTTGGCACCTATTTACCAAAAAACCATAGGCACTACAATTCTTAGATTGCTTGTGTCTTGTAAAGATTGCATTCAACTAGAAAGTCAGATTTAATTGGCTGATTGGTTCTTCATGGAAGAGTACACTGTCTTAAGGTTTTACGGTTCAATAGTTGAACCCTACAAACTTCTAATGCATGTTATAGAAAGGGTTTTTGCACTGTAATATGTATGGCAGATGGAGAGCGTAGATGAACTTTTCACTAGACAACAAAAGAAAATGATATTTCCTTCCTTGCCTTTCGCAATTGGAGGCCTCACATTTGAGAGAAAGGCTTTCAAAGTGGCAAATTAATTGGTAACTTTTTTTGGCTTTGATTTTGTCAGTCACTAGAATTATGATCCACTAAACATAATAAAAATAAGACTTATTGCCAATGGGAACTCTATGAGAAAATATCAACATCAGGAGATGCCATTGATATAAAAGTTAAAAAACAAAGATTCATGGGATGAAGTTAAGAAAGAGATGGAGAAACATGCAACAAAGAATAATATTTCAATGCAAGAATTGTTATCCCAAATTATGACATTGCACATATCAGAGTCACACAAATTAGAGCCTCTAACATACTTAAATTTTCACAAGAAAGCATCTCAACCTTCTAAGAGGTCTATGCTGAAAGAAATTAAAGAGGCATGCGCAACTGAATTGTAATGTCAAACCAAGATGACTGATTTTTGGAAAATGAGGCAAAATTTGGGTGAACCAATGACATCAATAGGTTTTGAGGAAATTGAGGAGGATGAATCATTTAGAAATTATTGGAATAAAGAGCATCCAACTATACTATATGATTTTGACAGTTGCAATGACAATGATATTCAAAGACAGAAGGACCTTGAGTTTGATGTTGACATTTAAGGTATTCAGGATTCTAGGTCAATTGGAGGTAGACATATTGTTAGTCTTCAAATGAGTGATTCTTCTAAACAAATGTATAGTAAAGGGGCAACTATGATACAAAAAATGGGTTATGCAGTATAGGGCCCATTGGTGCAAGTGGTGAAGGGATTTGGAATCTAGTTCTAGTACTAGAACACCCAAAAGAAGAAGTAAACCAATCATTGGACTCTCTAATGAGATTGAAGATAATACATCTAGAAAGGGCAAAGAACATTATACTTCTGCTTCTAAAGGTCATCCCAACACATTATTTGTTAAATCTTCAAATCCAGTTGTAGTTGATCTCATGGGCACTAGCATGGATGAACCCTGTGCAAAAAAGAAAAATGTTATGACAATTACACTGCAAGCAATGTTAGTTGTTACTTCACCAATGTATGCACCAGTAGCTACTATACAAAACCCTGAAAATAGTCCTAAAATGTTAGGATTTGGAATGTGCCATCTTCAATATGTTGGCAATCCTCAAAATACAATTGTAGGTGGAGTAAGTTTAACTGGAGTTGGAGGAGCATATAATGATACAACTAATAATTCACCTTTCAAACACTCAATTGTGTTAGCAAACCCAGATTTTAGTTTGAATGAGTTTTCATCAAAGTTTGAATAGACAAGTGAAAGTAATAGGCAAATTATGAAGACTTTGAAAAGTGATGCACTTGCTGAAAGTCAGGGATCTACTAATAGAATATTTCCAACATATGATTGAAACAATGAAATGATGAACTTCATGGTTGTTATACCCCTGGGTAGAGATAACAGTCCACCAGAAAATGTAATAAATTGTAAAAATGTACAAGTTTGTCAAAGTGAAAAATATTGACAAAATCAATATATCAAAAGAGAGCAACAAAATGGTCTACTCTACACTTCTAAAAGTGGAGAGGGAAAACAAAAGGCTTACAAAGCAAATAGAAAAGTTATAGACAGACCTTGATAATGTGAAGGCCAAGGAGAAAGCAACAGACAATAGGTTCAAAGAATTGTAAAATAAGATAAAGAATTCTTCTCCTACAGAGGCAATTGTCTAGCAAGAAAAGATGAATGAACAAGTACAAAATTTGACTAAAAAATTGGATGAGCGCCAAAAAAGAATTCAGCATAAAAAATCCACAACTACACAGTTGTTTAAGTCTGTAGAAAGTAGTGCATGGGTCAACAATAAATTAAAAACTGACCTAGACTCTATTGTCAAGGAAAATAATAATTTGAAGATTGAATTAGAGAATGAAAAGAAAAAAGAGGAGTCTAAGGCAAGGATAATTTATAATTTGTAGAAAGAATTGGGGAATGAGAAGAAAAAAGAAGAGTCTAGTGCAAACACAATCCACAATTTGAAGAAGCAATTGGAGAATATGAAAAAAAAAGAGGAGTCAACTGCAAAAACAATTCTTGATTTGAAGAAGGAATTGGAAAATATGAAGAAAACAAATTCTAGTGCTACTGCAAGCAGTAACACAATCCACCATATGAGGAGGGAATTGGAGAATGCAAAGAAAAAAGAGGAGCCAGCTATAAAGAAAATCTTGAATTTGAAGAAGGAATTGGAGAATGCAAAGAAAGAGGAGTCTACTCAAACACTCCATGATTTGAAGAAAGAATTGGACAATGTGAAGAACAAGGAGTCCATTGTAAAGAAAATCTATGATTTGAAATGGGAACTTGAGGATGAGAAGAAAAAATAGGTAACTATTGCAAATAAAATCCAAGATTTGAAGAAGAAATTGGAGGATGAGAGGAAGAGAGCAACTAATTGGCAAGGGAAACTAGAGGAAATATAGAAAAAGAGTGAAAAAGAGATGTCTAAAATGAAGAAAAAAATGGAGAATGTAATTGCACAAAATATAATGACATCTTAAAAACACCATCATGTGAAGGATACTATAATAAACATAGTTAAGCTTATCAAACAAGAAAATTGGGACAAAATAATGAAGAACAGTGACAGTTTGTTTGAATGGCTTGATTTAAATAGAAATCTCAGACTTCTCTTTGAAAATGTAAAAAAAGATGTTCAGGCTAAAAGAGGAATCTTCACCAATTCCTTAAAAAATCATGCTAAGAAAATTTTAAATAAAGTACGAAGATCCAGTGACAGGGATTTGGCAAACCATGGAATAAACAACCGCTTGGATGCCTCTGTAATGTCCTTTGTTGTCTGTCACAATTGTGAGTAAGTAATGGAAATAGATGAAGCTCTCAAATCTGCTTCCAAAGACTTGAGGAAGATGAATCATAGCATACTGAGCTTGCTAAATGTTGGATTACCAAATCCAACTAACTCAAAAGGCAGATTCATTGGAAAATAAGATTACATGAAAAAGTTGCAAAACACCATGAATTCTAATTTAGGCAACTCGCCCGAGGAAACCACTCTAGAAAGAATTACAAGTTGCATCAAACAACTATCAACAATGAATACAGTTATAGATAAATTCCTCGATTCATGTAAAACTATCTCTGTGAAGTATTCATTGTTGACGAAGTTAGAACTATTTAACTACAACCTCAAAGAAATGGAGCTTCCAAATGATGTAGAATGGAGCACCCTAAAGAAATTCATTGGAGCTAGGTCATCTTCTCAAACTGTTACTATTGCTGCTAGTGGTAGTCATAGCTGATAGCACTAAGAAGTAACAACTTAGTAAGTGATAGTACTATAATCATTTTGTTACTTGTTGCTCTTTAATTTCAAATTTCAAATTTAATTTCAACTTTGTTTAATGTTAATTGTTATAGGAATCAAGAGCCATCATATTAGGATAGTTGGACAGCCAAACATTGGCATACTATTACTACATAGAGCAGATGGAAAAAAATTTCCTACTCCTACTTGAATTTTTTTTACAATTGGCAATGTGATTGTACACACATAATGTATTATGTAGTAATAATCCAATTATATATACAATTACAAACTGACCTATAGCTATTGTTGCTCCCTTATATCTGTAAAAGGCAATTCAAGGTCATTTCAATTTGACATTGAGTCATTTGCAAAGGGTTGTAATTGTTTATAATTATTAAATGTATTATGTTATAGGAAGATTTATAATTATAAATTATAATACATTTTTTTAAAAATAGAGCTTATTCTGTTAAATGCATTATGTTACAATTTCTTAAAGAAAATAGAATCAATGAAAATCTAAAAGTAAAAATGTCTAAAAACTAGAATGAATGAAAATCTCATGTTCAACATGTATTATTGTATTAAAACTAGAATCAATGAAAATCTCAACATTTTAAAAAAATACAATCAATGAAAATCTCAACATGTGTAGACTCTAAAAGTAATAACTAGTTTCAATGAAAATCTCAACATGTAAGTTTGTAACATCAACATCTTAAAAAAATTTAAGCATCTATAAAAGGACAGTGAATGGAGGCTATAAATTAACTTCTACTAACATAATTCATTAGTAGATAGAGTCTTAGATTAGAGCTACTTGCCTACTACTTGACTCACGCAAAAGTTAGAACTTGAAGTTGAGAAGTTGCTATAGTTGCCACTTCGCTTGGATCGGCTTAGCATCACTATCATCAGAATCCTCCTCATTTATTACATATAATATTTTATTATTTGTTGTGTTTTCTTCAAATTCACTGTCAGCGTCAGTATGCATGCCAAAGTCAACATCAATTTCATTGCTTCCAATATCAAGACATGAACCACTACCATTGCCATTGCCACTGCCACTTGGGTTTGAAATGTTGGCAATCCCTCTTCTTTGACATTGGTTTCTCCAAATGATGAGAGCCCTATCATAAGGGAAACTATTTACCTCATACCTAGAATTATAGAGCCTCAAACAATTGTCCAAATTTTTGTCTAATTTATTTCTAACCTTTGACTTCAAGAAGCCCAAAGTACTGAAAACTCTCTCATCCTCCACTGAACCTAATATCATTGTCAAACATAAATCAGTAAGCTTGAAATATTCTGGTATTGACTCTCTCAACTGATTGCTCTCACCAAGGTTTTTCCAAAGATTTTTTACCGCTCCCTCTTCATTTGGGTTCTCCATAAGATCATATTGTTCCCTCATTATGTTTGTAAAAGAATATGATTGATCTCTTAGTCGAGATTCATCTAAAATTCCATTTATAGTTACTTTGTTAATTACTTTAGGTTTGCAAAAATGTTGAATCAAAGTTTTCATCCTTCTTCAAAAATTAGTCAGATAGTTTAGAGACCAATATTGTGGAAAAATAATTGACATTGCTTCGAGCAGTTCCTCTGGAGGGAATTTGAATCTAATTTCTGACAAAAGATTATAGCAAACTCACTTGACAGAGTCAAGCACAGAGTCTTCGATCTTCTTGAAGTCTTCACTTGTAACATGTAAAAGTACCTTCTCTTGTTTTGACTCAACTTCGCTTCCTGCTTCATTGGGGTTGACACGGGCATAGTACTACTGCATTGGTATGTCAACTCCACGTACCCTAGCATATACCTCATTATTTGCACCAATATGTAAAAATTTCCTAAGATTTTTCAAATATGTGATTGCTATCCACTTTGTAAACTTTGATTCATCGATATAGAGTATCCAGGCCATTACATGTCATTTTACGCAACTTATTATATTTTGCAATGCACATAGCTCTTTGTTGAACCTTTTTTATAACATTTCTCATGTCCTATAGCGTTAGGAGAATAGCTGCTAAAGTTAAGAGTATCTTAGCATTAGTTAGACTTGAATGTGGCCAAGGGAATCTATCTCGCATAGAGTGGATTAGTCCAAGAAATGATAGATATTTAGAGATTACTTGATGCGCTGGTCCATCCAAATAGATCTATCTAGTATCATTGTCTTTAAGAAGCTTCCTCCCATCAGTAAGTCCTTGAGAAAAGTGTTGAAATTCTCAAACTTATTTTGGACTTCAACAAAATTATTGGTAAATCTCTTTGATTAGAGATTCTACTTTACTTACACAACCAAAATCACTAACAATTCCAAAAGCTAGATTCATTTGATGGGCCATGTAATGAATAAAAATAGTGTAGGGTACCAAATCATTCTTGATCTTTTTGCAAAGATTGCCTTTATGACCTTGCATAACCGAAGCTCCATTAGTTCAAACACACACCAACTTTTTAGCAATCTCCATATTATCCAAACCTCCACATTCAATTAGAGTAGTATTTAATAATTCATATAAATTTCTAGCTGTCGCACTACAATTCAATTTAGCAACAGATAGTAGAAAAGGTTGATGACAAAGATCATTTACAGTATAAACATGCATGCACACCCAAGAAGTATTATCAATTGTTGTAACTTCATCTAGAGACAATGTAATGAAATTTGAGTGTTTTATTTTTTCCTTCATATCTTCTTTTTCAACCTATGTAAGACATCTAGCCCATTCCCACCCACTATTTATTGACCAGTGACTATTCAGATAGTTTCTAACTTTGAAAAAGTGCAATAAGGTAGTAATTGAAGGGTAGTTTGTCATAGGACGTCCTCTACTTAAAATATAAAAGACCACACTTGATTGAACTATTTTTTTCATATTTTTCACTTCCATTGCTTTCCCAATGAAATCTTCAATGAAACCTTTTACTACAGAATGCTTCTCCTGTAATTGTTGGTGTGACTCGTATATTTCAGCATTCCTGATATGTAGACAATTGTCCTTTTTTTTCCAAGTTAGCATGGATTTTTCAAGTCCATCTATAGTTTCCTTTTTGTGAACTTTACTGACATGCTTTTCTATGGTATCAAGTTTAAACTGCAACCTCTTCTCCTTCTTTGTTATCTCTATGCAAATCTTACATCTACATTCTACAGGAGGCTCACAATCAATTAGATTGGCCACTAGTTTAATGAATCAGTACTTTTCCACCCATTCCAATTGAAAATTCCTTTTGGACAGATTCTAGCGAGGTTGATCTTTCTTTGATTCCAATTTTCTTTTCCCCTTTGTGCATGAACATGATTTATGGAATCACTTTTGGTTTTCTTACCCAATTGGTCCGGGACCGACTCCAACTCTATAATATCAACTTGTGACTCCCTACTCAAGGGAAGTGTCTCCAAATTGTGTTCAAGTTCATCTTTGACTGAGATATCAGGTTCACCAACTTGAAACTCTTCAATATGGTTTGAGTCTCCAACTTGTGATGAATCTCCTTTTTCAATAAGCACTAGAGATCTAACTTGTGAATCTTGTAGGTTGCCAACATTTCCACCACCAAAATATGCCACTATGGTTCTATGTTTTGGTAATGGTGGCCTCTCTTGGCTTTCAAGGATCCTATCGAAACCCCTGTTACCCCTCTTGTTTGACATTGAAAATCGGTAAAGGCTACAAAAAAAAAAATCAACTTAGTTGTTGAACAAAAGACTCAAATAGTGATGACTCAAAGGTTGTGAAAAGTGACAATAGACTACTTAGACTAGATATAATAACAATAATATGATTCATTCTCCAAAAAAGGTACTACTGCTATAGTACTATAGTCTACATTACTACCCAATATAATTCGTAAACCTACAAGCTATCATAGCATGTGAGATGTCTGGTCACTAGTGGACACTGGTGACTGGATAGTAAAACTAAAAAAATAATTAGTACTACTATACTAGTATGGTAGTACCACTATCGACATAATTTTTTTTTAAAATCACTTGCCTTTTACGAAAACTAGGGTCCACGAGTCGATGGGCAATGCACTCAGCACTCTAAAACTTCAGCAACAATAAGAAATGGTAGTCTCCAGACTAGAAAAGAGAAAATTGTGTAGAATAATAATATCTTATAGTCCAATCTAGGTTGGAAAATTACACGGTATTAACAAGCAGGAATGTCAAATGTAGTGTGAAACACACCTTCCTATACAAGCCCATAGTAGGAAGCACTTGGCTAAATGGGGCTGGTGGTTGACACACATCGAAAAAATGGTAGGCGATGCCCAACCCAAGGGAAAATTATTTGGTTGTAGTAATGGCGAAAGAACATAGGCCAATAAGAAACAACATGCAAAAGATGGAAAAATGTTTAAAATAAATGTATCCAAAATGTATATTGCATTGGTGATTGGACTGATATTTTTGACCAATCATGTGATAACTAATGGGTGACTACTATGGGCATTGGACCCAAATTTGATAAATATCTGGCGATGCGGTTGACCTACGTTGCATGCACTATTTGCCAAATGATGATTGACCCATGAGATAGGATCGCCAAATGGAAAAGATTCGTTGCTAAAGTAATCTCTGGTCTCCAGAAAACCTAGCATAGGTTCACATCCCTTCACTCCTAGGAATTTGTAGTAGCTATTCTTAATGCCAAAAGAATAACTTCAGTGAAGAGTTGTGTGTAAGGAGTTGAAGAAGCAAGTTCTACTTCTATGTAAATGTCACAATCATGAGGCTCATTCCTTTGAAGAAGCCTCTATAACAATAACATTACCTCTAACCCATGCAAAGGATGTTGAAGTGGTTCTCAACCTTGAAACACTCTTATAAGCAATGGCAAAGCAAATGCAAATATAATACATATATTACTATTATTTATGTATATATATATGTATGTATGTATATATATGTACATATGTATGTATGTATGTACATACATATATACACAAGCCATATCCTAGTTAAATTGGTCTAGTTGTTGATTAGTTGGGTTAATTACAAATTCCTATAGAATTGTCATTATATTAGGTACAATAAAGCAAACAATCAGTTGTTCCCAGCTAGCAGGATCAAATATAGTTTTCCAAAGTGATAAAATTGCATATGCAGATGCATTACTTAAATTCTAGGCATGAAGCACATTCCCCAATTTATAATGAATGGTTTGATATAAAGGCTCCATACATTGGCCCAACAATGGAAGCCAAGGATGTAACCATGCATGTATTGGCATACTCTCCTTGCAAGTATCCCAAGTGTCTACTACTACTATTAATTTGCACATCACTATATGATCTAGAATATTATGAAAACTCCTCCCATGTCTCCAAAAAATGTAGCATAGGTTTAGGGTCCCTTGGCTCCTAGGAGTTTGTAGCAGCTATTCTCACTGCTGAAAGAATAACTTCAATGAAGAGTTGAGTCTAAGGAGTTAAAGAAGCAAGTTTTGCTTCTATGTAACTACAATAATCACAAGGCCTATTCCCTTGCATAAACCTCTACGATAATGAAATTACCTCTAAACCATGAAAAGGATGTTGAAGTGGTTCCCAACCTTGAAACACTCTTATAAGCAATGACAAATAAAATACAGATGCAATACATTTATTGCTATTATTTATTTATATGTATGTATGTATTCATATATTTACATATATATACAAGCCATAACCCTATTAAATTGGTCTAGTTTTTGATTCACTAGGTTGATTACAAATTCTTGTAGAACTGTCATCAGATTAGGTACGATAAAATGAAGAACCAACTATTCCCAACTACCAAGATCAAATATAGTTTTCTAAGGTGATAAAATTGCATATGTAGATGCATCACTTGAATGTCAGGCATGAATCACGTTCCCCAATTTATAATGAATTGTTTGATATAAAGGCTCCATATGCTGGCCCAACAATGGAAGCCAAGGATGTAAACATATGAGGATCCCAAGTATCTACTTTTGTAGTTAATTTGGGCATCACTATATGGTCCATAATGTTATGAAAAATTCTCCCATGTCTCCAAAAAACCTAGCATAGGTTTAGGGTCCCTTGGCTCCTAGGAATTTGTAGCAGCTATTCTCACAACTAGAAGAATAACTTTAGTGAAGAGTTGAGTGTAAGGAGGTGAAGAAGCAAGTTCTGCTTCTATGTAAATGCCATAATCATAAGGCCAATTCCCTTACAAAAGCCTCTGCCACAATGATATTACCTCTAAAACATGGAAAGGATGTTGAAGTGGCTCTCAACCTTGAAACACTCTTATAAGAAATGGCAAAGAAAATGCAGATGCAATACACATATTACTATTATTTATGTATATGTATCTATGTATACACATACATATATACATACATACATACATACATATATGGCATCACTATATGGTCCATAATGTTATGAAAACTCCTCCCATGTCTCCAAAAAACCTAGCATAGGTTTAGGATCCCTTGGCTCCTAGGAATTTGTAGTAGCTATTCTCATTACTAGAAGAATAACTTCAGTGAAGAGTTGAGTGTAAGGAGTTGAAGAAGCAAGTTCTGCTTCTATGTAAATGCCATAATCACAAGGCCAATTCCCTTATAGAAGCCTTTGCCACAATGATATTATCTCTAAACCATGGAAAGGATGTTGAAGTGGTTCTCAACCTTGAAACACTCTTATAAGCAATAGCAAAGAAAATGCAGATGCAATACACATATTACTATTATTTATGTATATGTATCTATGTATGTACCTATATATGTATGTACGTATGTATGTATGTATGCATACATACATACATACATACATACATACATACATATACAAGCCATAAACCCAGTTAAATTGATTTGGTTTTTGATTACCTAGGTTGATTACAAATTCCTATAGAACTGTCATCAGATTAGGTACAATAAAATGAACATTCAGTTGTTCCCAACTAGAAGGATCAAATACAGTTTTCCAAGGTGATAAAATTGCATATACAGATGCATCACTTGAATACCAAGCATGAAGTACATTCTCCAATTTATAATGAATGGTTTGATATAAAGGATATATATGCTAGCCCAACAATGGAAGCTAAGGATGTAACCATGCATGCATTAACAGGCTCTCCCTGCGAGGATCCCAAGTATCTACTACTGCTACTAATTTGGGCATCAATATATGATCCAAAATGTTATGAAAACTCCTTCCATATCTCTAGAAAATGTAGCATACGTCTAGGGTCTCTTGGCTCCCAGGAATTTGTAGCACTTATTCTCACTACTGGAAGAATAACTTCAGTGAAGAATTAAGTGTAAGGAGTTGAAGAAGCAAGTTATGCTTATGTGTAAATTTCATAATCATGAGGCTCATTCCCTTGCAAAATCCTCTACCACAATGACATTACCTTTAAACCATGCAAAGGATGCTGAAGTGGTTCCCAACCTTGAAACACTCTTATAAGAAATGACAAAGCAAATGCAGATGCAATACATATATTACTATTATTTATGTATATGTATGTATGTATGTGTGTGTATGTGTGTATATACATATATATACAAGCCATAAGCTAGTTAAATTGATTTGGTGGTTGATTGGCTAAGTTAATTAAAAATTCTTATAGAATTGTCATCAAATTAGGTACAATAAAATGAAAAATCAGTTGTTCCCAGCTTGCAACATCAAATATAGTTTTCTAAGGTGATAAAATTACATATGCAAATGCATCACTTAAGTGCTAGGCATGAAACACATTCCCCAATTTATAAATAATGGTTTGATATAAAGGCTCCATATGTTGGCCCAACAATGGAAGCCAAGGATGTAACCATGCATGTATTGGCACAGTCTCCCTGTGAGGTTCCAAAGTATCTACTATTGCTATTCATTTCGGCATCACTCTATGATCCAGAATGTTATGAAAACTCCTCCCATGTCTCCAGAAAATGTAGCATAGGTTTAGGGTCCCTTGGCTCCCAAGAATTTGTAGCAGCTATTCTTACTGCTGGAAGAATAACTTTAGTGAAGAGTTGAGTGTAAGGAGTTGAAGAAGAAAGTTCTACTTTTGTGTAAATGCCGTAAACACGAGGCTCATTCCTTTGCAGAAGCCTCTACCACAATGACACTACCTCTAAACCATGCAAAGGATGTTGAAGTGGTTCCCAACCTTGAAACACTCTTATAAGCAATGGAAAAGAAAATGCAGATGCAATACATATATTGTTGTTATTTATGTTTATGTATGTATGTGTTTGTGTATGTATGTATGTCTGTATGTGTATGTATGTATGTATATATGCATGTATGTATACAAGCCATGACCTAGTTAAATTGGTCTAGTTGTTGATTAGCTAGGTTGATTACAAATTCCTATAAAACTATCATAAGATTAAGTAAAATGAAATGAACAATCAGTTATTCCCAGTTAGTAGGACCAAATACAGTTTTCCAAGGTGATAAAATTGCATATGTAGATGCATCACTTGAATTCTAGACATGAAGCACATTCCCCAATTTATAACGAATGGTTTGATATAAAGGCTCCATACACTAGCCCAAAAATGGAAGCCAAGGATGTAATCATGCATGTACTGGCATGCTCTCCCTATGAGGATCCCAACTATCTAATGTTGCTGTTGCAATGGCAAAGCAAATGTAGATGCAATACATATATTACTATAGGCAATATGGAGGACTACATAAAATAAATAAAAAAGAAAAGAAAACATGACATTAATCATTCCCCATTTGTTTTGTGTAAATACCATAATCATGAGGCTCATTCCCTTGTAGAGGCCTTTGCCACAATGACATTACCTCTAAACCATGGAAAGGATGCAGACGTATGTATGTATGTATGTATGTATGTATGTGTATATGTATGTAAGAATGTATATATGTATCTATGTATGTATATGTATGTATGTATGTATGTATGTATATACATATATATACAAACTAGGAAAAATGGGTAGAGTTAATGTCATTGTTAATGGGCATTATATTTCCCCTACATACATTATAGACACACATAGACACACACACACACACACACACACACACATTGCCCAAATGTTAACTCTACATTATTTGTGTGCAAGATTTTGAGGGGTAAGTCACATAGCATAGGTTGAGTGAGTTTTATTGTTTTATTATTTGAATTTTGGAATATGTATGTAGTTGAATCAATTTTTCTTTTGTGCTAAGATGTAGTAAACAAATTAAAAAATATCTTTCTATATATATATATATATATATATATATATATGCATACATACATACATGTATATGTATGTATGTAGATATATATGTATAGGTATGTATGTATGTATGTATATACATACATATACACACATATGTACATACATACATATACATACATATATATACATGTATGTGTATATATAGAGAGATCTTGTGGATTGCGAAGATCAATGGAGATCTAGGATTTCGTTGTCATGCCCTTGTGATTGTTGCATTTCATTGTCGTGCCCTTGTGATCTTCGCATCTCATTGTTGTGCCCTTGTGATCTTTGCATCTCATTCATTTTATTGTACTTAATTTGATGATTGTTCTACAAGAATTTGTAATCAACCCAACTAATCAACAACTAGACCCATTTAACTAGGTTATGGCTTGTTTCTCTCTAAAACTATCTGCTATGATATGTTTTTGTAAAATTTCTTGCAAACTTTGCCCATTTTTCCTAGACTGCATTATTTTTGTGGAGGATCTTGAGGTAAGTCACTTAGCACCTTAAAAAAGATCTCTCTGTATATATACATACATGTATGTATGTATGTATGTACATATACATACATATATATATGTATATATATGTATATATATACATATATATATATACATATATATACATATATATATACACATATATATATACATATATATATACATATAAATATATATATATATATATATATATATATACATATATATATACATATATATATATATACATATATATATACATCTATATATATATACATATATATATATATACACATATATATATATATATACATATATATATATATATATACATACATATATATATATACATACATATATATATATACATACATATATATATATATATATATACATACATATATATATATATATATACATACATATATATATATATATATACATATATATATATATATATATATACATATATATACATATATATATATATGTATGCATGTATATATATATGTATGCATGTATGTATGTGTCATTGTGATAACTCTTGATACATTTTGTTGCCATGCACTTGTGATCTCTGCATCTCATTGTCATGCCCTTGTGATCACACTTGATGCAAAAATATGACACACAATCGAATCCAAAATATGCATCTCTCTACTATGATTGATTGTGAAAATTCGTTCATGTTGATTATTGTAGCTATTATATTATCAAGAAATCATCAAAATTTATCTCATGGATATAAAGGAGAGTTTACCCATAATCAACCATGGATAAGATTTGATGTGACAGTTTAAGAAAATAATGGAAATAGTGCAAGCCTATTAGCTTGAATTTCCCTAGCCTTGCCCAAGCACATTTGAAAAGGGATCTTAACTCATGTAGTTGGCTACCACATGGCACATTGATGAAACTACAAAGTGAATCAGAGTGGAAAAATAACAATGGGATTCATTTTCCACCATTTAAAAAAAAAAAATTCAATAAGTCGTTGCAATTACGATGACTTGTTTTGATGGATAGCAGTCACACTAACACCATTGCTGTTAGATACCTATCGCAATTGCAACAAACTATTCCAAAATATAACTGTCACTTCCACAACATGCCTGCCACATAGACATCACAATTGTGACTAAGAGCTTTGATGGCTAGTCATCGATCCAATCAGAGACTAGAAGTTTATACTATTGTAATTGCGATGCTCTATTGTTGCAAGTGGGAGGGAAAGAAGATGAACTTTTTCCCTTGCATGTTCCAAGTTACAACACCTTTATTTGTTGTAGTTCCAACGGATGCCCTTGTCATCACAATTTGTGACAACAAAAGTCTAACACCCATCTAACAGGAGCCAATTCATGGTACTATCATTCAGGCAACAGGTGGCCATCACAATTATGATGGTCTACCACTGTAATTCAAGCCCAAATGTAGTAGTGACTTAATAGTCATTTTGTTAATCCTCTAACAAGGTGACATTTCATGATTGAAGTGTTTGAAGACCTCTAACTAGATCACTCTTAGTAGGGTGATCTAAATCCTCTAACATGGTCATACTGAACAATATGTTTTGTAACCTTTAACATGGTTGGCTTCTAATAGGGCTCACTTCAGAAGAGTGAGAAATATTGTGACTAGTTGCAAGGTGATTTTTCCCAAATTGGATTTCCACGTTAAATATTAGTGTCATCTGTGTTCATGTTATTTTCTTATGCTTTATGTTTTAGCAACTAAGTTACTAAAGGATAAAATAGTTTAATAAATCTTAAGATTGCTTTGTTAACTGAGCATCAATATAATTATAAAGTTAAGTGAGCTATATAGTTTTGCATGGTTAGTAAAAGTTTGTATTGACATCTAAGGGAAAAGGATTTGTTTTTGTGGTAACTAATTCAACTGTCCCCTCTCAATTACTCCTCTTACATTTCCAACAACAATTTCTTCGTGTAAGTATGAAGCTCCATTCACAAACTAGAGGGAGCCCGATTGGCAGGAGAATATGTTTCAAATTGTAAGTGATGTAAAAGTTATAACACATGAACCACTTTATTTGTCACTATCTCCAAATATGCTCAAGATCTGATTGATAAGGATAAAACAATATGTGCATGTAGTGACTGTAGAAAAAAATTAAGAGCTTCCTCCATTAATTTCTCTTGCCAATTTGCTCACAAAAGTGTAGGATGGAAATCGACAACATATCCATTGATTGAGTCCACCCAGTCCACTCACACAAAAATAAAGGAAATGAATGGATGTTCAATTACCTTCTAGCATTTTTTTTGTAGGATTTGATAGTCTTGTTGTAAGGAGATGATGTGATTGACTTCTTACATGGGTTTAGTGGGAAGTTTAGCATTTTTTTTGGCATGTATGGAGAGCTCAATTAGGGAGAAATTATCAATGAGTATCGTTTCCTATTTAGAAGTGAGAACAATAGGCACAAATCAAGGAAGAATATGGATGAATCCTATTACTAGGTTAGAATAGTATCAATCAACTGGACATGTTCATGTGTAAGAAAAGCATCATTGAAGACATAGACATATTTTTAAAGTAAGTTTCTCATTGTAGAGATAAAGTTGTAGGAAGCTAGCAAAGAAAAAAATGACAATGAGTCCACAATTAGTGCCCAAGATGAATGTACATGTAATTATAATTGGGAAGTGAGTTGGTTCAAGCTCAATTGTGTAGTAGTTGTGATGAACTGGGAGTTGTTTCCATTGCAGAGATATTCATTCATAGAAGTCAAAATTTTAAGAAGGAATGATACATAAATGAACCCTTGCAAAATTTCTTTGAGCACATTCATCCATTATTGTTACTAGCCTAGAAAATTGTTGTTGTAATGCAAGTAATTTATGTTGATTTTGCAAAGTGCAAAGGGGTCGCATGTTGTCATTTCTCATAGAACACACATGTGGGTATTATCGCAAATTCATGGTGCAGGGTGACTTTGATATGATTTTATGAAGAAGAACACACACATTAAGTGTCTAAAACTTGTGCTTTGAGACTTGAAGCATGTTGCATGTGTGGGGCCCAATAGGGCATCCCTGTAAATATAGAGGTATATTTTGAATGACTATGCATGTGACTTGGAGTTAGGTGAGAAAATGAGAGTGCACTACATGGAAGACAAAATGAGGAGGCCATCTATGTAGATCAGACACATAGACCAATATCGAGATTTCAGGAGAGTCTAGAAACAGAATGTGAAAATGCAATAGCATGACATGTGGTGATGGGACCTTTAAGTGATGATATATATAATCCATCACATGGCCCAATCTTGTATTATTGTGAGATTGGTGTCAAAGATAACCAAAAATACAACAGGCCACCATGTATCATGGCAGGCTTGATAGGTTCTCAGGTTAGAGGTGATGAGGTGGCACCAAGTGGCATCTAGATGGTGGTTTCGATGAATGGATGAGTGATATGTGACACTAAGGCTTAGAGATGATGACTTCAATAGGTGACACATGTTGTCATCACACATTTTTGTAAGGGTTTGCAACATTTACCCAAAAACATGAGATTGTGACATATGGTGATGACACCAAATTAGCTTGTGATGATGTGCCAAGTTAAGATAGATGTGAGAACCAATCATATTATGACATGTGGTGATGGCATGATAGATTTCCTAGAGTGATTACAAAGATCCATAGGAAAATCTAATGCTGCCACATGGTAGTCAAACTGTAATCGATGAGTAAGGAATTTGGAGAGAAATACTAAGTTAAAAGCCCCAATTAAATAGTGAAAATATCATTCAAAGGTGAGTGCTCAAACCTCTATAGGAGAAATTTTCATTATTAGATGGTAGAAAATAAAGTGGGGCCAGCCACCTAAAAATTTCTACCAATCACATTGTTGCATATTTTTTAATAGGAATTAACATTTGATATAGTTTTGAACTATATCATAAATTGAAATATTTAGATGTGAATGGTCTGCACATAATTTTTTGACTACTTGTCTATCTGAGAGGGATTTATACTACAAATCTTCACCAAGTATATGAGTATCATTTACTGTTGGAATGGTTTCAGAGTAAACTCTTCAATTTTGATGGTAAAACAAGTACAAGTATCAATGATAACATGATATTCTAGGGTTTTTTCAACAAGGTCTTTTTCAACTATTCTTCCTCATGGTTGTTTGTGACTCATCAATGATAGTTAGAGACTTCTATTTACAAATCTTCCATCTTGGTATGGGCCAAATTTGGAGAAGATTATTTTTCTAGTGCATCCATTTGGAGGGACTTTTGGCAATGGTTTTAGAGGTACATTTTTTTTTCTTCTAGCCAAGTTTTCTCATCATCATTTTTTGAAGATATTTGTTAGTTTTTTGCAATAATGATGAGATTTGATTTGGGTTTTTAGTTGAGGAGAGAGGAGAGAGGCTTTGGTTTTAATGGAGATGAAGAATGAGGAGGACACATGACATCATCAAATCAGATCTAACCCTTCTTTATTCTTCTACTTATTCTTCCTCTTTCTCATTCTTTAGGGTTGGTTCCAACGTGTTGAGCAAGTATCCATTGCTGTGATTCCACCATTCTCAACACTTTCTTGTATAGGAACAATGTATTGTACATATTTAATGAGCTTGTGAATGAATCTAGTGTTGAGTCTTTGTGAGCCTTTGAGTCTTGAGTTTTACTCTCATTGTAAGTGAGGAACAAAAAAGATTTTAATGAAAAAATGTTCTAATTTGGTTTTCTCCAATGTGTTGATAAGTTAAGTTTTAGGATGAAATGAAACAAATTTTCTTTCCTCCATTATTGTGTTGTGAGATACTCACTTTTCTTTCATGCTTTAATCCAAGGGATTGATTAAATTTTCTTGATATATATTGAGGAATTTTTGGTATCACACAGGGATTTGATAAGTAGGCTGACGTAGAACTACTATTGTGAAGTATTGTAAGGTAGTACCTCATAGATCTGAAGTTGTTTCACAAGTTGTTATGCAACAAACCTCATAGATAAGGCATTGATCTTAGATAAATGGGGTGCATTCTTTGTTGTCTCTTTTGTGGATCTTGCTATAATTTATTATCAAAATGATATTTTCCTTTCATTTTTGTAGAGTTGAAAGCATACCTTCACTTTACTTGTGGATCTCTAGGTTATGTGATTAACTATTGCATCCCTTTTTCTTCAACACAAGTTGAAGAATATAAAAGGTAAATTATCTACTTTGTTTAATTCAAGAATATGTTTAGCACTAGTCATATTGTATGAATCCAAGGTCTACACACATAGGTTTTGTAGAGCCTAAAGAGTATGACGAATTGTTTCCTTGTTAGTTGGCCCAAGTTCTATTCAAATTCATCAATCATAGGAATTATCTACTTTTAGATGTATTTTGTTTCAGCTTCCTATTTATTTAAACACTATTAAATTAGGAGCCAACAAAATAGTGACTCTAGTGGGGAAAAGACTTGAAAAGAATGATTGCAGTAGTAAAGTTGTGATGTATTTTCCATTACCTTGTTAAATTATACTTTTCATAAGTATTTCCTTATTCAAGACAACAGGAACTTTGTAGATCTATAATTAATTATGATTGTAAAGCCAAATGTGAATGTCTCATGTGTTTTAGCCTATTGCAAAGCCTTGTTGTCCAAATCCTAGAATCAAGAATCTTGATGTTTTAGCCTCCTCACACTTTCTTAAATTCCAAGAGTTTTGTGAAATCAAATATTCTTTACTTGCCATACAATTTGGAGCAGCTTTTAATATACTTCAAGTTGATCAAATCCTTTCCCACCAAGTGTGAGTGACAACTTGAGTGTTAAATCTCTAGAACATTGTATTGTGAAATTGAAGATATGATAACAAAAATATAGTAGGAGGAGAGAAAATTTGAAGAATTGATTGATGATTCTTGACAGAGGTTGGAGATATTTTAGCGACTTTAATAATTCATGATGTGTTGATGCAAAGGTTTTGTAGAGAGGTTCTTGATGAGATTTCAGATCTGCTATATGTTTCAAGTAGAGAGATAGTTGTAGCAACTTATTGGGGTATTTTCATTTTCATGAAAATTTTTTGTGCATAGTATTTTCTCCATCAAGTGATCAGCACTAAGTAGGAGAAATGATAAATGATGTTTCACATACTTAACTGGAAATAGTTTCAACATTGTTTACTTGAAGTTTTAAAGTATGTTAATGAGAGTTTGGTAGAGGATTGTGTGTGGTTAATGTTGCAAGTTGTACATCTAAAAAAATAATTTAAGTGGATGAGTTTATAGTTGTGAAGGATGTCAAATTTCATGCCACTATGTATGAAGCCCATTGGAAACATTTCTAGATCTTTCTCTACCAAGAAGTATTTGCCACTGTGTTTCAATGGTATTCATGGTTTCCCAAATGTTATCCCAATGACATTAGAGGGAATTTGCCAAAATATTTTTTGAAACAAATTTGATTCAAAAATTCATCATATCCAATTGTTTTTTGACTTGATGGATGATTTTGAGAATGGTCATGAGGATGTTCACATAAAGTCGTTTGTTCATACTTTGAAGGATGATACTTGGGAGTGGTTTTCTTTTCTACCAGCTTGTTCAATTTCTTCTTGGAGTGAATTATATCCATCCTTCATGATGAAATTTGGTGAAAGAGTAAGTGTACATGACACATTTATCAACCTGTTGAAAATTAGGATTGGAAGTGAAGAATTGATTCCTAATTTTAACATCAGGTTTTGAAAAGCTAGAAGTGAAATCCATGATAATCATAGGTCCAATGATCAAGTGTGTGTAATAATTTACTTTGATGCATTTAATAGGAAATTAGCTACTTAATGAGGCATAAAAAACCTAAGATATTGCATCAAGCTTTTGTAATGACCATAGAGATTGAAAAACAACATGAAATACGGGTTAACTAGAAGTCATTTTTCTAGAAGTGTTTGTTGGCAAAATGTATTTGAGATTAGAGATCAATGTCATATTGATGTTTCAAATTCAAATCAGCTTGTGGGTGTCCCTGCTATAGTAATTTATCATGTTGAAAAATCATATTTAAAAGCATCTATTGGTGGGGATTCCTTGTTCCAAAATAGGACTTCTCCTAATGCTATTGAGGGGAGTGCATGTGTCTATGATGCTACAATAGTAAATAATATATGCGATTAACTTAATAAGTTTCAAATGAATGAAGTTAATAGATGTGATTAACTTAATAGTGGAGTATTCCTTCATCTACTTCATATACATCACCATTTTATGACAATGAAGGAGTTGAAACTTTTATTCTAAAGGATGACAACAAATATGTTGAGTTTTTATGGCATTAGGAAGTAGCATATGAAGAGAAGAGTGACTCATATGTATCATAGTCCCATAATGAAGAGGAGGCTGAAAATTGTTATTCAAGTGAGGTTGAAGACAATGGGAGTGTATTCTCATCTTCATATGAGTGTAATGCAATGTGGGAAGAAGAGAGAAATGATGAGAGTGAGAATTCTTATACAAGTTAAGATATGAGGTATTCTTATAAATCTAAAAATACACTTCCATTTTTACATTATATGAATCTGCTTGTAGTTGAAAAGCTTGAAGAGGATTTTCTTACACAATATGAAGATTAAAAAATGATAGGTGAATGCACTATACATAAGGATGATTCACTTAATTTTGTAGAGGAACACCATGAAGTTATAGCTAAGATTCATTATCTCAAATCATTGGCTAAATGATGAAGCATGCTCCCCTTAATACCATGACAAACAATAGAAATAAAGAACAAAATAAATTGAGAGAAAAAAATATGGGCTTCTTATTATCACCACGAATGGAAAATTATAGAATTAAAATATGCAAAACCGCATGGGTTCCTTCCTTATAACAATCTACAAGATAGAGTTGTGACTATCAGCCAGAACTACCCTAGACAACCTAGATGCCTTCCTTATATAAGCACCTTTTACCACCTGAGAATGTTAATCTAGACACTAAGCCCTAACCCTTGAGGCATACAAGCCTCATATTATATCATTTCATTATACTTTGTTACATAGGATCAACTCAAGACAATTTTCAAATTATATTTTCTTATGGGTCCACTTCTAGAGACCATAACTAGCAAATTGTTGACCCAATGGGCTATTATAACCCCATTATTGAATCCTTGACTAATGATCAACAATGGATAAAGGTTCTATCATCCATTAATTGAGGTTTTGACTCATCTTAGATCCATTTAGGTCTTAATTTCCGGACCTAAAGTTTGGATAGCCAAAATTTATACTAAAAATCTGCAATAATAGCACCAATACATATGAGATGACAATAAAACTCATCTAGTAGGCTGATATGTCAAAGATGAACCTCCATATATGAGATTAGAAGATTAGAGCATATAATACCAACTTACTAAAACTATACTTTCTATAAGAATGACCCTTATTGAAAGCACACAAACTAGAAAACTAGAAATAAAAATATTTTTGGGTGATGCAAGATTGCCCTTACACGAAGGATGCTCCCACATTAGACACCTGAGCTAATTTAAGAAGTGATCCTATTACATCTCAGGTACTTAGAGGAAAACCAAGATGGTCAACCTCCTCCCATGCTATCCATGATGAATCCTCCACTAGCCTCCCTTTCCATTTGACTAGATACTCTTATATGTTGTGTTCCTTGTGCTTCTTCCCTCACGACTATCCAATATCTCCTCAATCTCCTGTGTAACTGAAGTAGACGATGGAATACTCCACTATGTTTCTGCAACTTCATCTCCATCACCTCCCTCATAATATTCTATCAAATATGAAATGTTAAACAATGGTGAAATATTTAGTTCAGAAGGCAAATCTACTTCATAGGAATTTCTAGAATCATACTTTTTCACTATCTTGCATGATCCAAAATTCTTCATTTTCAACTTATTATATATACCCAGTAGAAATCTCTCATTCCTCAAATGACCCACAGCTTCATCATTAATATGAAATTCCTTATACCTCCTTTTAAAAATTGCCTTAACCTTATACTTTGTATTATCTTTGTAATGTGCTTTCTCACCTCCTCATTGATGTTCTTCAAATGTTTAGCAAAATATTCTACTTCAACACTACTTATTTTTCCTTTATCCAACTACCTCAATTTATAAGCATTTTTGGGATTGCTCCCATATACAATCTCGAATGGTGATTTACCAATACTCCTATTGATAGAACTATTGTATGCAAATTTTGCTTGTGGTAAAATTAGATCTCAGCCTTTTGGCTTATCTCTAACTAAGCATCTTAGTAAATTCCCCAAACTTTGGTTCACAACTTCTATTTTTCCATCAATATGTGGATGATTAGATGAACTAAACTTCAAATTTATCTTCAACTTCTTCCATAATGTACACCAGAAATACTTGACAAACTTGGTACCTCAATAAGAAACTATACTCTTTGGAAAACCATGTAGTCTCACCACTTCTTTGAAAAAAAATCCACCACATGAACAACATCATTAGTCTTCTTAGAGGGAATGAAATGTGTAATTTAAAAACATCTTTCAACCACCACAAATATTGAATCATGCCCTCACTATTTCCTTGGTAAAATAAGAATGAAATCCATGCCAACATCTTCACGTGGCTTTTTAGGTACATGTAATGGTTGATATAACCCTGCATTTTTCTTTACTCCTTTTGTCATATGCCATACTCTACAACACTACTCAAACTTCTTCACATCTCTCTATAGCTATGTCCAATAATAATTCTCAACTTAGATGTGTCCCAATTTGGATTCACAATATATTCATCAAGAGTAACAAGTCTATTCTTCATGGCTTGTGGTGATTGCTTCACCTTCTTCTTCAATCTCGTCCCTTTAGAATTTGGTGTGTTGAAGCTCAACACAATTTGATGTTCTTATGTAGGTATTTCTAGACTCGGCCTTTGTGGCTCCTCTCTAGTCTCCTTGGCCTTCTTAGGCTCTTCATCTTTCTTTTTCTCCTTAGGTTTGTTCTCTTGTTGAGCTAGTTTAGTAGTATTCTCCTTGTTATCACCAATTTTGAGTTTAGTCATTGAACTATGTTATCCTACCTCCTTTTCTCCATCTTGTAAAGATCCTAAAGTATGTGGTCTCTTATCAATAGTAGATTAATTTTCTTTATCATTTTGGATCTTTTCTTCCTTCTCACCATCATTTTGGTTTCCCTCTAGTTGCATTCTCATATCCAACCCTTGCATTGGTATTATGTGATTCATTCTTGAAGTTGGTTGTGCCCACATATGAGCACATGTGTGTGTATGACAAGATCTTGCGAGAACCAAATATCCAAATATAGGTCAGTTGAGGGATTGTTCATTTGGGGGTTGGGTTGGGAACTTGCATTTCCTACAAGTATTCATCATGTGATGATCATGGGTATGTAGCATAGGTGGTGGAGTGACTTCTCTCATGTAGCCCAACCTAGAAGTAGTCGATAAGGTAACTTGAAGAATTTTTTAAAGAGTTATAACCAAGATTAATAAATAGGAAGTAAAACTTAATGATAAGATAAGAGAGCCATGCTAGGCATGTGGCCTCCTGAGGGAGTTGAGCCATTTTGGGTATGTGGCCTCCCAGGGGGAGATGAGCCATACCACATTTAGCTTGGGATTTTCAATGTCAAGTGACTTACACTCCACTTGAATCCCGACATAGCTATCCTATAATGGATCTAATGAGTGACCTAATGTACTACATTGTCTTCATGATCATATGGATGTTGGTATCATGTTCTTGATTGGTGTGTGTGTTAGGCATGGGTGATTATGTTATGTGATTGTGATCAGGTCATTATCTCCATTAGCATAAAGGGTGTGGGCTTATGGGTACCATGTGGTTGGGAGACATAGCTATCAATACCATTACTGGGGACCAGTCTACATAGATGGTCTACTTCTAGTTTGAGGTTGGTGTTAGATATTCACTTGGTACTTTGGTGTATTTGAAGTCTGTTCTCTTATGATTTATGCTTTACTTTGGATGCATTTGATATCATGGTTAGATGATGTTTAGTATTTTAGTTGATGCATTCCTTTATCATAATGTTACATCACATTTCTTAGTTGAGACTTCTTACCACTGCTTTGGATTAGTGATGTTATTGGTAGATTAGCATGTTAGGTTTTTCTTATTTGATATAATGTTAATTGATGGTTTATTGGTATGAAATATCTCATGAGACAACTTCAATGATCTTATGCTTGGGGGGTTTGGTTAGGATCTTTAAGATCTCATGATTTCATTATGGTGGGGAGGAAATGAGCATGGTTTCTTTAGTTTAGTAGCTTATTTTCTTGTGCTTTCCCTTCATTTCAATGTACTTATGTAAATATTATATTATGAAAATGTTTCTTTGGATGGTTAGACATTGGTTGTGATCCATAAATTGGTTTATTAGGGATGTTAGATTTCTTCTATTCTCTCTAGTGTTCACTCCTGGATTTACATGGATTGAATACTTCCCGATGTGGAGGTTTTCCTTTACTTATCACTTTTATTTTGACTTTGGATGTTGATGTCATCCTAAGGTCATATGGGACATCAAAGTCTTATATGAGTAAGCAATTCCTTGTATGGGGATGGAAAGAGCCATATGAACCTTTTCTGACTCATATGATCCTAAAATATAACTCGTATGATTTATGAGGAAGGCTTGTACTAGGGCCAGTCCTAACTCATATGAGATTGACAAGTTGTTTGGTCGTATGGAAAAATGTGAGTATTTTCATGCACTTGAAGAAGATGTGACTTATCGTTTTGGATACCCTTTTGGGTCTTGCATATTTGTGGATCAAAATAGATCAGTAATAGGGTGTATAAAATATACCATTTAAGAATTTGAGATAGGTTCCACTTCTCTAGGAGTTAAGATAAAGATTCTAGAAAATTGTAGGACTTCACAATTTTAGACTTAGCCAAATTTTAGGAATCAACATTATGGATGGTTGTAATCTTGAGCCCTTGTCTTATGCATGACCATTTGACTATCTTTGGGTACTATTCTTGATTAATGGTTAGTTGGAAATGGACTTGTATGTTTAACCATGTTAGGAGCTTTTATTTTGGGCTTAAAAAGAACATCTTGTTTGGGATTATTAGTTCAATACTTTCCTCTTGGAATCGATGGATGTTATTTAGATCTCATTTGAGTATTCTCATGATTTGTGTGACCTTTGAGTCTTATTTGTGATTTAGTTCTTGGGGATCTTTGGAAGTGTTTGTAAGACTTTTTTTTGGTGTAGGTGGACATGTGAGTTTAGCCATGTTCCCTATTTTATTAACTTGATTAGATGTTTCATTCTTTCACTCGGTTACTTTATGTTTCCATTAAATAACTTATCTTAAGAAAAAAATATGCAATGTGTTGGTGTTTTTACATTACCAAGTAATAAATGAAGATCCAAATAACCTAAGGATTGGCTACTTCCCATGATTAGTTAGAAAGTCTTTAGATCTAGACCCAACTTTAACAAAATCATAAAAGATTTTCTACTCTATTGGCTCTGCAAAACCAAGGTGGGTGCACCTTAAGGATAAAAGATTTAAAAGCTTGGTACTAAATTCAAATTTCATTTATTCCATGAAATTTTATAACATTATTCATCCCTTATGGTAGATTGGTCACAATTCTTCTTAGATCTACAAATAATTTGGGGCAATAGCAACTAACTAAGACTCAGAGGTTAAATGTAAATAAGTATTGACCAGCTATGACATTCTTCATACATTTAAAGTAAAATTGATTTTGATTTTAATATTGAGCTCGATGCTTATCCATGATTTCTTCACATGCAAACTAAATTAATTGATTAGTGCCTCATCCATTGAGATTTAGAGTCTATCTAATTTCTTGACCTAAATGACTACATTACAATCAATATCATTAACAATTCTCCCTAAAACTCATTCTTACATAAATCCATCTCAATGCTTGGAGATCCTATCACATTCACTTAAGCATTTACTCAATTCTTTGAATCAAAAGCAATAATGAAGTGACATACAACTTATCCTAGTTGCATTAAACTAAACAAGCTTTGCTCATACAATCTTAAAATAAACAACCGATATAAATGGAGACCAGACTCAGAGAGAAAAGATATGGGGAAAATTCATCTTTATATCAATTCTCTTTGAAAATTATATAACATTGGATAATACTCAAAACTATTCAAGATAAGACACCATGATCCTGCAGTATTAATGCATTCTTAGATTTGCAGAGAAATACATCATAAAATGTGCATTGAGGACTGGACCAAATAAAGCTCAAAAAAACTAAAAGTTATACAATGACTTAGACTCCTTCTCTAGCCTTGGAATCTCAATTATATAGTGTGAGATGCAACACAATTCAAGCTTAAAGACTATTGACACCTATCCTTAAGACCAAAAAATATTTACAATGCTACTGTCACAAAAGACAAAAATTAGTGCAACAAAAAGATTTTACATCATGAATATTCCCTTGTGGGACCACTTTCTACTACACCTTTTGTTGCTAAGAGGTTCACATTCCTTGGAAGGTGTAACCAATGGAGTTTCTTGAGACAGACCTAGTTCTGATGTTTGTAAAGTTACTTCAACTTGAGGGTCTCCATCCACGTCATCATGTAATGTTAAAATGATGGTTACATCTGATTTTCCTATTGCCAAGTCATTAGTTTGTATCATTGTGCCAATTACCGTAGTTGATTGTTCCTCTTTTTCTTCTTCTACTCAAATTGATGTATCAGTTGCTTGCATCTCATCTTGGTCTATTTCCTCCTCATCAATTTCTCCAAGCACTAATTGTTTTGAGTGCACAAAGTCTTCCATCCATTTATTAAAAATTGCATCACCTGGCCAAATGAAACTCAAAACCTCTCATTTCTTCTTGATCACAAAATCTCTTAACTTATTGATTTCAACAAAATCTTCTCTAATAGAATTATAGAATAATTGCACCTTAACAATTTCTTTAGTTGTCATTATCCATAATACATGCCCTTTTTCACTTATAACCCCATTTATTCTAAGAAAAAATAAATCATCTAATTATTTGCCCCATTCCTCCTTCTCTTTTGGTTTATGTATTTTTTTAAGTGCATGGGGGAAAAGATCAAAATTATTAGCAAGATATTTAGATAAACAAATTATTATCTTCTTTTGTACTGCAAACCTTTTCTCATCAAAATAAAACAAATCATTAGACACATCAAAGGTTTTTTATATCTCTTCACAAGATAGACTAATAACTGAAATCAACAAAAGGGTGATATCCTTTTCCCTGCTACCCCATTTACTCATGATGGGCTTTAAAGCATCTTCACCATTCTTTATTTCAGTCCACATGTCCATTATTTGTACTAGTTTTTCATAAAATGTTGGCCATTCAACCTTATCTACCAGATATAAGATTGTCTTCTTGATTTTGTCCTCATATAAGTTATTTAATTCTACATGCAAGGCCCAGAGTTTATTCTTTTCTTCTTCAAATTCCTTAGCAGTATAAAATTCTAGCCTCTACAAGGTATCTGATAATTCTACTAAGGGAGTTGACTTAAATGGCTTAGTTGGGGGGTGAGGATAAGTAATTCAGGGCCAACAAGATTCTCGCACTTTTCTCTTTCCTAGTTGCTTACTATTTCTTCAAATTTGGCATTGAGCTCCAAGAATTTATTTTTATCCTTTTTAGCAACCACAACCCCAAAGTCCATCATCTTCCTAGTAATTTTGTATACTTTTTCACTGTCTACTTCCTCTACCCTATACACTATGAGGATACCTATATTCTCAACACTTGAAACTTCATGTATTATAGTCATATCCCTTTGTTCAATGGACCATATCACCAATGCCTAATGATCATTACTGTATTTCAATCCTTTGTGTGCCTACAGGACCTCTTCCTCAGTTTTAAACTAAGTGTCTTTTGCATTCCTAACAAAATAAAAAATCATAGCATTGGCTATGTCCCATTTAGGCAAGATTAAAATTAATGAGTCCTTTAATAATTATCTTCCCCCTTTAGGGGTTATTTGTGCAAATTCCTCCATGAAGTTAACTTTAACTTCCTCTTCAATTTCAGAGTCCATTTTACTAGGTTGCTCTACTTTTATTAGCTTACACTTATTCTCAAAATTATCAATGTTTCTTCTCCATAAGAATTGGGAAAAAGCTCTAGGTTTCACAAAACTTTTATCATCAATAAATTTTTTGGTAGCCTATGCTATCACAGGATCTATTTCCTTACCTTTATAATCTCCAAAAGTGAGCTCAAGTGATGGCATAGGAGGTTCTTCAAACACTCCTTCAATATCTACAGTTGTGACCACAATATCCCTCTCCCCTCCAATTTGTCTCAGTTGTTCTCTCAAGGATGCTTCATTATCTTCCTAAGTGGAGTCCAAGTGGGTGAGTATTCTTCAACATTAGAAGAAGATCCTAGCTCCAACTTTTGTTTTTTGGGAGCATGTGTGTCAGGTGGGCTCTTAGACCTTGGTCTTTTGTATGGAGGAATATGCTGTACATTCCTAACCACTACATACCCGACTCTTTTTTGCAATGTATACTGCCCTAGGGTCAAAATCATTTTGCTTGCCAACCTCCTCTCCACCTCAATGGCCTTATTTGGGTATTCTTGTGCAATAATTTCTTTCTTCTCATTCAATGTTTACATAATCCCAAAAAAATTGTCCATCAACATATCTACTTTCATACTGCCTGCAGGACCTCTACCTTAGTTTTAAACTAAGTGTCTTTTGCATTCCTAATAGAATAAAAAATCATAGCATTGGCTATGTCCCATTTAGGCAATATTAAAATTCCCGAGTCCTTTAATAATTGTCTTCCCCCTTTAGGGATTATTTGTGGAAATTCCTCCATGAAGTTAACTTTAACTTCCTCTTCAATTTCAGAGTCCATTTTACTAGGTTGCTTTGCTTTTATTAGCTTACACTTATTCTCAAAATTATCAATGTTTCTTCTCCATAAGAATTGGGAAAAAGTTCTAGATTTCACAAAACTTTTATCATCAATAATTTTTTTGGTAGCTTGTGCTATCACAAGATCTATTTCCTTACCTTTATAATCTCCAACAGTGAGCTCAAGTGATGGCATAGGAGGTTCTTCAAACACTCCTTCAATATCTGTAGTTGTGACCACAATATCGCTCTCCCCTCCAATTTGTCTCAATTTTTCTCTCAAGGATGCTTCATTATCTTCCTAAGTGGAGTCCAAGTGGGTGAGTATTCTTCAACATTAGAAGAAGATCCTAGCTCCAACTTTTGTTTTTGGGAGCATGTGTGTTAGGTGGGCTCTCAGACCTTGGTCTTTTGTATGGAGGAATATGCTATACATTCTTGGCCACTACATACCTGACTCTTTTTTGCAATGTATATTGCCCCAGGGTCAAAATCATTTTGCTTGCCAACCTCCTCTCCACCTCAATGGCCTTATTTGGGTATGCTTGTGTCATAATTCCTTTCTTCTCATTCAATGCTTACACAATCCCAACAAAATTGTCCATCAACATATCTACTTTCATACCCCAACACTTTCTATCCACTAGGGGATCATAATCTAGCTCAAAAGCATTTATAATGTCTAAGACTTTACTGTAAACTATCCATTTCTCCTTCCTAAGCTCTTGTTCTTGCAATGAGAATCTATTTCTGATTATGTCCTCAAGAAAGTATACAATTTGATTCTAAATTTTAGCCTTACTTCTTTCTCTGAGGAGGTCATAAAATCCCTCCAAGTCTACAAAATGGGCATGGGACTAAGCCATTTGATATCTATCTAAGAATTTCCCCAAGTTCCTCCATCCCTTATTAACAAAAAAAAATTATGAACAATAGTAAGCTAGGGAAAAAATTTACCTTTAGATTTACCCAACAAATCTCTTTCCTCAAGTGATCCAATTTTCCACAATAATTCAACAATCCTTATTTTTAAAGACACTTGGTATGGTAACACATGTGGTTTTCCCAAAAAAAACATAACTCTAAAAATAGTGAACACTACATATGGGATGATATTTCCCCAATTATGGCTCACCAACAACCCTTTAGCATGGTCCTTAGGTCTAATAAGTTCTAATAGAGGTTATGGTATCCTAGGGCTATCCCCTACTAACAACATTCTGAGCCTTAAAGAGAAATATATATCAAACCTAACAAAACTGGCATTAGATACCTCCCATGTCATATTCGTACTCCATAATTGGACTGGGAGTTTCTGTCCCTCTCTTTCCAATTTCAGTTTCATCTCCTTAGAGAAAAAGGTAACTCCCTTGTATAAGCATATATACATCAGCATGGAGTAATAGCAAAAGGGCTTATCAACCTTAGCCTTTGTAATCCCTATTAAGCCATTATGGATCTCCTTTGCTAAGTGAGTAGCAAAATAAAAAATTGAACTCATTCCATATTGAAAAGTTTGAGCAATAATGAAAACAATGGAGCCTGGAATGTGATCTTGTTCATCCATGGCAAAGATCTTACAAAGAGAAAAATATAAGGCTTGTGACCTAGGGTTGAAGTATTTTTTCAATAGAGGCTAAGGGGTATTTTGTGTAACCAAGGGCAATGATCCATTTTTAATAAAATGCTCATGTAGTGGTCCTCCCCTTAGATATATTCTTTGTGCATCATACCTAGCTTGGAGGTCTTCTATGTCTATTTTTTCATGAACAATATGGTTAGGGTTTAGCTTAAAAACTTCTCTAATCAGTTCAAGTGAAACCCTAAAGACATTATCACCCACATGGTTCTTCACAGTTTTGGTAATTGAGTCATACTTTTTTTCCATAACTGCTAGTAAATCATCATTGAAGAAAACTCTTGGAACAATCAATTTACCCATATCAAAATTCTCATACATTGTTTATTGGAGTATCTAATTTTCTTTTTGCAAACCATTTCTGAAAAAGCTCTAATCCTCCAACAGACACTTCTATATCCCTTAACTAGTTTGCTTTATCATATAAACTCTCATTGACCAATAACCTAGGGCTTTTTGGAATAAGCTCTTTTCCCCTAGCTAATTCATTCATAGATTGTGGCATTTGTTTTGAGAAATCATCATGAACTGCCCTCTTTAGATAATCTACTTTTTCCAAAAAATTCTTTCGTAGAGGCATGTTTAGAATTTACCCTAATGAAATTATAGTTTCCCAGTTTTCTAGAAGGTCAGACAACTTACCCATTTTCCTTTCCTTTTCTTCCCTAGAAATTAATCAGCAATATGTCACAACTTTTGAAAAATTTCACCCTTCGCTCTAGAAATCTTTGCATTGTGAGAATTCTAAAATCTTATGGATAACTAATGGAGAATTGGAAATTTTATTACAACATTAAGCTCACATGAAACAACATTGATCAAATTTAATGCTTCAATAGTCACATTCTATATCGTGCCACAAAATTTGAAATTTAACTATCAATTATGAAGAATCAGATGGCTTAATTTGAAATCAAAATGGCTGCATTAACATTTTTTGGAAATTTCCACGCATCAATAGGGTGCTTCCTCATATTCCATAATGTTTGAGCATTTATATATTACAATGAAGTGCTAATTGTCGATCTTCCAAAGATCGACGATCATGAAAATCCTTATAATTTTATAAAATCGGCTTAAAAATTTGAGCCCATTGACACAATTATTTTCCAACTTATTGAACATGTAGACCACTCCATCAATCATCATGTACCATGTCAGCATACATTCTAACTCAGTGTGACTAAGCAAATTTTTGAGTGACTGGCCCCACTTGTCCACACAACAAGTAGGTGCTTCCCCACTTTAGTTAAAGTTCAGTCACTTTCATGTTGTGGGGAAGAACCTTCCATTGATCTTTCAAAGATTGAAGGTGTCATACATCTTACCTTTTTTACAATCCAGTTAGCAAGGTCAACCAATAAAATGCATTGCTTTTTTCCAACATGTTTGACAGTCGCTGACTACTTCAACACCTTTTTAAACTAAGATGCTCGACATCACTAAGTACACGTATCATTAGGTCACTTTTCCACATTAGTTAAACTTCACACATATCTATGTTATAGTAATACACCTACTATAGATCCTTACATGATCAATGATGTAATGTTATAATATAAAAAGGTAACTCTGTTGCTCAACTCGACTAATGAGGTAGCTTGAAATTCCAACATGCTTTGACAACCATCAGACAGTTCTGAGAACATTTTTACACCTTTAGTTTTTTGTGGCACAATTAAGAGCTAGCATCACTAAATGATACATGGAAGTTAGGTGCTTCCCTACATTTCATTAAAGTTGAGCAAATTCATATTGCGGGCAAGGGCTCATTGTTGATCTTTAAGAGATCAACAGTTTGATCTTTAAGAGATCAACGATTATCAAACCAAACCGTGTAGTGGTTAAAATACTTTGGGAAAGTATTAAGGAATTAACAAAGGTAAAACCATAATTTAAAACAAAGGTTTATAACAAATGGTATTTAAATTCTAGGAAAGTAATTTTAAAATAAATACGAGAAAGGTAAAGATAAAACCTTAGGGTAATAAGCTTCTCGTGAAAAAATTTAAAAACACTACTTTTTGAGATTTTGATAAAACTAAGGCACATAAAAAGGGTTTCATGAAATATTTTAATAATTTCATATAGGGTTTTAACACATCTCACATTTAAAATATAAGATCACTGGTTCTTTCACTATGGAATATAACAAAAATATGCAAGGTAAAAAACCAAGCCAACACAATGCATGTTTTATCCATATGTTCCAAGGATCTCTGGGTGGAGCATTACACCTATTGAATACTTTACATGTCAAGGCTATCTTCATTATACTTTCTTCAAATCCTCTTGATCAATCAAATGATATGGTACTTTATCGAGTTGACATAATGCCTAGTCAATTAAGACTTTAACATCAATGACAATATAACAAATGATTTGACTCTTTTACATACATTAATAACATCATCAATTATGATATTAATTGGGGCTAAAAAATCATCATCTTTTGGTTGAAGCAAACCACTCCAAAAGACTTTATTTAACAAAACTTTATTGAAAGCAAGAAAACTACTACTCCTAATTGTACAAATGATGGCCTCAAGCTCATGAAAATTTGATGGCCTCAAGCTCATGAAAATTTCTTACCTCTATTATACACCTGATTTTCATTTCCATTTTCTTGAGGTAAGTTGAAAGTGATATTCTCATTAGTTCCATCAACAACATCATCTCTTTCAATCAACTCATTAGGCAAAAAAAAAATCAATCTCTTCACTTTCATAGTACATATACAAACTAGGAACAACTTCAAAATCTTTCTTACTAAGAAAGTATGGATCGACATACTCATGAGTAATAAGACCAAACTGAAAATCATCTTTCTCACAGTACTCATGCATGCTATCAAGCTGAAAAATGAAAAATAATACTCACTTTGATAGAGGATATCATACATACCATGATTGTGCATCTTTTCTTGTGTTACCAGCTTGGACACAAATGAGAAATCCAATTTGTACTCATAAAAATCATTAGCATCAAAATTTGAAACCACCTCAAGGCTCTCCAGTGTATCTACACAATCCTCAAACAACTGATTAGAAATAACATGAAAATCTTTTATATTAAAAAATTGACAAAGAGCTAACTGATCTTCAACAATATTTACATCAAATGATGCATTATGAAACTCCTAATATGCAATATCCTCATTACTATCATTGTCAACTTTAGAAGAAGGGACATCATACTTCCCACAACAATATGACAATGTGTCATCATTTAAAGTTAGGACTAACTAAATCTAAACCTTCAAAAAGAGTGTTAATAATTCCATGAAATTCTCTCCTATGAAAATTATTACAAAGAGTGGGTTGATCGGTATCAAAGTCCACATCATAAAAGGGATTGTCAAATACCTTGAAGTCATTTTCAAAGCCACTATCATAAATACTTTTAGCACACAAGGAAGAAAAAATAGAATTATCACTACATAAAGATACAAAATCTACTTCATTAATCAAGAGGGTAGAATACAACTCAGCATTATTTTCATTATCTTCTTCAAAATTACTAACAAGAAAATATCACCAGTCATTTTCCAACTTATCACTAGGTGCTAATATAAGAATATTGGAATTACATGCATGGTAAAAGTTACAATCACCTATTGTAGGACTTGAATCATAGAAGGATAATATTGAACCATGCAGAAACTCATCCATATGTTGGAGATGATTCAGTGATGTAGGGACATCATAGGTCTAAGGGCAATCTTGCACCACCCAAAAATATTTCTATTTCTAATTTTCAAGTTTTTGTGTTTTCAATAAGGGACATTCTTGTATATAGTTGCTATTTCTAGGAGCTTACTAGTTCAAGTAAGTTGGTATTATGCTCTCAAATTATTCTAATATCACATATGGAGGTTCATCTTTGACATATAAGCCTGATGTATGAGTTTTACTATCATATCATATGTATAGGTGCAACTATTGCAGATTTTTGGTATGAATTTTTGTTATCCAAACTTCAAGGTTAGTGATGAAGGCCTAAGTAGCTCCAAAACAAGGCAAAACTTTCCCTAATAAAGACCCGCACTACCTATTATTGTACATCACTAGTTGAGGATTCTAAAATGGGTTATAGTAGCCCATTGGCTCAATGGTTTTCTAGTTATGGTCTATAGAAGTGGACCTATCCAAAAATGTAATTTGTAATTTTCCTTGAGTTAATCCTATGTAATAAATTGTAATTAAATGATATAATATGAGGCTAGTAGACCTTAAGGGTTAGGGCTTAGTGTCTAGAACCTTCTCGAGTGGTAAAATGTGCCTATATAAGGAAGGCTTGTAGGTTATCTAGGGAAGTTTTGGGTGATAGTCATAGCTCTATCTTTCTAGCTATTGTAAGGAAGGTACCCATGTGGGTTTTCATATTGTAATTCTATAATTTTTCATTTACAATGATAATAAGAAGCATGCATGTTGTTCTTTATTTCTATTATTTGTCATGGTATTAAGGGGATAACCCTTCATCAAGTGGTATCAAAGAAAGAGTTCTTGAGAGTGTAAACATATCGCCAATTTGAAGGCAATTTGCACTAGGATTGTGGTTTGGGATAAGCATGTGGACTGATCGTCAATTGTGAGGTGATTTACACTAGGGTTTTAGTGAAAGTACAAAAATACCTCCATGAAGAGAGAATGGTGAAAGAGTTGTAGGTGTTACACCTTAGAGTTTTAGAGCCCTCCAGAGATAGATGCAAGCATTGAAAGAACAAATGTGTAGAGGAATAAATCTTGTCGTAAGAGATGAAAGTGAGAGTGAAAGAAAAGAAGCAAATGTTGAAGAGGCAATTTTGAACCTAGAAGAAGAGAGGATTTTTAGGGCCATTGCAAGGATTGAAAAAATACCTAAGTTTGAGGTTCCCACATGTTTGGGAAATCTTAAGCTAGAGGAATTGATTGATTGGATCAATGAGTTAGAGGAATACTTTGAGTATGATCTAGATAAGGTCAAATTTGCAAAAGTCAAACTAAAGGGTAATGCAAAGATCTAGTGGCAGGGGATTTAGTTGGAGAAAAATAGAAGAGGGAAGGAAAAATTCACAATATGGAACCAAATGATAACTAAATTGAAGCGACAATTCATTCCCTTGGATTATGATCTTGAACTACTAAAGAAGATGTAAGGGTTGAAGCAAGTGGGATGATTTGTTTTGGAGTATACTAAAGAGTTCTATCAAGTTCTCATCAGAATCAACCATGTAGAAGATGATAAGGAAAAGTTTGTTTGTTATCTTAAGGGGTTAAGGCCAAGCATTCATTAGGAGTTGAGCTTGGTTTGAATGACTAGTATTAAAGAGGCATATCCATTTTCCCTAAGAGTTGAGGAAAACTTTAACAAATAGTTCAATAACAAAAATAGTGGTAGAGGTCATAGTGGAAGATCTAGCGAATTGGAGGCCAAAATGATGATCAAAAGAACAAGGATGAGGCTTGTAGTAGAAGTTAGAATTAGAGGGGAAACAACTCCAATTGTTTCTATGATCAAAATAATAGAGATCAGAGAAGGAAGAGGAAGATAAAAAGGATATGTAAGAGAAGGTTTCTGTGGAAAGTATTTTTACTACAGAGAAAAGGATAGAGCATTTGAGTGTTCCCAACACCAAAGAAGGATTGATAGAAGAACTAAAGGCTAGGCTGGAGTAGTGCATATTGATGAAGGATGAACCTGATAAAAGGAAGAGCTTGTTTCACACAAGGTGAAAATGTGAAGATAGGTATCGATTGTGACGTGATCATTGATGGTGGAAGTACTAATAATATGGTGTCACAAAATATGCTCATGGAGTTAAAGATGAAGAGGTAGAAACACCTACATTCGTACCATATTGCCTAGGTGCAGGATGACCACAAGGTCATGGTCAATGAGTAGTGCCTAGTGAAGTTCAAGATTGGAAGCTACCAAGATGAGGTGCTTTATGATATCATACTTATGGACATATGTCATATGTTGTTGGGTTGGACATGGTAGTTTGATAGGAATAATGTACATGATGGGCATGAAAATGCCTACACTCTAACCAAGGATAAAGTGAAATATAAGCTGAAGTCATTGAAGGAGAAATGAAAAAATGTATGTAGTACTGCCAAAACATGTTTGTTGGTGGAAAGTAGTTTCTTAAGGATATGAGGCATATGCATATGTATTTTTTTGTAATTCCAAAAGATGGTAAAGAAGAAGTAGAGGAGGTACCTACAAAATTTACAAATTTGTGCGAATATTTTCTAGATATTGTGTTAGAGAATGTACCTAATGGATTACCCCTAGTAAGGGAGATCAATCAAAAGATGAACTTGATTCTAGGAGTGAGTTTTCCAAATAAGGTAGTGCACAAAATGACACAAGTAGAAAGCAAAGAGTTGAACATACAAGTTCATGAGTTTTTTTAGAAGGGGTTGATTTGAGAGAGTTTGAGTCCATGTGTTGTACCAAAAATATTGGCACCTAAGAAGAAGGAAGAATAGAGGATGTGTACAAATTCTTGAGCTATCAACAAGATCATAGTCAAGCACATATTTTCATTGCTACAGAAGGATGATATTATCAACTATGTTGAGAAAATGAGGAAACTCAAAGACTTGTTGGATAGGAAGGCCAAGCAAAGAAGAGATGAGAAAAAACAATCAATAAAGGCAAGTATTATATGATATCAAAGATATATTTATTGATACTATTATTATAGATGATTTGGATGAGAATTTCCACATAATTGAATAACTGATCAAGATTGTTGAGAAGTTAAATGACCTTGATATAGATACACAAGAGAAATCCATGTAGTGGTCAAAAAGGAAATTTGTAAATAGGAGTATTGTAGAGGGTTACAGCTGAAATTACAATTAAGAAGGTTGAGTTGTCTACTCTAATTAATGATTTGGAGTAATTAGTAAATAATAAAAATACATTTCTTTCTAATACATGTAATGTCCCTACATTTACAAAGGAAATAAGGTAGAAAATTGATGCAAAATTATAGAAGTGTGGATCAAATATGAACTTGGATCTGAGTTCTAGTTTAGTGTATTTTTCAAAGATTAGATTTCTGTAGGGTAAATAGTTAGAGTTGTTACATGAGGAGTGCAACACAATAAATGTGGTTAATTCTATACAAGAACTATTATTAACTCATGTGGAAGTAATGCAAAGGCATTTACAAGTTATATAAAGGATCCAATGCAAAGTCAAAAAGTGTCTATACTAGATAACATGGTGAATCTCACAACTAGATTGGAGATTAAAGGACAAGTTCTTAAGACACTTAAGAATAACTGGGACAAGACTATGGTATAATCCATTTTCACCACCCATTTTTGAAAGAATTTGGTATAATCCCTAGGCTACAATTAAATTTTACTACTCAACATAAGTGATAAAAACAAGGGGAAAATACATGATTATATGTCAAGTACGAGTATAAAGGGGGAAATGTATATTATTTTTAAGAATTAAAAGGGGGAAATAGAGTATTAAGGAGACAAATTTGAATTTTATTTTTTTTGGAAAAGATTTTGAAAATGTAAAGTTACAAAAAACTATATGATGACTGAGCTACAGGTATGGAAGTACACCCAAAGGGGGAGTAACACTTCTTTTTGAAGTTTTAGTTGTGTAATAGTTTGCTCATGATAAGTGTTTTTTTCTACTAATGCCAAAGGGGGTGATTCTTGACCATAAAGACAATCTTAGAATTGTTAATTAGTGCAAAATACTTAGTAATTTATAAGGAAGAGTTGGTTGGTCAACATTGCGACAAGGCCACAATGAAGGTTGAGCTACATAGAGAAAAAATATAAAAGTTTAGTATATTTTGAGGAATACATTATTGTTGAGCACATCAATAATTGTTGAGTATTTCAGTTGTAGTCAGGTGCTACATATGAGCTGGGCATAGTTCATGTTGGATCCTAATTTAATAGTGATTTCAACTACTAGGTAGCCAAGATAGGATTGCATCTAATGATAGATATCTCCTATGATGGACATAATTTGTCAAGAACCTGAGCCAACTATAAGGCTAAACTCCTTCTTCTACTTTAGGATTTGCAAAACCTAGGTAGCTAGACCTTTAGATTCATTCATGAATCTATACAAAGAAAATTAAAACCCTTATTTGTTTTATACTTATGTAATAATAAAGGTATGCAATAGTAAGTTACAAAACCTATAAAATCCATAAGCTGAGTGAGGGTATCTATTAGGATTAACCTCAAAAAAAAATAGCTACATACAAATATAACCAATATCAGAAAAAAATTGAGTACACAAAAGAGAACACAAGACACAAAGGTTTAACTTCATTCACCCAATCCTTGGGCTATGTCCACCAACAAAAAGTCCAACATTACTATTATCTAGTGATTACAATCCACAATCCCTTACACCTCAAAAAAATTGTAAGAAGCTATAATATCACCATACATTATGAAATCCCTAACCCTAAGCCTTTTTATACAAGCTTTTTTCTCTTACAAAATTAGGGCTAGAATAAGTCATCTAATCCAACCCATTAACACATACTAACCTCACTTAGCCTCCTAACTAACCCATCCCATCAAAGCTAAATCACTCATCCCCTAAGCTCCCTTCTAAGCTAATCCTAATCTCCCTCCTAAACATGTGACAACTTTAAGCATGGGTTAAGACTTGCTAACCCTAGCTAAAGTCAACAAATATCTTCCCCTCACCCTCCAACATAAATAACCCTCAAATATCTCTTACACTCCTCTTAATGGCTCTTACACCTTCATTCATGAGTCTTGCATACTCAACCACCCTCATCAAGCCTTTGACCAACCCTTATCCTATCCTCTCACACTCATCCTCCTTGTGACAAGTGTCACCTCCCTATTGGTGCTAAACAAGCACGATCCATGTGCTCCCGTTTGAGTGCATCCTATCCCTCCCTCACCATCTTGCCATCCTTGCATCTTGGCCTGCCATTCCTCCAAACCTTGGCCTATAAATTGAGCCTCCCTCCTTCACTAAAACCATCCATCCTCCATGCAAAGTTATAATGATATTTTGAGAGCACACACACTACCAGAATACTATTATAATGGCAAAATCACTCCATGACTCCATTGTTGCAACCTTATTTCACTCACCCCATCCATCCATTTGAAACTTGAGCTATACTTGTGAGAACACATACCTTAAATCAGGGAAAAATCTATTGTATCATTGTGTTATACCATTTGGAGCTTACCGTTCTTGGTTTACCTCCATTTGTGGTGATAACAAATCAATCCTATCTTAAGTGTTTACTCATTTTAGTATTGTTAATGCTTTCCTTAATAGCTAGTATTCATGTTACACTACTAAAATAGGTGATACAGTTATCCTTTCATTGTATTTCCAAGTATTCATAGAGTTAATTGTGTTAGTTTCCTGCAGCAATAGTATAATTTCTTTTCCTTGCATTTTTACTTTCCTGCAGCATAAGCTTAGTGACTCATTAAGAGACCTAGTGCACATATTGTGCCGACCATTTCAAGTATACATCCCTAGGTTGATTAGATTAAATGCACCTCATAGTGACATAAATAGTCCTTAGTTTGAATATATTATTCCTAAGCAAGGCCTAGTGCATGACTATGATACATCTATTGTGAGGCGGGTTAGTTAGTGTGTAGTTAGAGGTTTAAGTTGTGAAGGCACAAAATGATAACATGTGGCACTGGGCCCCACAAGTAGCTAAGGTGGAGATTCAAGAAAATGAGGTGATGACACATAGCACCAAGGTGGACATAGGCTTCCAGTGAGCTGACATGTTAGGATGATCAAGCAAAGATCAAAGAATCGAAGAGTGCAATGTGGCAGGGCATGGTCAACCAAGTTGGACCCAAAATGAAAGGTGGAGGAAAAATACAAAGTTTAGAAAAATAAATTTTTAATATCTTCCTCAATTTTCATGTATGGGCTTTTAAAATTGAAATAGGTTTTTTTATATGGTTTCAACTTTGGGTTAAAAGATAATTTTTTGCAAACTCAAGGTTTGATAAATCAATTTTCAGCCTACAACTTCAAAAAAATTATTGAGAAAGCATAAGACTATTATATATCGTCAGAAATATCTTGACATCTATTTTCCATATATGTCATTATTCCACATAGGTATCACTATGTAAAAGTTATAATTAGTTTTATTTGAGGTACTCTTTTTCAACTGCATTCTGGTATGAGCAGTTCAGATTTAGTTTGTGGTAGAATGGTTAGATGGGTATGTGCCAAACTTGGAAATGCTCATTCTAGCATTATTATTTTGCCTCCAAATCAATTTGGTACAAGTTTTGGAATATTTTGATAGCAGATCAGATATTTTATCAAAAAGGGACTTTTCACAACATTTCTTAGAGATATTTTCAGTGTTTGTTATGGAAATGATGGGATTTGATTCAGTTTTTAGTTGTAGAGAGATGAAATATGTTTTACAACAGAATTGGAGGGAGATTCAAGTGGACAAATGTTGATTCTAGATTAGGTCTAGGATTCCTTCTCATCTATATCTTTCTTTCTTCTCTCATTGTATAGGGTTGGATGTTGTTGGTTTCAGACTTTTGGACAAATTTTCCATTGTTGTGATACCATCATTCTTTAGTATTTTCTTTCTTATGTGAACAAAAATAATGAAACATAGAGTATAGTTCTAATATGTTTGGTGTTTTATGAGTCTTTCATGCATCTTTAATGTGCTTGTTTCAAAGTAATGAATACAAAGAGTAGCAAATTACTTAGTTTCATTCTAATTCTTGTCTCCTTTCTCTATTGTTTATAATATTTTGTCATTTATGGGCAAAGAAAATAGATCCAATTGCATCTCATTTCAGTTTGTATGTCTTGATGTGATTTTATTTTGATTCAAAGAGTCATGTAAATGCTTGATACATTTTGAAAAGGTTGTGAGTTTCATGAGAAGGATGTTTGATAACTATGAGGTTTAGATTGAACATAGATGTTTGATTTATAAAGTAAATGGATAGATATCCAATATCTAATGTATGTTGTGATTTATAGAACACTCAATAGATAGGGTACTGATTAGCCACAAGATCATTTCAGTTTGTTTTTGCATATGTGGGTTTTGTTGATTCAAAATAAAATATCAATTATCCATTTTCTCTTTATGTTTAGGAGTTAAAAGACTATTGTTGTGATGTGAAACATAATCAAGGAGGTTTATTTGGCATAGTTTCTTCCTAGATTATTTCTATGGGGGTTTGGGGGTAGCACCCCCAAGATGGGTCCTAGCCCCCAAAGCCAAAAAATGACCTTATATTGTAAAAGGTGTCAGTTGTTATTTTTCTATTGGATGACTTATTCTTGCCTTAATTTTATAAGCAGCGAAAGCTTGCATAAAAAGGCTTAGGGTTAGAGATTTCATAATGTATAGTGATATTATAGCTTCTTGTGGTGATATTGAGATGTAAGGAATTGCAAATTGTAATCACTAGATAATAATAATATCGGGCTTGTTGTTGGTGGATGTAGCCCAGGGATTGGGTGAACCACGTTAAATATTTGTGTCTAGTGTTCTCTTCTATGCACTCTATCATTTTCTAATATTGGTTATATTTGCATGTAACTATTATTTCTATTTGAGGTTAATCCTAACAAGTGGTATTAGAGCCAAGTTGTCATCATTTTTTTTAGCTAGGCTATTGTCATTTTTTTTTAGTGATCCTTTAATGGAAGGTCTCACAGTTGAGTGGGAGTGATGGTAGATGAGATTAAGCTAAAGGTGGAAAATTTTAATGGGCAAAACTTTCAATTATGGAAGATGCAAATGGAGGACTATCTTTATCAAAAGGATTTATGGAATCCATTGGAATGAAAAACAAAGAAATAGGGAACTATGACAGATGAGGCCGAGGAGATTTTAGACAAAAAGAAACTTGGAAGCATTTGATTATGCCTGGCACCATCAATGACATTTAACATTACAAAAGCAAAGATGATGGAAGAGTTTATGTAGACCCTAGTGAAATTGTATGAAAGGCCCTCCACTCTCAACAAGGTATTTCTCATGAAGTGTTTATTTAATATGAAGATGTCAAAAGGTGGATCTATTGTAGATCATTTAAACGAGTTTACTACTATTTCTAGTCATTTATCTTCTATGAATGTTAATTTTGATGAAGAAATTAGGGCTCTCTTGACTTTTTGTTCTTTTCCTGAAAGCTAGAATGGTGTCGTAATGGTTGTGAGTAATTTTGTTTCTAGATCTCGTACCCTAAAATTTAATGATGTGATTGGTGTTATTTTGAGTGAGGAAACTCGTAGAAAAACCTCAGGTGGATCTACATCAAGAAGTACTTTGAATGCAAACTAGAGGCTGAATGATTGAGAGAGGAAATAATTGTGGAAATCGTGGGAAATCAAGAGGAAAGTCAAAGGGAAAGAGGTCTCAATCCAGAGGACCCAAAGATTGTTGGTACTATAGAAAACCAAGGAATAAGAAAAAATATTTTTGGACTTGAAAGAACAATGAAGGAGATAAACTAGAAGGGAACAAGGAGGAAAATCTAGTAAATAACAACTCTGAAGAGAACGCTTTGCTTCTTTCCTTAGAAAATGTTGATGATTTATGGGTTTTAGATTCTGGTGCTTTATTTCATGCTACAACCCATACAGTTTATTTTATTGATTATGTCCAAGAGGATTTTGGCTTGTTTATTTGTGGGGTAATGAACCCTTTCATATTTTTGGAAAGGAAAAATTTAAGATTAAGTTGTAGAATGGGAATCATTGGCTACTACATGAGGTAAGACATGTTCTAAGGCTAAGTAGGAATTTAATTTCAAGAGGGAAACTTGATGATGAGGGTTATGAAGTTACTTTTAATGATAAAAATTGGAAGGTTACAAAAGGTTCCCTTGTAGTAGCAAAAGGTGTGAAATTAGGCACCTTACATCTTTGTACAAGTTATACTACTCCTTCTACTTTGATTATTTTAGAGAAAAGTGAATGTTTAAGAATAGTTGCTACAATTGAGTAGGGAGAACAAACAAATATTATGGATCATCATATAGCGCTATGGCATCACAAACTTGGGCACATGAATGGGAAAGTTATGAAATTACTTCATTCAAAGAAAGTTTTACTAGGTTTGAAATGTGTTAATATGAATTTCTATGAAAGTTGTGTGTATGAAAAACAAAAGAGAGTGAGTTTTGTGAAGAGTGGGAAGGAAAAGAAGAATGATAAATTAGAGCTTGTGTAAATAGATGTATGGGGATCATCTTAGGTATCTTTGCTTGGTGGCTCTCATTATTATGTTATATTTATTGATGATGCAACTAAAAAAGTATGGGTTTATTTCCTTAGACAAAAATCTAATGTATTTCAAACTTTTAAGAAATGGAAATACTTCGTTAAGAATTAGACTGGTGCAAAGCTAAAATAACTCAGATCTAATAATAATGGTGAGTATTGTAGTCATGAATATGAAAATTATTTCTCCACTAATGGTATTTCTAGATAGAAAACTATTCCAAGGACTCCATGGGAAAATGGAGTGGTTGAATGCATGAACAGGACAATAATGGAGCATGCAATGAGCATGAGGTTGTATATTGGGTTGCCTTTAAATATGTGGGGAGAGATTGTAAATATTGTTGTGTATTTCATTAATAGAGGTCCCTCTACTCTTTTGGGTTGTGGTATTCCAGAGGAAGCATGGATTGGTAAGAAGGTGAGTTATTCTTTTCTCAAAAGCTTTGGTTGTGAAGCATTTGCACGTATAGATTATGAAAACAAAAGCAAGCTGGAAGCTAAGTCAAAGAAATGTATATTTGTTGGATATGGGATTAATGAATTTGGTTATAGGCTTTGCGATTTTTAAAATTGTAAAATTTTAAGTAGGGATGTCATATTCAATGAGAAAGTGTTGTACAATGATCTGTTGCAACAACATAAGAGGAATGAAAATGATTATGTAGTGTTGGATGATACTCCAAAAGATGATGTTCCACCAGTTCCTCGTGATTTGCAATAACTACAACAACAAATTTCACACACCCCAATGAATGTTAGATGGTCAACAAGGCTAAGTAGACCTCTAGAAACATTTTCTCCTTCTTTGTATTCTATTTTACTTATTGATGATGGTGAACCTAAAAGTTATGATTAGGTGGATACAAAGATTCAGTGGGAGTCTGCAATGAAAGAAGAAATGGACTCTGTGCTAAAAAATAAGAAATGGGATTTATGCAAGTTGCCTACAGGTAAAAGGGCTTTATAGAATAAATGGGTTTACAAGTTGAAAGAAGAGGATGGAGGTAAGAAATAGTTTAAAGCCAGGTTAGTGGTAAAAGGATTTGCACAAGAAAAGGGCATTGATTTTGATGAGTATTTTCTCCTACTATTAAAATGACTTTTCTTTGCATTATTTTAAGTATCGTGGCTACTAAAGCTTTGCATTTGGAGCAACTTGATGTTAAAATAGCCTTTCTTCATGGTGATTTTGATGAAGAGATATGTATGGCACATCTAGAAAGATTTGAGGTCAAAGGTAAGGAGAACTTGGTGTGCATATTGTAGAAAAGTTTATATGGTTTGAAGCAAGCACCTCAGAAATGGTATCTAAAATTTGATAGTTTTATGCATGAGCATGGATATTGTAGGTGTCGTTCAAATCATTGTGTTTATTTTAAGAGTTTGGATGATGACAACTACATTATTTTATGTTTATATGTTGATGATATGCTTTTAGTTGGGTCTAACATGGATCACATTAAGGGGTTAAAAGAACAATTAGCACATTCATTTGTTGTAAAGGATTTGGAGGAAGCAAAGAAAATCCTTGATATGAAAATTTGGGGAGATAGGAAAAATAGAAATTTGACATTATCTTAGGCTGATTATATTGCAAAGGTGTTGCAATGTTTCTCTATGGAGAATGCTAAAGTTTCTAGCACACCTTTACCTGGTCATTTGAAATTGACTAAGGAGATGTGTCCAAAGACACAAGAAGAGGAGGCCAAGATGTCTAAGGTACCTTATGCTTCATCTACAAAAAACTTGATGTATGCTATGGTATGTACAAGGCTAGATATTTCACATGTAGTGGGATTCATTAGCAAGCATATGAGTCATGTAGGAATTAAGCACTAGAATGCAATTAAATGGATTCTTTGATATTTACGAGGAACATCCAGTAAGTGTTTACATTTTGAGAACTCTACTACTAATTTATAGGGCTAGGTTGACTCAAATTTGGCAAGGGATATTGATACTAGGAGGAGTACTACAAGTTATATATTTACTGTTGGTGAAGAAGGAGTGAGCTGGGTTTCTTGTTTACAAAAGGTTAATGTTTTATCCACTACAGAGGTAGAGTATGTTGCTGCTATAGATGCAACCAAGGAGATGATATGGATTTATTTCTTCATAGAAGAATTAGGACACCCACAGAGGGATAATTATTTATTTACAGATAGCCAAAGTGCCATTCATCTCACAATAAATTTTTCTCTACAATCAAAGAGAAAAACACATAGTTGTGGTACCATTTCATTCAGTCAGCTTTGGATGATGGACAATTAAAGCTAGAGAAGATACATACAGATGATAATCTAGCAAATATGTTTACCAAGACAGCAACTTTTGAAAACAAATTGACATAAGTATGAGAATGTGTTTCAATCATTGTTTTGCTAGTGATGTCAAACTTGCTACTTGCTAGTAAGACAACTGCCAAATTGATTTGAGTACTAACATTTGTTTGATTGATGAGGAGGTTTTGATTAGATGAGATAACAAAAGCACCTAGAGGAAAGGTTGAGTTATGGTACAAAAAAGGAGTATAAAGATCAATTAAGATAGTGATGTTATAGTGTATTGATTATCTACTTAAAGCTGCAAAGATTGGATACACTGACTAAGTCTAGAAGAATAAGTAAGAAGAATTGAGTCTAACAAGCTTGACCAAGTGGATAGTAAGAGCCAAGAAAAATTAGTGCAAGCTGAGCAAAAAATTAGTTAGAGTTGAGCAAAGTGAAAGTTTAGTGTATGTCGAGTAATACAGTGTAAGCTAAGTAAGTTTAGTTGATGCCGAGCACTAGTAAACTTTAGTGTTTATCGTGTGATCTAGTTGAAGATGAGTGGAAGAATAGTTTGGAAGCCAAGTGACAACATATTGATGTTGAGTGCTAGTATTCATGTTAAATTGTAGATTTAACAAATCTAAGATGACTATTTTGTTTTCTTGAATTTTGTGAAGTGTGTAGAAGATAACTATGATGAGTTGGTAGCATAGAATTCATGGTAACCCATTTTGAGGTGAATTTAAAGAGGTTTGAAGAAGAATTTATTAGAAGGGACTCAAATGAAAAGATGGGTAGCTTCATTGAATCCTACCTAATCTTACCTAATCCTAAAATGGACGATAGAGGTTGAATGGCAAAAGATCTTTAATTTTTTATTTATAGAGATGGTTGGTTAGAAGCAAGGTTGGTCATGTTCAAGAAGCTAAGTTAGACAAGAGTTCTAAGGTATTGCTTCATTCAATGACCAAATAGAAGAGACTATTATTGGCAAGAAAAGAAAGAAGGCTTAAGAGTATGAATGCTTGAAGGGTGAACAAGCTATTAGAGATTAAGTCTGTGAAAGCTAAGCAGAATGGAGGAATAAAATAGAGATCTATAATCTGCAAGTGAGTTGTAATTTTTCATCAAATCAAGCCTTACTGTTACTTTCTAATCATTGTACCAGCCTAGGGTAAATCCTTTGGATTAAGGTTGACCTAATAGTCATTTGTAAATCCTTTAACTGGGTGACATTCCAACTAAATGATCTAAATTCCTCTAACAAGGATCACTCCTGAAAGGGTGATTGAAATCCTCTAACCAGGTCACATTTAAATATGTGTATTGTAACCTTTAACAAGGTTGGCATTTCACAGGGCATCACTCCAGAAGAGTGAGAATGAGTAGCATGTTACTGGTGATTTTTCCCAAATTGGGTTTCCACATAAATCCTAGTGTCAAAAGTGTTATTGAATCTGTTATGTTTCATGTTTACATTTCTACAAAGTTGTTGTGACCTAGGACAGTAATCTACAAGTTTAAGTGATTGTATGATCTAATGGATGCATGCATGAATATGTTTTATGGATATGGGTTCACTAAGCTATAAATTTTTTTTATTTGTACATCTAGACCTTGGATAACTGATTCACCCCCCTCTCTGTTATTCTAAATAATTCCAATAGTAACAAGGGAGAAGTTGGACTCCTCTTCAGCTTTAGTTGGTCTTCTAGACTAAATAGAATAAAAGATTAGCAGAGTCCATGGAGGTTTGATATTACAATAGGAGCTACAAGTTTAGCAATGCTATGATTAATCTCTAAGTGGAAGGTTATTAGTGTGTAGTCTGATTAGTCTCTAAGTGGTAGATTGTTGTGATGTGGAGCCTAATTAGACTTGGAGGTTTATTTAGTGCAATTTCCTCCCAGATTATTTCTACAGGGGTTTGGAGGTAGCGCCCCCAAGATGGTGTCAAGGGGTAGTGCCCCTATGGGGTCTTGGGGTAGTGCCCCAATCATAGTATAGGGTGGGGTTGAGGGGCAATGCACCCATGGAAGTTTTCAAGGGCAACATCCCAAAGCCAAAAAATGACCTTATATTGTAAAAGGCATTGGCTACTATTTTTCTATTAAGGGTTAAGATAAGGTTTAGGAAGGCTTTTAGATTTTAGATATTTTATTAAATGTTTTATTTAATAAAATGGGGAGTATGGAATTAAATTGAATAGATGTAATGATTTATTCAATTTAATAGGGGAAGAGGGATTTAATTGATAAATTGATTTTGGATGATCATTTGATTTTATCAATTTGGACTATAGTTAATTAAATAAATAAATTAACTAGGGGATGAAGATTAATTAATTAAATAGTAAATATTTAATCAATAATGTCTTAGGAGATGACTAAATATGATTACTTATTGACGTAATCAGATTTAGGTGTCTACATTTTGCCCCTCTTTGACATAGTGTTGAAACAACCCTATTTCAAAGAAGTTCAAACATAAATGACATGAAGAAGACTTTTTAAGGAAACATAGTTGCCCTAGTTTTGAGTAGAAGAGGAGAGAATGGACTGCATGATGCCCCCTCTAGAAGGTGGCAGGGAGAAAAAGTGAGGCCTGACAAATTCTTGAAAAGTACAAGAAACAAGGGTAGAAGGACTGAGAGTGGCTAAGAGAGGGGTTTGAGAAAGCTCATAAAGGAAAACCTTGCGCAAAAGGACAAGTGAAGGTTAAGGATAGGGGTTAAGGGAGAGGGGGGGAGGGTGATTGGCTATTGAAATTAAGCCCAAGGAAGTGATTCAGAAGATGGTAAGATTGGGGAGATTAGGATTCTAGGATTATGATTGGGGATGACTATGATTATGATTGATGCAAGAGCTATGATTATGATTGATGTAGGAGCTATGATTATGATTGATGCAAGAGCTATGATTATGATTGATGCAAGAGCTATGATTATGATTGATGCAAGATTGGATATGACAGGATTGAGAGATTGGTTGGATCATGATGGTAGGATTGATTGGATGGGATGCTTGGATAGGATAGGATTCTTGGATAGGGTGGGATTCTTGGGTGATATGGGAAGCTTGGATAAGGATGGGATGCTTGGATAGGATGGGTTGCACTAATAGGATGGGATGGGATGTTTTGATGTAATCTATTGAAGCTTGAGCATGGGGTTGTTCCAAAGGGGAAGCACCATCATGTAATTGAGCATTTATTTTGATATAGGAATATTGGGTATATGCCAGAGTTACCAAGAACATCAAGGCCTTTGTACCAATATTAAAGAGGACTAATGTAAAACAAACACACAAGGATTGCCCCAACATCACACATGAATCTTAGAAGAGTTAGAGTGGGAACGATACTGGGGAACCCACAAGCAAAAAAAAAAGAAAAGATGAAAGACCTGATCAAGGCCTTGAACTCGAATTGTCCCATTCGTAGCACACCGTGATATAAAAGATCATGGCGACCTTGAGGAGGGAACAACCCAAATCAATTGAAAGAGATACTTTAAGAATCATGCTTGAAATCTCAAAAAGAAAATAAATCAAAAGAAAATGTAAATCCATAAAAAGTTAACTTTTTGCCAAAGAGATCGGTAGGACTGGATACTGGCAGACCAAGATCAGACAAGAGGAAGGATGCATCCTGCAAGGATCTATTGGTAATATCAAGGACTAGGATGAGCTAGGTAAGAAGAACTATTTAAGAAAAAATTTTGATGACAAGGGATCTCGTACTAGGATTCACTAAAGCACCTAACCAAGAGAATTACAAGTTACGATCAAGCATGAACTGACATGAAGAGAGGAGAGATATACAATGATACCAAGCAAATGACTAACATGCAAGGAACATACAATTGACAGATCAAAGGATTTACAAGGGATTACAATACAAAAGCTCATCATGGTAGGATAGCGGTGAGAAAGATAAAGATGAGAAGATTAGGGGATGAAAGGTTTGGGATGAGAAGATAGTGGATAAAAAGCTTGAGATGGGGAGATAGAGGAAAAGTGTGGGATAAGGAGATAAAGGGGATGAAAAGCTCAAGAGGAGAAGATGGTTTGTAAAAAGCTTAAGATAGTGGGAGTAAGAAGGCTCAAGATGAGAAGAGAGTGGATGAAAAGCTTAGGATGAGAGGATAGCGAATGGAAGCTTAGGATGAGGGATAGCTAAGAGCTAGATACCAATGACAAGGGATATACCAGGTGATGGAAAGATGTAGGTAATGCTGGAAGATGCAAGGATAGATGAAAAAGGGAACAATGGATAGAGGGAGTTGGGTAGAGGAATGCCAAAAGATAAGGATTGATGGAAAGATGGACATGACACAGTCTCCAAGGAAGAGAGTGCCCCCTGTTATAATATGCTATTTAAGAGGATTTTTTATGAGGGATGCAGTAGGATTGAATATTGGTCAACAAGAGGATGAGGGAGATAGATGGAAGCTAGGATGTGAAAGGTTAATGAGGGAGAGGATAAGTAGGATGGGTGGATGAGGCCAATGGAGGGATTGGATGGAAGAATGGGTAGATAAAGGATAGGTGGATACAAACTATGATGGAAAATGGATGTCAAAGGGATGACCAAAAGCATGTATCTATTGGTGGGCTTTATTTCTATCAAGATCCAAAGGAGGATGGTGGGTGAAATGGATAGGATGTGGTTAGTATGGTGGGATGAGATGGGGATGATGGGTGATGGAATGTGCCCCAAAGTGTATAGAGCATTTGGATGGAGGGATTACACATGACGCTTGTTTGCCAAGTTGTTAGCATGGTACTTTCCCAAGGTGCCTGAATTGCCAAGTTTTCACCATTGGATGATTTTTTTGTTTTTTTGTTTTTATTTATTTTTGACTTTTTTGATGCATTTTTACTCATAGATGTTGGTAGGATGGATGGAAAAGGATTGGATTGAACAAGTGGAATGGTGGGTGAGAGTTTGGCAGATAATGGATGTGAAGAAATAAGGCTTGTGGAAAAATGGATGAGGAATTTGGAAAGATCATCACTAGCACACACCTTGAAAGGTGACGAAGTAGTGGGAAAGATGGTATTGAGCGAGGTTGAGGAGAAAATGGAGGAAGAGAAAGATAAGGACTAAAGGTAGAGTTGGAAGATGGAGGATGGGAAATTTAGGATAAGAAGCATATGGACTAAGAGTGGGTTGGGGGGATGAAGGATGAATATATGGGGATTTGGATAAAGGATGGATGGATGGGGCTTTTTAAGTAGCATGAATGGATTCCAATTGAGATTTTTGTTTGAGATGCATTTCTTTTATGAGCATCTTGGGTATCCACATGATTTTTGACTTTTGCAACTTGGGCCTTTGTGGCCTCTTGACTTTTTCTTTGATTTGGATCAAATGTTTCTCTTCCTGAACATGTATTTTAGAAGGGACATGTCGAGACTTGGATTTGTGTGGATTTTTGGATTTATGCTTTTGTATTTTGGCATCCAATATGCTTCTATTAGCCATGGGATGGGAACAAGAGCATGGATGAGATGGAGGGATATTGGATGGAGTGATAGGGTTTAAAGGTTGGAAGGGAGTCAAGGGTGAGTGCCTTTGATGATCTAGTTGGCGGATTTGAGGGGATGGAAGGATAGATTGGAACATAGGATATGGATGGATATAATTACCCAAAATGGATGGAGGAAATGAAGGATATGGGCCTAAAATAGATGGAAATGAGGAAGGTGTAGGTCCCAAGATAGATGGAGGGGATAATGGATTCATATTAGGTATATAAGGACCCAAAATGGATGGAAAGGGTGTGGGATTTAGATAAGGGATATATGGACCCAAAATGGAGGGTTGGAGATAAGGAGTAGGATAAGGGCCCAAAATAGATGCAGAATAAGATGGATGGGAACTTTGGGGTGGAGATGGAAGGACTTGGGACCATGCAGGGATAGAGGGGATACCAACATCTAGAGATACACTTTTATTTCTTTCTTTAATATGATGTTCATTATTTAGAACAGAAGATGTGAGTCCATTACTAGTTGAAGGAGTTGAAGCTTTAGATATGATAGTTAGTCCTTCTTCTATGGATCTATCATCATGGATCATGGGATTTGTATGAGCATGAAGTAGAGGGGATGGAATGATAGGATCTTGAGTTTGACAGAGTGATGGGAATAGATCTTGAGACGAAGTAGGTAAGATGGTAGGATTCAAATATGGGGGGGATGGTAAAAGTGGATCATGTAGGGGAATAAGTGGGTTGATAGGTTCTTTTATGTCATGGGATATTTTAACATGCTTTTGGACAAGATTTTGACGTGAATGGATGGGAGTAGATGGTATGATAGGAGAAGTATGGATGGTCTTTTTAAGTGAGGTAGATGGATGGGTAGAAGTTTCTTCAATGGGGATGAACTGATGGGGGAGGGACTCATTAGGTTCATTATATGGGATTTGGGAAATGCTAGGAGGAGGAGATGTGGATGGGATTTGGAGGGATTTGATGGATGGGAGGTAGGAGATGAAAGGGGTTTGATAAGTAGGGTGGATGCGATAGGGATGGTAGCGATAGGATGATGTAAGAGGAGTGATGGGTGTGGGAGATGGATTTTCTTTAGGTTTCCTTGTAAAATTCCTTAGAGACGGGTGTGTTGGACTGGGAGGAGTAAGGGGATTGGGGTGATATGTTGTATGACTAGGATTGGTTGGAGGATTTGGAAAGGGGTTTAGAAGATATTGGGATGGTGGATTTGGACTAGGGATGTAGCTACTAGAATTGTTCTGGAATGGTGGAGGTTGGGAGATGAAGGTAGAGGAAGATGGAGATATGACTGATGTAAAAGAGGAATATGTGGGCACAATATAGGAAGGAGGTAAGGATGAGGATAATAATGGATTTCCCTTATCAAAGGCATGGTAAGGAGTACTAGTGGGTATGTTTGGAGAAGGGATGGAGTAGTTGGGAAGAATGTTTGGATTTTGGGGGATGATTGGAAGAATATCTCTAAGGCTTTCAATATACCTGTCATAGTCGACAAGATCATCATCATCATTGGAATAGGATGAGGTGGGAGAAAAGGTGGGATGAAAAAACTCAGCATAATAGGATTGTGACATGATGTGTTGGGGATGAAGGATGAATACGAAAATGTAGATTAGGATAAGTTGGTAAGCTTAGATTTGGATTTGGATGATGAATTGGGTAGGGATGGGATGTTGCATAGTTAAGACATGGAGAGAAAAAGGAAGATTCTATGGAAGACCTCCAAAATGATGATACTAGAGGAAATCTTGGAAGCTTGGATGAATCTTGGATGAGGCAGTGACTATGCTAAGTATGCCCTTCATTTGGGTTGAATGATTGACCAATGGTTGGGTTGTTGCGAATGGACTTGCTAACAACCATTTCAAAGGATAGACAAGTGATCTCTTTAGCAAAATGATTTAATTTTTTTTGAAACATGGGGAGGATGTTGAATGCACAAGCACGTCAAACACACCAATAGCCCTATAAGATGTTTGCTAGGGTATGCAAGATGAGCTAGGGGTGTCCTCGATATACACAAGGTACGTGAGAGCTAATTTTGTAGATGAAAGAAAATAATACCACTTAGCCAGGAGGAGACGGTAACCCAAATCTCCACCTTCACTTCCCAAAGGTATAAATTTCTTTGAGGCTTAGCCAAGAGTGACAAGATTATGCTTCCAAGAGAGGTGTCTTTCGATTCACCTCCCGATATTTATACTCTGCCAAAATGCTAGAGTTGAGGTCATCCCAAGGGGTGATGAAATCCCCAAGTAGGCCTCCTAAAAAAATGGAAAACAAGACCACATAAGTGATCTTGATTTTAAAAGACACTCATTATTTTCCAATTGATGATTTAGATTTTGTAAGCTATGATTGAAGACACTTTTGATTATGGCATACAATGTTCATTCCAACTTGACAACGTCGTCAGCATAATGGAAATCGAGAGTTCATCAACATAAGAAATGCAAGCATCATTGAAGTGTGTCAAAACTATGCAATATTCATTGATTTTTAGGCATTCAAGATTGAGTTAAAATGTTTTATGCCCAAATTTGAAGTGTGAGGTATTGTAGCGATGATTTGATTTTTGACATTCAAGATTGTATTTGTTGTTTTAATCATGCATTCCAATAAAAGCTTGATTTTAGTCCATGGCATTTGAGAGTGATTTGAGTGACATTCATTCAATGAAAGATGTGTTTAAACATGCAAGTTCATTCTAAGAAAAAATTACAAAAAACATGATTAGGTTTGTAAGATGCTCCAACCTACAATGCTACAAAAAAGCAATTTGATTAGTCACCCAAAATCTTCCAAAATGAAGGCTTAACTATGGTGAAATTTTTTTTTTTTAAAACTTTTTTTGTTACTTTTCATAGGCGTAAAAATGATCAGAATTACCCCTATCCTGCATAACCAACAAAAGTTAAAATTTTATTTATACTTTTTTTTTTTAATATACTTTTCTGATTTTTTGATTTTTTTGATTTTTTGGTGATCTTGCAAGTTAGGATAGCGATCTCGCGGGTTTTAGGAGAGAAATCCCATAGGTTTACGATCCCATAGGATAGTGATCTCGCATGCAAGAATGCAAGGATAAGCAGTGGGATAGCGATCCTGTAAGTTTTAACAACGTTCCTGCGGTTTTGGATAGCGTTCCCACGGGTTTAGATAGTGATCCTGCCAAATAGAGAACTAGTAAAAAAATGCAGAACGATGGGCCGTGGGATAAATGACACTGAGAAATCCCATAGGAGAATTTGTCGGTGAGTTTGAGAGGTCAACAATAAGTATAGGTTTGAAAAGTTTTACAGGTCAATGATCACGTTCCCATGAGAAAAAGAAACTGGCAGGTTTGCATTATCGCTAGAGAATAGCCACATTACCGCGGTCGCGGGATCGCAATTTTAGGGTTGTAGGATCGCAAAAATAGCACATTTTTCAAGTCTCAAAAATGAAAATTGATTATATGGTCGGGGGTGAGATTTTGAAAGGGGAACTTGCATACCTGCAAAAATATTAGCAAACTTTTTGCAAAAACACACAAGCAAACCATGTTAAATTTGGTTAAATATCACAAAAAAACTTAAAAATTGATTAGATTGACCCAAATGTGGGGTCCCACCGGGCATGCCAAAATGGATCACCTAGTTTAGTAGTGTAACATGAATACTAGCTATTAAGGAAAGCATTAACAATACTAAAATGAGTAAACACTTAAGATATGACTGATTTGTTATCACCACAAATGGAGGTAAACCAAGAATGGTAAGCTCCAAATGGTATAACACAATGATACAATAGATTTTTCCTCGATTTAAGGTATGTGTACTCACAAGTATAGCTCAAGCTTCAAATGGATGGATGGGGTGAGTGAAATAAGGTTGCAACAATGGAGTCATGGAGTGATTTTTCCATTATAATGGTATTTTGGTAGTATGTGTGCTCTCAAAATATCATTATAACTTTGCATGGAGGATGGATGATTTTGTAAAGGGAGGAGATTCAATTTATAGGCCAAGGGTTGGAGAAATGGAGGGCCAAGATGTCAAGATGATGAGATGGTGAGGGAGGGTCAGGATGCACTCAAAAGGGAGCACACGGATTGTGCTAGTTTAGCACCAATGGGGAGGTGACACTTGTCACAAGGAGGATGAGTGTGAGAGGATAGGATAAGGGTTGGTCAAAGGCTTGATGAGGGTGGTTGGGTATGTAAGAGTCATGAGTGAGGATGGGAGAGGTGTAAGAGTCATAAATGTTGGAGGGTGAGGGGAAGATATTTGTTGACGTTAGCTTGGGTTAGCAAGTCTTAACCCATGTTTATGATTGTGCACATGATTAGAAGAGGGTTAGGATTAGCTTAGAATGGGGGTTAGATGGTGAGTGATTTGGCTTTGATGGGATGGGTTAGTTAGGTGGCTAAGTGAATTTAATATGGGTGAATGGGTTGGATTAGGGGTTAGGATAAGGTTTAGGAAGGCTTTTGGATTTTAGATATTTTATTAAATAATTTATTAAATAAAACTGGGGAGTATGGAATTAAATTGAATAGATTTAATGATTTATTCAATTTAATAAGGGAAGAGGGATTTAATTGATAAATTGATTTTGGATGATCATTTGATTCTATCAATTGGACTATAGTTAATTAAATAAATAAATTAACTAGGGGATGATGATTAATTAATTAAATAGTAAATATTTAATCAATAATGTCCTAAGAGATGACTAAATATGATTACTTATTGATGTAATCAGATTTAGGTGTCTACAATAACAAATATTCCAACTTGGCTCATCCACTAAAATTGTTCTCACATATGCTGTAGGAACATTCACAAAGTGTGATGCTACAGGAAAGAACTCACAACTTCTAACTAAGATATTATGAATACTTGGAAATTAATCTATTATATCCTAATGTAATCCACCTTCCAAGTGGGCCCCCTTGGTCAACTTGTCTAAACTACTAACACAATATGAAGGCCGAAAACTATTTAATTTAATTTAGAAATTCAATACATAACACAAAATTGTAAAAACACAACTGTAAAAGTTAACAGTCTATTCTCTGAAACTATCTCTTCTAACTAGTTCTAAAACTTAAGACACTTGGGTCAATTCCTATACATATAGGAAATCACCATTTATTCCATAACAAAAAAGCAAATGTCCTAGCTTAAAATCTGCAAGAGAGAAAATACGAAGATAACAACTGAAGGTGGGCAGAAGGAATAACGTCTTAAGGTGGGAATATAAAGTCTGAACATCCACTCGCCATAGAGTAAATGAAAAGATGGTAATAAGTCTTCATAGTTCCTCCTTACTCACTGCTATGTCTTCTGGAACTGTTACAACTTCCTCCACTATGGTTGCTCCTTGGTGTTCTCTTCTCTTTAAATGTTGTTGATGCTTAGCTTTTGAATTCCTCCAATCATCTTTCAGTCTTCATTAATAGGTTAGTTATAACACAAAACATGTTTGCAAATAAACATTTATCAAATTAAATTCAAATATAAGAATGCACATTTTGATAACTATATGAAATATTGCATACTATATATAATATTAGCAACAGATGGCATAGTTTCTACCCCATAGGTTTATCATAGGTTCGGTAAACATAGGTCCACAAATGTTTTAACAAAGATAAACAAAGTATCAATAAAGTATCTTAAACATCATAAAATAAAGGCAAATTTTGGTCTCATCATCTGCCCCTTGCCAAACTAATGCTTGTCTTGAAGCATTGCACTTCCTTGTTAGTGACCTAAACTCTTTAATTTTTGTTCTTCCCTTTTTGTTGCACTTAAAAGTGTAGTAAAATCCTCTAGTTCTCTCTCAAACTTCTCTCCTATGATCTTCCTACAATTTTTCAAGTTTTTCAACATTAATGTCATACAAGGGCCACCAGAACATTGGAAGTTGCATTGTCAAGGGACACCACAACTCTGGTCTGGGCTGCTTCCCTAATTCTAAATATTTTGGAACTCTATTAAGTGTTGCTTCCAAGTTAATAGGGCTATGTGGTTTTGACTTCTTAAGAAATTCAGGTAGTCTGGCCCACCTACTCCTAGCACTAGTCACGGCTCTCTGAAATGCAAAGTAGGGAAAATTTTCATATTCAACATAAATCTTAGTTTTGGCAGCAAAGATCTTCTCCCTCACTTATGGATTCCTCTTTCCATAGGTCAATGTGAACCAATCCATAAGCATTTCATCTAGCTTACTACTTTCTGCTCTTAAAGGTAAAGGTTCTATTCTTTCCTCATCCCTGTAGTTATTCAACTACCTATCATAATTTAGTTTATTAGACATCCATGACATAAGGGCTTTTAGGTGTACATATCCTATGTAAAGCAAGGGATTCCATCCAATCTCTGAAGGAATAACAAAATTATGAACATATAATTCACACAATAAGTTTTGCTGCCATGGTGGCAGAGTTTGATAAAGTCCATAAAATTCCTATGTTGATTTAAATTGTGCATTCACATTCTTTAGAGTTAACATTAATTGAAACAAAATAAATGGCTCTTTCAAGTAGAGAGCATAAACTCTAGGTGGTGGCCTATAAGCAAGGGCCTAGTCAGCTAGCTTAAGAGCATGGTCCATGCGCTATTTTTGGCTTTCTAGCTATTCCCTTAATTCTGCAATTTCCTCATTTTGAGATAGTATAATCTTATTCATATTTTTCTTTTCTTCTTTCCACAATGCCTCAGCAAACAAATACTATCCATACAATTGAAAGAGGAGTTTCTACAGTGTGATAGTGCTATGGTCTTCTTCATGATCCCTTTTCCTCTTTCTTTATTCTTGCCATAGATGTTCTGCTAAACTAGTGATCCATGTTGATCTATGTGTAACTAAGGTAGTGTTTGGATCAACATATTCAGGAACCGTCTCATCCCTACAGCTGGAGGTGCCTAGTAAGTCTGTTGGGGTATCATCTAGATTTTCTTTAATTTCTTCCCTACATTCTTCAGTAGAATTATCATGAGTGCTTGTAATCTCAGGACGAGGGGGAGAATGATAAGAAACAATTTGCATAGGGGATTCCATGGTGGATGTTTTAGATAGAATACGATCCTTAGAAACTTTCCCTCTCATTCTAGGGCTTCTCCTTAAAGGGGTTTCTTCCTGTGTTACAACATTTAGCCTACTCTTCCCCTTGGGTGTTTCTACTATAGGAGCAGTTGTTGTAGGACCCTTCTTAATTAAAGCATGATGAGTAATAGAATTCTCTTTTGCTTTCTGAGTCTCCTCTGCACTAATGCAAAGCATATTATATAAGAAATTTAAAATATTCATAGCAAGATTATGCCTTACACAACTAAGTAGCTTGAAATGATGTGTATGCAGGTATGAAAATATAACTTCACATGTAAAATACTTGATTATGTGCATTGCTAATTCATTGTATGGTGGCGGAAATGAAATTCTCTTGCACCCTTGTTTTGTGATGTCCAATTGAGGATTAGACAGCCTGGTAAATTGGGCTCTTGCTAACCTAGCATCATGCATGCTGGGGTAGTGTTCTCCAATTGTAGGTAACTCAGTTACCTCAGTGATATGCTCCTCTATTGCAACTACTATTAAGCCCCAAATAGAAGCCTCTCCCTTATCGAATGTCCTTGTAAATTCTGTAGCCACCTCTTCATCATATACATTTGAACTCAAGAAATGCCCTAGCCATCCACATGCATTAAACGTTCTTACAACTTCTACATCCAAGAGCAACATAGTTTGCTCTACCAGCTCTCTCCTTTGCAACTGCCCACCCATTTCCTTAACACTTCCTCTATTTACTCTATTTTCTCCCTTTTTGGATTCAAGCTTCAAACTGTTGCATTATTCTTCAGACTCATCACACTTCTTTGTTTTAGGAAGCAATTAATTGTCATAACAAATTGTTATGCACAATAATTAAGTTTTGAATGAAGGTAAATCATAAATTTGTGTGAGAATCATCCAAAATAGGGTTCAGATGATGAAAAAATTAAACATAGGTCACATCATAGCTTGACATAGATAATCATTCAAAAATAGGGAGTACAACACCTCACTTTGACTACTTATGGCAATAAATTTTTATTAATGAAGGGTAATGCAAAGATTTAGAAAATCATCACAGATAATTAGACATGCCTTTGGATATTATGACCTTCCCTGCCCCCTGCTAAATTTAGACAAGTGTCCTCACTTGTCAGACCTAGTATAGGTAAGGGACTGGCATAACGAAACCATTATATAGATTATGCAATATTAAATATAATTACCAAAATCTATGGACTATAAATGAAATATAATTTGAAAATTTTATACCTATCAATTTGATGGTTGCATGTACCAAAAGGTGGTGGAAATAATATCAGTGGTAGCATCTATCAACATTTCGTAGAACTTTATTGAAAACATGGAAAATTTGATGATGTGGAAAGTGAGTGGATGGAAGATAAAGAAATGAGATGAGGTGGATGGGTGGAAGGTAAAGAGATGAGATGGAAAGAAAAAGTGAATAGAAAAATGAACTTTATGTGAACATAAAGTTGTTATTATGAGCATGCATAAACATACTAATGTTGAAGAGGAGCATTCAGAAGGTTGACACCTTCGGCTGCATGAAGAGTTACTTGAGTTGTATTTGAATTCAACTATTGGAACTACTGCAAGAAATCTGCTTTTGTTTGTGGCCATTTATATAACTTGAGTTTGTGACCATTGACTGACAATTTGAAAGGTACCGTATCAATGGTAGTTAGTTGAATAGTTCCATTATCAAAGACATGACTAATTTCATATGGTCCTAGCGATCTTGTCTGTAACTTCCTTGGCATATCCTTGAATCAGGAATCATATAATAATGCCCAATCACCAACTTGAAATTTTTTACTGATAATATGAGAATCATGCCAGTGTTTCTTTTATTTTTGTATTAGTTCAATATGTTTCAAAGCAACTTTTCACATTTCATCCAAAGAGTTAAGATGTAGAAGACATTCTCTTTGTGCTACAAGAAGTTCAATATCTAATGCTAAGGTTGTCCTTAGATTTTTATGTTCAAATTCAATTGGAAGCATGGCCACCTTTCCATATAGGAGCTCAAATGGTGTGAATCATGTAGTAGTCTTCCAGGTTATTCTATAAGCCCAAACAACTTCTTGTAATCTGCTAATCCAATCCTGACGGTGCAAATGGACTATTTTTGTAGAATATTTTTCAGCTCCCAGTTTGTAACCTCTACTTTTCCATTAGCTTGTGGATGACAAGGACTAGATTTCTAGTGCCTGATGTTATACTATTTCATCAATTCTGAGATCAAATTAGAGGTGAATTGTGTACCTTGATCTGTGACTAGCTCTTTGGGTACACCATAGTGAGTAAAAAAAGCTTCATACATGAATTCAACAACTTTTTCATCACATGCATGCTTCATAGCCTTAACTTCAACCCATTTTGTCAAGTAGTTAGTGCACACTAGAATATAGGACTTCCCATTAGATGGAGGATCAATTGGACCAATGAAGTCCATTCCCCATTTGTCAAATGGTGCTAATGCCATATAAGGATTAAGAGGTATTTCATCTATTTTGGTTGGTCGACCCATCCTTTGACACTAGTTACACTTCCTTGGATAGTTGACTGAATCCCTATGAAGTGTAGGCCAATAATAACCAATTGTCAGGATTTTGAAAGTTGTTCTTTTTGCTACAAAGTTTCCTCTGCATGGTTCATTATGATATGCATGTAGGATGTCATATGTCTCATCTTCTCTCACACATCTGCTCATAATTTGATCAGATCTAGTATAAAACAAGAGATTATCTATCCAAGAGAAACAAAAACTTTTCTCTACAAGCAACTTCCTTTCCTTGTAAGAAAAATGTGCTTGTATTTTATTGGCTGCAATGTAGCTAGCAATGTTTGCATACCATGGAGTTTGAACATCAATATGAAATGAATGCTCATCTAGAAATGCATCATCAACCAAAGTAGTGCTAGCATCATCGTGATGGATTCTTGATAAATAATCAGCTTCACCATTGGCTTTTCTAGGCTTATCAACAATAGTTATATCAAATTCTTGCAACAATAGTAACCATCTTGCTAACCTACCTATTATAGTAGGTTTTTTCATGAGATATTTAATTGCTGCATGATCAGTATGAACAAATATGGAATATCCAATTATGTAATGCCAAAATTTGTTGAGGGTATAAACTACTACTAGCAATTCTTTTTTAGTCACAATGTAGTTTAGCTCTGGACCATGAAAGCTCTTACTGATATAATAGATGACATTTTGAAGATTTTGGGATTGTTGCACTAAGAATGCACCTATGGCATAGTTAGAGGAATCTGTATATATGTGAAAAGGAAAATTCCAATCAGGGCCTTGTAAAATTGGGGCTGTGGTCAGAAGTTTCTTAAGCTACAGGAAGGCTTCATCACATTTGGATGTCCAACTAAATTCAACTTCTTTTGTGAGTAACTTATACAAAGGACTATATATTTTGCTAAAATCTTTTATGAAACATTTGTAATATCTAGCATGACATAGAAAGGATCTTACATCTTTTGATTTTTTAGGTATGGGCAATGTTTGAATTACCTCTATCTTAGTTGGATCCACTTGTATTCCTATAGCAGATATGAAATGACCAAGTACGATGCCCTCCTGCATGAGCATGAAACACTTTTCACTGTTAAGTACCAAATTATGTTCTTGACATCTTACCAAAACCTTTTCAAGATTCACCATTGCTTCTTCAAAAGTGACTCCAAATGTTGTGAAGTCATCCATGTAGATTTCCATACAATCATGTGGTATATTGACAAAAATACTAATAACTGCTCTTTGAAATGTTGTAGGAGTATTGCATAGACCAAATGGTACAATAGAGTATGTAAAAGTAATCCATGGACACATAAATGTGGTATTATCTTGACCTTCAGGAGCAATACTAATTTGGTTTTAACCACTATACCCATCTAGAAAAGAGAAATACTTCTTTCTAGCCAGTGTGTCCAAAACTTGGTCTATGAATGGTAAAGGAAAATGATCCTTTTTAGTAGCCTTGTTCAATTCTCTATAATCTACACAGATTCTCCATTTTTCTCCCTTTTTAGGCACTATAACTAGGGGTGACACCCATCTACTATCATATATAGGATAAATAAAACCAACATCAAGCAGTTTTTACAATTTAGTTTTAACTATTTCTCTAAGGCTTGGATTTATCCTTCTCTGGGGTTGACGGAGTGGTAGAAAAACTTCATTGATGTATATCCTATGAGTGCATAGTGTAGGACTCAACCCTTTCATATCACTATAATCCCATGCAAAGGCCTTTTCATGCCTTTGAGGCAATCCTTTTAACTAGTCCATCTGTGTGGGTGTTAATTTGGGGTTAACATGAAGTTTATGACCTTTAGTCAATTCAACAGTAGTAGTGGAGTCTATCATAGTGGCTTCAAGAATTGGACTTGTTTCTAATTCACAAGGTAAAAGTGGATAAAGAATTTTAGGTTCTTTGAGCAAAGCACAATTCTTATCACATTCCTCATATGTGATCAATTCTAACACAACACTTTTAGATACATCTTTTTCTACCACACAGGTGTTAGTGAGGATAATCTGAAGTACTAAATCTTCCTCTTGCAATTTTAGAAAATAATGTCTATGCAACATCATGAGTTGTACTATAGAATTTAACTCTTCTTCTTCATCTCCTAAATCTAGCCAAAAAGATGTACTCAAGTCTGGTAATGGTTGGGCTAGAGGATATAAATCAAATTGCTTTGTTCCTTGGCCATTTGATATAGTCATATTCCCTAATCTACAACTTATATTTGCATCGGCTATGGCTAACCATGGTCTACCTAAGATGAGAGGATAACTAGATAGATTAACTTTAGGGGACAAAATCATGAAATCTGCAGGATACTCCAGAGAATCTAAGGTTACAACTATGTTATATAGCATCCCATTAGGGGTGATAGTAGAACTATCTGCATGCTGCAGAACTATTGGTGTAGCCCTTAGTCCTTCTATTTTCAACTTCTTCATGGTATCTTTGGTAATAACATTTATAGTAGCTTCGAGGTCTATTAAAGCATTTTTAACAAATTGACCATTTATACTGACATTCAATACTAGACTTCCTAGATCAGAATATTTAGGTGTAATTACTTTCCCTAGCATGATGTCAGCCAATTGTCCCACAACATGGACTATGGTGGGGTCCTTCTTCCTTCCAAGTTTCTTCAAGCAAGCTTCCCTAATAGCTTTTCTATAGACTAGAATGTCTTTAATAGCTTGAAACAGTGGTATTTGGACATGTATATTTTTCAATTGATCAACAATTTCAAAAGGTTGTTCCTTAGTTTGTTTAGGTTTCTTTTGTATCAGCTAGAAAAGGAGGTTCTACTGCTAGTTGAGCTAGGGTCGACATGGTGACATTAGATGAGTCAATAGGTTCAACAACTGAAGGTTTTTATGCTACAAGAGAATTTGGTATTTTAGTTATAAGAGGCAGCTTAGGCACTGGTAAAGTTGTACCAGATCTCAGATGTATATCAACAACATTCAGGGTGTAGGGAAGATATTGTTGAGCATCAACACTATACATGGGCTGCTATGGTTGTTGGCTATTTGGATTTGGCTAAGGTTGTGTTGGTAATTGTGTTTGTTTTTGAGGTCTAGGATTTTTAGGTGGTGGCATTAAAGCAGGTTGTTGAACTAGAGGAGGTAATTGTGGAGCACCAGTATTTTGGTTAGGCCATTGTTGAGATCCCTTCCATTAGTTCGTAGACTACCAATTCCCTTGGGGTGGTTGCCATTGGTTTTTCTATTTTTGTTAGTAGCTTTATTGGTTATGTGGCCATTGGTTACTCTATTGATTAGGCCAGGGTGGTTGGGAATTCTGAGGCCATTGGGATTGTTGTGGGTTATTTTGCCCAGCATTGTTCCAATTGGATTGATTTTATTGAGAACCTTGGAAATTATAGTTTAGCCATCGATTACCATATGAATTTGAACTTTGCAAGGGGTCCTGAGGCATACCTTGACATTGGGCCTATGGTTGACATTGAGCAACAAAGAATACTTGCTCATCATCTCCATTTGTCTTGACGTACTCAGTTGGAAGATGCTGGTTCTCCATGCTTGCGACCAGTTTACATTGGCAATCTTTCTTTTGCTTCTGGAAATGAGGAAAATACTCAGCTAGTTGTAATTTAGCTTCTGCTTGTTTCTTATTTGTAGTCATTGTATCCAAATGTGTAGCAACATCGTTGATGATATCTTTTGACAATAGGTTAGATATCTCAAGCTTCAAAATGCCTTGAGTGATTCCTTTAGTGATTGTGGAATGAGGTCCTCGACCTCTCTTCATGGTTGACCTTGAATATTTCTAACAGATCTTCTTGAGATCATCCTAGGAAGCTTGATATACATCACCTCCATCCATCAAGTCCAATGCTTCTAGACAGTCATCATTCACACCTATCATTCAGTCCTCCTTCTGTGATATCCTGAAGATATCATCCCCTCTTGAACCAGATGCTTTGCAACATTCTTTATATTTATCCAGAAACAAAGCTTGCACTTCATCCCAAATTCCTACTACATTGGCTCCTAAGCCCATGAACCATCATAAAGCTGATTCTTTCAATGTTGCTGGAAACAACTTAAGCTTATGGGCATCAGTGTTGTAGTCAAAACTACAACAAAGCATATCAAATTCAAATAAGAAAGTATCAGGGTCTTCAACTGCATGGCCATAGAACTTTGGAAGAGCAATGGGAGGTATGTTCTTAAGGTTAGCATTGGTTACAAGACTTGGAAGAGGAAATGGAAAAGTAGGTTGTGCCATGACTAGAGGTATCCGATTATGAGGTTGCTACTGAAAAGGGACATTGGATATTGGATGATTAACAACTAGTGGATTCAGAGTAGTGTTGTCAAGAAAATTGGCCAATACTTCAGTAAAGGGTTGAAGACCAAATATATCAATTGGTTCAGTTCTTGATAATGATACTATAGGAAAAATAGGGCTTGTGTCTTCAAAAGGTAACTCAACTTCTTCTTCTTTAACTTCTTTGTTCAAATTAATAGATCCTCGTGGAAGAAATCTGCCATATTCATCTTGTCATCTTCCTCTTCTATGCATGTGATTAAACTTTTCACACTGGTGAAAGAAACTTCAAACTAGAGATTTCTAAAAATTTTTATCCAGGAACTATGACTCAAAAATGCTCCTAGCTTGACACCATCCCCAACAACAGTGCCAAAAATGACCTACCTCACAATAGGTGTATCATAGTCATGCACTAGGCCTTGCTTAGGAATAATATATTCAAACTAAGGACTATTTCTCCCACTATGAGGTGCATTTAATCTTATCAACCTAGGGACATATACTTGAAATGGTCAGCACATTATGTGCACTAGGTTTCTTAATGAGTCACTAAGCTTATGCTGCAAGAAAGTAAAAATACAAGGAAAAGAAATTACACTATTGCTGCAAGAAATTAACACAATTAACTCTATGAATACTTGGAAGTACAATGAAAGGATAAAAAATATTCCAACTTGGCTCATCCACTAAAACTATTCTCACATATGCTGTAGGAACATTCACAAAGTGTGATGCTACAGGAAGGAACTCACAACTTCTAACTAAGATACTATGAATACTTGGAAATTAATCTATTCTATCCTAATCTAATCCACCTTCCAAGTGGGACCCCTTGGTCAACTTCTCTAAACTACTAACATAATATGAAGGCCAAAAACTATTTCATTTAATTTAGAAATTCATTACATAACACAGAACTGTAAAAACACAACTGTAAAAGTTAATAGTTTGTTCTCTGAAACTATCTCTTCTAACTGGTTCTAAAACTTAACACACTTGGGTTGATACCTATATATATAGGAAATCACCATTTATTCCATAATAGAAAAGTAAATGTCCTAACTTAAAATCTACAAGAGAGAAAATATGAAGATAACAATTGAAGGCGGGAAGAAGGAATAACAGTGTAAGGCAGGAATAATAAAGTTTGAACATCCACTTGCCATAGAGTAAATTCAAAGAAGGTAATAAGTCTTCATAGTTCCTCCTTACTCACTACCGTGTCTTTTGGAACCATTACAACTTCCTCCACCGTGGTTGCTCCTTGGCGTTCTCTTCTCTTTAAATGCTATTGACACTTAGCTTTTGAATTCATCCAATCATCTTTCAATCTTCATTAATAGGTTAGTTATAACACAAAACATGTTTGCAAATAAACATTTATCAAATTAAATTCAAATATAAGAAAACACATTTTGATAACTATATGAAATACTACATACTATATATAATATTAGCAAAAGATGGCATAGTTTCTACCCCATAGGTTTATCATAGGTTTGATAAACATAGGTCCACAAATGTTTTAACAAAGATAAATAGAGTATCAAAAAAGTATCTTAAACATCATAAAATAAAGGAAAATTTTGGTCTCATCACTAACCACAATGATTGTGCGACTGACCATTAGTGGTTAGTCATGACATCAAAACTGCCAACCTCTAACCACAAAACTGAGTGCCGACCATGTGACCACTACAGACTTAACCACTTTGTGATTTCACAACTATTTTATGCTAACTATGAATCTAACCACTGATCATGGAAAATTGCAAACTCTAACCATGTCATGATATCAAAACTGCTAGCCAGAAACTACTCAACTAACTGCCTACCACATAAAACTACCAACTCCAACCAAATCATGATGTCTAAACTGTTAGCCACAAACTACCGAAATAACTATTGACTATGCAAAATTGGTCCCACCTTAAGATGTGTTCCACATATCACATTCTCATTCACTAGTCTGCCTTGAAATCTATACCATGTGGCACTTTATCACTGGTCCAATAGGTTGTCCACATCATTTCCACATTATCACTTAGTTATCTCCTCTATATGCACATGTTTGGTCAAAAATACCTTATTGTACCCTCCAATGGGTTGTAATCCCTATGAGAATGCTTAATATCTTGTCCATAAGCCATTACTTAAGACACTTGATAGTAGAGTGTTGGGGTATAAAAAAACTTTGAGGCTTGCCATGGGATGAATATGGGATAAAAGCCTAAATTGTTTTCTAGTTCATGTGTGAGAAAACTAGATGATGAATGCAGTAATGTTGTCCTTGAATACTGGTCAAAATCATAAAATATTGGCAATTTTACTTTATGTTGTTTCCATGCCATCGATGAAAAATGCCCATGGAAGTCTCTACAAAATTTAGCTGCAATTTACATTTCAACTTCACCAACAATTAAAATGGTATTTGACAAAATCTTGTGGGCTTCTTTCAAGTTTATGGATATTGATCCCCTATGAAGCCTCTAATCACATCAATACCTTACAAATTGGGCTGGGCATTTAAAAAAAAGCTTATATTGGGGTAATTAGAATGATTTACCTACAGACTTTGAAGACTTGTAAGAAAAACTGGCAGCCATTGGATTGGAGTAATCTACGACTTCAAACATGGGACACCACCTATTGTGTTTGCATCTAGTTTTCTCACATATCATCTTATAATAGAATCACCACTCTTGGGAGTGGTAAATATAGAATTTCAAAACATAGGGCCCTATACTAAACATTTCCTCCCATTTGATATGCTAATGCTTATGTAGTGATCTCTATAGTCCGCCTGGCACCAAGGTCATGCACACTATTTCAAACTAGTAAGTTACTTGTCTTTATTCAAATTTTCTTGGCTCCTCTACAATATATTCATGTTTTGAACTAAGGAATCCATAACATATCAGCTTGGGTTTGTGGCTTCATTTGTATTCCTCATTTGATCTACGTGTCTCTACACATTCCCTTCAAAGAATCCACACATCATTTCTTGCATTTGGGACTCCTTAACTCAACTGTTGGTCTTTACAATTTCATCATATGTAACTTCAAATTCCTTGCGTATTGGATATTATTTCCCATTTAAAAAAAAGAAATTAGAGCATAACCTACCATGCTCATTCCACCTAGACCTGGGTTGATATTTCTTTTAAGATCACTTTCAAAGAAATCATGGTTAATGATGAGAGAACAATATTTTGAAACCTTTAAGATGTAGGCAATCAAATATGAATTTATTTCCATCCCATTATTGAAAAACTCATCACACTTTTCTCAGGAAAGGTTTATATAGCATATTAATACCATTTGTGATGTAACTTGTGACAAGTGTTAGCATCAAGCCTTCCTTACTATGTTTAATACTCTTCTTTATTTTCTCACAATGTGTATAGCCCATTTAATATAAAATGAGAACATATGCACATTGAAAAGTTTTTATGACCATAATTATTATAACTTATATGAATACATCTTATTCCCACACACTACTTAGAGAAATTGCTGAAGTCAGTTGGGCCCCAAAGTGGGTTTGGCTAAAACAAATCATTTTCAAATGACTAACATTTCAAACTGATCAATTCAACTCCTCATATTGATTATATATAAAATTGATCATTTTTTGATCATTTAAAACTCATTTCTACCTTTTTTAGAGAATTGGCCATTTTTTTTCAGGAGGCTTTGAAGCTCACTTTAAAAATAGACCAAATTAAACAACCTAGAGTTGAAACTTGGCACACTAATTCTCTGGCCCAAATAAATTTACCTTGAAAATTCATAGCTCTTGATGACATCTAGGTCAAAATATATTAACCATCAAAGTTTCTCACTTCAAACTATCTAGCAAATAATCAAGTTAGAAAGATAAAAATGCAGTCGGTTTTGGCATTGAAAATAGGTCAAACAGACACTTGGGAATTTCAAATCTAGAGCATTGGTTTACTATCACATGAGGATAATGAATACACATTTTTAGATCATGAGAATAACTAGGAAAATTTAGCAAGTGTTCAAAGTAGGGTATTTGGAATTGCATAACTAGGAATACTAATAGAACAATGATTTTCACAAATAGAATGGACCTAGGAAAGTTTGCAGACAAATTCATCAAGATTTGAAAATAGTCACACTTGAAGTATTTTTAGAGTAGAAAACATTGGTACAATCCATTTAGTTCAAACTATCTTGGATTCAAAGTTATGACATCTCGAACATGGCTATCGATCAATTTGCACTTTTAGATACCAATAAAACTTTAGAAGTTACATTTGGAATAGTGTTTGAAAACTAGTCAAACAGATTCGCCATAGGCTCAAATTTGGAACATAGAATGTATATGATCCCTAGAATATAGTAGAATAATAATTTTCAGATTTGAGTTAATTGGGTCAAAGTTACAACTGGTCAAACAAGGCTTTGTGAAATTTTGAACAATATGTATTAGCATGACAACAATAAACAACCAACTTTGATGGATTCAAAACCTGGTAAATTTTTTTTTTGAAATGGCTTGAAATTTGAAACATAGGTTCTATGATATGCATACCAAACACTCCCAAAGTGGTGATTCATGGAACCTAACTGGGTGCAAGATATTCAATTGCAAACTAGACTTCCTGTCTTTGTTTGACACATGGAAAAATGTAGATTTGGAAAATACTCAAACTAACACTGCACAAAATGAATCAGAATGGTGACTTATCATCATAGGATGCATGCATATACTAAATGAAAGGTGTTAAACAATTGAAAAACATCATAGGCCTCAAAATTAGGGTTGGGTACACATGCATGAAAAATTCTTATAGGGGCTTGATTAGACTCAATTTTTAGAATGGTACTAAAAATTAGTGCTTCAATTTTGAGTCCCAATAGTTCATGTTGAGGGACACCATGAAAAACAAAGCATAGCTAAGATTCAGAGACAATATTGTTGGAATTAACAAGTGCTATCCCATTGTGCCTTTCTATTTTCCTCAATTTCATTCATAGGGTCCATCTAGATTGTTTTGACTTTTACAATGATAGGGTATATAGTATGAATAACATCCTTTGTTATTTTAATAGGTGCATCCAACCACATGTGCATATCATGCACTCTACTTAGAACTACCCTAAGCTAGTTCACCTTGAACTCCTTTAGGAAATGTAGGATGTTTACGAGACAAATTGCCTCCAAATATTTGAATTTGTATTTCAACTTACCATCAACACATATTTGACTATATACTTCACAAAGTTCATGATCTATGAGTTCTTCAATTTTACAATGGTAAAAAATAAATATCATTAACTAACTAGACCCTAGGTGGATTCAAAGATAGGGCACCCACCTTGTCCATTTACATTGTGATTTGTGGGTACTTTTGAAAGGGGGGGTGAATCAGAAGTAACTAACTTTAACCTTTTCAAATCCTTCCAACTAATATTACCCACATGCATCTAATTCATCTAATAAGCATGAAAGTAAAAGACATGCATGAAAATAGATAACACACAAATTTGGTAACCCATAAACCCTCTAAAATGAGAAGGTAAAATTGGGGTGGGGATGACACCCAAAAAATATCACTGCAACAATGTGTAACTGTTCAAAGTTATAATGTTTGACCACTTCCAATGGTTCCCCTTGTGAAAGACCTGTCTTGTTAAAGACTTTTACAACTTGTAAAAAGTGACCTAGTTAAAGGATTTCACTACCTTGCTAAAAGTAGGCCTGGTTAAAGGACTTTAGTACATTCACTTGGAATACTACCCTGTTAAAGGATTTAGAAATGGCTACTAGGCCAACCTAAGTCCATAGGATTTCCATTATCTAATACAATTGCTAGAGAGTGTTACAAAGTCTTTGACCTGATAGCTTTTATAATCTTCAAATGCTAATTCTAGATCCTTGTTCTGCTCTAACTAACTTGATCCTTGCTTGATTTGATATGTCACTCTTTGAAGTTTTGATACTCTATTCTTAGACAACTGAGTTCTGTAGTGCTGCTCTGTTCTTCACTAAGTCTCTTAAACTCCCCTCTGAATTTTTCTATAGTTCACCCATACACTTCTCTCATCTGTGCATACAATGGAGTTTCATCCTCCTTTTAAAGATTTCATAGACTTAGGGTTAGGTATGAATCTACAATCATTATTAAATCTTCATTTCCTGCTTAGTTCTTGCACTTTTATTATTGGTTTCATGCCTTCTCCATTTTTCTTATTGGTTGCATGTTGATTACATAGGTAATGAAAAAGATTCATTCTTATCTTCAAGATCCTTCAAGATTCATCCTATGTTGGCTCCAAAAATGGTTTACATTTGAGTTTGTGAAGGCACAAACTCATATGCTGATTTTGTGTTACTCGACACATACTAGTTGCTAATGCTCGACACATATAGGAAAACTAGCTCACTCTGCTCTTATAGTAATTCTATTTCACTTGACATTTTTTAGTGACTCGACATCTACACTTTTCTTGGCAATCAAACTTTGCTTGGCACCTAAAGATTACTCAGCAATTGAAGTTCACTTGACATACATTGTAGCTCGGCTTTTGTATTATACTCGGCATCAATGGAAGAATTGGTGTGTTGACACTCGAATGTCAAAACCAATTTGAGACTAACAATCTCCCCCTTTGACATGAGTGGAAAAAACACTTAACTAGACATTATAAATCTAATCTTTATGAGTATATTACATATTCTGTTTGCCATATATACAAGACTTCAAAAAAAATTTGTATACCTCAAAATCTTGTAACTCCCTCTAAGCTAATGTGTCATTTCCATTCTTGTAACCAAAAATCTTGTGTTGAATTTGTGTCATGCTGATATATCTGATACTCTTTGTCTTGTCTACCTTTGCTTTTGTATCTTTATACCCTATTTATGCTTCCTGTATGAATGTCTCCCCCTTTCTATTTACACACTATATCTCCCCCTTTATTATTTTAGCCCCTTTTTGACACTTATTTCAAAAGGTCCTAAGGGTGAATAGAATACTTTACAAAACATGTTTTATTTACCTCCATAATCATCTTGAGAGAAGCATCCCAATTGTTCAATGCTATTTCTAGTGACTTGTGTTGGATGTTTGTTTCTACTGCAAGATGAACAAGGCCTTCTAAAGTAGAAAGATTAGTATCTCTCTTTAGAACATTCTCTACATAGGCTTGTTCCTTATGGAGTACATCTAGATGTGGGGTAATGGAAGATTGAATTTGCATCAATTTGGCCTTAATATTGGCCTCTTCTGCTATCAATAAAACTAATTCTTTTTGTGTGTGAAGCGTAGCTGCAAAATGTTTCTCACTTTGAGCTGGATCTTTAGGTAGCTGAGTGCTAGAAATCTTTAGATTTTGTTCCAAGCTCAGTATCCTTTGGCTAGTTTCCTATGTGAAATATGATGAATGACACAACTTTGTGTACAATGAGAATACATTCTCAAGTACTTTCTTCACTTTTTCAATCTTCTTCTCCAATTCAACTTGTGAAAGTGCTATTTCACTTGATATTTTCTCATTCACTTTCATCTAAAACTTCTTCACTGACCATTCTAATAATTTAACATTAGCTTCAAGGTCCTCATTCTGTACTTGGTCCATAATGTTGGATAAATGCTCCATGATGGGCTGGGTTTCATTAGGTACTTGCAAGCTGAATGCATCAAGAAATATGTCCTTGATTTCCACTAGTTCTTGCTTCTACTTATACTCATTTCTGAGTATCTCTTGTCTCTTCCTTCTCTCTATTGCCTCTTGCACTTCATTTATCTATTGTAGGTTCATAGTTCTTGATTCATAACTAGGTATGACTATTTCTTCATCAAGTGTAGGGTCTCCATAGTGAAGTACCCTTGCAACCTTGGTGGAGCTCGAGCCTTGTACTAAAATCTACAATGGGACTGCATCAGTGCTTAGCTTCTTATTAGAAGTCCCCGAGGTAGGCAATTTACCAATTTCTGTATTGCCTCCTATTCCTTAGGGGTTTTCTCCTCTTCTTTCTCTTCTTCTCTACTGCCTTGATCAATAATGATAATTTGAGGAGGTGCACCTTGGGTTTGTGCTACAGGAACATCTTGTCCTGTCTGTTCCTTGGCTGGCTCCTTGACAGTTGTTGCTATTGTAACTATACTATCAACCTTAGCAATTTTGTATTGTTCTTCTTTCTCTTTGAGTTGATCTATTGTAGCTATGGGAGGCTGTGTAGATTGTTCTTGTGTGCTTTCTTTCTCCCTTGCTATCTCTACTATAGCTCTTTGCAACTCATCAACACTCACCAAAACTAGATATGTACAAAGTTGCGCTTGCAATTTAGATTGGTGAAGGATCCTTTTGAGATCCTATGTAGTTAAAGGATTGATGTTCTAAGCTGAAGTGTCAGGAACATCCTTTACAATTACTGTAACTATAGTTGTTATATGTGGGGGACTAGATGGTGACAGTTGGGTGTCTTGGACACTCTATTTAGTTTGTTGCTCTTTAGCCTCTTCACCATGTGTCTTCTCCACTATCTATTTTTCTCTTTCTTTCTCTACTTCATCTTTGTCTTTATCTCTTTCTTCATCTTTCTCATTCTCTTCTTCTTCTTCATCATTTCTACCCTCAAATGGGTCTTCCTATCCTTCCTTCACCGTTGTCAAACCATATATCAATTTCCACATTTGTGTGGACTTTTGGACAACATCTTCTATTTAGTTTTGCAAAATTTTAAAGGCTCTATATTTGGGTGCAAATTTGCTCCCATGCTTCTTAATAGCCTTTTTTATTTGACCTTTAGTAAGGTTTGGCATTACATGAGCCAATGTAGACTCCCTTATTTCTTTCTCCATTTTGAGATAGTAATGCCATTTTTTCTCAACTAATGAGCTTAGCTCCTTTGGCATTGAGTTATCTAGTTCAAGTGAGGTGGTCTTGAACTTAGCCATCATAGTGTAGATACCCTCTTCCACTATGTTCTATTTTTCCTTTGATAACTTATTAAATTCAATGGTCTTTAGACCAGATAAATCAGCATTGTCTCTAATATTATTACAAATGATTTCCAATTTAGATGTGGTGGAGTGGCTTACCAATCTAAATTGATCTTCATCAGACTCTGTCCACTCTTCGTCTGATTCAGGAGGTGCAACATACTTTCTTCTCTTCTTTGGTTCTACAAGTCCTCCTTATTCTATTTCCTTTTTCTTCTCCTATTCTTTTTCCACTTGAGTTGTAGCCCTAGTATCTACCCTTGTAGTTGGCTTGGCTGGGCTTGGCTTTGTTGGTTTCTTCTTTCTCTTGGGCTGTGCAACTAGTTGTTTTTTTGCCTTTCTTTTCTTTGGCTTAGGCTTTGGTGCTTCTTGCTTGGCACCTTCATCTTCATCTACATCCTCTCCCATACTTTGGGTTAAGGCAAGTGGCCCTTGATCTTGTTCTTCTTCATCACCATCAACATCTTCACCTTCTTCTTCTACTTCTTCTATAGTACCTTCCCCAAATTTAGCTTTTAGCTTCTTAACAAGCTTGTACTTTTTCAAAGTGGAGGTAGTCTTCAGCTCCATATCTACTTTTGATCTCACCATTTCATAAGTTCCAAAATGTGGTGTATCCTTGTCTATTTCCTTTGCCAATAGTGCAGTTATTGTTGTTGATGCTTCATCTATTTTTATTTCATACTCAAGAGGTCTTAGCCATCTCACTCTTGGTATGGCAACTTGTATATATGTATAATCTATATCTACAAGAAAACATACATCATTTACATGTTTTTCCACTAAGGAAATTGGAATTTTGAGCCTTTGTTTCATTGACTTCTTAAAGTCCTCAAAATAACTAGTCATCAAGGTCTCTAAATTAGCTCCCATTTGCTCTATGTATTCATTGACTTGAGCTATGATTGACTTATCAGTTTCCCATGCAACTTTTCCAAAAAAAGGAAATTCATTCTGAACATAAAAGAAAATACATATCAAAATGGCACCAAATTTACATTGGGCTCCCTTGGTTCTCCTGATTGCTGCTGGATTTTCGTTAATCTGTTGCAGTTGTAGTTTTGCAAGATCATATGTGTGATCCTTCTTCACCAATTTGTATCCTATATCCACTGCAATGCAAGGTACACTATTGAGTTTTCTGGATTGGTAAAATTTGTGTGCTATAACCCTAATAGCAAAGTCAACTAGAAGATTTTGGATAGTGTCAATTGTCATCCCTCTCTTATTCTACTTAGCACTTGTATTTTTCTTAATTGCCTCCTTTGAATCACTCCTAAGGGTCTTCAACTGATCTAGGGTTGTGTACCTTGTTAGTCCATGAAAAATTCTCTTTGTGATATTTTATATAGCCATCCTCCAATCGTAAACTACTAACATGCATTCTGCTCAACACTAGTCTAATCCATTCAGTCTTGAACACTGTAGGGAATTCTAGGGCATGCGTTAAACCCTTGTTTTCAACAATTTTATACTCTTCCTTCAACACTCCATTTTCACATAATTTCTCATATGTCTCCCTTATTTCCATGTCACCTATTGCTTCAATCTTGCAATTATAGCATTTCCTAACATCCTGAACCATTACAACCTTAGGGGGTATGATGGATAGGGCTCCAACTAGATCATTCTTATATGAAAATTTAGGTATTGGATAGAAATTGAGTTGTCTAACCTCTTTGGACATTAGCTAGACTTCAAATAATTCATTTTCCTGAGTTTTTCTAGAGCTAGAAGCCATTTTACACAATCTAGGGTTTTGACACAAGGAAAACACAAAACTGCATAGCTTGGCATAGTCATAAATACCTTGAGATCAATGAAATCATGTTAGAAAGATATTAAAATATTCTTATACACTAGATTCTCTACTTTGGATTCACTCTGTGCTCTTTCTCATCTTTGCTCTTTGTTCACAATGAGGAAAAATGATTGAAAATATGATAATATACCTTATTTTCATTGTATTTAATGCTTAGTACATTTATAGCCATCCACTTGGCTTTTGAAGGATTACTGCATAACTTAGCTTCCATTGCCTTTTCATCACCTAGCCTCCACAGGAGTATTCTTTACTCAACTTTAACTAAGATTTCTTCTTCACTTAGCTTCATCTACCAACTCAGCTTCTACTAATCATTCGACTCCCACTATCTTTGACAATCAACTCAGCATGTACTAGATTTTTACTTAGCATTTGAGGGCAACTCGACAACACTTGTTAAACCTTGAAATTTAACTTTACATCTTTGTTCATGCTGATCTCTTCCTTTTAGTTCTTGCTTGTCTTGGAACTAATGTATGATAGAACTTTTACAAATCAGTTCCTCAAGCCTTTTCTTTGCTTAGTTTGTTGAAGTGTGATCACTTGAACTATTATGTAAAGTGATCCCTTCATTTGATGTGCTATATCCATCTTTCTTCTTCCATGTCTTATTCATTTCTCCATTGATGTGTTCAAAATCTATCTTCTCTTTACCTTTGTCATTCTTTTGTGCCTTTGACCTTTTAGGACAATTCTTGTTGATATGACTAGTCTTCAAGCAACTGAAACATGTGGTTTGGCTCAACCAACTACTACAGTTTCCTCTGAAATGTGTTCTTATGCAATTTTAAAAAATGTGTCCATATTTTTGACAGTAATGATAGGTATACCCGATGTTGTAATCCCAATTGTAGAGATGTCCATTATTTTCTCCTGCTAGCTGATTTGGTGTCCACATAGACTTTGATTTATACTCAAAAGCTCAATGTCCATAATTCTTGCAACTATAGTAATAAACTTCAAATATTGGTGTCCTAATAGTCCTAGTCCTATAGTTATGTGCTTGATGTCCTTTCTTTTTGCACTTATGACAATAACTTGCATTCTTAGGTTAGTCATGCTGATGGGCATTGTTACTCCTGCATACATTAGAGGTATGTCCCTTTTTACCACAAAAATGGCAAGTAGGTTTAGTGTTCTTAACTTTGTTACTCCTTTCTTCTATAGTCTTGGAAGATTCTCCTTGTTTAGTGCTGGTGTAACCTAGTCCTGAAGTATCATTGCTAGCCCTTAGTGATTTGAGTAGCTACTCAAAGTACTTGATGACTTCATTAGGTTTGTTGAAGCTTTTTGCAACCTCCTTTTCTCTTTTTAGGTCATTTTATAGTTGATTATTTTACATCTTCAGTGTGGAGATCTCAATATTCTTGATATTTAGCTCATGATGTGCATTCATCATCTGGCTTAGGGTGTCTAGCTACATGTTTAAAATTCTTGCAAGCTCAATTGATTTTTCTTCCAATCTATTGGCAAGGTTTCTCTTGTCTTCTTCTAGCATAGCCTTACCTTAAATGGCTCTTTTCTTCTATTCAGTCACTTCACAAAGCATTATAGCTTGTGATTCTTGTTCAAGCTTGAGTGTTCTAATTTCTTCTACTTGAGTTCTATTCTTCTCCATCAGGTTTGCTATTGCTGCATCAAACTCTTTGGAATCTCCATTTGAAAATAGATTTGAGGTGTCAATCTCCTTGTACTGTGTGTCATTCTTGGCTATGGCAATCTCTCTTCTTTTCTTCAAGGATTTTCTGAGTTCTTCTCTGGCTTCCTCCAAAGCATGTAAAGCAAGTTGTATATCAATTTCTTGATTCTCTATGATCTTCCCAAGTTTGTAGACTTCCATTTCTAGATCTTTTTCTCCAAGTTGTGAGGCTCCTTCTTATGAGAACTAGGCTCTGATACCAATTGTTGGAATTAACAAGTGGGAAGATTTACTTCTAAGAAGGGGGGTGAATCAGAAGTAACTAACTTTAACCTTTTCAAATCCTTCCAACTAATATTATCCACATGCATCCAATTCATCTAATAAGCATGAAAGTAAAAGACATGCATGAAAGTAGATAACACACAAATTTGATAACCCAGAAACCCTTGAAAATGAGAAGGTAAAACTGGGGTGGGGATAACACCCACAAAATATCACTACAAAAATGTGTAACTATTCAAGATTACAATGTTTGACCACTTCCAATAGTTTTCCCTATGAAAGGCCTATCCTGTTAAAGACTTTTACACCCTATAAAAAGTGACTTGGTTAAAGAATTTCACTACCATGCTAAAAGTAGGCCTGGTTAAAGGACTTTGGTACATTCACTTGGAATGCCACCCTGTTAAAGGATTTAGAAATGGTTGCTAGGCCAACCTAAGTCCATAGGATTTCTATTATCTAATACAATTGCTAGAGAATATTAGAAAGTCTTTGACCTGATAGCTTTTGCAATCTTTAATTGTTGATTCTAGATCCTTGTTCTACTCTGACTAACCTGATCCTTGCTTGATCTGATATGTCACTCTTCAAAATTTTGATACTTTTTTCTTAGTCAACTAAGTTCTATAGTGTTGCTCTATTCTTCACTAAGTCTCTTAAACTCTCCTTTGAATTTTGCTATAGTTCACCCATACACTTTTCTCATTCATGCATACAATGGAGTTTCATCCTCCTTTTAAAGATTTCAAAGACTTAGGGTTAGGTATGAATCTATGATCAATATTAAATCTTTGTTTCCTACTCATTTCTTGCACTTTTTTTATTCATTGCATGCCTTCTCCATTTTTCTTATTGGTTGCATGCTGATTACATAGGTAATGAAAAAGATTCGTTCTTATCTTCAAGATCCTTCGAGATTCATCCTATGTCAGCTCCAAAAATGGTTTACATCTGAGTTTGTGAAGGCATAAAATCATATGATGATTCTGTGATACTCAACACATACTAGTTGCTTATGCTAGACACATATAGGAAAAATGGCTCACTCGGTTCCTATAGTAATTATATTTCACTCAACATTTATTAGTGACTCGACATCTACACTTTGTTTGCTCAACACCTAAAGATTACTTGGCACTTGAAGTTCACTCGGCACCTATTGAATTTTTGGCTCAAAATACATTGTAGCTCAACTTCTATATTATACTCAATTGGTTAAGTGTGTTGACACTCAAATGTCAAAACCAAATTGAGACTAAAAAATATGTGCTAAGTAATGTTGTTTGAGCATATTAGTTTGAAATGGCACAAAATCTTATGTAAACCATTTTCCTAAGCACAAAGCACATTTATATGTTTGAGGAGCTATTCAAGGAGGTAATTACACCTATGATTATGCATCATTAATCCATATGTAGTATGATGGATCAATCAAAAAATTGGAAAGGTCAAGTGACAAAAAAGATGAATGTGGATCATTGATTGCGATCTAGAAGTTTTGTAAGATGGCTCTAAAAGAAAGGATTCAAGACATAAATGATGTTGTAAGTTGAAGGTATGTGTGTATGTGAAGTTAAATGAGAATCAAAAAGTTGTGAAGTATGCCAACTGAGCAATTTAGTGAGGAGCTTTTGCATATCGCTCACAATGAAGTGATTACATTTTAGATAAAGAATATCTATTATCAAAATCTTAGTACAAACTGAAGGATCAAGGTACTACTACATTCTAACAAGTGTATCATATGAATCTCTTAATGGAGTGGTACTAACATGGTTATTATAAATCTCTTAAAAAATTATTTTCTTGATTGTGATGTTAATTTTTTTGTAAAGGTAGACTAAATAGTCTTGTAAGATTTTAACAAAGTAGACCCCTCATAGGGTAGATCATTTGAAGTGATCAAAATTATTTTCCTAACATGCACTTTGTTATTATAGTAGTGAAGATTTTATGGGTGCCATCCCCATTATAGTTTTACTTTCACCTAGAAGGGTTTTTGCATTACCAAATCCTATGTTATGTTGTGATTACTTTCTTATATGTTTCATTAATGCATGTAGATGTTAGATCTTATATTACATGTTATTGCATGATGATGCATGGTTGAGCTGTATGGTGAATTAAGTTTAATAAGGTCTATGTTTGAAGTAGTAAAAGTTTTGAAGATCCTTATTCAACCTCTTGTCAACATCTCACTTTCCTATTAGTTTCTCAATAGATTATAATAAGAGAGAAATTATTGATTGAGAAGAACTAGAGAGAAAAAGGGAGAGTGATCATCTCACCTAGAAGAGTGCCCACCCTATTGTGAATTATTTAAAGAGCTATTGCAATAGATGGCATTGAATGGTCTAATGGGGTGGTAACCCATAAGTCAACCTATCCCAAGGCCAATCCACAAATCAATATTCTTTATATCACCATGGAAAGTTGTAGTAAGACTATGCTAACCATGTATGAGACTTAGAAATTTTTTGGGTTACCCATAGGTGAGATTTAACATACATGTGTGCAAAGGGAAGAGATACAAACACAATGTCAAGGATTCTCTCTTCCCACAAAGAATCCATGCTTTAAGATTATGCCTAATATATAAAGGGAAAAGATGTAAGAAAATGAGGGATAAAGTAGCAATGCATATATTTGAGCCTAAATTAGGAAACATACAAATCCCACAAGTCTATAGTATCCTAAGCCATACTTAGAATCCATATTTAATACTCCATGGGAATGATTTGAGAATGCAAAAGGATAGGTGAAATGGTCTAGAAAGCATGGATATCATTTTAGTCAAGAAAATTCAAAATATATGAAAATAAAGGGACCATGTATGCCCCACCTTAAGAGAGGAGAATATTTTCTTGTTTTGGAATCTTAAGTGAAGAAAAAGGATAAAGTAATTTTAGCATCAAGATAGTATCCACAAGAAACACCTAGTCCAAAGCAAAGATGTCACAACTCCTATGAGGTCATGGAAGGGTAGAGTGCAATGAGACACCATAAAAGAAGTGAAAAAGAAAATCCTTGAAAAGGATATTACACTATTATGAGACTCTAAGATAAGTGATCTACCTATAATGAAAACTCACTTGTAAATAATATAATATTGGATGTGACATGATAAACAAATAACACTCAACTAAAGGAAATAGCGGATCCTTGAAAGAATGAGAAAGATGGATAAAATGCTTTGCCCCCCAAGTGTAGGAACAAAGACAAAAGAGGACCTATTATGCCACTCAATTAGTGGACCATATAGGACACAAAACCCCCAAGGGCGAGGATAAAAATGCTACATGGTGTAGAGAAACATAATAGGGACTTGAAGATGGAAGTCTACAAGTTGGGAAAGACTATTGAGAACCAAAAGATTGAAATACAACTTGTCCTACAACAACTCAAGGACGAAAGAGATGAATTGAAATGTTCATTGAAGAGAAGAAAGGAATTGGCTATTTAGAAAAATAACACTCAATACCAAGAAGAAGATACTACTAGATTATTTGAGAATGAAAACTCAAATGAATTTGATGCAGTTGTTGTAGATCTGATGGAAAAGAATAATGCCCTAACTAAAGAAGTCAAAAATCTCAAAAGACAACAAGAAGTCTAATCAGTATTGCTATGTGAAGTGACTAAAAGGACAAAGAAAAAGAAAGCTAAGGAAGATAAAGTCATGATTGAAGAGGAAAAAAGAACACTGACTATCAGACTTGAAGAGAAGACATTAGATGTGCAAAAGCTTGCTAATATGCAATTGGATACAATGAATCAATTGATGCTTGCATACCTTAGAGGATTGTGTAGAGGGTATCAAGTTATCCTACCCTTGGCTGACCTAAAAGCATGCTGAGTGATGCAAAGGAGGTAATAGAAAAGAATATAGGTGCCATTTGGAATAAGAGAGGGATGTCAATAGACATTATTTTAGATCCCATTATTGCCTTTGTAGCTAGAGTCATTGCTCATAAGTTCTTTTGGTCAAGCTAATTGAACAGTGTTTCATTTATGGAAGTGGAATTAGGTTACAAAATTGTAAAGAGAGACCATTCCTATGACCTTGTTGAGTTACAACTACAATAGTTATCAAAAAACTTGGAAGCCATTAGGAAAGCCAAAAGTGCATCTTTTAAGTTTGGTTCTTTGATTTTTTTTGTATTTTTCTATGTGAAAAACTCATTCCCTAACTTTGGTAAATTTCTTGAATAACCAACAAGTCAATTGCACAATAGACTTTAGAATTTATTGAGCAACTTGGAGACAACTTTGAGTCAGTGATGACTAGTTATTGTGAGGATTTTAAGAAATCCATGAAATAGCGGTTGAGGATTCCTCTATCTTTAGTGGAACACCATTACAATGATGTGTGTTTCCTAGTTGATGTAGATCATACATATGTGCAAGTAGCAATACCCAAGGTTAGATGGTTAAAACCCTTTCCATATGAAATTAATGTAGATGAAACCTCTGCAATAATCACAACATTACTGACAAAAGTTATTGATAAAGATGCTACATCTTTTGGTAACTATGATGAAGATAAATTAATTGAGAATAACTATTGATTTGAAGACAACTGCAATTTTGAGGAAGAAAAAAACTAGTTAAAAAGATGGAGAGATTTGTTGAAGGTAAAGGTGAAGAAGAAGAAGAAGAAGAATAGGGCCAAGCACCATTAGAACTAACCCAAGGACTAGGTGAAGATGTTGAAGGTGCCAAGGGAGAAGAAGTCAAGGAAGCACCTAAGAAAAAGAAGAAAAGGAAAGTAGAGACTCAAATAGTGGGGAAACCTAAAAATCCTATGAAGAAGTCATAGAAAAAGCTAGTTGTACCTATAACTAGCTCAGGCACAAGGGTAACAACTATTGTATAGGATAAAGAAGAGACAAAGGATAAAGGAAAGAGAGCTAGCACTGCAGCAAAGATGAGTCATCCTACTTCAAAGACTTTTAAAATATTAAGGAAGAAGTACACACCTCAGAAGGATTTAGATGAGGAGAAGATAGAGTTAGATGACTTGAGTCAATACAATGTGGTAAGCCACAATCCCTCTTCTGATATTGACAACTTGTGTGAAAACATTAAAACCAATGCAGATTTGTTAAGTCTTACACATGTTGAATTTGATAAGCTAGGTAGTGTTGATAAGAATAAGGTTGAAGTGACCATATATGATATGATGTCTACTTTCAAGAATACTCCACTAGAGATTGCCAAATCTTACCCAAAAGTCTTTATGATAAAGTTGAAAAAAAGTGGCAATTCAACTTATAAACCAAGAGACAAATCAGGGAAACCACACTAACCCAAGTCATGCCTAAATTGGATAAAAAGATGATTGACAAAGCTATGTAAAATCATAAAGGGAAAATTTCCCCCAAATATAGAGCTTTCCATATTTTGAAAAAGGACATAGAAAATGTGGTAAATAAAAGTACATCAAATTGGAAATCAATATATGGGTTATCCACTCAAGCCATTACTGAGAAAGGTGAGAAAGATGAGCAAGAACCTAAGAATAATGACTAAGAGATAGACAAAGAGGTGAATCTAGTTAAAGAAGGTAATATGGAGGGTACTAAACAAATAAAAAATGGGGAAACAACTAAAGAAGAGCAGAAAGATGTGTAGGACAAATAGATGCCAAGTGTGAGTCCTCCATGTGAGGACCAAGAGAGTTAACAGGACTCAGTCAACATCAAGGATGTTCTAGATAAAACAACATAGGATGTAAATACTTTGATAGAAGAAGACTTGAAGAAAATTTTGCAAGACTCCACCAATGCAACACTATTATGCAATAACCCTATATTGGTGAGAGTAGATGAAATTCAACAGGAAAAAGTTGCATCTATAGGGGAGATACAAAAAGATACATAAAATGTGTCCTTATCTACTATAGAGATACAAGATAAGGAATGACATGATCTACATAGAGATCAAAATATAAAATTGGAATAGGAGAATGATATAACTCTGACACCATTTTTCATGCCAACTATTGTCATTCACATGAAAGAGGTAGAAGCACAACCTTCAGATATATCAATGCCAAGCCTAACTAGTTTAGGATTATAAAATGTAGTAACTACTAAGAAGGATGGAAGTGAAGTACATAAGGGCTAGGAAGTAAGTCTTGTACCTATATCACCACAATAGGGTGAATTATAGAAGGAAGGAAACATGATTGGAGATTTGAAGCTTACTATTGAGCCTAGGGAGAAAATTTCAATACAGACTTTAGTTACAATGCCAATTTCTACAACTCCTCTTAATAGTCACACTCTTTAGAGGTTGAGTACTGTTGCCCAACTTTTCATCTCGAATTCATGATGAAAAGTGGAAAATGTCCTATCATTAGATAAGTCTAGGTGTGTCTAGGTCTAGCTTTAATCCATCTTAGATATAAAGTTGCTCCATTGGATTATCCATTCTTCCCTTCCTTTGCATCACATGGCCAGGTAGGTTTCCCTCTTTGTCATGAGTTTCTAGGTAGATTAGGACCTAATTTGATGGAAATTCTGGCAATTCACAAAGTGGTTTTTGATAGTTGACTTGTTTATGGTTCATCATGTTTTTCATGTGAAAATATGAAGCTGGTAGAAAATCAGATATCACCTTCTCCTAGGCAGGTTTCCAACCCTTGAAGGTGCATTTTTGTAGAGATCGATAAATGAAGCTTATAGGCTAAAGCAAGAAAGAAATGAGTTTTCTATGGATAGGTCATCTCTAAATTATAGTATTCTCCCTTGGGAGGCACTCAAGATTCATCATAGTGCTCATAATCACCTCTAGCAGAAAACTCTAAAGTAACTTCTCCTAGATGGGTTTCCAACCCTTGAAGGTGCTTTTTTGCAGAGATCGACAAGTGAAGCTTATAGGTTGAAGCAAGAAAGAAATGAGTTGTTCTATGGATAGATCATCTCTACATTACAATATTTTTGCTTGGGAGGCACTTGAGATTCATCATAGTGCTTAGAATCACATCTAGTAGAAAAATCTAAAGTAACTTCTTCACGATAGTCTTTCGACCCATTAAGTCAATTTTTTGATAAAGGCATTTGTGAGAGAGAAAAGCAAGAGGGTCTCTTTTCCATTTTCGCAACCCTTTTGACATTTTCTGAAACCTAGAGGCACATTGACTTAAAGGATAAAGTGAAAATAAAAGCAAGGGTGGAAGATTGAAATTGCTTTCTCCTCAGTAGGTTTCCAACCATTGAAGGTGATTTTTCGCATCCATTGAAAAATCAAATTTGTAAGAATGTTGAGCACATAAATTGATTAAAAGATACTTAAAAAAATGGTAATGGAAACAAGATAAACAAATTTGGAAAGGTGTTCTGAGCAAAATTTGGTTGAGTGGATATTTTGTTATGGAATACTTTGTTCTTAATTCTACAGAACTTGATAAAAAATGGGAAAGTAAGTATGCAATTAAAAAAAATTAACATTAGTTCAATAAGAATAGTGAAAAGACATGGAAAAATCTGTTAGAAACTCTCACATTTAATAATCCAGTGGGTTCATGAAATGTCCCTTTTCTGATTTTTCATGATATTTCCAACCTCTAATCAGATCTTTAAAATCAAACAACTGCTATCACAAAGATCCACCAAATTCCTTAAGAAACCCCAAATCGGGTATGTTGAAAATAGTGCTAAAAGCTTCACAACTTCACAAATTATTAATGAATCTGAAAATGGAAATTTTTACAGAACTTTCAGCAGCATAACAGCCTACAAATTGATATTTCCAGATCCGTATAGCCTTTACACAACAGCTCGAAAATGTAGGACCAAAACTATGCTCATCGGGCTCCCGAAATAGCACAAAATATGCTCGGAAACACCACAAGAACACTAATAATCTATCTCAGAAGTTTAATCACGTCCCAATATATATATTCAGCTCTATTTTAACAGCTTAAAGTATAAAATACAGCAGCAACCAAAACTGATATGAAATACTCAACCGGAAACACCAAACTCTTACAAAAATACACCCGGAAACTCACAAATCTGCACTGTTCAGCACAAAGGCAAACTCTGTATGAGCATGCACATGGAATGGCTTCAAACTCCCGTCCTTAGCCTTCCTGGAAACCTGCAAACTCCCGTTCTTGGGTCTCCCTGGAAACCTGCAAACTCCCGTTCTTGGGTCTCCTTCTCCACAGGTTTGGCAGCCTCTGAAGAATAACAAAGAATGAGTGAAAATCAAGTCTGGAATCCCCCCAAAATGCCTCCAAACCTCTTTAAAAAGGGCATAACTGTAACTCACGTCCAAGAGAGGTTAATGAAACATATTTTAATAATAATTATCATTTATTAGTCCAACGGTTTCCAAAGATTAACTCCCTTTTTCCGAAACTTCACTTTCTTGGGTCTGCCTGTCTTAGCAAAGATTATTATTTTTTAATTATTTGAAAAGGGGACATGACAGTTCATCCTTTAATTTACTCGTGTGGCACAGATCTTGAAGATTAAAGGTTGAATTAGGATTTCTATATAGAGAGAAACATAATAGTTTTTCAAATTATCGCTTTTTATTGAACTGTTATGTTGTTGAATTGTATAGCATTTTCAAAGCTCTTACACTTGCAAATTCTACTCTCTGTGCTACTTTCAATTTTAAGGTTTCAATTCACTTCCATCTTAGATAAAATGGTAACTAGATTCATTGGGTTTGATGGGCTGAATGGAATCAAGTCTACATTACAAAATGTTATAGATACCTTGCTCCATTTCTTTAACATACAAGATTTTCAAAGGAGACTGAGGTCAGAACCAATTCACCCCATAATTGAAAAGCTTCGAGGAAGCAGGCTAGTGGAGGCAACTAGCTTTTTGGTGGCAGTTCAAGCTCATGAGTTAATTGTCAAATGTATAAATCATTACAACCCAGAAACTAGACAAATTTTTCTGCCTGACCATATAGTTTTAATCTCTATTGATAGGCAAACTGTAGTAAATTTCCTCCAAGTTCAAAAGCAAGAAGAATTTTTTGAGTTGATAGTAGGAGGTGCCATGTCCAAGTTCTCCTTGAAGAAGATGGTGTGCACAAAAGAAATTATGAGGTCTTAGTTTCAAAAGCCATAGGGAGCTAAGAGTAAGGTTCCTAAGACTCTATTTGGCATCGATCTCAAGCCAAGGATAGTAGACATTTTGGTTCTCTTACATCGATTGAAAGGTGAGGTAGAAGCACCAAATTTTATTGAGTAGTATTTCTTTTTGGTACAAATCATTTGTTCAGATACACATTATGTTGATTGGGCCTATGAGGTAAGTGAGCATCTATCTAGAGGCCTTAGCATCACAAAGTTTTAGAATACCTTCTACATGTCTTCTTTATTGATTTGCATGTTAGCTTCTCTAAAATTGTGGCCAAGCCTTCTTAGAATAGAGCACTTCCCTAATGATGTGAAGAGTTATGAATTTTATCCATGCTTGCAATTATAGAATAGCTATGCAGAATATGTCAAAGTTAATGATTCATTTACAATGAGGATTTGAAGGGAACTCCAAGGATGCCCAGAAAGGAGGTTTAGCCCAGAGGCAATGGCCACCATCAGTCAGTTTGGTAGCTGTTTTATTCAGTTATCATCCTTTTCATATTTATGTCTTGCAGCTTTTGACAAATTTCCTTTGATTCTGCCCAGATACCCAAGTGATTTGATTGTGCTAATAGAGATTGTGAGGCAAGCAATCTAGGTGAATGTGCGAAGCACAAGCTTGAAGAAGAAAGGGTATGAATTCCCTATAAAGGTTGGAGTTTACAGTTTTGAGTCTCATTCTAATGCAAAAAATATGCTCAAGACATTTGAGACTAAGTACAAGTTGGAAGAAGATGAGGTTGTGAGACCTATGTTCGATCCAAATGGATACATAAGAAAGGTGTTACAAATTAGGAGTGTGATCAAGAATGTCACCACTATAGAAGATTATTGAGTAGATTGCAAGGATGAGTTAGAGAGCCAAGATTGTGCTTTCACTAGGCTCATGGTGGAACAAGTAAAGACATATGGTATTGATCTCAATGTTGAAGGATTGGAGGATGATGGTCAAAATATGTATAGCAATACCTATTTGACTAAGTTAAGGGATATTCCTATAAGCTCAGAGCCATATGTAGATGTGGAAGAGAATCTTGATATCATGACAGCTAGGATCATCAAGAGAATGGGAAAATGGGTTGAGTGGACAACCAAGAAGAGCTAGAGTAAGGGTACAGCTACTCAAGCTTCTCTAGTAGTTGCAACACCTACTTCATCTTAGAGTGCTACAATAGGTGTGACCATAGCTTCCACTCAAGGGCCAGCTCAAAATTTAAGAGGAGGTGATCAACCTTTGGACAAGAATGTCCCTATAGCTAAGACCTATCATGATGGCTCCTTACTAGCCATAGGAACCTAGACTGGTACTAAAGAAAAGAAGATGGAAGAGCCAAAGGATAGTGCCTCCACTCTAGTCCCATCTCCTCATACTACTCCAGTTCCATCTCCTCACACTACCCCAGTTCCTTCTCCTCATACCACTCACATTCCATCTCCTCATCATAGCCTTGTTCCATTAGTAAGAAATTCACTTTTGAGGCCAAGTGGTTCCCCTATAAAAAAAGTAGACTTGGGGGATGGAAAGAGTAGCAGCAATGAGTCTACTAAGTCAGATGAAGTAGCAAAGAAAAATTTAGAAGTGGAGAAGCACCAGACTTCTTCTAGGTTTATCTCTAAAGATTTGAAAAATTCTTTCTCTTCAATTGCTATAACAATAACTCCAGTTATGAAAAAGATGTTCAGTATTGAATCACTTGGAATGGCTTCCAAAGTGATAGGAATAGATGTGTGGTTGGAATATACTTTGGAAAGGAAGAGAAAGAGAAAGGATGAAAGTGCTTCCATGAAAGATACAATATCTCTCGTAAATCATTCTAGGTCTGCATTGACAAAAGTTAAGAAGCAAAAGACTTTGTCAATACTTGGGCAAGATCTAGAAATAGGGCATTTGACAATGGAAATATCCAAGCCAAACAAAGGAGGGAGGATTGAGGACATGATGCCTAATGATTTCATTCTACATTCAATTGATCTTGGAGAGGCCAGACATGACACAAAAGTTGGGTTGTGGAGGTCAAGTAATGAAGTAATAGAAGGACAATTAGAAAGTCTTAAGTTATCAAAGATCAAGATGAATGCTGAGATAGAAGAATTGAACAAGTTCATTAGGCAACTAGTCACTCTGCCGGAAACTATCTCTGGTGTATTTGTAACCTAGACTCCTACTACTGCTAAAGTGCAAGCCCTCATTTCTCAACTTCAGGAAGATAAACACTTTGGCTAAATTGGGAAGGAATGGATAGAGAAACTCAAATAAGAAGGAGTTTCCATTATAGAACAAATTGGTAATGTTATCCTTAGACTGGAAATAGAAAAATATAACCTCTTATCAAATAGAAACACTCTAGCAGGAGAAAGGGTCAAATGTGATGATTGCATCTCTTTTCTAAAGATGATCATCCAGATGAAAGCAAAAGAAGTAGTTGAAGCAAAGATTTTGAAGAAAGGAAATGAACCTCTATTCCAATGGTTTCAAAGTATGCAGTTCAAGATAGAAATGATCCAACTAGCTGAAAAGGGACTCAAAGAAACAGAGGATAAAGAAAAGAAGACTAAATATAGAGGATTTGAACTCATGTGAGGGCTACACATTGATTCAAAAACTAGTGGCCGAGGAAAGGCTCTCATTGGAATAGATATAATGAAAATAACTTTTTTGCATTTTTGGATAATCTGTCCAGAGTGACTTCCAATAGTTAAAATAGAATTGTAGAACTCTAGAGACTCAGTGGTTGTATACATGTGGCCATAGAGGATTTTCCAAATTAGTTGAGTGCTATGAAAGAGTTGGCAAGGGAACATTCAAAATGGCTCTTGAGATTCACCAATACACATGTGCCCAACCATGAAGAGTTAATTCCAGTAATAGTTGCTGCTAAGGCATATAGAGAAAAAATAGAAAAGGGAAAGAAGTCTAAATGATTCATATTATGCCATCTTTTCATTTTCTTTTGTAATTTTGTAATATGAAAAATTGGCATCTTGCCATTTGTCATTTTTAGAAGAGCTATTCAAAGGAGAAATATCTGAAGAGAAGAATGAAAATTGACACAAGAAGTTTAGAGATAAAACTAACCCAACATCCTAGAACAAATTAGGTTCCTCAGAAGTACCAAGGAACTAGGTGGGCAAGATCATATCTTTGATAAGCTTACAGAGCTTGGTTTTCCCATCTTAGACATTCCAAAGTAGAATGGTGAAGATAAAAGCTGAAGCATGCTGCCTTCCCCTATTAGGAATCAAGACACTAGAACTTCACATTACACTTGTCAGGTATTGGCCCTACACAAGATTACTACTCCCCCAGTTGTTAATTTCTTGCCATACACTGCTAGGACAATCATGGCTACTCTATGGGCTACTAAAATAGGGCCATTAGCATTAAATGCTTATTATCTACTCTTGACTAGTTCTAGGAAGAATTTCCCTAAATTCTCAGGTGATGGGAAAGTTACTATAGATGAACACATTAAAGCTTTCTTTGCAGCCACTCATATCTTAGGGGTTGGACTTGAAGATGTTGTTGTAAGGTTGTTTGTAGAGACCCTCATGGATAGTGTAGTAGATTGGTTTTATCATTTGGCTGATGGATCAATAACTAATTTGGATACATTGAGAATAACCTTTGAGACAAGGTTCAAGAATACAGAAGACAAACATGCCCTGTTAACATAGTTGACTTCAATTAAAAAGAAATCCACTATGAGTATGAGAGATTTTGTTGCCAAGTTCAATAAGATTATCAATAGAATTCTAATTGCTAATAGACCCATAGCTTGTAATTTGAAAACTTTATTTATTAGTGCAATGCCTCCAAATGTCAATTATGATTTAAGGAGAGCACATCCCATAGATCTAGCTGACGCACAAAAGAAAGCAATCAAATGTAAATATGATTTGATTTTTGCGAGAAAATGGAAATGAGAACTTCAAACTCAACGAAGTTTCACTAATACCACTTCATCTGAAGAGATGATTTATAAATTATCAAATTAGCTGGTAGCAGTAAAGAAGTAGTTACCTAGATTCAATAATTCCTATTAGTGGAATTATCAATATCACCAGGAAGAAACAATGAAGATAGATTCTCATAGCTCATGGGTTCACAACCTAGGTTGCAAATTGAAGTGGCACCGAAGAAGGGAAATATGTGCATTTTTCACTTGAACACAGATCATGATAGTGAGAGTTGTCTAGAGATTGCTCGTATGCTGTAGTTATTATCTACTAATGAATTGAATGCTGCAACTCCTTGTTCAAAGCCTAATTCCTATTCAAATGGAAACTTTGGAAATTTATTTTTAGAATACAAATAAGATTTTGAATCAAAAAGTGAATGTTATGCAACCATTGATGAAGCTTCATACATAGTGCTTACTCGAGGCCAAAGGCTGAAGAACCAATCTTCTAGTCATGCTCACAAAAATGATTCTGATCCTTCAGCAGATAATGTACATACTAATCAAGGAGTATACACTTCAAAAATAGGTAAGGACAAAATGCCTTTTGATTTTATTCAATTTTGTGAAGAATTAAAAATTAAAATTTTCCCTATAGATTATTTGAAGTCACACCCTTTTGAATTAAAGAGACTAGTAGACCGGTGTAAAGGAAACACATCAGATCTGAATCATAGTGTGACTATTGAAAAAGAAGATGAAACATTGACATCTAGTCTATTTAATCAAGAAGATTCTACTATCTTAGCAACATCTCCTAGGCAAAAGCCTGACCCTTTTTATATCTCATTGTATATCAATGGATGTAAACTTAGCAATTGTATAATACATTTGGGTGCATCAAATAATGTTATGCTGTATTCTGTAGCCAAGGCCTTGGGTCTCAACGTCACTAAACTGCATGGAAGATGTTATTCAATGGATGCTAAACAAGTTCCCTTGCTTGGGTAGATTAAAGACACTCAGGTAGCCTTAGCTTCACATCCAGAAAAGAAGCTCTTATTGACCATTCTAGTAGCTAACATTCCAATGAGCTATGGACTACTTTTGAGTAGAAGTTTTTGTTGGTACTTAGGAGGAGAAATAAAGCTAGACTAGTCTCAAGAAATGATACCTATTGGGAATAAGAAGGTCAAATTAGAACTTGAAGAAAAGGAAAAGTTTATAGTCTTGAAATTAGATGATCCTAAAGCTTAGATTCTATATCAAGAGTTGGAATTTGGCAACTATATGTTGTTTACTAAAGAGGCTCTGGATGAATAGAGAGATGAAAATCAAAATGGAAGAGTTTCTAATGAAAATATAGATGAATTAGGCATATGGACACTTGAATTTGATGGAAGTTGTGCCTCTTTAGGATCTTGAGTAGGTGTAGTGTTGATATCCCTAGAAGGAGAACCTGAACCCATGGCCTTCAAATTAGAATTTGGGAATACAAATAACAGTGCAGAGTATGAGGCCTTGCTATGAGGGATAATAATAATAAAAGAAAGAGGGATAAAGATCCTAAAAGCTCAAGGTGATGTAGAGCTCATTGTGAAAGAAATAAAAGGACAATATTCTGTGAAAAATCACAAGCTAAAGAATTACAGAAATAGAGTTTGGGATGAGATAGAAGGCCTAGATGCCTTCTCCATTGAAGCAGTTCTGAGGGAGATGAAAACTAAGGCTAATTTCCTTGTAGTCTCTCCCTCCCTATTACTTCCTCACCCAGACTTCAAAGATAAAAAATATCATATTGAAATTGTGTATCGATCCTCTATTCTATACAATGTAGAATGTTGGCAAGTCTTCGATGATGATAAGAGTTTGTAGTTGTTCCTGGAAAATGATAAGTCTAGTTTTGAACATGAATCTAGTGGAAGTGATCATGAAAGCTTTGATGTCAATAGGAAACAAAATCAAAATGGAGAGGTTCAATTGAAAGGTAATATTATTCCCCCATATTTTGTGGCTTTAGAAAAACTATTTAATAGACATGATACTTACATAAAGCAAAGGAGAGCAGAAAAGGGGCCTGTCATGGGTGGATATGAGGGAGTAAACATTGGAGATACTCGTGACCCTAAAATGATTAATATTGGGAAATGCTATTCACTTGAAGAGAAAGAAGATGCAAGAAATTTATTCATAGAATATAGAGATGTTTTTGCTTGGAGTTATAAGATTTGAAAAGCTATAGAGATGGGAAGGTAAAACATCAAATTTCACTTAAGCCTGATGTAGTCCCTTTTTGGAAAAAATAAAGGAATTATAATCCTAAGGTCGCGGATGCCATTTTTTGGGAAGTAGATAAAATGTTAAAAGAGAGAATCATCTATTGCATTCATCATTCCACCTAGGTAGCTAATATAGTACTCGTCAAAAAGAAGAACAAAGAGATAAGGATCTGTGTTGATTTCTACAATTTGAACCAAGCATCTCTAAAGGATAACTTTGCTCTTTCTAATATGGATTACTTACTACAAATAGTGGCAGGATTTGAAATGATGTCCATGCTAAACGGATTCTTAGGTTACAATTAGGTTGAAGTAGAAGAGAAGGATCAGCATAAGATGACATTCACCACTCCTTGGGGTACATTTGCATTTCATAGAATGCCCTTTGGACTTATCAATGTTGACGCTACATTCCAAAGATGTACGAGCAAGACATTCACTAACCTGAAGGACTGAATCATAGTTATATACCTGGATGACCTCACCATATTCTTGAAAAAGAGGAAAAATCATATGGAAGATTTGAAGAAAGTTTTACAGAGATGCCAAGAGCATGGAATTTCTCTTAATCCCAAGAAATTAGTTTTTTGTGTGACAAAGGGAAAAATCTTGGGTCATATAGTGTCCCAAGAAGGCATTAGAATTGATCCCAAATGAGTAAAAGCCATTCAAAGATTAAGCTTGCCTTCAAATAAAATAGGAGTTAAATCATTGTTTGGGCAAGTGAATTTCCTCAAAAGGTTTGTGCCAGATTTTGTAGAAACCACTAAGCATATAGTGGATATGATGAAAGGGAATTCAAATTTCAAATGGAATGAGGTTGGAAAGTAGGCCTTTCAAGATATAAAAATTACTATTACTAATGCCCCAATTTTATGTCACCCAAATTATAAACGAGATTTCATCAGTTATTGTTACACTTTTGAACATACTCTATCTGCAATACTTATGCAAAATAACGATGAAAGGGTACAAGCCCCAATAGCTTTCATGAGTATACCTTTGAAAAATCATGAACTAAAATATTTGTAGATTGAAAAACACACTTCTGCAGTGGTCAAGGCACTCAATTTTTTTTGAGTCTATATCCTGCACTCACATTCTATAGTTTTTGTACTAGATGTAGTAGTAAAAAGTGTGTTAACACAACAGAATGTGGGTTGTAATATTAGAGGAGCATGGGTAGCAAAAATATAGGAGTATGATATAGAAATCAAGCCTACCAAGCTAATAAGGGGAAACACTCGATGCAAGGCAATTGCAAAAACAAGATCATCAAAGAATTAAAAGAATCGGGGGAGAAGTAATTAGTTTTAGCTATAGGCCTCTATGATTCATGGTTTGAGAATATTTCTTATTTGCTAACATATGGTGAATGTCCAGAAGGCCTAACTACAAGACAAAGAAGAGATCTTAAATTGAAAGTAGCTAAGCAAGTGATTTGGGATGGCAAATTATTCAAAAAAGCCATTGATGACACTTTCCTCAGGTGTGTGGACAAGCAACAACAAGAAAAGCTGTTGAGAACATTTCATGATGAAGCTTGCAAATGACACTTTTTATCCTCAGTCATGGATTTTAAAATACTAAGATAGTGCTATTACTATCCTGGGATGTTTAAAGATGCCTATGCTTGGGTAGCAAGATGCAAGAAATATAAGATGTTTGTGGGTCACCCTCAATTAGCTGCTTTGCCATTAAGACTTGTTATTATTGAGAGACCTTTTCAACAATGGGGCCTTGACTTTATTGGTCCAATTAATCCAACATCCAGTGCTAGTCACCATTATGTAATAATAGCAACTAACTACTTCACTAAGTGGGTAGAAGCTAAAGCTACCAAGAAAACTACTTCCGAGGTGGTATGCAAATTCATAAAGGAAAACATACTAGTTAGGTTTGGTGTTCCCATTAAATTAGTGATGGAAAATGCATCTTATTTCTCTTTAATTGAAGTTACCAATTTATACTTTGAGTATGGGATCACCATTGGTCATTCATTTGATTATTTCCCTCAAGGAAATGGTCAAGTTGAGTCTAGTAACAAGAATTTTATGAATATCATTAAGAAATTGGTTTCAGATAATCAAAAGACTTGGCACACAAAGATTCATGAAGCACTCTAGGTAGATAGAGTGACACCTAAAATGGAAATCGATATATCTCCTTTTGAATTGGTCTATAGGACCGAGGCTAATCTCCCCTTACCTCTAGAATTAGCCACGAATAAACTCAGAATAGTGGTTGAAGATGATATTTATAAAGATGGTCTAGAGAAGAGGATTTTGTACTTGAGAAAACTTGAAGAGGATAGAGAAGAAATTGTAGATCAAATCACATAGCATTAGATGTGAGTGAAGGATCTATTTGATAAGAAGGCTAGACCATGAAAATTCATGGTAGGAGATAGTGTGCTAATATGAGATAAGTGAAGTGCTCCAAAAGGTATGCATAAGAAATTTGACACCTTGTGGAAAGGTTCATTTAGAATTCATTAGGCATTCAAAAATAATTCTTTCAAATTGGCTTATGAGGATGAAAAAGTACTACCCCAAAATTACAATGGTCATGATCTAAAGCTTTATCAAATTGCAAATTGAGAAATAGGTAGCCCCTATATTTTATTATACTTAGGTTTAGTGTCTTTTCGTGTTTCCTAGTTAGTTTCCTTCCTTGTTTTGTTTTTCCATTTTCCTCCTATTTTTGTTTTTTTATGTTGCCACCTTTTACTTTCCTTGTGAAACCAGAGATTTTGAGTTCCTTACTTGGGTATGCTCTACACAAGTCCCAAGTCAGAGCTAGTTGTTTCCCCACTTTTTATCCTAAATTGATGATGAAAAGTGGAAAATGTCCTATTATTAGTTAAGTCTAGGTGTATCTAGGTCTAGCTTTAATTTTTCTTAGGTATAAAGTTGCTCCATTAGATTGTCCATTCTTCCCTTCGTTCACATCACATGGCCGGGTAGTTTTCCCTCTATGTTGTGAGTTTCTAGGTAGTTTAGGACCTAATATGATGGAAATTCTGACTATTCACAAAGTGGTTTTTGATAGTTGATTTGTTTATGGTTCATCATGTTTTTCATGTGAAAATATGAAGCTGGAAAAAAATTAGAGATCGTCTTCTCCTAGGTAGGTTTCCAACCCTTGAAAGTGCTTTTCTGTAGAGATCAAAAAATGAAGCTTATAGGCTAAACAAAGAAAGATACGAGTTGTTCTATGGATAGGTCATCTCTACATTATAGTATTCTGCCTTGGGAGGTACTCAGGATTCATCATAGTGCTCAGAATCACCTCTAGTGGAAAACTCTAAAGTAACTTCTCCTAGGCAGGTTTCGAACCCTTGAAGGTGCTTTTCTATAGAGATTGACAAATGAATCTTACAGGCTAAAGCAAGAAAGAAATGAGTTGTTCTATGGATAGATCATCTATACATTATAGTATTCTACCTTGGGAGGTACTTGGGATTCATCATAGTGCTCAGAATCACCTCTAGTGAAAAACTCTGAAGTAACTTCTTCACGGCGAGCTTTCGACCCATGAAGTCAATTTTTTGATAAAGGCATTTGTGAGAGAGAAAAGCAAGTGGATGTCTTTTCCATTTTTGAAGCCCTTTTGAAATTTTTAAAAATGTACAAGCACATAGACTTAAAGGATAAAGTGAAAATAAAAGCAAGGGCAAAAAAATGGAAATCGCTTTCTCCTCGGTGGGTTTCCAACCCTTGAAGGCAATTTTTTGCATCCATTGAAAAATCAACTTTGTAAGCATGTCGGGCACATAAATTGATCATAAGATACTTAAAAATGGTAATGGAAACAAGTTAATCATATTTGGAAAAGTATTTTGAGCAAAATCTGGCTAAGCAGATATTTTCTTATGAAGTACTCCATTCTTAATTCTTTGGAACTTGGTAAAAATAGGAAAGTAAGTATGCAATTAAAGAAAGTTACCGTTAGGCCAATGGGAATAGTGAAAAGACATGGAAAAATTTGTTTGAAACTCCTGCATTTACTAATCCAATAGATTCATCCTTTAATTCACTCGTGTGGCATTGATCTTGAGGATTAATGTGTGAATTAGGATTTCTATATAGAGAGAACCATAACAGTTTTTCAAATTACTACTTTTTATTTAACTGTTATGCTATTAAATTGTATAGCATTTTCAAAGCTCTTATACTTGCAAATTCTACTCTCTATACTACTTTCAATTTTAAGGTTTCAATTCACTTCCATCTTAGATAAAATGGCAACTAGATTCGCTAGGTTCAATGGGCTAAATGGAATCAAGTCTGCATTACAAAATGTTGCAGATACCTCACTCCATTTCTTTGACATGCAAGATTTTGAAAGGAGATTGAGGTCAGAATGAATTCACCCCATAATTGAAAAGCTTGTAGGAAATGGGCTAGTGGAGGTAGCTGAATTTTTGGTGGTGCTTCAAGCTCATGAGTTAATTGTTGAATGTATAAATCATTACAACCTAGACACCATAAAATTTTTGCTACTCAACCATATAGTTTTAATCTCTATTGATAGGAAAACTGTAGTAAATTGCCTTTAGGTTCTAAAGCAGGAATAATTTTTTGAGTTGACAATAGGAGGTGCCATGTCCGAGTTCTCCTTGAAGAAGATGGTGTGGAGAAAAGAGATTATGAGGTCCCAGTTCCAAGAGCCACGAGGAGCTAAGAGTAAGGTTCCTAAGACTCTATTTGGCACCAATCTCAAGCCTAAGATCGTTGACATTTTGGTTCTCTTACATTGATTGAAAGGTGAGGTAGAAGCACCCAATTTTATTGAGAAATATTTCTTTTTGGTACAAATCATATGTTCAGATACACATTATGTTGATTGGGCCTATCAGGCAAGTAAGCATTTGTCCAAAGCCCTCAGTGCTGCAAAGTTTTACAATACCTTCTAAATGTCTTCTTTCCTAGTTTATATGTTAGCTTCTCTAAAATTGTGGCCAAGCCTTCCCAGAATAGATAACTTCCTTGATGATGTGAAAAGTTATGAATTTTATCCATGCTTGCAAATATAGAATAGCTATGCAAAATATGTCAGAGTTAATGATTCATTTACAATAAGGATTTTTAGGGAAATCTAAGGATGCCTAGAGAAGAGGTTCAGGGCAGAGGCAATGGTAGCCATCAGTTAGTTTGGTAGCTATTTTATTCATTTCTCATCCTTTTCATATTTATGTTTTGCAGCTTTCGATGGATTTCCTTTGAAGCTGCCTAGATACCCAAGTGATCTGCTTGTGCTAATAAAGATTGTGAGGCAAGTGATCTAGGTGAATGTGCTAAACACAAGCTTGAAAAAGAAAGGGTATGAATTCCCTATGAAGGTTGGAGCTTATAGTTGTGAGTCTCATTATGATGCTAAAAATATGCTCAAGGCATTCAAGACTAAGTACAAGTTGGAAGAATATGAGGCTGTGAGACCCGTGTTTGATCCAAATGGATATGCAAGAGAAGTGTTACAAATTGGAAGTATGATTAAGCATGTCACCACTATAGAAGATTATTGGGTAGATTGCAAGGATGAGTTAGAGAGCTGAGATTGTGCTTTCGCTAGGCTCACAGTAGAACAAGTAAATACATATGGTATTGACCTCAATGTTGAAGGATTGGAGGATGATGGTCAAAATATGTATAGCAATACCTATTTGACTAAGTTAAGGGGGATTCCTATCAGCTTTGAGCCATATGTAGATGTGGAAGAGAATCTTGATATCATGATGGCTAGGATCATCAAGAGAATGGGGAAATGAGTTGAGTGGACAATTAGGAAGAGCCGAAGTAAGGGTGCAACCACTCAAGCTTCTCCAGCAACTGCAACACCTACGTCATCTTAGAGTGCTATAGTAGGTGTGACCATAGCTTCAACTCAAGGGCTAGCTCAACCTTCAAGAGGAGGTGATCAACCTCCAGACAAGAATGTCCCTATAGCTAAGACCTATCATGATGCTTCCTGTAGATGCTAAAAAATGGTTCACATCTACGACTTCATCACTTCTTCATAATAATTTGTCCCATTTTCTCAATCTACTAACTTTGATCTTTTGGCAAGATTGATCATACTTTATCATTTGTATCCTTCTTCACATCAATTTCATATCAACTCAAAACCATTTCAAATCAACTCAGAATCACCCCAAATCAACTTGAAATCATTCGAAATTAGTCCTAATCAACCCAAAACATATCAAACATCCCAAAATAATCATCATTTGTCCGACTCCTAGGTATTTTTGTTGCTTTCAGTGCCTTGGAAATCTATCAACCTATTAATCTTATCAATCTGACCTTAGTACTGTCATGGATTTCAGTGCTAGGTCAAACTATCATTCATGTCATCCAATCTTTGACATTGTTGAGGCTTTCAATGTCAGATTACAACATCATCAACCATTTTAATAACATTGACAATGTTTGACGGTGTTATTATGATAAAACCTTATCAATCAATTTCAATCCTATAGCATTTACAATGTCGGTTAAATGTTACATATCAACCAATTCATGTCATGTGTCCTTGGAATGTTATCAACTTCAATCAATCAATCAATCAATCAAATCATGGCTTTGATCCACTGGTCATCATCTTATTCCATATCCATCATCATTACATTTTCATCAAAGGATACTATCGCATTCATTTAATCAATTTGGCCGATCGTTTACTAATTCTCTCTATAGGATTAAATAACCCATAATTTAATTCTATTATTCGTCCTAATTATCATCCTCAATTAATTAATTTTATTAATTAATTGATTCATTATCTACAAACCATGGAAATTTACAATTTCCTAAGTTCCATTTTTCATCATTAATTCCATTTTCTACTAATTCTTATTTTGTGTAATAAAAGGATTTTTAATTCAAATATTCCATAAAATATTGTATCATAGTGACACTTGGATATGACACCTCGTGGATTCTCCTTTGACACTTGGCTAAGACTTGTCATAATCAAATATTCTTATTCTCTTACGCATGTCTCTATTTGGATTCTTTGTCATAGATTCTTGGCTTTAAGTGGGTTGAGGTGTCTTATGACACGTCATAGATTCTTTTCCACATTTAGCCATGTTTGACTTTCATTTGTCATAGAATCTCACAATTGGCATATTTTGTCATATGCGTCATGGATTCTCAAAGGAATCTCTTGCCACATCCCATATCTATGGGTGACAAATCCAATGCCCTCACTTTGAGTGTTGATTATAAAATGGACACTCTTTCTCTCATTTGGGGGTCTTCTGGAAGCCTTCTTGAAGTCTTGGAAGCTTTTAGGTCCTAATTTCTTTTAGATTTCTCACTCCATCTCCAACATTCAAATCAAAAATTCAAGTATTCTCATGGCATTATCCACATCATAGAATTTTGCTTCAATTTTGTGTGCACTATAGGCAACTTTGGAGCTACAATCATTTGGAGAAGAAAGAAGGACATGGGAGCTACAAACGAAAAAGGGGGTTTCTATTGCTTTCTTTATTAGTTTGGCTTTCATGGTAGACTAGTGGGTGCTAATGTATGTTGATTGAGTTTTGTGATTTTCTCATAGTATGTTATGCATTTAACCCATTTTTTGGTCCTACATTTGGTGAACCCAACGTGAACATGCATATCTAACTTGGCTTTTCTTGTTTTATACTTGCAGGTGCAAGGAAGGAGCTCACTTGGAAGGGTAAAATGACTATTTTCTATTCCTTTTCACACCTAGATTAATTAGGGGGTCTATTAAAATGCTTATATGCTCTTTTTTCATGCATTCTATTAGCTTGCTGTCCTAGGGTGCACTCTGCTCTGTTAGGGCGCACTTGGGACCCCTAAGAGCAGTTTTAGGAGCCCAGAAGCCACCAAAACCTCTTTCTATTATTTCTAACTTACCAACTGCACCCAACTAGGCCTCAACTACATCACTGATGTAGTCTACACTATTTGGGCGCACTTGGGAGTGCAGTTTTGAAAATTTCAATTTTTGGGTCTTGTCTAGGCACCATTTCCCCACACTCTACACCTGACTTCCCAACTGCGCCCTAAAACTACCAATTGCACCCAACTGGGCCCCAAATATGTCATTGACATAGTCTACACTATCTGGGAGCACTTGGGGGTGTTCAAAGCCATTTTGGCCTTCTAGGGAGCAATCTACTTTGTTAGAGCACACCTGGGTTCACAGTAAGCACATGCATCAATCAAAATCCACATTTCAATTTCCTATCACTCTCTAGCACATAGATTAGGTGATTTTGTGTTACTGATGGTCTATTTATAGCATGTGGCAATCGTTGGATGAAGACATGATCATAAGAAACTACTAATGTGTGCTTTACAGGACGTTGTCGAAGACTTTGTGTGCCTTTCAAAACTATGTGTGTGGATTTCCTAGATTAGATAAAATTTTGTTTAGTGCTTAAAAAGAACCTTTTTCTTTTCTACTTGGTGTGTCTACAATGTTAAATCCCTAGGAGTTTCATTGGACGTATCCTCTCCCCTCGCCATTCATGGATCTTGGGTGTAAGAGAAATCCGTGTAACTTCTATAGGAGGCCTGCCTTGGACCAAGATACTCAATATTGGGTATGCTAGGGGATGACCTCAAAGTGATAATGGTCCAAAGCCAGGTCAACATTCTAGCTACTTTATAAAAATTGATTACGGTGAAAGCCGTGTCGGCAGTAGTGCTACATGATAGCTCTCCTCCAGTAACCTTGTGGTGCGTCAAACCTCGATTCTTGAGGCTGGGAGACCTTATGCGGAAGTTTATCATTCACTTGCTGAACGGAATGCCCTTACTAAAAACCATGTTTTAGTGGCCAAAATCCTTTCTATCCATTGGCTCAAGGGGTCACCCATGCCTGTGAAGACATCCTACATTCTCGCGGTCCTTAGTAGAGGCAACAGTCCCTTGGGAAGTCATGCGCCTTGGGAAGCGGATCTTGGTAGCCCCGAGAAGTAAGTGCACTGTAAGGGGGAGCCTGTGGTGCCAAGATCTTAGGTTGTCCACTCTGGATAAGCACGGCTGAACTTCGGTTCAAGTATGAATTCAGTGGATATAGTCCTAAAAGCCTAGGTTGTGGTGTGTTTGTTAACTTTTTACAACAGCTATTCTTGTCTTAATGTGTCTTGCGTGTGTGTAAAACATAATCAAGATAAAAGAAAAACTTTTAAATTTAAACCTTGGATATCATTTGAACTTGTCAAAACATCACACATTGCCAAAACATTTCAACCTTTATCAAACTTTGCAAACTTTGGTTCAACACACTCAAACCTTGGAAAACATGTTGACTTGTGCTCCTAAATGTGCTTGGCAAAACGTAGATCTCACACTTGCATAGACTTCACTTGCATTCACCCTAGTATAGGCCTCATTCATGCATCATATAGACTTCATATTGCACCTTTTTAGTTCTCATTTAGTATCTATTACCTTTCATATTGCATCCATTTAGGTTCAGTTTACTTTCCTTAGTTTTTGCATTCCCATCTCAAAATCAACACTTTGCATTCACCACCTTGCATCTTTGCATACTTATTCATCATCTTGACCACTTTATCCATCATTTTGAGTGTCCTAACCATCATTTTGAGCATTCATACTAGCCTTAACACTGTCCTCTAATATTTACCTTTCTGTGACATCCATCTTGAAATCATAGCTTCCAGAATTGCCTCAGTTTCAGCCTAGTTTACCAACTCCACCCAGAAACTACCAACTGCACCCAATTGGGCCCCAACTACATCATTGACATAGTCTACACTATTTGGGCACTTTTGGTGGTCCTGAGATCTAGTTTTGGTTTCCAGATAATATTTTGGGGCTTCAACAGTGTCCTTAGGTACTTGGTTAGCTCCCCTTGCACTAGCTTGCCCAGATCTGCATTCTACAACACCTAATATTCATCACCTTCACTTAATACATCATTCTATACATCATAACCTTCATTTTTCATCTCCCAACCCATCCTAAAATCAACCCCAGCATCTTAGCTTCCTGGCATGTTAGTTTGGTAACCATACCCTTCATAATCAACAAACATTTTTCCTAGCTTACCAACTGCGCCCAAAAACTACCAACTGTGCCCAAACTGGCTCTAAGTGTGTCAATGAAATAGTTGGTACTGTTAGGATGCACTTGGAACTATTAGGGTGCACTTGGGTACCTGCATGACCATTTTGGGCCTCCGAACTACACTTTAGGACCCCAAAATGTCATCTAGGAGCCTCTACACCTACCCATTCTGCACTTGACCCAAAATTGTATCTTGCACCCAAAATCCCCTTTTGCATCATAGGCATTGTCCGTATCACATATCCATTCAGAATTACCACCATTTTGAGTCCTCAAAACATCATTTTGAACCCCCAAAACCTTTGAATTTAGTAAAAAATCTAGACAAAGTATGAGTCTTAGAGTATCTCCTCGTGTTGACGGATGATGGATCTTGACTAGTCTTTTTTATCTTTTCTTATCATTTTCTTGGGTCAAAATCTATCGATGTCTTGATAGATTTGACCTTGTCATATTTTATCAATTTGATCTTTTCATCTTTTATCAATTTTTGGTCAAGATCCAAAATCCTTTATCACAAGGTTAAACTCCTAGGCAAAATACTTTCTAAAAGATTTTACCTAAATTCAAAACTTTCCCTATACCCTTGTCATAGCATAATAATATCCCTAGCATCCTAAAATTTCATGTTGACTTACCCTAGTGGTATATCCCCTTCATCTTGCATGGTCCAAATCTTAGCATCATTCTCACTACCAAACCCTATTAGATTATCCATCAACCAAATTTCCTTCTTGATCATTTACCCTCATTTTTCATATCCTAAATGTCATTATCAACCCTTGGAAACCATCCTTTTCATAGTCTACCTTGCATACACCTACCTTTAGTGTCATTACCAAGTCCAAAACATAACCCTAACCTTCATTTTGCATACCCTCAAAACATCACCTTGCATTTTGTGTTTGCATAACATCCCTAGGACATTTGCACTTTTTACATTAACACCATAATTCATTTAGCATTTCCTCACATTGCATAACATTCCTAAACACTTAAAAATCCAAAAAAAAAACACTCATATCTTGCATACCCACCACTCTAAATCACTCAAAACACTCAAAATTTCCATTGTATTTGCATTCTTAGGTATCATGCCAACACTTACTAGGACACAATTAGCTCAAAGACATGAGGAACTCTATCAACCTTTGTTTTTTGAGGCACAAGCACAACCAAAACCTCGCCCAAGATAGAAAAAGAGCAAGAAAACCCAACAAACCTTTGACGAAGACCAAATTGAGGCATCACAACCATTACTAGCAGACCCCTTGAACATGTATCCGCAAGATCCTCATAATCAAGCTATGGCACAAAAAACCTTGAACAATGCACCTACCATGAGATTTCCTCCAAACACTTCCCCCACACATGGGATGGTTCAATGGAGTCTTGACTTTGAACCTATATTCATGCCAATACCACCAGGAGGAGGAAGTGTACCAACCACACCTGAAGATGAACAATCACATTCCTTTGAATTCAACCAACCTAACACATCAAACATACAACAAGGTACTATACACCTAAGTGATGACTCTAACACTAATTATGGCATCACTGATGAAGAAATGGCTAGGGCATGTCAAGGCAAAAGTTTTCGCAAGAACTTCAAACATTTGGCAGCCTAAGAAATTGTCAAATTTAACCCAAACTTGGAAGGTCCTAAGTCCAAACATCAAACCAACACAACTATTGAAAACATACAAGCCATGATAAATTTGAACTTAGACAAGGGAAAACAACCTTTGGAGTTTTCAAACACAATAATGGCACCTATAAGGTCCCATCAAGAGTCAACTATCAAAATCCTCCAAAGTACATTTGAACACATCAATGTTAATCCCTTGTTTGATGAAATACCACCAATCCATAAACACCCCAAAAGGACATTAAGACTTGATTTTAGTCACATGATGCAACAAGATGCACCTAAAGGGACTTGTGCTCTAGGGATGCCAAACATACCTCCTTTGGAGGAAAATCAACAAAGTACACCTTTGCTCCTAACTTTACCAAATGCTATGACAACAAATGCTATGGAACCTCTCATAAATACAACATGTGAAACATCAAGTGCAACCATCCCTATGGACACACAAAGGAAAAGTCTTATTGACATTACACCCATTCCCAACAGGGACACATCTCATAGTCAAGTCAATATGATGTCACAAATAGGAACATCTAACATACAAAGGTACCAAAACCACAATCCAAACATGACGTTCAATTCTCAAGGACTTAGTCAACTCCCACAAGAACAACAACCTATAGTGGTACAAGGACTCCACACTTCCAAGGTGAAACCAAGTATACATCCACTTAACACACATCCCACATATCAACAACAACATCAACCACCACAACAATAATTGCAAGTGGGGCAAACATCCAACATTCCTAATATGCAATCCCATGTGAACCCACTTGACTTACACACAATTTATCAACAACAATTTCAGCAGAAATTACAACAACAACAAATGATGTTTGCTAAACAACAAGAGCAACTCAAGCAATAATTGGAATACCAAAGATACCTTGAGCAACAAATTGCATACCAACAACATTTGTTACAACAACAACATGTGCCACAACAACCTCAAAAAATACCTCTACAACAACAAGCACGCACATGGTCTCACATACAACCAATAGAGGTATCCCAACAACAACCACAACACATGGAACAACAAAAACACATGGTACAACAATCACAGTCAATCCCACAAAAAGTGCCACATCAAATACCACAACAGGTTCCCCAACAACAGGGACCTTTCTGTCTTCAAGGTGCCAATATACCTCCACCACCTAGCGACACTTCATCAGACTCATCAGACACAAAAATGTTAGAACCAAGTAGACATAGTTCTCGCCACAACAAATGGTCTACTCATAGACACAAAAGACTTGAAGGAAAGACCATCATGCAAAACCCCAATGAGGAACTATTACAACAATTCAACCAACTTTCCAAACAAGTCGAGGCATTGGGAGTCCAAAAGAAATAGGCTCTATATACAGAAAGGGACCTACGCCCTAATCCATTTGATAAAAGTTTGTATATGCCTCCATTCCCAAGAAACTTTGACACTCCAAGGTTTGAAAAATATCGAGGAAAAGGAAACCCTATTGATCACATCCAAGAATTTTGTGCTTCATGTACCAAACTCAATGATGAGCCCACTTACCTTATGAGATTGTTCCCTCGTTCTCTAGGTGGGCCTAGTAGACAAGTTTATCTCCCACTTTGCCTTTAACATTACAAATGAGGTGACACTTTTTTATTTGTGCTCAACTAAATAGAAGATGGGAGAATCATTCATCACATTCTTACTCCATTGGAGAAGCTTAGTTAGTCAATGCTCATTAGACATTCCTGAAGAACAACAAGTAAACTTGTGCATTGAAAACTTAGTCCCTGACTTAATGTATGAACTTAAAATCAAGAGTCCAAGCACCATTTCTAAACTAATGAAAAAAGGGGCTAGTATTGAAGATGCTCTTATCTATAAGGGAATCCTCAAGATAAATAAAGAAACACAAACACCAACTCGTCTAATGAGAAGGCAAAATTTTTCTCCAAAAACAAGAACGTGACTAATGATGGCATTGTGGATGCTCAAGCAATTAGCACAACACAACCTCAATTGACTTTGAAAGGCACAAACCCCACAAATTCACAAACTCCTAATCAAACAACACCTCAACAACAGAAAACTGAGACTTCCACACAAGACAAAAGACATCCTAGAACCAAGGATAGAAAATTCACACCATTGGGAATACCACTTGAGACTGCATTACAATAGTTACTGAGTAATAACTTCTTGTAGCTACCCCCAATCAAAGATGAACCATTAACTAAAGTAGATTGGTGGGATGACAAAAAGTATTGTGATTACCATCGCATCAAAGGACACAAGACTTCATCATGCTTCCAATTGAAACATGCAATACAAGACCTTATTAATGATGGTGTAATCATAGTTGATCCATCACTATTAGCATCCAACTCTGATCATACTATTTTCAAAGATCCTTTGGGTAATCATGACAAAGAGAAACCCTCAAGTTCAAACTCAAACTCACAAGGTAATGTGAATTACACATGCACCGGCTATGACTACACCATCAATTGCTTTAATGAGTCTGACTTTCGCATATCCACATTCACATTGAAGGCTAAAGACCCTCATTGTGCTATCACTACACATTGTAGCAAGATCACCCTACCTAGAGCCCCATCTAGACCTACTGCTTCTACTAGACCTGCACCCCCAAGTAGACCTATTGCTCCTACTTCATTTGATTATAGCCTTGTTGAACAACTCAGAAAAACCCCTGCACAAATATCCATTTTGGACCTACTGCGTGCATCTCCCCAACACCAAAAGATCTTGGAGCAAGCCCTTAAAGAGTCAATAGTTCTAGATAACATGGATGTTTCCTAGTTCCAAGCCATGATTGGGAACCTATCCGCATCATAGCATATCACCTTTTCCCCTCAAGATATTCCTAAGGAAAAACCTAACCATAATGATCCCCTTTATCTCGAAGTCTTCATCCATAATGCCAAAGTCAGTCGTGTCTTAATAGATGGAGGAGCAAGACTGAACATTTGTACTCTTAACGTTGTCAACAATTTGGGTTATTCTGAAGATGATGTGGATCCCTCTCGAAGAATCACAATAAAAGCTTATGATGATGGTGAACGCTTCTCTAGAGGCATCATCACATTACCCGTCAGAGTTGGTCCTGCTACTGAAGACACATTGTTCCATGTCCTAGACATCGAAATGAATTGTAACATGATACTAGGATGCCCTTGGCTTCATGATATGAAAGTAGTCCCTTCTACATATCATTAATGTTTGAAGTTTTCCTATCACAGCATAGAGGTTACCATCCTCGGTGATCTAGATCCTTTCCAATTTTGTGCTAATCTAAGAGATGCTATTTTATTCCAAATCCCAAAAAATAATGAAGCACAACCCACAAATCCATCTAAGTATGTGGATGTCGATATACTGCTCAGTAAAGCCAAGGAAAAGATGAAGATTGAAGAAAATGGGTGTGGATAGTACTTTATGTGTCAAGTCTCTCACATTAGGGAATCACCACTTTCTCCCATCAGTACAAAGAATTATACTTCTATCAATGAGAATACATCCGTATGTATTGAGAAAACAAAAGTAGAATGAGAACCCACTTTGATGTTTCCTAGCAAGTATGGACTTGGGTTTACCATCATGCAGAAACAAGGTTATGATGGTTATAGTGGTCTTGGATCTCAAAAACAAGGAATCATGGAACCTATCACTACAGAAGGACAACCTCCTAGTTTGGGGCTTGGATTTAAACCATTATGAATAGGTCCTCCTAGTACCACGGTACCTACATGTAAGACCATGGATGTTTCAAATGATGAAAAGGCATCTGAGGATATCCCACTTGAAACCAACAATCCCCTAGCCTCTGAGCATAACCCCAATGACCCAGTTGAATTAGTTACCCATATATCTACCTTCAACCAAAGCCCATTCAACACTAATGATGACATCTCCTCAAGTTATCCTGAACCTTTGGATTGGGACCAATGTGGACCACCAATTTTTGATCAATTTGATGATGATGACATGCTTATAATAGAATTTGAAGGCATTATGACTGAAGATCATAAAGAAGCAGTTTCTCCTAAAGAGAACACATTGACATATTTTGGCGAGTCCACTCCACCTTCTAGTTACAAAGTAAAAAGAGAAAAAAATAACAAGCATAGGTCTCTTGGTGAAAATCAAAAGGCACCATTAGACCATAAAAAATCAAAAGCTAAGCAGCTTCCAATGATACAAATGAAAAATATGATGCCATGAATATCAATATTCTAGTGTTCAACATGCGACAAAGTCTTTTGGAGCTCTCTCAATCAGCGTTCATGCGGAAGGTCATTGGTCTCAAACCTCCCAACCCTCCCTTATGTCCCTTTGTTTATCCCCAGATCCAGGTACCTAATTTGTCCAATAACAAAAATCAATCCTTTATCCAACAAGCCTTTGCCTATGTCATCATCAGTGACATCCCACATGACATTTCTATTGACCCAATTATCCTTAGATGCCTTGATTCGCAAGAGATAGACATTGTCTTACATACGGTACACGATGGTATCTCTCGAGGCCTTTCTAGTGGTTTGATTTTAGCTACAGACTCAGAACACATCCTCCATAATTATGGTCAGTCATGGATCTAGAGCTCATTGGATAGCAACACCAACAACATATATCTTCTCAGCATTTGTCAGTGACATTCTTGATTTCATCTAAAAGTCGTGAAAAAACATCAAAAAAATAGGAAAAAGTCATGAAAAAAGCAAAAAAAAGAGTGAAAAAAAGTCATGAAAAAATGGATGCCTTGATGAAAACCTGGCAAATAGGCATCTTGGCATGAAAATTTGAGTCAAGAGAAAAATTCCATCCAAAAGTGAAAACTTGGGAAACAAGTGCTTTGGGCAAGTACCATGGTGAAAACTTGGCAAACAGGCGCCATGTGTAATCAGTGTTGCTCCTCCATCTATCAGGATTCCATGTAGTCTTTTCCCCCTCCATCATTCCTTGATCATATCTTTCATATTGCAAGACATCCTTGGTCCCTTATCATGGCTCACGAACTAGTTAATGTCCTTTGTGACCTTGCCTAAGCATCACCAGTTTGCACACACACTCTGTCATTGGCCTTTGTACATAGTTTGCGTCTTGTCTGGGGGCATATTACCTACATGGTGCATGAGTTTGAATTTGAACTAGGGGCATATCCCTAAGTTCTTTTTATCCATTAGACCTATCACATAATGGATTGGAGCTAACACTTGTTTATGGTTATACGATCCTGAAAAATCCCTAAAAATCATAAAATGTCCTGAGAAAATCACTAAAAATCACATAATGTCTTGAAAAAATCCTAAACATTCACATAATGTCTTAAAAAAATCCTAAACATTCAAATACGATCCTGAAAAAATCACTAAAAACCATAACATGTCCTGAAAAAAGCACTAAAAATCATAAAATGTCCTGAAATAAACCCTAAAAATTGTAAAATGTCCTGAAGAAACTAGTCATGCAAAAACATCAAATATCCTCAAAAACCCTAAAAATCACAAAACTCATCAAAAATTGGCAATAAACCTTGTACATATTCACTGTGGATAACCATCCCTTTTGCGTTCACACTTGCACTTGGCAGAGTGAAACTCAAAGCACTACACTTTCAAGAAAATCACACTAACCGAGCAATGTGAACCAACAATCAATCCAACATGTCACTATGAACCTATCAACTAAATCCACAAATAGTGCTATCACATTATCAACATGTCAAACACTACCTACACACCTAAAACATTAACAATAATGTAATAATGGACAAGAATAGCTGTTGGCTCATGCTGTTTAGTGAGTGATTTATTTTTGCTTTTCTTTTTTTTTATCATGTTCCTATGCCACTCGATGATATAAAACTAATCTATGAGACTGGTCGGGATGGTTCATGGTCATATTTTTCCATTTTTGTCTGCTATAATGTACCTTTGAGAGTCTGGGGCATGTACATATTCCTTAGAAAGGACAGGGTCATTCTCTGTCTGCATATGTTATACTTTACCATTTGTATCCTTCTTCACATCAATTTCATATCAACTCAAAACTATTTCAAATCAAATCAGAATCACCCCAAATCAACTTGAAATCATTTGAAATCAATCCTAATCAACCCAAAACATATCAAACATCCCAAAAAAATCATCATTTGTTTGACTCCTAGGTATTGTTGTGGCTTTCAGTGCCTTGGAAATCTATCAACCTATTAATCTTATCAATCTGACCTTAGTACTGTCGTGGCTTTCAGTGCTAGGTCAAACTATCATTCATGTCATCCAATCTTTGACATTTTTGAGGCTTTCAATGTTAGATCACAACATCATCAACCATTTTAATAACATTGACAATGTTCGACAGTGTTATTATGATCAAACCTTATCAATCAATTTCAATCCTATAGCATTTACAATGTCAGTTAAATGTTACATATCAACCAATTCATGTCATGTGTCCTTGGCATGTTATCAACTTCAATCAATCAATCAATCAATCTGATCATGGCTTTGATCCACTGGTCATCATCTTATTCCATATCCATCATCATTACATTTTTATCAAAGGATACTATCGCATTCATTTAATCAATTTGGCCGATAATTTACTAATTCTCTCTATAGGATTAAATAACCCATAATTTAATTCTATTATTCGTCCTAATTATCATCCTCAATTAATTAATTTTATTAATTAATTGATTCATTATCTAAAAACCATGGAAATTTACAATTTCCTAAGTTCCATTTTCCATCATTAATTCCATTTTTTACTAATTCTTATTTTGTGGAATAAAAGGATTTTTAATTCAAATATTCCATAAAATATTGCATCATAGTGACACTTGGATATGACACCTCGTGGATTCTCCTTTGACACTTGGCTAAGACTTGTCATAATCAAATATTCTTATTCTCTTACGCATGTCTCTATTTGGATTCTTTGTCATAGATTCTTGGCTTTAAGTGGGTTGAGGTGTCTTATGACACATCATAGATTCTCTTCCACATTTAGCCATGTTTGACTTTCATGTGTCATAGAATCTCACAATTGGCATATTTTGTCATATGCGTCATGGATTCTCAAAGGAACCTCTTGCCACATCGCATATCTATGGGTGACAAATCCAATGCCCTCACTTTGAGTGTTGATTATAAAATGGACACTCTTTCTCTCATTTGGGGGTCTTTTGGAAGCCTTCTTGAAGTCTTGGAAGCCTTTAGGTCCTAATTTCTTTTATATTTCTCACTCCATCTCTCACATTCAAATCAAAACTTCAAGTATTCTCATGGCATTATCCACATCATAGACTTTTGCTTCAATTTTGTGTGCACTATAGGCAACTTTGGAGCTACAATCATTTGGAGAAGAAAGAAAGACATGGGAGCTACAAACAAAAAAGGGGGTTTCTATTGCTTTCTTTATTAGTTTGGCTTTCATGGTAGACTAGTGGGTGCTAACGTATGTTGATTGAGTTTTGTGATTTTCTCATAGTATGTTATGCATTTAACTCGTTTTCTAGTCCTACACCTCCCTACTAGTCATAGAAACCCAAACTAGTATTGAAGAAAAGAAGATGGAAGAGCCAAAGGATAGTGCCTCTACTCTAGTCCTATCCCCTCATACTACTCCAGTTCCATATCCTCACACTACCCTGGTTCCTTCTCCTCATACCATTCTAGTTGCATCTCCTCATCATAGCCCTATTCCATTAGTAAGCACTTCACTTTTGAGGCCAAGTGGTTCCCCTATATAGATAGTAGACTTAGGGGATGGAAAGAGTAGCAAAAACAAGTCTACTGAGTTAGATGAAGTAGCAAAGAAAACTTGAGAAGTGGAGAAGGGCTAGACTTCTTCTAGGTTTATCTCTAAAGACTCGAAAAACCCTTTCTCTTCATCTACTATAACAATAACTCCAGTTAAGTAAAAGATGTTCAGTATTGAATCACTTGGAATGGATTCAAAAGTGATAGGAATAGATTCTTGGTTGTGTTGGCACTCAAATTTGCATTCCCAATTTGAGTGTCCATTCCAAATTTTGAATCACCTCGAGCCCCCTATGAACGCTTTTCTTGCTTATGTACCTAGCTGTAGAATTAATGCCTAAGTGGTGTTTTATGTTTCTAACACCATTCATTCAGCCCATGCATATGTTTTGTAATGATAAACTGATATTTTGAATCATTTTGTGAAGTCTCATTTTGTGCTAGTGTCATTTTGCATTTTCGGCCTAATTGTCAAATAGTAACAGAGAGCCCAGTTTGCCTTTGAATATCTTTTACATAGTTATGTTTCATGGCTCACCACTTTGAGAAAATTTAATATGCATAAAAAAGAACCTATATTCCAAGTTTCAAGTCATTTCAAATCTCTTTTACTAGGTTTCAAACTCCTCAAAGTTGGTCAGTTACCTTTGTTGCAAGTTTGCATATTGTTCATAATTCTGGGTAGCCTTGTTTGATAGACTATAACTTTTGACCAATTGAACCAAATAAGAAAATTCCTTTTGCATCATATTCTAGAGGTCAGATACTTTCTATGTTCTAGATTTGAGCTTATGATGAATCCGTTCGATTAGTTTTCAAATGCGATTCCATTTACAATTTATAGAGTTTCACTGGTAATCAGAAGTGTAGATTGATCAGGAGCCTTGTTTGGGATGTCATATCTTTGAGTTCATGATTGGTTAGATTAGGTAGTTTTTTCCCCTGTATTGTACTCCAAAAATACTACAAGTGTGCCAATTTTCAAGCCTTGAAAAATTCATCTGCACACTTTTCCAAGGTCATTTCATTGCAAAAATTGTTATTTTATTGATGACGTCTATCTTGCAAATCCAAGTAGCCAACTTAAAACGCTCACCAAATGCACCCCATAATTTTTCATGACCCCAAATCATAGAATCATATTCTCCTCATGACAAAGTACCCATGTCCCAGTTTTCAGAACCTTAAGTGCCCATTTGCCCAATTTTCAAGTCCAAAACCAAATGCAATTTCCAGCTTTTTGACATGTTCATCTGTAGGTGATTTTAAGTGGGTAACTTTAGAGATCGATATCTTTTGACCCTGATTTCATCATGCAACAAGATTTGGTAGCCTATTGAATGTGTTAGAGAGAACATAATTCTAGAGTTTTAGAGCCCGACTAGGTGTTTTCATTAGTTTTTAAAGCTAGGCAATAGGTCTCCTGGCACAAATTTTGCAATGATACAAAGGAGATTTAAAAAAGGTTTTAAGTGTTGAATTTGTGTTCAAATTGATTTTTAGTCAGTTTGAGGTGATCGATGGATCAATTCACAGAATTAGTTGTTCGAAAACGAAATTTTTTTTTGCCAGACCCACTTTGGGGTCTTACTGGTTTCATCAAACTAAGTAAAATATGTGCAATGAAGATTTTCGAAAGAAGAATAAGCACATAGTGACATCAAATGAGAGGCTCTCATAGATGGAATATCTCATTGCAATGATAGTAATGGCACATCAAAAGGTAGAAGATGAGAAACAACAACTTGAGGAAACTCATGGAGAAGAGTTAATGAAATTGAGGAAAAATGTAAAGAATTAGAATAGCGAGCTACTCAGAATGATTTTGAAAATAAAAAATTGGTAGAGGAGGTACATAAAATGAAACTCTAGCATTATCCTTAAGTTTCAGAGGTCTTTACTTCCTCCAACCAACAGGAAGACCATGTCCAAAAGAAGGAACCATAGGAATCTCACATAAAATGGTAGAGCATTCCACATCCTGGGTAGCCTAACACAATGGGAAGGAGCATCGAACAACATGGCTAGAGTAGATAAAATGCACATTGGGACATCATTAGTCACATCATGCAAAGCATTTCCCACCGCTACAAGGAGACAGAGCATCTACAAGAGTCTACATTTTAGGCAACAGAGGAAAACGTGGCATGGGAAAGAAGTCATCCAAAGAGGAACCTTCACGCAAAGGAGAAGACCATGCCTATCCATGGATTTAAAAGGGCCCATGACAAGAATAAGAATAAGTTGCAGCATTAGAAATGCAAACCACACATGCAAATAGATCCACAGAAGGTAAAAATGACCAGCAGGGAAGGAGCTCCGCACATTGGAGAAAGCAAAAAAAAAGTGTGCCTTAGAATATCCATGGGCAGCAAGAAGATCAGCTACAGGAGTGTGCAGGTCCATGTTTCTTTGAATTCATTTTGTCCCACATTGGATGGGTGGGCAAAAATAATTTAGTTTACAACCTTGAGTGCACAACTTACAAAGTAACTTGAATAGTCCACACTATTGGATAGTGTGGATGTTGTGTGAAGGGACCTGCCCACAGTCTGTTGTGGGGTCAACAAGTGTTTTGACCACTTGTTGTATGATTGAGAGGTGATTCCCATGGGGCTTCGATATTGTGATAGCAGTGTAGGATCAGAGGAGTGGAGAAAGTGGGCCACAACCTTACAAATTTTGTAAGGTCGGTGGTTGAAATCTTGAGGCCTACGATCTTATGAAATTTGTAAGGTCATGGGAGTTAAAAATTTTCCTTGCAATGATACAATGGGATAAAGGGTAAGATGCTACAAGATTATCAAAGGATCAGAGGGCATTTTTGATGGAGGCATGATGTTATGAAATTTGGAGTCATTGTATAGTTGGGAAGGTCAAAATTGTAATGTGCGATGCTATGAGAGGTTGGTGTAAAGAATATATTGAATATATATTATATGCTCATTTGTCATAAGATCAAAAAAAGAGAATATTAAGCTTGAGATAATACAATGATTTTGTATATTTCAAATGGGAAGATGCATGTGGGGCCACCTGAATGATGATGGTCAAATTGGAGATTGACACTTGGCACTATGGGGTTGGAGAGATAAAGGGAAATAAGTAAAATAATAAAAACATCAAAACTCAAAATTGTTCAACGCAGATTTTCAAATATTTAAAAGATTGGAATAATTTAATAATGTTATATAGTTTATACGATATGATATTTTAAATTTTTCATTAAATGTTGTTCATGTCATGGAGGCAAATTTTTGAAGTGGTCTCAGAGGGGCTATTTTTATCCAAAATGTGAAGTGTAATATACTGTCAGATTTGGGAGAGAGTGAACTCTTCATTTTTGTAGTCAGATTTTGAGAAGGTATCAGTTGGTAGCAACTACATGCAGTTTTCTAATTTCAGGGGCTTCACAGTGAATTGTGCAAATTAAATGTTGCAGATGAAATTACAATAAGATATATAGATATTTTCATCTGATTTGACTTCTCCAACAATTGTAAGGATGAATTGAATGTTTTTTGATTTAGTTGGGAGCAATTATGTTTTTGGCAACAACACAAGTTGATTTTCATGGCAAAGCAATTGAGACATGTTGAAATCAGATTTTTGGAGCCTTAGTATAGATTGTGATGATTTCATGATATTTCTCCATGAGATATTTTCATATTTTTAAGTGGAATTATATCAGATATTTTGGGCTTCATTTATGGTTTTCAATTGCAAGTAGATGAGGAAGTTCAATTTTAGCAACTCTAGATTAAGGATTTTTTTAGTGGGACAGATGTCAATTACAAACTACATTTCTTGAAAGGTCTTCTCCTATATATCTTCCTCTTCTACTTATTGTAAGGGTTCCAATTTTTAGGACTTGTGAGACCACAAGGTTGGCTCCAGTTTTCAGAGTTGTGATACCAGTTTTCTCAGTATTTTTCATGTTATGAACAACATATTGTATCTCTTTTGAAGCATTGTTATATTACATAGTCATCTATTGGTGTTCTCTTCTAAATTTTGATATACAAATGATGTATTATTTTCAATGAAATTAATGCAAAGAGTTTAACCTTCTTAGTTTCATTCCGATTCTCATCTCCTGCTTCTGTTACTTGCAATGTTTTGTGCTTAAGAACTAAGGTCTTGAACTCAGTTGCAATCCCTTAAGGTTGTATATCAAGATGAATTTTCTATTGGAACAAAGATCCATATAAATACTTGTTTATACTGATAGGGTTGTAGGTTACACTAGAAGGATTTCACCATAAGTATGAGAGTGGTTATGAAGATTGATGTCTGTCTACAAGTCAAATAGATAGATTATATGCCTGAATGTATGAGTACATTTTGGGTATCCATTTGCATGTTAAGGTTTAGTTAATGCCCAATAGACAAGGGACTAGTCAGCTTGAAGGATACATGTTCTCTGTTGTTGCATACCCAAGTTATGCTAAGAGATCAAAACTTAAAATGAACATCAATTTCCCTTTTTATGTATTGAAAAGATAAAGTGTGGGTCATGGCTTTTTTGCTATTTCTTTCTTTGGTTGTAATTAGCTATTATGGTCAGGAAGTTTGTCAGCAAATTGTAGAAGAATATTGACCATTTGTGCTATAGGGGATAGTCTTGCAGAGAAGAAGTATCAAGATTAATCAGAAAAATCCCTTAGGTTTTCCCACCTTGGCTTAGCATAGCCTAAAGTGAAGTGAGTCTAGTTGACTCTGTTAATTGGTCCAGAACTAAGATTTAGCCTTGTTGATCATAGGATTTAGCTCATCCTTAGGCTTGTCCCTGGTCTTTGATTCTTGGTGTCAGGCTTTATCCACCTGATATGTTCTTTACAAGAAAGAACTCCAACAAGTTGCAAGATACTTTGGAAAGGAAGAGAAAGAGAAAGGATGAAAGTGCTTCCACAAAGATACGGTATCTCTCATAATTCATTCTGGGTCTGCATTGAAAAAAGTTAAGAAGCAAAAGACTTTGTCAATACTTGGGTAAGATCCAAAAATAGGGCATTTGACAATGGAAATAGCCAAGCCAAAAAAAGGAGGGAGGATCGAGGACATGATGCATGATGATTTCACTTTGCATTCAATTGGTCTTGGAGAGGCCAGACATGACACAAAAGTTGGCTTGTGGAGGTCAAGTAATGAAGTAATAGAAGGAAAATTAGAATGTCTTAAGTTATTAAAGATCAGGATGAAAGCCAAGATAGAAGAATTGAAACATTTCATTAGGAAACTAGTCACTATGTTGGCAACTTCTCTGGTGTGTCTATAATCCAGACTGCTACTGCTACTAAAGTGCAAGCCCTCATTTCTCAACTTCAGGAAGATAGACACTTTGGCTAGATTGGGAAGGAATGGATAGAGAAACTCAAATAAGAAAGATTTTCCATCATAGAACAAATTGGTAATGTTATCCTTAGACTGGAAATAGAAAAAGATAAGCTCTTATCAAATAGCAACACTCTAGCTAGAGAAAGGGTCAAATATGATGATTGCATCTCTCTTCTAAAGATGATCATCCAAATGCAAGCAAAAGAAGTAGTTGAAGCAAAGACTTTGAAGAAAGGAAATGAACCTCTATTTGAATGGCTACAAAGCATGCAGTTCAAGCTAGAAATGATCCATCTAGCTAAAAAGGGACTCAAAGAAACAAAGGATAAAGCAAAGAAGACTCAAGAGAGAGGATTCAAACTCATGTGAGGGCTACACACTGATTCACAAACTAGTGGCTAAGGAAAGTCTCTAATTGGAATAGATATAATGAAAAATAAATTTTATGTATTTTTGGATAATCTATCCAGAGTGACTTCCAGTAGTCAAAATAGAATTGCAGAACTCCAAAAACTCAGTGGTTGTATACACATGGCCGCGGAGGAGTTGCCAAATTAGTTGAGTGTTGTGAAAGAGTTGGCAAAGGAATATTCAAAATGGCTCTTAAGTTTCACCAATATACATGTGCCCAACCATGAGGAGCTAATTCTAGCAACATATAGAGGGAAAATAGAAAAGGGGAAGAAGTCTAAATGATTCATATTATGCCCTCTTTTCATTTTCTTTTGTAATTTTGTAATACAAAAAATTGGCATCTTTCCATTTGTCATTTTTAGAAGATGAACTGATTAAGCTTCTATTGTAATGGTTATCTCAAAACTCTATATGTATGGAATTTAAAGATTAATAAAAGGTCGGCAAATTTTTGGTGTGAGATACTTGATGTTGCAGAGACAATTAATGATATTTTGTGTCAATCAAATCTTTAGAAACCTTTATTTTCTTGAGTTAGATTCTATTTAGGTCTAACTTAGTCTTACCTCTTCTATTCTAGGGTCAAGAACATACCCCAAATTAGCTTTAGAAATAAAAAATAGTTCATTGAAAATCTATCGTAGGGAGCTATACCTATCAATTCAGAGAAAAGCATATTTATCTATAAGTGGGGTTTCAACTGTTAGTAATTAGATATCATTCCAAGCTTGGGTATTCAAGGGTCATAATCAAAGTACAAATCTATTTACCAACAAGTACAAATGTAACACAAATTGCAAATCTCAAGGCTGAGTTCCAAGACACCCAAGACTACTAAAGTTACATCATTTGAGGATGTAAATTTAGATGAAGTGATTGAATTACTTGAAGTTTTATCTAAATAAAATCACAATTGAAGAGATGAGCATTCTTCAGGATGCTCTACAGAGGAAAAAGAGGCAAGAAATCTTATGGAGGGAGCATAAACAAAAGCAAGTTTTGCATGAGATTAAAGGCATATTCTTTGATGCTTTTAGTCTCCTGGAAATGAATGAAGATAAGCCTATACTAGAGAAACTTGTCACTATTATGGACAAGATAAAGGATGAAGACCTGGATTCTAATGTCAAATTATTAGAATGGTTAGAAAGAAAGTTTCATACAAAGGTTTTAGAGAAGATATCTAATGCTATTACACAAAGGCAGGTTGATTTAGAAACCAAGATGGAAAGTTTGAAGAATTTGTTAGAGACAATTTTCACTCTCTACACGAAGCTATGAAATGTTGATCTATTCACTAAGGAAAATCAATAGGCTATTGATCAGCTGCAAGGAGATCTAAAACTCATAGGTAGTACTTTAAAAATATCTCTTGGTAATAGTCAAATACACTTTTAGAGGTTACTGATGAATTAGAGTAGGCTTGCTGAGTTGCAAGCAACATATGCTAATATCATATCTACTCTAATCAGTATCTAGTCAATTCTAACTCCTCACATGGATGTTTTATAGAAGGAACTAGCCATTAATGATACTTAGATGAGGAAAGATTCACAACTTTCTACTCATCAATGCTTAGTTGACCTAGCTGCTAAGATTGAAAAAATAATTCATTCATTAGATGCAAAACATGATAACTAGGATGAAATGTAAAGATTATCATGGAATTACACAAACCATTCCTGGATAAACACACTATCAATGTACAACCCAAATTCCATTAGTGTCAAAAAAGGGGGATTATGAAGTTTTTGGATGGATATGAAGAAGTTTTGGATATCTACTTACCAAGAGTAATGAATACAAAAAAATAGATATAGAATCTACTCAGGGGGAGTAATGGTGTAATAAGGTATGAAGGATATACAATGATTTTGCAAATTTTGAAGTTTTGTATTGAAGCCAAGTAACAAAGACACATTATTTGAACTATGCATTAGATAAGAATGTATATGCCATGACAAAGTGTTTTTCCACTCATGTCAAAGGGGGAGATTGTTAATCTTAGATTGGTTTTGAAAAAGTAGTGACAAAACACTTAGTCATTATTCAGTAAAGATCAAAGATGTTGAGCATAAATGGTTAGATAGTACATGTTGAGTAATATGAGAGTTAGTGTTGAGATCTAGTAGGTGCTAAGAATTAAGTGCATACTGATTCATTTAGGTGCTAAGACAATAGATGAAGTCAAGTAAGTAGTATGTATGAAGTGATTTAGGTGGTAGGAAAACAGAGTATGTTGAAGTATTCAGAAGCTGAGTCATAACATTAAGAGCACAGTGAAGGTTGAGCATCAGAGCATTTAAATGCTGAGTGAATAGTTTATGACATAGATGTTTGTAATGGCACAAAATTATATGTAAACCCTTTTTGGGTTGACATAATCATATCTTGCAATTTTGAAAGACAAGTATAGAGCCATAGTATGAATCCCTATGCATTACATGCAACCAATCAAATTGAGGGAATCATTAGATGAAAAATAATGATCAACCACAGTCAGTGATTCTTACCTAATCTATCACCACCAACGTTTATAGAAGAAGGTAAAACCTAATAGGTTTATGGGTGTGCGAGGAGGTGAATGCTAAAAGTTCAGAGAGCATTCATGGTTGCTATGATGGCTATGATAGAGTTATGCATTGTAGAATAAATTTGAGAAGAATAGAGTGAAGAAGTGAAATGATAGAGGATACATATATGATCAAGAGGATCAAGGTTTAAATAGTAAGGAGAAGATTTGACATCAAGAAAAAAAGTGCTAACCGAATGATCATGGTGCTGAATCATTGTAACAGGTGATATAGAGAGAATCTCTTAATTGAGCAGTCCTAATAGGTTATTGTAAATCTCTTAATTAAGTGCTTGCTTTATTGTAAGTTTAAATCCTCTAACAAGGTGATACCTTATAGTCTTTGTAAGCCTTTAACATGGAAAACCTCTCATAGGGTAGGTCATAGGTTTTGATTAAACACATTGTAGCCATAATAGGCCATACTTTACAATTGAAGTAGCGAAGATTTCTGGGTGTCATCCCCACCCTAGTTTTACCTTCTCATTGGAGGGTTTCTGAGTAACCAAATTTATTGTGTTATGAATTATTTACTTTATGCTATGGATGTGATGCATGTTAAGTTATTTTAGTTTACATGTTAAGTTATCAGATGATGTTGGTGATATATTTTAGAGGCAAAAGTTTTAAGTGTTGATCCCCCCCCCGAGAACTTACTTCCCTATTTTTATTTATTTTTATTTCCAACATATATCTTGTGATATTTAGATCTAATAATAAACTTAGCACGAAGAAGCTTAGGAAAAATGAGCTCTTGATTAAAGAAAGAGGATGATAAAGGAGAGAATGTGAACAAATAAGTACTCTGTGGCACAAATCCTAATTGGTGAGTGTCAATGGTGTTGAAAGAATGCTTATGGATCCTATTTCCTAAGGGCATATTAGGTTTGATAGGATCCTCATGACTAGAAGTAGAAACAACATTAGTAAAGAAAGGAATTTTTTGATTTCTCATGAACAAAAGATCATTAACTCTATACTCTCAAATAAAAGATGGATTAAAATATAATGTACCCCAATCATCTCCAAATAGAGTAGAACAAGAAGGTTATTTTTTAGACTCAGATTTCTTCAAATCCTATGTAGGATGAGAAACTTGAGTAAAGTCCACATTTAAGCCAGGATTGGGCACATCATCAATATGAAGAGTATGCATAAAAATGTAGTCAAGGTCTTCCTAAGAGAAGGTTATAATTGAGAGGTCCAAGCATAACATGTATAAGAGTATCCAATATCACCAAACCAACTTTCATAGGGAATGCTATAATACCTAAAGTTATCTTATCATTGTTATCGAGTCCTTAAATAGAAATGCTATTTGGTTAAATATTAGAAAGTTAACATCCACATCCTTAAACATATCCATACAAAAAGTATTCAAACCAAAGCCATTATCAATCAAAGTCTTTCATATAGAAATTTTATTAATAGAAATAAAAATGATAAGAGGTTCATGACAATCTTGACTCTCTTTAGAAGGAAAATCCTCACGAGTAAACACAATCATAGGTGGAACAAGAGAAGTATGCATGCATTGTGAAAAGAAATTGATGTTATCTTGATTAGGAAGTGAAACAAAGATATTAGATAAATCATTTTTTAAGGATTAATGGTATTCAGAAGATGTTTGAAGAAGTTCCCAAGGAGAAATCTTGGAGGGGGTATTACGTAATTGTGACACCAAATCATAATCCAACCAATGATTTTGAGGAAGACAAGGTGGAGGAGGAAGAATAGGTTGAGAAGATGGAGGTGAGGTAGTAGGTTGAGGATTATTCCTTGCACGATAGGTGTGAGACACCAAAGGATAATCTAAAGGATCAGTAGATTTTCCCTTAATAGTTATTTCAGAACAACCCTTAACAATCATGAGAGACCTATTAAAAGATTGATGAATATTGGCCAAGCTAACTTGATAAATCTCTTGATTGTTCATAAGGTTATGGCTAGAAGACAAAGGATAATAATTTTGAATGTCCATTAATGCTTCATCTCTATGAGAGGAAAATATGTCTTCAAGAGAAAAGTCATGAACTATGTGCTCATTTTCATGAGGAAGTGAGTAATCAACATTATCATCAAAGGTTTATTACAAATAGTTCCATTATCAAGGGTAGGAATATCATGAATCACTAAAGGTTGATCAAAATCATCTTTAAAAAGCTGAGCCTCAATAAAAGAATAGACCAAAGCATCATCATATGCATAAAATGAAACGTTTATAAAATCATGGGAAAATAAAGATAGAAATGCCATTGAAAGGAAATGCAATAACTAAATGCATTTTAAATTTTTTTTTTACAATGAAAACTATATGTAATTAATATAAGGAGATATAAATACCACAAATTCAAAGAAAGGATATCTAGATACACCAATATAAGAGAAGGAAGTTTAACTCCACAAGATAGAATAATCTAACTCCAATAAGAAAGAGGATACAAGTTGAGTTCACCAAAGATGTATAAGGGGAATGTGAATCAAAGAAATAAAAGCCTAAGTTCGTCACATAACCACACTTAGACAACTCAAAGAATGAGTCAAAAAGATTGATCCTTTGAATTCTAATATAAGATAAGTAGATCTAGGAAGCTTAGTGCCAACCAAGTGATAAAGGAGCACTAATGAAAATAAAGATATAATGATTATAGGGTTGGATAAAGGATACAAAGGTCCTTAAAACTCCTAATTTAGCAAGAGATATGAAGAGAATCTGAGTAGATGTACAATGTAGAACAAGGAAATGGTAGTGTATTGAAATGAAAGAGGGAAAATGATATACCTTGTGAAAATCCTAAAAATAGGGCTATCAAAGGACCTCAGAAAGGGTTGATTCCCACAAATAGGACTAAAAATTGTACTATAGACAAAACCTAGAAATTATTTGGTGAGATGCCAAGGGAGATCTCCCTAATTAGGGTCAAAGTGGTAGGGTTAAAATAGAGCAATTAAGATTGAACTAGAGCCAATCAGGGATGAACTACACCAATTAAGGGAAAACTAAAAAAATTAGGAGCAAATTGCACTAATCAAGGGTGAATTATGGCTTAGATGGACTATTTGTGATGGTGATTTTGATGTCACAGTTCAAAAGAAAGCCAAAAAACTCATATCTCACACCTATTTGTCAATTCAAGATCTAAAAACTATAATAAAAAAGATTTTTTTTGTTGTTGATGGGGGGTTTGCCTTGGTCAAACCACAATTTAAGAATTAACCTTGAATTGTAGAAATGCAAAGTAAATGAATACATGCACCTTATAATAATAGGAATTCTTGAATCAAATATAGTATTCTTAGCTTACAAATTGATTTGGATCAAGAAGATGAAGATGAAAGGGTGTGGAAGATACAAAAAAGGATCTTGAAGAAGATATTTCTAGACAAACTTCTTCAATGGCTTGATCCTTGAATCCTTGATCTTTAATGGAGGAATTCCTTGAAGAAATGCTTAAAGACTTGAGGGTTTGAACTCTTGAGAATGAGATCTTGATCTTGTGCATGCGTGATATTGTGAATGTTTGATGTGAAAATAAAATGAGAAGGCTCCCTTTCATAGAGATCTCTATTAATCTCAAATTAGTTTTGACAAGTCAGTGTCTATACACTTTAGTCATTTACTTAGTTCATGCCAAACAAGTAACATATTTTGAGCACAACATATAAGTTAGAGCATGCCAAGTAAATAGTGAGCATTGAGTCACTCAAGTGTCGAGTAGGTAGTATGTGCCAAGTGATTCAGTTACCAAGCAAGCAATGCATGCCAAGTAATTTAGTTACCGAGTGACAACATTGAAGTTATAGTTAGTGTTGAGCACTAGGGACTTCAAATGCCAAGTAACACAATTTTGATGTAGTTGTTTGTATTGGCACAAACTGCTATGTAAAGCATTTTTGAGTCAACTTAAGGATTAATTTATGATCTTTTGTTGATAAGGATAAATATTAAGTGGGAATCCCTATGTATTACATGCATCTAATTAAGGAAAGGGAAGGTTTAAGCATAAATATGGGTGAATCATATCTGTTGATTCATACCTAACCCTAAGTCACCTAGGTCTTCTTAAGGAGGACAAAACCTAAACTTTTTATGAATGATTAGAGAGAGAAGGAGAGTTTGCGTGTGCAAATAGGATATTCATAGTGACCAAGGTATTATGATTGAATAACATTGCATAATCAGTTAAAGGAGAACAAAGAAAGGAAATAGTGAACAATAGAGAGACATCTGATCAAGAAGGATCAAGTACACATCAGTATAGAGGTTATCTGACATCAAGAAACATAGTGCTAATTGCAAGATCATTGCTGAGACATTCTAATAGGTGAATCAATTAAATCTCTTAACATAGTAGTCCTAACAAGCTATATTGAAATCCTCTAACAAGGTGCTTACTTAATTATGAGTTGATGTCCTTTAATTAGGAACACTTCTAACAGGGTATTGAAATCTTTTAATAGGGTAAGACCTAACAATCTTTGTAAGCTTTTCATAGGGAAGAACTTTCACAGGGTAGATCATGTTTCATGATCAAACATTGTAACCTTCATTGGCTACACTTTATTATTGTAGTAGTGAAGATTTGTCGGTGTCATCCCCACCCTAGTTTTACCTTCTCATTGGAGAGCTTTTGGGTAATCATATCTTGTGTCATATATGTGTTGCATACTTTAGATGTATATGCTTTACATGGTATTTCACTTTACTTATTGAATTACAAGATGGATGTATGGTGAATGTTTTTATGGGTAAATGTTATTTCTTAGGGGAGTAATTTAAATATTATTAATTTGAATTAATAAAGGTATACTCTAATTTATAAAATAAGAGAAGACACATATTATTAATTTATAGGGGAGATAAAATATTATCTAAGGTAGGACCAATTTTAAATATGAATTTAAATTAAATAAAAAATGAGGACACAATATTCAAAATTTTAAGTTAACAAAAGGTCCAATGAGATGAAATGAATTATTTAAATGGAAGAAAAAAATAAATAAATAAAATTAAATGATAGAATCACATTAAAAAGGTGCTAAAATTTCATTAAATTGGAGTGCTTCCAATTTAAGATGGTACAACTACTATTCAATGAAATTCAATTGATAATGGATATGGTTTGAATATTTGTAGTATGGATATATTAAATGATAAAGTGGAAGAAGAAGGGTCTTCTTTTAATTTCAAGATTCTCCTCCTACATAGGAAGTGAGGAATCTTGAAATTTAAAGAAGACACTTCTTCTTCCACTTTATCCGAAGATGACTAAGGTACATTAGATTTCAAAATAGCTTAAATTGGAGAGTATAGAGTTAATGATCTTCCATTCATGAGAAATAAAGCTTATCCTCTCTTTACTCACTTTTTTTCTACCTCTAGTCATGATAAACCTATTATACCTAGTATACCCTTAAGCAATGGAGGGCATAAGCATTCTTTCAACACCATTGCCACTTATATTTTAGAATACGTACAACAAAATGATTCTTTTTCCACATCCCCTCCTTTATAATCTTCTACTAATCAAGAGATCCTTTTTCCTAAACTTCCTTGTGCTAAGGTGATTATTAGACCTAAACATATAAATAAACATAGTTAAAAACTTATGAATCTTCTATTTTGTACGTATAACCATTATCATAACCACTCTACTAATAATTTTCAAGCTTTGCATTTTAAGATTCAACAACCAATTAATAACAACATTATTCATATGTCTTCTTATGATGAGTTTTTTTTTCCATCTCAATAACTTTAAATAATATTTAGGTCCCTATTATGTTATTCTATGCCATGTAACATTATTAGCCTCTCTCTTGGGGGCCCATTGTCATGCATGGTCCTCTTTGTGAGTAGCATAATCGGTCACTTTTATCTCTATTCCTATAATTGGGGGCAATGGAACCTTTTGTTCATCATTCTTATTCTTTCAAGGATGCACTATTTCCTTTGGTTAAGCATTGTTTATTTATCATGCCACATCCAATCTTATATTTTCAACAAGCGGGTTCTCATGGTAGGCATGTCACTTATGTTGGAGACTCATAATAGTGTGATATCCTTTTCAAGGATTTAATTTTTCACTCCTTGCATGGTGTCTCATTGTATTCTATCCTTTCATGACCTCATAGGATTTGTGACATCTTTTGTTTAGACTATGTGTTTCTTGTGGATACTATCTTTATGCTAAAATTTCTTTATCCTTATTCATCACTTCCTTAAGATGCCCAAATAAGAAATTATTTTACCATCTTAAGGGGGGAAATACATGAGACCCTTATTTTCATATCTCTTTAATTTTGTTGACTAGCGTGATACACACACTTACTAGACCATTTGACCTATCCTTGCACATTGTCAAATCATTTTCATGGAGTAGTAAATATGGATTTTGAGTATGGATTAAGGTACTTTAGCCTTTTGGTCTTGGTATGCTTCCTAGGTTATCCTCAAATCTATGTAGTTCTACTTCATCATTTCTTTTTTGCAATATATTTTCCCTTTATGGATTACGCTTAATCCTAAAGCATGGATTCTTTGTGGGAAGAGAGCCTCCTCTCTCTCTCTCTCTCTCTCTCTCTCTCTCTCTCTCTCTCTCTCTCTCTCTCTCTCTCCTTTGCACACACATATGCTAAATCTCATCTATGCGTAATGCATAACAATTTTCTAAGTCCCATACATGGGTAACATAGTCTTATTGGACCATGCTATGGTGATATGAATAATGGTGATCTATAGACGAGCCCTTTAATGGGCTGCCTAGTGGGTTTCCACCCTAATAAACCATTCAAAATGATATATTAAAATATCTCTTTTAGTGATTTAAAGTAGGGTAAGAACTCTACTAGGTGAGATAATAAATCTCCACTTTTCTCTTTGCTTCTTTTTAGTCAGTGATTTATCTCTTATTATGATCTTGGGGTTAGAAAAGACTTAATCCATTCCTTTCTTGATGGATTATTTATCTCCTTGATTGTGATAAGATTACCTTATGTCTTATTCTTTATTTTACCAAGAGTTTGGATCGAGTCTATACTCTACCTAAAGTGGGGCCTAAATGTACCATTTTAAATTGGAAGCACTCTAATTTAATGAAGGTTTAGTGTTAGGATTAATGGAACAAAAATAATAGTTACATGCAAATGTATCCAATATCAAAAAATAATTATGTAGACATAATAGAACATAAGAAATGAATATTTAACATAGTCTACCTAATCCATAGGGTATGCCCACCAAAAAAAAAATCCAATATTTTTATTATTTAGTGATTACAACCTAAGTAAAATATGTAATACTTTACAACTCAATACCACTGCAAGAAGCAATTGCCTCAATACACACTAAAACCCCTAACCCTAAGCCATTTAATAAAAGATTTTTGTCTCTTATAAAATTAGGGCTAGAATAATTGTAACATGTTAATCCATGAGAAATACTTGATAAAATATCCAAAATTAGGGGTGTTGCATGTAACATCATCCTTTTGAGTATCATCTAACACTACATAATCATTTTATTTATTCTCATGTTGCTGCAACAGATCTTTGTATACCAACTTTTTCAATGAATATGATATCCCTACTTCTTACAATTTTATTATTTTCAAAATCCCAAACCCTATAACCAAATTTAGAAATTCCATATCTAAAAACTATACACTTATTAGATTTAGCTTCAACCTTAGTTCTATTTTCAGAATCTATATGTGCAAATGCTTCACAATTGAAGGTTTTGAGAAAAGAATGACTCACCTTCTTACTAGTCCATGCTTCCTATGGATTACCAAAACCAAAATGAGTAGAGGGACCTTTATTGATCAAATATACAACATTATTGATAACCTCTACCCACATGTTTAAGGGTATCCCAACATGCAACTTCATACTACTTGTACGGTCCATTATTCTCCTATTCATGACTTTAGCCACTCTATTTTCTCATAGAGTCATTGGAATAGTTTTTTGCCAACAAATACCATTAGTGGAATGATAATATTCAAACTAATTACTTCAATACTCACCCCAATTATGAAATATGAGACATTTTAATCTATTACCAGTCTCATTTTCAACAAAGAATTTTGATTTCTTAGAAATTATAAATACATAAGATTTATATCTAAGGAAGTAAACCCATACTTTTCTAGTTGCATCATCAATAAATGTAACATAATAATAAGAGCCACCAAGGGAAGACTTGAGATGATCCCCATACATTTGTATGCACAAGATCTAATTTCTCAATTTTTGTTTCCTTCCCAGTCTTCACAAAACTAAATCTCTTTTTTTTCCATACACACAACTTTCATAGAAATCCATATTGACACATTCTATACCTGATAAAACTTTCTTTGAATGAATTAATTTCATACCCTTATCACTTATGTGCCCAAGTATTTTGTGCCATAGTGTTGTATCAGAATCTACGACATCTATTTGTTCTCCTTGCTCAATTGCAACAACTACTTATGAGCATTCATTTTTCTCTAAAATACTTAAATTAGAAGATATAGTACAACTTGTACAAAGATATAAGTTACTTTCAAACCTTTTTCTACTACAAGGGAACCTTTTGAAATATTCTAATTTTTATCATTAAAAGTAATTGTGTAACCCTTAGCACCAAATTGCCTTGCTGAAATTAAATTCCTACTTAGTCTTGGAACATGTTTTACCTCTTGTAGTAGCCAATGATTCCCATTATGTAACTTAATATTAATCTTTCTCTTTCCAAAAATCTGATAGGGTTAATTATTACCCAAACAAATCAACCCAAAATAACCTTGGACATAATCAAGAAAAATTACCTCTATGGGGAGTAGCATGAAATGATGCCCCTAGATATGTGAATCATCAAAACTTTCTAAAGAAATAAGAAAAACATCCTCTTTGTATTTATTACTTACAACATTTTCCTCATTTTTTCTTCTTGGTTGTTTCCTTCATTGTGCTTTTGAGTTTGACAATCTCTTGGTGCAATTTATTGAGATCGCTTCCCCTTTGATCTTCCTATTGATTTCCCATGATTTCCAAAATTATTTCCTCTCTCATTTGTTCCACCTTTACTTTATGTACTCAAAACACTTCCTAATATAGATAAACCTAGTATTTTCCTATGAGTTTCTTCATTGAGAATAACACCTATCACATCATTAAAATTTAGGGTATTAGATCCAAAAATATAATTACTCAAAGCCATTACCAAGCCATTGCAACTTTCTAGAAAATCACAAAAAAATCAAGAGAGCCCTAATTTATTCATCAAAATTAACATTTATAGAGGATGATTGTTTTATAATCTTATTAAATTCATTTAAATTATCTACAAATTATCTACCTTCTTTCATATTCATATTAAACAAATTCTTCATGAGAAATACTTTATTTGAAGTGGGGGGATTTTCATACAACTTTTCTAGGGTTTGCATCAACTCTTCTATTGTCTTCACTTTTGTAATATTAAATGCCACCAATTATGCTATGCATAAACATGTACTTCCAAGTACCTTTCTATCTAAAATATCCTAGCCCTCATCTGTCATAGTAGTTAGTTTCTCGGTATTTCCTTGTAATGATTTCTATAAATCCTTTTGATAAAGATAGTCCTCATTTTATTTTTCCATAAATGAAAGTTCTACCCATTAAACTTATAAAGATTTAGCTTACCCTCATTTTCCATCACTCCCACTCAATCGTGAGACTCCCACTCAATTGGGAGACTTTCCTATAGAGGATCATTAAAACAACTAGGCTCTAATACCACTTATTAGGATTGAAAAGAAATAAATAATAATCTCATTGTGGATTTGATAAAGTAGTGACAAAATACTTAGTCATTATCTAGAAAAGAACAATGCAAGCCAAGTGCATAGTGTATGCCAAGCATAAGCCTGTAGACAATACATGTCGAGTAATATAAAAATTAGTGCCAAGGCACTAAGGTGTCAAGATAAAAGGAGCCAAGAAAATAGTGTGTGTCAAGTGATTCAGGTGCCAAGCTATTCAAAAGCTAAGTATCAATATATAGAGCACAATGAAGGTCAAAAATTAGAGTCTATTGATGTCAAGTTACTAGTCTTTGACATATATGTTTGTTATGGCACAAAATTCATGCAAACCATTTTTGGCTAACATGAACATGAATTTTTGATATTAAGGAATAAGGATCCAGCCATATTATGAATCCCTATGCCAATACATGTAGCCAATAAGATTAAGGGAAGAGTAGGTGACAATAAGGATCATCCACAACCATTTATTTTAACCATGTGAGGACAATGTGAAGAGGTTGTGAAGAGAAGCATCACATACACAAGGAGAGGAATGCTAAGAGCATATAGATAATTTTAAGGTGTAATGATGGCTAAGTTATGGAATTACAATGCAAAATCTATTTGAGAAGAGAAGAGATAGACAGTGAAAGGACAAAGAAGATAGATTTAATCAGAAGGATCAAGAGTAACCAATAAAGGGGAGATCTAACATCAAGTAGCAAGGTGCTAACCAAAGGTTTTGGTGCTGAATCATTTTAATAGGTGATAATGAGTAAATATCTTAACAAATTAGTCATAATAGGCTTTTGTAAATCTTGTAACAGAGTGCTTACTTAGTTGTGAGTTTAAATACTTTAATCAAGGTGAGACCTAACAGTCTTGTAAGCCTTTAACATGGCAAACCTTTCACAGGGTAGATCATTGATTATGATAAAAATTTTGTAGCCATAATAGGCCACACTTTACTACTATAGTAGTGAAGATTTGTGGGTGTCATCCCCACCCTAGTTTTATCTTCTCCTTGGAGGGTTTCTAGGTAACCAATATCTTATGTGCTATGTGTTGATTTATTTCATGCTTGGATGTGATGAATGGTTACTTATTTCAGTTTACATGTTAAGTTATGAGATGGATGTATGGTGAATAGTTTTAGAGGTAAAAGTTTTAAGTGTTGATTCACCCCCCCTCCCAAAACTTACTTTCCCATTGTTGTTTCTAACAATAAATATATCAAATATTAGAAAATAATAATGCACATAAAAGAGAATAAAAGACACAAATATTTAACATGGTTCACCATATCCCTGGGCTATTCCACTAAAAAAAGAGTCAAATATTCTTATTATCCAATGATTACAATCTATAATCCCTTACAACTCAATATCACCATAAGAAGAAACTATTTCATCACACACATTGAAATCCCTAATCCTAAACCATTTTATACAAGATTTTTGCCACTTATAAAATAAGGGTTAGAATAATTACATGTCTTCCCTTGAACCCCACTAAGGAACTGTGGAAAGTGTATAGTACTTCCCTAATAAGTCACAAAAAACTAGTACAATACTTCCCTGATCAGTCACCAAAAGCTAACATTTAACATCTATTTAATGCTAGACCATCAATCACCTTGTGCATTTCCTTCTTGCTTCCCTTTTCTTAGGTATAATTAGGGTAAAACCTAATAAATCCTATTTAAACATCTCATTTTCATGGAATTAAGCTTGTGGTAGGATCTATCCTCCTATGTCCTCTCGTCCCTTCATCTATCCAATTGGAATCTGCCTCTGCACCAAAATGGCTATATCTCAAACTATGTGCCTGATTTTAGGGTTTCATGATTTTTTTTGGATTTCAAAGGAATCCAAAAGGATCTAGGCCCTAGTTATTAGAGGCATAGTCTCCTCCTTGTTGGGACTCAAAATTGAAGCCCCACTTTTGAGTACCATTCTAAAATTGAGCCTTATAAGCACTTTTAATGCATGTGTATCTGACTATTATTTTGAGGCCTATGAAGTGTTTTAAATTTCTAACACCTTGCATTCAGAATGTCCATGCATCCCATATTGATAAATTTTCATTCAAAGTCATTTCTTGAAGTTTCATTTTGAGCATTGTTCAAATCTACATTTTTGCTTAAGTGTCAAACAATGACATGAAGCCTAGTTTGCATTTGAATATCTTGCACCCAATTATGTTCCATGACTTGCCACTTTGGGAGAATTTATTATGCACATTAGAGAACCCATGTTTCAATTTTCAAGTTTTTTTGATATGTTTTGACTAAGTTTTGAATCCCTCAAAGTTGGTCATTTACTGTTATGTGTCTGTTGCATATTGTTCAAAATTCTGGGAAGCCCTATTTGACCAGTTATAACTTTGACCTAGTTGACCATACTGAGAAAATTACTTTTGAATTTCATTTTAAGGGTCAAACACATGTTATGCTATATATTTGAGCCTATGAAAAATCTATTTGACTAGTTTTTAGATGTGATTCCAAAAGTAATTTGTAAAGTTTTACTGGTGTCTACAAGTGCAGATTGATTGGTAGCCCTCTTCGGGATGCCATAACTTTGAATCCATGATAGAAGAGACCAAATGGATTATACCACTATGTTCTACTCTAAAAATATTTTAAGTGTGCTACTTTTCAAGTCTTGACAAATCCTTCTAGACACTTTCCTAGGCTCATTCCATTTGTGAAAATTGCTTTCTTGCTAGTGTTCACAATTTTGCAATTCTGAGTACCCCACTTTGACCGCTTTTCAAATGTGCCTAGTTATTTATCATGAGACCAAATAAAATATTTATACTCTACTTGTGACAGTGAACTAATGCTCCAATTTTCAAGCCCTCAAGTGTTTGTATGACCTAGTTTTGAAGACAAAATTGAACACACTTTGTTATTTTCTGACATATTTGTTTGTAGGCAGTTTAGAGAAGGCAAATTTGATGGTCAATATCTTTTTACCTAGATTTCTTCATGAGATGAAATCTAACAGGGTACAATAATATGGACCAAAGAAGCAACATGTTAGTTTTCAGAGCCTGATTACTGGTTTTGTTCAATTTTTAAAGCCAACTCATAGGCCTTCCTTTTAGAAAATCACAATTTGAAAAAAGAAGGTAAAATAAGTTTTAAAGTTTTCAGGCAATGATGGATTTTAAATCAAGTTAGTATGACAAGTTAATTGATGAATTTGAAAGGTCAGGTGTTTTAGTTCAATTTTTTTAGCCGAACTCGCTTTGGGGCCATCTCATGCTCGCAACGTAAAAATATCTTGATAAGACATAATGGCCATGATCATCAAAAGAATTTGCTAGAAATGTGCAAATAAGTGTTTGGTTTTATGTGTATTCATAATAAATAAACACAAAATGAGGGAACCATAAAAATAAAAGGATTTGGGTATTTTGGATAGACGATGAGAATTGAAAAAATGTTACAAAAGGGAAGTTTTGAATAGAATTCAGTTGTGGGGAAGGAGATTGATCTTAGTTAGCTCAACACAACAATGGAGTCAACTTTCTATCATCGTTGTTTTCTTGGGCATTGAAAACAAGAATTGTGGTACTCAATTATCAATATTTTTAATTGATAAGGAAAAAAATACAATCTAAAAGAACTTCCTTGATGCCTACATAGTTTGAATTTTGTACAAGTGTTTGTCATGGATTGTAGTATGCTATGCATGGTACAATTCCTTGCATCTCTAGCTTTACCATAATTCTTATGCAAGCATAGTATTTTTTATGAATATCGACTTTACCATCCCTTGTGCCATTGTGCCCATCTACTATGAAGTCTAGATGAAATTTGAACCCGCCTCTCCATTTTTAAACACCCAAGTTATTGGATGTTATGATAAAGTTTAATGTAGTCACAAGTATGAGCTGTAAGGACTATGGGTAGTGATTTCTTATTTTGATTATGACATGCAACCCTTGCACTAGACTTGGATTCTTTGGTGGCAACCTATTTCTTTCATTAGGACCTAAGAAACTTAAGGAAGGCCAAGAAAGTGCTAGTTGTGACTATGTAAAAGCAACGAAATAAGGGAAACATCTTGACAAAGTCATTACAAAAATGGAAACTATTAGATGTAACTTGTTGTCAATATGGCAACGAGGTACAATTTAGGGGCATCACCAAAGATAAATGATTGGGGGAGGGGGGGTAGATTTCAGAGGGAAGTGTTAAAAATGTAAGCATTTCAAATTAGTACCACATTTCTCCAATAAGACTTTTTCTATGTGTTTTTGTACCCAAGTTCATGATATCATTGTGTCTTTAAGACACAAGCCTTTTAAAGGCAAGAATAACACGCATGGGGCCCATGACTAGTTGAGCCACATAAAGAGGATAAATTTTGAACAAAAGTGTTGGTGATAAGATGATGATGTGGCAGACAAGAAAGTAACCAAAATTCACCATGTGGCACCTAGATGGACCAATAATAGATTGACATATGGCACAAAAATCAAGGAGCTAATGACATGGTGGTTTCCAAGATTGGAGACACAAGATTGTGACACATGGTGGAATCAATGGCTATTGCTTTCTTGTAATATAAAGATGCATGATTGTTAATCAAAGTAGGAAAGCAACAAGGTGACATGTGTCATGGCTAATGACATGGTGCCAAGTAGGAGCTACACACCAGATCGTGATATGTGGAAGAATCAACGATCGTCACATTCCCACAAAATAAAGATGTAGGGAAGATAACTAAAGTGGGAAAGTGACATGCTGAAATGTAATAGTGGGCCCAAATGTCAGTGTGACAATTCTAATGAATCAAGTGATGCCATGGGGTAGTGCACCCAACAAGGTGATGATGTGGCAAGATAACTATGCATGGAGATGCAATAAGAGGTTTCCATGTGGTTATGTATAAGGTAACAAGTGGAAATTTTTAGATACAATCAGAGGGTGTCATATGGTACCTAGGTGGTGATGATTGTGTGAGGATGGATGAATAGTGTGTTGCCACATGCCACAGGTGGTCAACCAGGTTTGACCCAAATTCAAATAGAAGGAAAAATACAAAGTAATAAAATTATTATTTTTAAGGGTTATTTTCCTCTTCATGTGCAGAAAGGTCAATTAAATAAACATTAATTTACAATATAAAATTTTGACCTTAGGAAAAGATAATTTTTTGCAAAAAATGCAAACTTTTCATGCATTTATGAACTTAATTTTGAAATAGATCTACTAGGCATCTCTAATAAGAAAATATAGGACTATCAGATATCAATGTAAAGGTCTTGAAATGAGCTTTCTAGATTTGTAATTTATTTTTCCATAGGAAGCAATATGTGTGAGATATTTAGGGTTTTATCTATGGTAACTTTTCAATTGCATTCTGGTATGGTGCTTCAATCTTGGTCTTTGGTGAAATGATGAACTAGGTGTGTGCCAAAGTTAGTAGAGATGTAGTTGGTGATGTTTTTTCACCCCTAAATCAATTTAGTAAAGGATTCATTAGCATTTTAGATGCATATCTGATGTTTTTATTAGAGTAAGGGTTTTTCATCACTTGGAGAAGATATTTTGAGTTTGTTGAAGTAGAATGATGAGATTCTATTTAGATTTTGGTTGTAGAGAGAACATAGAGGATTTGCAGTAGTAGGGGATAGAGATTTAAGTGGAGATGTGTCACTTCCAAATTAGATATGAGATTTCTTTCCTTTCCATTATATTTCTCTTTTCTTTCTTACTCTAGGGTTGGTTCCAAGTTCTTGGATAATTTTTTCCATTGTTGTGATACCACAAGGTTGGTTCCAAATTTTTGGAAGGTTTCCAGAGCTATGATTCCACCATTATTCAACATTCTCTCTTGTATAAATAAAATTAATAAAGCTAATATAGATAGTTTTGGTCTATGGAGTTGTTTCTTAGTTATTTACATGCATCTTAAGTGTATTGTTTCAAAGAAATGAATACAATGAACAACAAACTTCTTAGTTTCATTCTAATTCTTATCTCCTATCTCTATTATCTATAATATTTTGTGGTTTAGGACCAAAGAACTTAAACCCATTTACAACTCCTTAAAGTTGTATGTCTCAATATGTTTTGCTGTTGAAACAAAGAGCTAAGTATATGCTTGATAAGTGTGATAGGGTTGTAGGTTACATGAGAAGGATATGAGTATGAGGGTTTTTATGAACACTAATGTTTGATTCACAAAGTGATAGGATAGATCTAATATCTTGATGTATGGGATATTTCATTGGTATCATGGATGTATGTTTTTTGATCTGTGGAATTTCCCAATAGATAAGATAGTAATCAACTAGAGGATCAACATGTTCTTGCTTTTTCATATTTGGATTTTTTTGATAATCAAAATATTTATCAAAGTCTTTTCCCTTTAATGTTGAAGATATGAAAGGATTTACCCTCACTTAGCTTGTCAAGTTCATAGGTCATATTACTAGTTATTTCATGCCTATGTTGTTTTCATGAGTAATAGAAGTTGGGTTTTTATTTGCTTTATCCAGATTTAGGTTGTATGCTTTGGAACTAGTACCATATGAATAAATATGAGGTTCACTCACTTAGGTTTTGCAAAGCCTGAAGTAGAAGAAAGATTATAGCCTTATAGTTGGCCCTAATGTCTGAATTGGTATGTTGAACATGGGAATTAGCTACCCCTAGATGTATTTGTTCCTATCATTGGGTTATTGAAAAGTTGTTAATTCAAAAGCCAACAATCTTGATCAATTAGGGTCGTAGTGCGTCCTTAATGGGCCAATATGATCATAATTGAACATGCATATTATATCAAATCATATATTTTAATTAATTCTTGTCTTTAATTAATTCTAATAACTTTTCAATTTGTAATTATCCATTCAAATTCTAATGAAGATGTAGATAAAGTGACCTTTCAACTTCCATGAATATGTATAAAGAGGCTGAAGTCAAATTCAACAATAGAGAAGGATATGGACATACATCTCATTTGCTAAGATTGCCAATTTTTATTAGATCTTATATATGGAGTTTATGGGCAGACATATCAACCATAGGATTGTCCAACTTCTATAGAGTTCATGGGCATACATCTCATTCACAAGATAGCCCAACTATTATGAGCTCGGGCACACAACTCCTCAACGAGTTTGTCCAAATTTGACTGATTTGTAGGCATACATCTCATGTATGAGATTCTCCATAGTTGTACAAATTTTTTAGTATTATGAATGAATAGAATTTTTCATATGGCTTATTATGTGTTTACAATGCCACTATTTCTTTCTTTTGGTATTGTCCTCTAAATTGACAAAATGACTCAAATTAGTGGTATCAAAGCCAAGCTCCAAATTCTAAATTATAAGAGCTTTGAATTGATTTCCATTTGTACAATCTTACAAATTATTTGTGTAATTTCTTCTTTTGTGGAGATCAAACTTCAAAGAATTTCTCTTACTTTAAAGGCATTTCAAGTTTGAAAAGTGTTTTTAGGTAGAGGATTTAGAAGAGGTTCAAGCTATTGTTTTCCATAATGGATCAGACATAGTAAAGACTGGGTTTTCCAGAGATGATGCACTGAAAAGTGTATTCCCAAGCATTATTGGCAGGGCAAAGAATAAGTTGATAATGGTGGGAATGGAAATGAAGGATGATTATGTGGGGGACAAAGTGTAGTCAAAAAGAGGAATTCTTGGTCTCAGGTATCTAATTAGGCATGACATCATCATCAATTGTGAGGATATGGAGAAAATATGGCGCTACACATTTGACAATGAGCTGTACATTTCCATAGAAGAGAATCCCACTCTTTTAACCGAAGCTCCTCTCAATCTAAAGATAAATTAAGAGAAAATATTAGAAATCATGCATGAGGAATTTAATGCTCCTGCAACCTATATTAGCATTCAAGCAATACTTTCTCTCTACACCAGTGACATAACTACTAGAGTTTTACTAGATTCAATAGATAGTGTAACTCACATAGTACCAATCTACGAAGGATATGCCCTTCCCCACACTATTCACATAATTGACTTAGCAGGCATAGATCTAACTGATGTGAAAGCACATAATATGGACACAATTTTGTCAAAGTTTCTTGCCACACACATTATTTTTAGTAATTTGTAGTCTCCACAAGCATGATTATGTGCGAAGATACAAAATAACACATCAAATTATACCATACCCATAGTAGCCTTCACAAAACAAAATTGTGTCTTCATGATACTCTTTGAATTTTTTGGTTGGGATTTGATGGCTTGCACTCAGATAGGATCCATAAAAACAACAACCTTTTGTCTTCCCATAATTGTGGGGATTTTGGGAAGCCAATCACCTATCAAGTCCTGGGGAATTTGAAGGGCCTTTTCATCTTCCCTTATTATTTCTCCCACTAGAGAGTTGGCTTCTCAAATACATCAAGAAGTTAGAAAGTTTTTGTATTAAACTAGTCTTAAAATGGTGGTTGTATATGGAGGTACTCCAATATATCAACAAATCTATGAATTGGCAGAATAATTATTGATATCATATCTTTATTCTATCTCAAAAATGATAAGATAGTGGGGCCCATTGCCTTGTTAGAGGGGAGGAATGATCATAATCGAACATGTATATTATATTAAATTATATATTTTAATTAAATTTTATCTTTAATTAATTATAATGACTTTTTAATTTGGAATTGTTCATTCAAATTCTAATGAAGATGTAGATAAAGTGACCTTTCAACTTCCATGAAGACGTATAAAGAGGCTCAATTCAAATTCAACAATAGAGAAGGATATGGACATACATCTCATTTGTTGAGATTGCCAATTTGTATTAGATCTTATATATGGAGTTTATAGGCAGATATCTTAATCGCAAAATTTCCCAACTCCTATAGAGTTCAAGGACATACATCTCATTCATGGGATAGCCCAATTATTATGAGCTCGGACACACAACTCCTTTATGAGTTTGTCCAAATTTGACTTATTTGCAAGCATACATCTCACTTTGAGATTCTCAATAATTGTACAAATTTTCTACTATTATGAATGAATAGAAGCTTTCATATGCCTTATTATATGTTTACAATACCACTATTTCTTTCTTTTAGTATTGACCTCTGAATTGACAAAATGATTCAGATCACAATCAAGGTTGCAGTGCACCCCTAATTAGTACCTATTTTCAATCCTCTATTCTAGACTTGTATCTAGATACCTTTAGGGTGTTAATTACTAGACATGTTGGCCTACATGTGTTAGTCAATTTTGAGCTATATATAAACCCATCCATTTCCTCATTTTCACATCAAGGATTTATAAGATCGAGCACTCATGCTCAAGATTTCAAGTACTCAAGCCTTTAAATCTTAAAGCATTCTTTAATTGATTTATCCATTGAAGATCAATGATTCAAGAATTCAAGCACTTGTGGGAGCCATATTCAAGATCCCTTGTTAAATCTTCTACATACATTCATCTTCTTGATCTAAATAAATCTCTAAAGTAAGCACACTACATTTGATTCAAGAGATCCTATAATTGTAAGGTGATTTCATACATTTTTTTTGTATTTTGTAATTAAATTATTTCAATTCAAGGTTAGTTCCTAAATTGAGATTTGACCAAGGAAAAACCCCCCATCAACAAGAAAAACTACTTCTTTATTATAGGTTGTAGTTATTGCATTTTTTAATAAGTTTTAGATTTGAGTACCCATTTGTGGCTTTTAATAAAATTGTAAAATTAGAATCAACACCATACCCATTCTATTAGGGTCAACTATATTGGCCTTGATTCTCCAGTTCATTGGTATTGATGCTCTAGTTTTCCCCTGATTATCCACTTTGCCCTTGATAGATCATCGAGCGATTTTTGTAGTATAGTTCTCCATCTAGTGGTAGAGAATCAACCATTTTGGAGGTCATTTGACATCCTTTTTATAATTCTTAGCTGTGTTTTCTAGGTAGATTGTGTTACAATTTTTGCATCAACGTTTCAGATCACACTCTGTGATCCATCATTAGGATGAGAGAGCTGAAGGAAAAAAGTGGAAAGATTGCAGACCCAATAAGGATAAAAAGGTGGGGGAAGGAAGGGGGGGTAGGTGTTTTCCCTATTGTTGAACCTCAAACTTTTCTTGATTGTGGTGCACCTACCCCCCCTTCCTTTCCCCACCTTTTTATCCTTATTGGGTCTACAATCTTTCCACTTTTTTCCTTCAGCTCTCTCATCCTGATGATGGATCACAGAGTGTGATTCGAAACGTTGATGCAAAAATTGTAACACAATCTACCCAAAAAACACAGCTAAGAATTCTAATGGATTGTGGAAAACTACTATCTACAATCCTTTTTATAGTTTTGTATTTAAAAAGGTAAGTTTCTATTCCTTCTCTATTGCAATACACATTTCCATTTCCTCCCACTTAACTCTTACATTACTAATTTCTCTTCATAGCTCTTTCTACATTTAGGGCTTTCACATTCTTTCTACAACCCTACAACCATTATATATTTTCTTTTTAGTTCTCCTTTATCACTTAGTTGGCACTAATTTTCCTAAAGCTAGTAACCTTAGGGTTGGAATTGAAAGGATCAATCTCCTTTACTCCCACTTTGAGTTGTGTAAGTGTGGTTATGTGATGAACTTAGGGTTTATATCCTTGATTCTTATTTCCCCCTTAATACTTCTATATTCATATACTATTTTGTGTGTGTCATCCTTTTAAAGGTTTTCCCCTCTAATCAAGCATTGTCCTTGATATGAAAATTAGTGTGTTATGACGTATGATTTCTTATTGTTGTGCATTATAATTTTAATTTTTGGTGATAAGTTTAATAAGTTTGGAGTTTCTCACAAATGATTCACCATTCACCTTCTAGTTGTGTATTATAGAATATACTTCTTAACAATAGGTATAAGAGTACTAGGTCATCTTTGTAAAGGAATCTTAGTAACTTGAGGAGATCTTCAATGGCATATTGGAAGGAGAGTCTGAATTTTGATGGAGATAATTTGACAACTAGAAGAACAAGGTGAGAACACATATGATCTATATGAGAATTAATTATTGGTTGATCAAAAAACATTAGATTGACATCAAATCTGAGAGTGACTCATCTTCAAGTACATATGGGAAGAAGAATGAATTTTAGTACAACATAATTTCTAGAGAGGCACAAATTAGTGCATTATCAGAAGAAGAGTTTGTAGAGGTAAAGGAACTAGATTATGCTAGGATCTATATTAATTTAGAGAATCTATATGAAGGATACGAGTACACCTAGAGGAAAATCTATATAAATGTAAAGTAATATTGGACAATGGAATAATGTAGAAAGGTGAGACCACTAGAGCTTATGTACAAAGAATTGAAATATTTTAATAGGGATAAAGACCACATGAGGAATAATACCTGAAGATGAGATAGTGCAATTTTTTTAAAGATTATGACACCATCCTATGAGATAAAATTTAATTATATTAAGGAAGTTATTCCTCTCACCAAGGGATTCAATAGGGAGATGCTAATGAGTAAGTTACAAGCTTTTGAAATGCTAATGAAAGATTATTTGGCTAAAGTTAAAACTAAATTTAAGGCTATTGTACATAAAGATAAGAGTATTTAAAAATAGTGTGAGAACTCATAGCAGAAACCTTAGAGATTATGCCAAGGATTGGTTAGAGATAGAGGAAAAATAAAGAAAGTTGGATGAACTTGAATACTTAATCATAAAGAGAGAACATAGAGGTAAGGGATTATTTAAATGAAGGTCACCTTTAATTTTTTATTCTTACAAGAAAGTTTGTCACTTTGCATCAAGATGTCCTTCCAGAGAATCCAAGATTAATAATAAACTGTGTTAGCCCATATTTTCACTGAGTTAAAATTCTGAAAACATATTTTGAAAATGTCATGAAGAATGTTGAGCAATTAGGTTTTCTTAAATATTCTATCAAGTTTCCCATAAAAACGCTAATATAGCAAGGTTTATGCCCTATCCCATTTTGAAATTTTACCTTAACCTAGAATCATGCAAGTATTCGAAATAATTATGTCCCATACCTTATCATTTGAAATTTTTCTTATTTCATGATTAGGTTGGCGTTACCCTAGGTTTTGTATCTAGTAGGAGATCACATTTAATTTTCAAGTCTCCTTTGTACTTTTACAATCTTATGATCAAGATATTTAGCATAGAATCATAGGTCTAAGGTTTTCAATATCTTGATGTTACGAAACAAGAATTAGCACATGAATATAAGTGTTAGTTGTTGAATATTCCAATGTTATGATATCTATTGCAAGTGTAAGGGTGTTGAAGTATTTTGTGTGGGTTTTGATCTTACGCTCATGATGACAACATATTATCGTAAGTGTTCTTATGTGGTTAGTGAGTGTTATGATCTTACGATAGAAGGAGCAATGTAGAAGTGTAAAATATTTTGAATGGACCCCCAACCATACATAAATAATAGAAGTGGGAGACCATAAGGTATAAAATTTTAAGGTTATATGGTGTTGCAATCTTATGATGTGGGATCTAGCCCATAAGTGTAAAAAAATTCAACACATTTTAATAAAATCCCCCAAGGATATGAAGATAGAAAATTGTAAGATCATGAAGTAGGCTACAAATACTTCTATAGCTATAAGACAAGGTAAATCATAAGATCAGAGGGATATCATAAGAATGGGATTTAGGGTTAATAGCTAATAAATTTAATTGCAAGTCAATTAAATAGATCAAGATTTACTAGTATGACTCTATGTACCAATGGATAAGGAATTGGTCATTAGTTGAGGTGTGGATTGATACAATCATTTGGTTACATAATTCATACTTAAATCAAAATCAAATTTCTAAAGTTTGTAACAAAGATTTTCATGTTGCACATTCACTTATTGTAATAGCTTGTTTTGAGTTTATAGTTGGCTGCTGTAAATCAATGGTTAATTAGAATTCCAAGAAGATATTAGACCATTCTTCTATAAGGGATAAGTAATGGGTAAGAAATATTAGTAAATAAGTGATAAAATCCCTAGGTGCCCCTGCCTTGGCCCTGCAAAGCCAAAAGTGTAGAAAGCCCTTGTGCTTTGTCAAGTTGTTCCAGATAAAAATAAGATTTTGTTGAATATGGAAAGTAGGTAACCCCTAGGTGTTCACTTTTATTTTGCATCTTAGTACTGTTTTAGACTTGTAGCTTTAAAACAACAACAAGATGGCAACTCTATTAGGGACTTGTTCAAAGAAACCCATTCTCTAAATCATTAAAGTCTCTTGTGGTTTGCTCATGTTTGTATTGGTTTCTTTCTATTGACAAACCTTGAGAATAAAAAATAAAAAATAGTTTCCAATACAATAAGAGGAATGTGATGTGGGTTTTGTTTGAATGGTGCCTTGTCTACAACATAGAGTCACTTTACCCAAATTGTAAAGTATTAAAGTCCCTTTATGATTGGGTTTTTTGTAGAGAAAATTATGTTAGTATCATGGATAAATATTTTGATGCATTTAAAGACAAGATGAACAAAATATTCATAATACCTAAGAAACTTGTAGAAGACAACAAAGATGATATTCATTTTGTGGTAGACTGTGATAAAGTGTACACACAAGCAGTTAGACCAAGAATTATATGGGTCAAGCCTCTAGGTTATGAGGTTAATATTGATGAAACCAAGGATATTATTGAAGCATTGTTAAATGAACCTATTGATCCAAATGCTGCACATTTTGGCACATATGAGGAAGTTAAAGAAAGAATTGAACTTGAAATTAAACTCCCTTAGGTAGTCAACAAAGGGAAGAAAATGATAACTAAACTGAAACAAATAAGCTCCACTCTCCTATTGATAGAAGGAAAAGGAGATGAAATTGAGGAAGATGATACAAAAGATGAAGAAAATTAAGAAGAAGAAGAGCCAATAAAGAAGAAAGGTAAGGTTATTATAAACAAACCTATAAAGGCATCTACTCTAGTGTTTACAAGGAGAACATCCAAAAAGAAATTGAAGTTGGGTGAAGAAGTAGAGGATGTGATTTTCAAGAAGCCTCCACCCACCTTTAGGAAATATTGAAAGAAATTGATTCAAGAGCCAACATAATTTTTTTTAGATCATTGAGGTATGAAACTAGAACTGTAGAGGAGAATCAACAAGTTGAAGACATGATTGTGTCAAACCTAGGAAAATGGAAATACTCTCTAGATCAACTTGCACAATAGATTCCTAATGAACTAATAGAGAAAATTAAGCCAAGATGGGAGCATGCAAAGAAAACTAAAAAAGATATTTATGAGCATATCCTGAGGCAAGTCATGCCTACCTTGAATGATAAAGAAATAAAAGATTCCATCAAGAAGAATGAAGAAAAACTTAACTTAAGATTTAAAACTTGTCTAATACTGATCAATGACATTGAACATGTGGTGAGGAATGCCACCAACACATGGAAAAAAAACTATAATCTTCATAATCACAGTGATTTTTTTGTTAATGTCAGTGATAAGGAAGATGATGGTGAAGATGAAAAGGAAGAGGAAATTAATGATGAAGAGGTAACAAATTATGACAATATTGATGATGAGGAAAAGGAATACGAAGCTACTGAGGAAGATCTCCCTGAGGTTCATAATATTAAGGAGATTAACCTAGAGAAGATTGCAACAAAATTCATAGCCTCACTTCCTCATTCTTTGAGTGAAGCATTGAAGACATCAAGCTCAGAGAAAGCTACTACAAAATTGGTTGTGTCAAACATTGCAAGTTCAAGCACTCAACCAATCTCTGTACCTATTCATCTTAGTACTTCATTGACATAAAAGACTAGCACTTCATCTACCAAGCAGTCAATACTTCCTCCTCCATCAGTTTTGGTCACACGAGGTATTTCTTCAATAAGTGCTATATCTACATTTACTACTAGTCCCTCTATTTCCACCATTGTTTCTAATCCTAGCATGCAAATAATAAGTATAAAGATAGTTGAGACCAAGCCTCAACCAAGTAAAAAAGTTTTGAGCAAAGGAAAAGATAAGGAAGAAGACATTGATCTTGATGAGGATATAGTTATCCCGAATTGGGATATCTCCAATCTTAATCCTGATCAGATCCATCTAGTAGGAGAGCTACTCCAGAAGAAAGCTAAGCAGAAAAGGCTTAGAGAGGAAAGAAATAAAGAGTTTCAAGTGCTTGAAGATGCAAATAACATTCTTGCAGAGGCACTCAACACAGAGGTTGACACTTCTCAACCAATTTTGGCACAACTAGCAGAAGTGGTCTAGAAATAAAATGAAGATTTGAATGGACAAGATAAATTGTTGCAGAGAGAAGAAAATAAATTTGAAAATAAATTATTGGAGCTAGTAGCATAGAAGATTGCAATACACCAAGTAGATTTGTCTACTATTCTAGGCTCATTGGAGACCTCTTGCAACAATGTAACTTCTTTATTCAATAAAATCTATGATACATCAATTTGCACCAAGGAAATCAAGGATAAAATTTCAAAGATTGATCAAAATATAAAGGCAAGTGCACAAAAATTGCAACTTGACCCAAGCTATAGTTCTGCTCACTATAAAAAGATCAAATTTCTAACTGATATGCAAGCATAATTGCTAAGGGAAGAAGCCAAGATAAGAGCTACACATGTAAACGTACAAGGCATGATTCTCCCTAGCATGGATGCATTTGTGAAAACATATTGCATATTCTAAAACCCTCATCCATGATAACAACTTCTCTATTGTTGATCACACGATAGAACTATCAACATAAGTTTAGATAGCATTGCACACATGCAAGGTGTTGCAATAAAAATGGGACAAGACATTGTCATTAATTCTAAAGGTACATTCTAATTTCTTGTCACATTTTGGCATTACTATATAGAATACACCTTTTGCATTTATGTCAAATAGGGGGAGAAGATGTAAATGCATATAACATGTAAAGCATATTGTAAAAGGGGAGAATATGTGATGTATAAAAGGGGAGAAGATGAGAAGATGTATATAATATTATATATATATATATATATATATATGTTTGGGGGATCATCATAATATCATACCATCATATTATATACATGTACATATATTCAGATAAATATCTATTACAAAATCAAATTTGAAAAATCTCAAAAACAAAGTATGCTACTGAGTTGAAGACACAAGTTGAAGACTAAAGATTGTTTGGAACCTTTTTTTGAGAATTCAACTTTGATTGATAAGTGTTTTTGTCATTAATGCCAAAGGAGGAGATTGTTGACATTACAATCAAGTTTGTTTATTAGTGACACACACACTTATTCAGATAGTAAGCAACTACTGATTGTATTGTATTGTTAACAATGTTAACCACACATTTCAAGCTTTGATAAGTAGGAGATAATTTCCATAGCTAGTCAAATTATGATATTGCTATTAGGATTTAACTATGTGATTTTTAAGTCAAACTCATTGACCCATGTTTCATGAGTAGTGATTCAACATGAATCCATCTCTCATGAGAATAAATGGAACACTTAGCACTCATTGGATCTAGGTGATTCTCACAGGGGTGAAGCACTGGGACTTCCTAGGAGGTCACCCATCCTAGTACTACTCCAGCCTGAGCGCGCTCAATTAATAAGTAGGAGATAATTTTCACAGCTAGTCAAATTATGATATTGCTATCAAGATTTAACTGTGTGATTTTTGAGTCAAACTCATTAACCCATGTTTCATGAGTAGTGATTCAACATGAATCCATCTCTCATGAGAATAAAGGGGCTTTCTAATGAATGGTTAATAAGGCATAACACTTGGTGAAGGTTTTGAAAATGGGGTTGCAAGCTTTGGGTTTAACCATGGAGGAAACTTTGTAGTTAAGCATGCTCAGGCTGGAGTACTATTGGGATGGGTGACCTCTCGAGAAGTCTCGGTGCTTCACCCCTATGAGCATCACCTAGATCCAATGAGTGCTAAGTGTTCCATTTATTCTCATGAGAGATGGATTCATGTTGAATCACTACTCATAAAACATGGGTCAATGAGTTTGACTCAAAAATCACATAGTTAAATGTTGATAGCAATATCATAATTTGACTAGTTGTGGAAATTATCTCCTACTTATCAATTGAGCGTGCTCAGGCTGGAGTAGTACTGGGATGGGTGACCTCTCGAGAAGTCCTGGTGCTTCACCCCTATGAGCATCACCTAGATCCAATGAGTGCTAAGTGTTCCATTTATTCTCGTGAGAGATGGATTCATGTTGAATCACTACTCATGAAACATGGGTCAATGAGTTTGACTCAAAAATCACACAATTAAATCTTGATAGAAATATCATAATTTTAGGCTTTACCTAGTTCTATAGCTGCTACTGAGTTCAAGGAATAGTATTGATTTTGTGTTGAGTAGTTTCTACCAGGTTGGTGATTATCAGTGTAAACTGAGCTTCTTAGTGTTTACCAAGTTTCTCAGTGCAAACTAAGTTCTACAATGGTTACCGAGTTTGTAGTTATAGTGATGTGAATCTAGTGTTGACTAAGCACTTAGTCATAACCAAGTGATTCAGTTTATACCAAGCTTGTAGTAATGGCATTGACCGAGCTATGTAGTGTGAATCAAGTGATTTAGTTTATATGTTGAGTTTTGCAGTATTCACCAAGTCACCAGTACAGACTGAGTTTAGACTAATTGGAAGTGATTAGTATGGACCAAACTTCTATAGATACCAAATGCATAATGATGTCAAACATTGATAGTGGATGTCGACTATCAAAACCTCACCAAGCTAGTCTTTAGAACCCGAGTTCTTGTAGTTGGGCCAACTTTGTGTATTTTTGTGTGAACTTGTATTGTAGTCAACTTCGATGATTTGTAAATTGGATTGGTATATATGTAATTTATTTATCACATCCAAATATGTATGTATAAAGCAATAAGAAGCATAAGTGTAAAGAAAAAGGCTACAAGTAGTATAAGGAGCAACAAAGATTTATCTATCATACCAGGGTGATCATTATACTCAAAGGAATCTCATTTAGAAAATCAAGTTGCAGATTAGAGATCAACCACTAGTTCATCCTAAAAGGTGGGACAATTAAATCCTTTCACAAGGTAAACTTAACAATCTTTTGTAAAACTCTTTGCCAAGTGCATACCTCATTGTATGTTTGTAAATCCTTTTGCAAGGTACTAGACCTAATAGTCCTTATTGTTCCTAATAGGGTAGATCATTGGAATTGATCATTCTAAGCCTTAACTAGACAACTTTATACTACAATATTAAAGCTTATGGATATCATCCCCACCCCAGTTTTACTTTCTATTTGGAAGGTTTCTAGGTCACCATATTGTGTGTCAAAGTGTTATGAGTGTTTTAATGCTTATAATTTTTCATGCATGCAATTAGATCAAAATTCACATGAAGGATTAATTGGTAAATAAAGATTAAGTTTTAATAGTTACTGATTCACCCTTCCCCTCTTAGTAACTTAGCCTATCATATATATTTCCAATAGTGGGAGATCATAAGGTATAAAGTTTTAAGGTTATATGGTGTTGCGATCTTATGTTGTGGGACCTAGCCCATAAGTGTAAAGAAATTCAACACATATCAATAATATTCCCCAAAGATACAAAGATATAAAATTATAAGATCATGAAAGTAGGCTACAAATACTTCTATAGCTACGAGACAAGGTAAATCATAAGATCATAGGGATATCATAAGAATGCGATTTAGGGTTAACAACTGATAAATTTAATTGCAAGTCAATTAAATAGATCAAGATTTATTGGTATGAATCTATGTAGAAATGGATAAGGCATTGGTCATTAGTTGAGGTTTTGGCTGCATAATTCACACTTAAATCAAAATCAAATTTCTAAAGTTTGTAACAAAGATTTTCATGTTAGACATTCACTTATTGTAATAGCTTTTTTTGAGTTTATAGTTGGCTACTATAAATTAATGGTTGATTACAATTTCAAGAAAATATTTGACCATTCTTCTATAAGGGATAAGTAATGGGTAAGAAATATTAGAAAATAAGTGATAAAATACCTAGGTGCACCTGCCATGGCTCTACAGAGCCAAAATTATAGAAAGGCCTTGTGCTTTGTCAAGTTGGTCCACATCTGAATAAGGTTTTGTTGAATATGGAAAGTAGATAAACCCTATGTGTTCACTTTTATTTTGCATCTTGGTATTGTTTTAGACTTTTAGCTTTAAAACACCAATAAGATAATGACTCTACTAAGGACTTGTTCAAAGAAACCCATTCTCTAAATCATTGCAGTCTCTTGTGGTTTGGTCATGTTTGTATTGGTTTCTTTCTAGTGACAAAAATTAAGAATTAAAAATAAAAAGGAGTTTCCAATACAATAGCAGGAATGTGATGTGGGTTTTGTCTGAATGGTGCCTTGTCTACAACATAAAGTTACTTTACCCGAAGTGTAAAGTATTAAACTCCCTTTATGATTGGGTTTTTTGTGTCAAATTTGTTTTCAAGAGTTTTCTTTGCCCATGATATTTTCTTATCTACAAGCGATTAAAAAAAAAGTATTTTCCCTTCATTGGGTGGTGATTTGGTCAAAGGTTTTATAGCTAGTGATATATATATTTTAAAGTGATCAATTCAAAATGATAGATATAAGGACAAATACAAGAGCATTCACTAAAGCTAACCCAAAAGTACCACTATAGATAGAGTTACCTCATGTGGCTAGGAAGAACCAAGAAAAGAAAAAGAGAGATCCTAACCATACATGAAAGCCTAGAGGTAGTGTATCAATTCATTCACAATACCAACTAGTTATAGAAAGAGAATCCTCTTCTATAAACTCTGAATTTGAAACCACTAAACTTTTGGGAGAGATATTCACCACCCCGCTATTAGAAGAGAGGATCTACCAAGATAAAATTGTTTCTTTTGTTGGAGACATCCCTCTTAGGCCTAACATGGAAATAAAAGTTAACCATATGTGGGGATATAAATATACTCTAGATACTTGATTTAATCCTAGAAAAATCCCATATGTTGAAAGAAATCTCATAGACCTAGATGACCCAGTTGATTTAGAGAAAACTTCTGTAGACCCAAATGAGTTATTGCCAAAAATTAAGACTCTCAAGAAGAAGGTTGTAGAAGAGGATGCCAAAAATATTCATTTGGAAAAGGAGAGGCAACCATCATCATGAACGATCTAATTGAAAGGGAAGCTTTTCTTAGAAGGATGGAGGCCTTGAAAGAACAAAATGAGAAGTTAGAAGAAAGATTTATTGTCTTACATTTAAATATTTTTGGAGATGTAGAATATTTAAGATATAAAGTACAAGACCAAGAACACCTTCTAAAGGACAATGAAGGGCCTATTATCTCCTAGAGCCATCCCTATAAGCCTATTGAAAAGGATGTCATAGATTTGACTATGAAGAATTCAAACCAAGGAAAGAAAAAGGTAGTAGGAATCCAGATTAATGAGCTCCAAGTTTTTTCTAACAAGCTTGTCATGTGTAAACTTGATTTGGATTTAGAAAAAGAAAAGAAGGAAAGCAAAGATCTAGCTAAAGAACTTGAAAAGCTTGAAAATGAGGCTTAGGACCCAAAAACTAGAAGAAAGATACATTTCCTTAAATCCATCTCTGCTTTAGCATCTTGGCCCAATGAACTTTCACAAGCCATGTCTTTTGTTCTAGTTTGTGGACCTATAGTGACTAACCAAAATTTGTCTCACTCAGTACCAACTTCCTCTTCCACAACAATTGGGCAAATACCTGCTACCCAACAAACCCAAATCCCTATGCCAACTCAAGGGGTAGGACCAAGCACTTCTAATACTATAGGTTTCTAGATATAGAGAAATATAAGAAGATGTATTTTGTAGGTATACCTAGATTTCCTCATCCCATCTCAAATGATTTAAAAGACAAAGTCATTAAGTTTTTAGGAAACAATGTTATAACTAGTGAAGAGCATTTTATAAAATTCATTGACATGTTGAATGACTATGAGGTAGAGCATGGGGATGTGGTTATGAAATTGTTTGTACATTCTCTTACTAAAGATGCAATGGACTGGTTTAGGAGGTTACCTGTGTTGACATATCAGTCAAGTTTGTTATTAGTGACACATACTTATTCAAATTTTGTATGGCTACTGAGCTCATTCTATAGTCTACATTGTTTTCCATGTAATTCAGTAGCCACCAAGCTCTATAGTTGCTACCAAGTTTTTTGGACTAATTCCAATAGCTACTGAGCATTTTAGTGGTTACCAAGTGCATTCAGCTAGTGTGAAACCCAACAGTTCAAACTAAGCAGATTCAGTCTAGCAGTTCAACCTGAGCATTTTAGTGGTTTTTGAGCATTATAATTTCTACCAAACTCATTTTTCATGTAATGTGAAGTTGGTGTAAACCAAGCTTATGTGTTTATTGAGTGATTCACTTTATACCAAGTTATATAGTAGCTACCAAGTCACCAATGCAGACCGAGTTTAAGACTACTTTGAGCTGATCAATATGGACCAAGCTTCTACATCTACCGAGTGCATGATGATGCTGAGTAATGATAGTGGGTGCCATGTATCAAAACTTCACCAAGTTAGTCTTTAGAACCCAAGTGTTTTCATTTGGGACGACCTTGTCATATTTGTGTTGACTTGTGTCTTGGTTGACTTTGTAATTTTGAAAATTGGTTTGATATATATGTGATGTATTGTATCATATAAAAAAGTATGGAATGCAATGTGTATGTAATATAAGTGCAAGAATGTGAATATAAGAAAAAAATAAAGATTTATGAAGGCCATATCAACATAAGGAGTAGTAGTGAAAAATCTATCATAGAAAGGTGATCAATACAATCAAAGAATCTCTATCAGCAATCTAGTTGTAAGTCAGAGATCTATTGTTTCATCCTAACAAGTGAACCAGTCAAAATCCTTTCACAAGGTAGACTTAATAGTCTTTCTTAAAATCTTTTAATAGAGTTCATACTTCATTGTGTGTTTGTAAAACCTCTAACAAGGTGGACCTAGCAGTCCTAATTGCTCCTAATAGGACAAATCATCAGAAGTGATCATTGTAAGCCTTAACAAGCCAACTTTATGCTGCAATATTGAAGTTTTATGGGTATCATCCCCACCCCAATTTTACTTTCTATTTGGAAGGTTTTTGGGTTACCAAATCATTGTGTCCAAGTGTTCTGAATGTTTTATGTTTCCAATTTGTCATGCATGTAATTAGATTAGCTATGATGAACTAAATGGTAATTGGGTTATTGAAATTAATATCTATAATTGATAAATATTTTTGGTTACTGATTCACCCCTCCCCTCTTAGTAACCTAGCATAGTCTTGAATATTTACAACAATTGGTATCATAGCTTTATAGTTCTCAAAAAAAAGTTTAACAACTTGAGAAAAAGATCAAGGATGTGGACATATTCAAACTTATAAGGAAATTGATAATGAAAAGTTAGATCTAAAAATGGCCATTAGACAACTCAAGAAATCTAAGGAGCAACTTTCCCAATCCCTAAAAAGAAGAAAGGAACTTGCAAATCAAATGAATGACTATCTCTACATTGAAGAGAGAATTGAATATTTTTTCCCTCCAAGTAGTTTAGATGAAGCAAATGATGCAATCAAAGAACTCCTAGAGAAGAATGGTTCCTTGCAAGAAGAAGTAAGAAAGCTAAAAAGAGAACAATAAATTCAGTCAGTAAGGCTATGTGAAATCTTGGAATAGAGGAACAAGATAAAAGAAGAAATGGATGGAAGAAACAATGAGATACTAAACCAATCCCTTCAGCATGCAGATCTTATGGATCAAATCTCCAATGCAAATGAGGAAATTATGAGCCAAAGATAGATCAATGGAAGATTAAGGAATGATCTAAATTTAGAAAGACCAATAAATGAAAGAATAAGAAATGAGATGAGATCTAAAAAAAAAATAAGTGAAAGATTGAAAAATGACCTAAACACTAAAAATAAAATTAGTGAAAGAATGATGAAATCTCAAGTAGACATGGTTTAACTAAATGAGAAAAACCTCTATAGGCAAAAAGGAAAAGTAGGAATTGGATACAAAGAAGAAGGTGAATCCTCTGAACAAGGTGCTCAAGGGAATCAATGACCTACTTGCAATCATTGTGGTAAGTTAGGGCATACATCAAACAAATTTTGGAGTAATGGTAAAGAAAAATTTAATGGAAAATACTACAATTATAGTCAGCATGGTCATAGGGCTAATGAATGTAAAGAGAAACCAAAATTTGAGGGCAAGTGTCACAAGTGCAAGAAACAAGGTCACAAGGCATGAGAATGCAGAACTAAGTCATTCAATCTAGCAGAACAAATTGTGAAAGAAATATTTGGTTGGGACTACAACACTTGGTATAGATGTCATTACTATGGAGAATTTGGACACATTGGCATGAATTGTGTTAAACATCACATGAGGAGAAGAGATACCACCATAAGATGTTTTATTTGTACCAAACTTAGTCATCTAGCCAAAAATTGTATGAATATAGGTAAAATTGAAGATGGAAAGGAAGGCAAAAGTAGATAACATTCAAAAGAAGATGAGGTAGCAATGGATTCCTAAATCTACCAAGGATGCTAGTCCAAGTAATGATGGTCATGTCACTCAAGAAATGGGTGACTCCACCATTTCCAACTAAGTTTCCAAAGGAGAACTAGAACTGCATTATGAAGATCACATTCAAATACTTCCAATTGAAAGGTGACAAGGATCCAAATCAGTATTCAAGATACAAAAGGATCATTGAGGAAGATCAATATCATTTATCATTGAGTTACCTTCTCTACCGAGTAAGGTGGGGTCATGGACTATACTGAGCAAGGTCAGGAGTAACAAAACACACATGGTTACTGAGTCACAAAGTCTTCACCGAGTAATCAATAGAATAGTGGATGATAGGCTATCAAGCGTGATGTCAAGAATGATTTCAACTAAGCTACCTTTGTACTGAGCATTAATTTTGGAGCTTTAACAAAAAGCATGAAATCAAATTCATTTCTCACCATGAAATCTAAGTGCTATTGCAAAGAAGCAATTTATAGTGTGATCAAGCAACTTTAAGAAAATTTGTAGCAAGTTATAAAGGTTCTGATAGTTTACCAAGTAAAATGGCATCAAGCAGCAACAAAGTGAAGAGAGGGTTTGAGATGTTGGTTCAAGGAGTCGAATGGAAAGCATCGGATTTCAAACTTGTGCATGTGGTTACAGAAACCCTAGACCCTAGCGGAGCTCAATTAAAAATTCCTCCCAAGGTACTCCTTATTAACAACATTCATACTCATTTTGAGTGTTCTATTCAAGAAATTGGTACCCTAGAAATGAATGATGCCCTAGGGGAATTGTGTGTTAATGGAATTCTTAAACCTGAGCATAAGCATTTGGAAGACAAAGGTTTAGCACATATTCCCCACATGGCTTGAGGTTTTTAAATTAAATGGATTAGATACATTCTAAGCTGTGTGCATAATGGTCAACTATGGCTTGATCAATCAGTTTTGATTACAAAGAAAATGATTCATTGCATCACTGGCATCCCCATGCTCACCAAAGCTAAAACCACCAAAACCTTAGGTTAAACTAAGCTGGAAAAGAAAACCCTAGTAGTGGGATGGTAGAGGCATGAAAATTAGTAGTGTGATAGATGTAGAGCTAAAATTTGGGATTCATGTTATATCACATAAAATATATAGTTTGAGCTATCATAATAGTGTATCATGTGAAGTTGTGGACTTAGCTTATAAAGTGGTGAAAAATAATCTATCTTATGACTTGGTAGATCTATTGTTGAAGAGAGTCAAAAAAAACATGAAAAGTATCAGGAAATCCAAAAACAACCCCTATAAATTTGGTTCACTTTTGACTTGTTTGTTCTTTTATGTTTAGAAGTTCTTACCTTCCAAAGGCACGATAGTATGGAGAAAAGATGTGCCTGTACTATACTAGATAAATGAATACATTACAAAAATGGGAGAGAACTATGTTAGCATTATGGACAACTACTTTGAAGTGTTCAAAGAGAAAATGAACAATAGGTTCAAGATACTTAAGAAGTTAATTGAGGATTACAAAGATGATATGTGTTTTATGGTAGATTGTGACAAAGTTTACATCCAGGTAATGAAACCCATAATTGTGTGGGTAAAACCTCTTCCTTATTAGGTAAATATTGATGAAGCAAAGGATATTATTGAAGCTCTATTTAATGAACTTGTTGATCCAAAAGCACCATTCTTTGAAACCTATGATGAAGCCAAGGCAAGGATACAACTGGAGATAAAGCTACCTTAGGTAGTTAACAAAGGAAAGAGGAGGATAGCTAAATTGAAATCTAGCACATCTCTCATGTTAACTGAAGGCAAAGGAGAAGATGTAGAAGAAGTAGAGGATGAAGAAGAAAAAAAAAAGGAAGAAGGACCTGTGAAGAAGAAAGGCAAGGTGATCATCACCAAGCCACCTAAGCCATCCACTATAGTCTTCACTAGGAGGTCTAGGAAGAAAGGAAGTGATATTGTCCTTAACAAACCTCCTCCCACCTTCTAAGAAAATTTGAAACAAATGGAAGAAGGTGTAGCTATAACAAATTTCAAATCTTTGAAGTATGGAACAAGGATAGAGGTAGAGTAGAAATAGGTGGAAGAATTAGTGTTGACCAAAATGGGAAAATGGAAGTATTCACCAGATCAAATCACCTCTCAAATCTCTAATGAATTGTTAGAGAAAATAAAGCCAATATGGGACTTTGAAATACAAATAACAAAAGACATTTATGCACAAACCCTGAGGCAGTTACTATCAAGCATGAAAAATGCTAAGGTAAAATAGTCTTTGAAGAAAAAAGAAGAAAAAATGACTCTTAGGTTTAATACATGTTTAATTTTGATCAAAGATATAAAGCATGTAGTTAAGAAAGATACAAACATGTGGAAGAATGTTTATCATCTGCATAAACCAAGTGACTTCCTAGTAGATGTAAAGGATGATGATGATGATAGTGATAATGATAGTGATAATAGCTATACTGATTGCCTCACTTCCTCACTCTCTCAGCAAACCAGCAGCTATATCAAGCTTGGAGACATCTTTGACAAGTTTTATTGTGACAACCATAGACACTTCAAATGTCCAATCACTCGTTGCCCCCACTCAACTCAATGTTTCATTAATAGAAGTGACTTCCACTTCATCTATCATGCTGCAATCTCTCTCTTCTTTAGCTACCAAGTTGATGTCATCAGTCATAAATATAGTGTCTTCTTTCATTTTGAGTTCTTTAGCAATAAGTACTTCAATTTTGAATACTATAGTTTTGTCTACTTCAATTTTGGAAACTTTAGTTATTAATTCTTCAATTTTGGATTCAACACACATTCTTGTTAGTATTCCATTAGTTAGTACTATATCAATTTTCATTGCAAGTCCTAGTATATCAACTATTGTTTCCATTTCAGACACAAAAGCATTAGGTATAAGGACAGTTGAACCTAAGGCTCAACCAAGTACAATTTTTTTGAGTAAATGAAAGGACATAGAGTATGGCATTGAATTAGACAAGGAAATATAAATCCCCAAATGGGATATTAATAATCTTTCTATAGGTAAAATGCATGAGTTTGGTGAAATACTTCAGAAAAAGGAAAAGCAACAAAAATTAAGAGAAGAAAGAGATAGAGAGTATAAGATTATAGATGATGCTAAAAATATTTTGTCTGAAGCTATAGGAATTGAGGTTGATACTTCTCAACCTATTTTGTCACAATTAGCAAAAGAAATCCACAAGTTCAATGAGGACACTAGTGGACAAGACAAGCTAACTAAGAAAGTTGAAAATAAATTTGATAGTAAAGTGCTGGAGCACATTGCTCAAAAAATTGTTATTCATCAAGTTGAGCTTTCATCAATTTTGATCAATATTGAGACCTCCTGCACCAATGTGACATCACTTTTTGGGAAGTTGTGTGATGTCTCTGAGTTCACAAAGGAAATAAAGGGCAAACTATCAAAAATCGATGAGAGTTTGAAAGCCAGTGCTCAGCAATTGCAACTTGACCATACTTCAAGCTCTGCACATTACATGAAGATCAAATTTTTGTCAGACATGCAGGCAAAGTTGTTAAGAGAAGAAGCAAGGATCCAGTCAGCACTAATTGATATTCAAAATATGATCCTTCCTATCATGGATACAATGTAGAAACATATTGTTTACTCAAAAACCTTGATCCATGACAACAACTTCTCTATTGTAGATCACATGATAGAACTGTCTACAGAAGTACAAATTGCTCTACATACATGCAAGATTTTGCAAGAAAATTGGAATAAAACCTTGGTACTTATTCTTAAGGTAAATTCTAAATTTTTATCATTTTGGTGTCCCCATGTAGATAAGTTCTAAATAAATCTTTGGCATTATTGTCAAAATGGGGGAGATTATTGTTGAGACACATGGTATACTATATATGGAGAGACACATAGTATTGGGGAGAAACATGCTATGAGAAGAATGTATATAAAAAATTATGTATAGTATACCTTACAAAGATAAATTTTGAAAAATGTCAAACTAGTATATTCTACCAAGCTAGTATCAAATGGTGATGTATATAAGATTTTGGTTGATAAGTGTTTTTGTCACTAATGTCAAAGGGGGAGATTGTTGACATATCAGTCAAGTTTTTTATTAGTGACACATACTTATTTATATTTTTTATGGCTACTAAGATCATTCAACAATCTACAATGTTTTCCATGTAATTTAGTAAGCCATCAAGCTCTACAGTTGCTACCAAGTTTTATGGACTAATTCCAATAGCTACCAAGCATTTCAATGGTTACCAAGTGTATTTAGTTAGTGTGAAGCCTAGTAGTTCAAATTGACCAGATTTAGTCTAGCAGTTCAACCCAAGCATTTAACTGGTTATTGAGCATTGCAATTTCTACCGAATTCACAGTTCATGTAATGCGAAGCTAGTGTAAACTAAGCTTATGTTTTTACCAAGTGATTCATTTTATGCCAAGTTACATAGTATCTACTAAGTCACCAGTGCAGACTAACTTCAAGACTACTTTGAGGTGATTAATATGGACTGAGCTTCTTTGTCTATTGAGTGCATGACGATGTTGAGTAATGACAATGGGCGTTGAGTATCAAGACTTCACCAAGTCAGTCTTGAGAACTCAAGTATCTTCATTTGGGCTAACCTTGTCATATTTGTGTTAACTTGTGTCTTGGCCAACTTTTTATTTTTGTAAATTGGTTATGTGTGTGTGTGTGTGTGTGTGATGTATTGTATCATATCAAAAAACTATGGAACACAATGTGTATGTAATACAAGTGCAAGAATGTGAATATAAGTAGCAAATAAAGATTTATGAAGGCCATATTAGCATAAGGAGCAACAGTGACAAATTTATCACAGAAAGGTAATCAATACAATCAAAGAATCTCTATCAACAATCTAGTTGTAAGTTAGAGATAAACTTCACCAAGTTAGTCTTCAGAACTTGAGTGTCTTCATTTGGGCTGACCTTGTCATATTTGTGTTAACTTGTGTCTTGGCCAACTTTGTAACTTTTCAAATTGGTTTGATATGTGTGTGTGTGTGTGTGTGTGTGTGTGTGTGTGTGTGTGTGTGATGTATTGTATCATATATAAAAACTATGGAATGCAGTGTGTATGTAATACAAGTGCAAGAATGTGAATATAAGTAGCAGATAAAGATTTATGAAGGCCATATCAGCATAAGGAGCAGCAGTGACAAATCTATCACAAAAATGTGATCAATACAATCAAAGAATCTCTATCAGAAATCCAGTTGTAAGTCAGAGATCTATTGTTTCATCCTAATAGGTGAACCAGTCAAAATCTTTTCACAAGGTAGACTTAACAATCTTTCTTAAATCTCTTAATAGAGTGCATACTTCATTGTGTGTTTGGAAAACCTCTAACAAGGTGGACCTAGTAGTCCTAATTGCTCCTAATAGGGCAGATCATCATAAGTGATCATTGTAAGCCTTAACAGGCCAACTTTATGCTATAGTATTAAAGTTTTGTGGGTATCATCCCCACCCTAGTTTTACTTTCTATTTGGAAGGTTTCCAAGTCACCAAATCATTGTGTTCAAGTGTTATGAATGTTTTATGTTTCTAGTTTGTCATGCATGTAATTAGATTAGATATGATGAACTAAATGGTAATTGGATTATTGCAATTAAGATCTATAATTGATAAAGATTTTTGGTTACTCATTCACCCCTTTCCTCTTAGTAACCTAGCATAGTCTTGAATATTTCCAACAACCTGATGACAATATTGGCTCATGGAATGATTTGAAAAATATCTTTAAGTAGCAGTATGATGATAACACTAATACAAGTTTTGTGTTAAATGAGTTCAATAACATAAATAAAAATCCAAATGAGTCAACATTTGATTTCAACATGAGATTTTAGAAGGAAATGTATAAGTTATTCCAAGTAATGAGATTAGGTGAGGATGTATGTCTTACAACTTATTTTAATGCTTTTGATAGTAAGATGGCCTACACCCTAAGAGATAAAGATCCCAAGACATTGAGGGATGCTTATAAAATGACTGTCAACATAGAAAATAATAGGAAAACATTTGGTAAGTTAGGGAGAAGAGATGATCCAAAGTTATTTAATCCAAGGGGTAATAAAAGAGAAGGTAGATGGCAAGATGGACAAAAATCTAACTCTGTTTAAAAATTTGAATCCACCAGCAAATTATGCAAATGAACCAAATCCTAGTGAGAAGTCTCAATTCAATAATCCTTACAACAAGAAGAGTAGGATGAAGAATTATCCCTATATCACACAATGGAAGGATGATAAATCTATCCCTAATCCTACCCAAGGCACAAAGGATATGGGTGCACTAGATCCACTATAAAGAAATTTTGTGAATATGGTGGAAGACATGCCTTGGTGTATTGTATGCCAATATCCTCATTCTCTTGATTATTGTGTAGTTGCCCAATCTTTTTCAAAAATGAACAAAAACAAAAGGAAGAAGGTGAAGAAGAAAAGAGTCATGAAGATGTGGCATGTAATATAATAAATTTATGTGATAATGGTGAAGAATCTGATCTAGAAAATTTTGAGATTGATGTTACTAATCAAAGAAATGTGTATCAATTGCATCGTCAATAATTTTTTTTAGATGATGAAGTTCAAAGTGATAATGGAACATACAATATGATATTAGATGTTGAGCATATGAATATGAGGAATGCATATAATGAATAAATTGATAGAATAACTACTGAAATGATAGCTCAAGTTGATAGTACATATAACATCACAAATAGAATAGTAAATAATAATGTTGGAAAATTATCTAGTATTTTCTTCAAGGATAAAACCCATAAGATGAATGATTCCCCAAAAAAGGAAGGTTCAACGATTGTCAAGATTAGGGATATTAAAGCCAATAAATGGGAACCTCAGAAGAAAGTGTAGTTCCAAGGTGTAGAGACATTTAAAATCAACACACAAGAATAAAAGTCAAGTCCTGATGTCACCAAATAAGTGGAACAACCCATTCTTCAAGTACAAGCATCCAAAGGTAATTTTTTAAAACCTATTGCATATGATCCTATAGAAATGATTGCTATGTTATCACAAATCATTGTCAAAGTATCATCATCTAAGATGTTTAGGATAGAACACAAGAATAAAGCTCTTTCTTGGCTAGGAGGAATTGGAACTAGTGATGATGTTGAAAGGGAGTCATCAATAGGCCAAGAAACACCATTTTTAGTAAAAGAAAGGGCAAAAAAAGGAGTCATGTCCCAAATATCCTATATATATTTGGATAATTCATGTACAACATATATAGATAACATTGATCCTTTCTTCCTTAACCTTATCATAAATGGGAAACCCTTGAAGAATTGCATGATTGATTTAGGGGCATCAAATACTTTCATGCCATTTAGGATCATGGAAGCCCTTGGTTTTAAAGTAGATACAAAGAAAAGTAGATGTAGAGCCATGGATGCAATATATGTCCCTATCTTAGGTACAATTAATGCCTTGCCTTTTAAGCTAGCTACCTACCTTGATGTTGATATAACTATGATAGTTTTAGTAGTTGATATTCCTCCAAAATATGGAATGTTTCTCTCAAGAAAGTGGAGTGCTACAATGGGAGGTAGTCTACAATGTGATCTGTCTTATGCCGCATTTCACATAGGAGATGAAGCTATTGAGGTTGACATAGAGCCAAGAGTTACCCACATGCTTGAAGATAATATTGATACATATGCTACTTATTTTCTAGACATAGAGGTGAATGCTTTAGAGCTAAAATTACCAATCAAGAAATTGAAAAGCCAACCCCACTAATTTCACAAGAAGCAGCAAAGTGTGTAGATTCTCAAAACCTTTGGACTATGTATTTTGATGGGGCCAACTCTAGAGAAGGGTCAAGGGCTGGAGTAGTCTTCGTATCTCCAGAGAAAAATACATTTAGGTATTCATTCATCCTAAATTTAGATGTACTAATAACATCATAGAGTATGAAGAAATTTTGTTGGGATTAAAAGTAGCAACAAGTCATGGTATCAAAAAAATACATGTTATTGGTGATTCATAATTGGTAGTTTCTCAAATTAAGAAGACATATGCATCCATGAAAAAAAGGCTTAAGCAGTATAGGAATGTTTTTTGGGATCAAATTGAAGCATTTGATGCTTTTGGTATTTCTTGCATGGACAAAAGTAATAATAAAATGGTTGATCTATTGGCTAATGTTGCCATTCAACTTGATGACATATCATTTGCTGGTGTATCTAAGGTTGAGATGCATAATAGATGATTCATTTATAATAACATAGAAAATGAGCAAGTATTTGAGGATGATAGAGACATTATGAATTTCCTGCTCAATGAAGACAAATACAATGGCCAAGAGTTGGATTGCACTGCTTTGGTTGAGAAAATAGATGGAAAGGAAACCATTTTTGGCCAAGAAATTATGTAGATAAAGAAAAATAGGGTACCCAAAGGATTATTGGTATTAGAAAGCATCTTTGATAACCAAGACAAAGTTCATTTAGGTATTAAGGACAAGAAACCATAGGAATTGGAAGAAGTAAACCTTGGAATAGCTGAATCACCCAAGTAAGTATACATTGGTAAGACTCCATGCCCTACAATTAGAAAACCCTTGATTGATTTTCTAAGAAAATTTAGACATGTTTTTGCTTGGTCATATGATGATCTTAAGGCTTATAGGGAAGACCTTTTTCAACATGTTAAGCCATTTAGATAGAAGCAAAGACCTGCCAATCCCACATTAGCCCCTAAAATGTAGGAAGAGCTTATGAAGATGAGGGATGGAGAGATAATCAAGCCTATTAGACACTCTTCATGGGTATCTAACCTAGTGCTAGTTAGGAAGAAAAATGGTGACATTAGGTTGTACGTTGATTTTAGAAATTTGAATATTGCTTCCTTAAAAGATAACTATGACTTGCCCAATATGGAGGCTATGTTGCAATAGGTAACTGGTTCAGAGTTAATGTTCATGATGGATGGTTTTTCTGGATATAACCAAGTGTTGGTTGATGAAAATGAGAAGTTCAAGATATCTTTCACAACTCCTTAGGGGCCATATGTATATGTTCACATGCTATTTGGTTTGATAAATGCAAGAGCTACATTCCAGAGAGCCATGGATGTTGCATTCAAGGAATACATTGAAAAGTTTATGGTTGTTTATCACGATGACCTGAAAAAATATTCAAAGAAGGTTGAGGACCATTTTAGACATCTAGAAAAGATTTTTATATAGGATTTGGAATATGGAGTTTTATTGAATCCAAAGAAGTAAAATTTTGGAGTGACAAAGGGTAAATTGCTTGGCCATATAGTGTCTAAAGAAGGAGTTAAGGTTGATCCTAAAAGGCAGGAAGAAATAGAAAAGGTCCTTAAATCCAAAAATGTTAAAGGTATTCAATCCTTCTTTAGACAAGTCAATTTCTTGAGAATGTTTGTGGAAACTTTTGCTAAGATCAGCAGACCTATCTCTACCATGCTCAAGAAAGGAGCAACAATCAACTGGGAAGGCGAGCCATCTATTTCTTTGCAAGAAATTAAACATGCCATAAAAAATGGACCAGTGTTGAGGACACTAGACCCTACAAATCTAATGCACATATTTTCTTTTTCTTCCTTCCATACCATAGTAGTAGTTTTACTTCAAAAGAATGAAGACAGACATGAATAACCCATTGCATTTTTTAGCAAATCACTCCAGCTTGTAGAGTTAAAATATGAGATTAATGAGAAGTAGGCATATACTCTTGTCAAAGTTGTTAAATCTTTTAGATTTTATTTAGTTGGTGTCATTGTTATTGTATTTGTACTTAGTGTAGTAGTCAAACATATATTCTCCCAAAAAGAGGTGTCTGGCTGAAGGTATAAATGGGTAAATAAAACTCAAGATTTTAACATTAAGATCCAAATTACAAATTGGTAAGAGGCTAGGGTTAGCAAAATTGATGGATTAGTCAAATTTGGATGCTAACCAAATAAATATTGTATGTGAAGATCTCAGACTAGATATATGTGACATGCATGATTGTGATTGGTACAAAAATGTTATATACTACTTAAAATGTATGGGAGCCCCATCTTATCTAACTGACAATGAAAAAAGATCTATAAAGTTGCACTCAATTAGATGTATCATTGTTAATGGAGGTCTATGGTGGAGAAATTTTGAAGGAATACTTCTAAAGCGTATTGATCAGAAGGAATAAGAAAAGGTAGTCACTGATATGCATTTAGGAATATGTGGAGGTCATTACATGGCAAAGGCCACTACCCACAAGGTAATAGGAGCCAATTTTTGGTGGCCAAGTTTATTTAAAATGCACATTTTCTAGTTAGGAAATGTGATTCTTGCCAGAGATCTTCTAGAAAGTTAAAATTCTTTAGAAATAATCCTTTGAAGTTAGTAGAAGTGAAGGAAACCTTCCAACAATGGGGAATGGAATTTATAGGAGAAATCTCAACAAAATCTAGTACTGGTTATTCATGGATACTAGTAGCAACATATTATTTCACAAAGTGGGTAGAGGCTATTCCTACTAGAAAGGCTACTAGTAAAGTGGTAAACAATTTATTATTGAATAACATAATAACTAGACTTAGATGTCCTGAAAATTTTGTGACTGATAATGCTATGTTTTTTAGATCAAAGGAATTCATAAAATTTTGTGAGAACTATGGCATTACAAGATCAACATCTTCCCCTTATTAACCACATGGGAATGGACAGGCTAAATCAACTTTTTTAAGATCATAAAGAGGACATTAGATAAAAACAAAAAGACATGGGATTCCAAGCTTCAACTAGAAGTATGGGATGATAGAGTAACAGTTAAGAAGGCAATAGGTGCTTCACTTTTTTATTTAGTATATTGAATCCAAGCTAGAATGCCACAAAATAACCTGTTAGGTCTATACAATTATATCTAGTTGTATGATGATGATATCATAGATGATATGCATGAAAGAATGGATGAATTGGTAGGATTAGCTAAAACCAAAAAGGAAGCCTCTACTAGAAATGAAAAATTGCAATTGCAAGAAAAGAATCTATATGATACAAAAATAGTGGCAAAGAAATTTGAGCCCGAAGACCTAATTTTGATGTGGAATGCAAGAATAGAAAAAAAGGGCAAACATGGAAAGTTTGATCCTATTTGGTTAGGCCAATATCTGATTCATGAAAATTGGGGAGAAGACTCTTATTTCATAAATGAATTATTAGGGGATATTCTAGAATTTCCAGTTCATGGACAATTCCTAAAGAGGTATTTCCATTGAAATGCTTATTTTTCCACGAACATTAGCCTAGGGTTCTTGTATATTTTGTATTTCTACAAATTCTTGTATAGTCTTGTGGTTTTTGTTTGTACTATGTGTTTCCCCTATTGTGTTAGGTGTTTCTCTCCAAATGTTGTCAATTTTTTTCATGTGTTGTCTACTTAACCCATAAATTTTGAATTCTTGCTTCAATACTAGTTTTCCATCTCCCTAGATAGAGCCACTATTAGCCCATATTTTCACTAAATTAAAATTTTGAAAACATATTGTGAAAATGTCATGAAGAATGTTGGGCAGTTAGGTTTTCTCATATATTGTGTCAAGTTTCCCATATAAACCATAACATAGCAAGGTTTATGCCGTAGCCTATTTTAATTTTTTTCCTTAACCTAGGATCATGCAAGTATTCTAAAGAATTATGACCCATACCTTATCATTTAAAATTTTTATTATTTCATGATCAGGTTGGTGTTACACTAGGTTTTGTATCTAGTGGGAGACCACATTCAATTTTCAAGTCTCCTTTGTACTTTTACGATCTTATGTTCAAGGTCTTTAGTATGGAATCATAGGTCTAAGGTTTTTAATATCATGATGTTATGAAACAAGGATTAACATATGATCATAATTTTAAGTTGTTGAATCTTCTAATGTTATGATATCTATTGCAAGCATAAAGGAATTGAAGTATTTTGTGTGGTTTTCTATCTTACGCTCATGATGATACCATATCATCGTGAGTGTTCTTATGTGGTTAGCAAGTGTTATGATCTTACGATAAAAGGAGTAACGTAGAAGCATAAAACCTTTTGAATGGACCCCTAACCATACATAAATAATAAAAGTGGGAGATCCTAAGGTATAAATTTTTATGCTTATATGGTGTTGCGATCTTATGATGTGGGACTTAGCACATAAGCCTAAAGAAATTCAACACATGTCAATAAAATTCCCTAAGGATACGAAGATAGAAAATCATAAGATCATGAAAGTAGGCTGCAAAGACTTCTATAGCTACAAGAAAAGGAAAAGTGTAAGATCATAGGGATATCATAAGAATGGGATTTAGTATTAACAATAGGTAAATTTAGTTGCAAGTCAATTAAATAGATCAAGAATTGTTGGTATGACGTTGTGTAGCAATGGATAAGACACTAGTGATTAGTTGAGCTGCAAATTGATACAGTCATTTGGTTGCATAATTAATACTTAAATCAAAATCAAATTTCTAAAGTTTGTAAAAAAGACTTTTATGTTGGTCATTCACTTATTGCAAGAGCTTGTTTTGAGTTTATAATTGTTTTCTATAAATCAAGGATTGATTACAATTTGAAGAAGATATTCAACCATATTTTTCTATAAGAGATAAATACTAGGTAAGAAAGATCAATAAATAAGTGATAAAATCCATAGGTGCACTTGCCTTGGCCCTACAGAGCCAAAAGTGTAGAAAGCCCTTGTGCTTTGTCAAGATGGTCTAGACTTGAATAAGGTTTTGCTGAGTATGGGAAGTAGTTAACTCCTAGGTATTCACTTTTATTTTACATCCTAGTATTGTTTTAGACTTGTAGCTTTAAAACACTAATAGACCTTACATAATATAATTCCTTAAGGAATTCCTTTATATTTGTGATGAGACTGGAATTAAGGAAACTAACTTTGAAGATGGTGATAATGAGGATGAAATAGGATTCATTTCAATTAAAGATGAAAAACATGTAAACAAAGACTTTTTTTTAGTTTCACATGTAGAGAAGAAATAAGATTGGATTGTTGATAATTGATATTCACATCATATGGTAGGTGAGAAACACAAGTTTTTTGAGTTAAAAATGAATGATGGAGGTTGTTGATAAATGATTGTTTTGAAGAGAAGAACATGCAATCAAACAATCATTATTTTGTCAATGATGTCAAACCAACTACCTACTAGTGAGAAAATTGCTTTTTGGTCTGAAAGCTATCATTTAGTTGATTGATGAAGAGGATTTAAAAAGAGGAGATAACAATAACACCAAGAGAAATGTTGAGTTATTTTCTATTTAAAAGAAGCACTAAGACCAAGTAAGACATTGATACTATAGTGTATTGTTTATCTACTTAAAGGCTGAAATGAAAGATTACTCAAGTTAAGACTAGAACAAGATCAAGTAAGAAAAGTGTCTACCAAGCCTTGCCGAGTAGTCAGTGCAAGCCAAGCATAAATGATGCAGGAGCATCCAGAGGTATAAGGGCAATCCTGTGTCACCCAAAAAAAATGTACTTAGACTTAGTTTCTATTTTATGTCTTTGCATTTTTGGATACCCATTTGGCTCAAATAAAGGTTCCAACTCTCATAGTTCAACTATCAGTGCATTTAAAAATCCCAAAAAAATAGGAGCATGCAATTTGACCATCATTTTGGTGACCTAGAAGGTGTGACTTGGCCAAATGAATGTAATCGAGATTTAGAGCATTCCAAAAAAAGAATCAGGTCAAAAGGCCCCACGGTTTGAAAGTTATTGCAGTTTTTCGGGTTTTGGAGACCCCCTAAGAATGCTTCAAAGTCAGGTTTGGGGCATTAAATGACCTTGAAAAGGGTCGAAAAATGGGGGATGAGCAAAGCTTGTCCATAGGGCTATAGAGCGCTTCGCAAGCTTTCCGAAAATGTAAACGGTTCGTCAATCGGAGTTACGGTTCAAAAGTTATGCCTCCTGGAAGTTCGACTACCGTTTCTGGATTCTTCTAGAATTGCACCGACTTCTAACGCAGCTTTTGGAACCTTCTATTTTGTCGATGGATGCCTACTAGAACTTTCTAGAATGTACTCCTTGTCCTTAACCCTCCGAGGTCTTTTTAAGGAGATTTTTGGCATTGTAAAAGGCAGTTCGGATTGGAGCTTGAGAGGAGGTGCTAAAAGGAGAAATATTCTCCAGATTTATGCTATTGTAAGCCCGCAGGGCATGTTTTGAGTTTATTTTCTCTGCACTGTTTGTACCAGCTTATTTTCTCAGTTAATATAATTTCCCCTTTCTATTGTGTCTATTCTGGTTGTTGGGTTGTGTCCCCATCAAGTGGTATCAGAGCGGGTTTTCCTGAGTGTGTAGACAGAGCGCCGACTGTGAGGCAGTTTGCACCAGGACTGTGTGGTTGTGGGTTCGAGTTAGAAGATGCCTCCACGAAGAGAGCGTGGTGGAAGGGCCAGAGCTGTTGATCCTGAGGAGGTTAGAGCCCTCCAGAGATAGGTACAAGCATTGCAAGAGGAGCTTCGTAGAGGAGAAAATATTGCCGCAGATGATAATAGTGAGGATGACAATGAAGAGGAAGTAATGGAAGTTGACGGGGAAGTTCTGAATCCTATAGAGGAAAGGCTTTTTAGGGCCATTTCTAGGTTTGGGAAAAGACCTACAATTGAAGTGGGTATATTTTTGAGAAATTTGAAACCAGATGAGTTGATCGATTGGATCAATGAACTGGACGAATACTTTGAATATGAGGATATAAGGGACCCAGATAGGGTTAAGTTTGCAAAGGCCAAACTAAAAGGCCATGCCAAAATTTGGTGGCAAGAGATTCAACTGGAAAGACTTAGAAGAGGAAAGGAGAAGATCACAAGATGGGATCGCATGGTGGACAAATTGAAGAAGCAGTTCATTCCTGTGGACTACGAGCTTGATCTGTTTAAGAAGATGCATGGGTTAAAGCAAGCAGGAAGATCAGTCCAAGAATATACAGAGGAGTTTTACCGACTCCTGATTAGAGAGGGGCATGCAGAAGAAAATAAGGAGAAGGTTGCTTGTTATATCAGTGGGTTACGACCTAGCATCCAGGAACAACTAAGTCTGGTAAGAATGACCAGCGTTGAAGTAGCATACCAGTTTTCCCTACGAGTTGAAGAGAAGCTGAGTAAAAGGTTTGAAGGAAGACAAAGAGGGCACAGTCAAGGAGGAAGGGGAAGCGGTAGATCATCTGGAGGCCGCAATGAAACTCAAAAGAAAAATGAAGATGAGGGTACTAGCAGGAACCAGAGGAATGAGGGTTTCAACCACTCCCGTGATCAAGACTTTGGAAATCAAAGAGGAAGAGGTAGAGGACATGGGCAAGGAAGAAGAGGCTTCCGTGGTACCTATTTCCATTGCAATGAAGAAGGTCATCGTGCCTTTGAATGCCCTCAACGACAAGGAAGGACAGATAGGAGAGCTGAGGGCCAAGCTAGGGTTGCTCATGTGGATGAGGATGCACAATCATCACATTTAGAGGATGCAGAAAGAGGAGAGACCTTGGTAAATGAAAGAGTCCTACTAAGTGGTGAAAATGAACCAGGACAACGGAGGAGCTTGTTCCATACCAGATGCAAGTGTGAGGATAAATGTTGTGATGTGATCATTGATGGTGGTAGCACTGATAACTTGGTATCCGAAGAGATGGTCTCTAAGTTGAAGCTCAAGAGGGAGAAACATCCCTAGCCCTATCGGATTTCTTGGGTAAAAGATGATCATAAGGTCCTGATAAGTGAACAATGTTTAGTAAAATTCAAAATTGGGAGTTACCATGATGAAGTTCTTTGTGATGTTATTTCGATGGATTTTTGCCATCTATTGTTGGGTAGAGCATGGCAGTTTGATAGACATGCAATACATGATGGACATGCAAACACATACTCTCTGACAAAGGATGGAGTTCGCCACAAATTGAAGCCCATGAAAAAGGAAGGTGAAAAGGTATGTAGCAGTGCTAGGATTTGTCTTGTTGATGGAAGGAAGTTTTTAGATGGCATGAAACATCAGCGCATGTGCTATGCTTTGATTCCTAGAAAAGATAAAGAAGGTAGTAGTGAAATACCATTTGAAGTTTCAGATTTACTAGGAGAATTTGGAGATATTATCTCTGATAATGTTCCAGATGGATTGCCACCAGTAAGGCAAATCAGTCATCAAATAGATCTGATTCCAGGAGCTAGTTTGCCTAACAAGGCTGCTCACAGGATGACTCCTATTGAAACAGAGGAGCTAAATAGACAGGTTCAGGAGCTGTTGAGGAAGGGCTTGATTCAAGAGAGCCTGAGTCCATGTGCAGTACCTACAGTACTCGCACCAAAAAAGGATGGAGAGTGGAGGATGTGTACAGATTCCTGAGCTATAAATAGGATAACCATCAAGTACCGATTTCCTTTGCCAAGGATGGATGATCTTATGGACTGCTTGAGTGGAGCTGAGTACTTCACAAAGATAGATCTGAAGAGTGGCTATCATTAGATACGGATTCGAGAAGGAAATGAGTGGAAAATAGCCTTCAAGACCAAGGAGGGTCTTTATGAGTGGTTAGTCATGCCCTTTGGATTGACGAACGCCCCAAGCACCTTCATGCGGCTCATGAATGAGGTACTTAAGAAGTTCTTGGGAAAATTTGTTATTGTCTATTTGGATGATATTTTAATTTTCAGCAAGACTTTGGAAGAACATTTACTGCATATTCGTAGTGTCCTTGAAAGGCTAAGGGAAGAGAAACTATTAATTAATCTAAAGAAGTGTGTCTTTGCAAAAAGGGAGTTAGTCTATTTGGGATTTGTTATATCACTTGAAGGTCTCAAAATGGATCCAGAGAAGGTAAAAGCCATCTTGGAATGGCCTACTCCAAGGTCTACTACTGAGGTAAGATCATTTCATGGTCTGGTTAGTTTTTACAGAAAGTTTATTAAGAATTTCAGTGGCATATGTGCACCTCTAACTGATACAATAAGAGGGGATAGAAAAGAGTTCAAATGGACTGCAGCAGCCGCGAGAAGTTTTGAATTGCTAAAGAAGAAGGTGACTGAACAGCCTGTGTTGGCACTTCCAAATTTTAGAAAAGTATTCCAGGTGGATTGTGATGCTAGTGGTAGCGCTATTGGGGCTGTATTAAGCCAAGAAGGTAAGCCTATTGCATATTTTAGTGAAAAATTGAATGATGTAAAGAAGAAGTATTCTGTTTATGATCAAGAGTTCTATGCAATAGTTCAGGCCTTAAAGAAATGGAGGCATTATTTATTGCCAAAGGAATTTGTTTTGTATACTGATCATCAGGCATTACAGTACCTAAATAGCCAAGGTAAATTGAATCAGAGGCATATGAAGTGGGTAGAATTCTTGCAGAGTTATACATTTGTGTTAAAGCATAGAAGTGGAAAATCTAACAGGGTTGCAGATGCATTAAGTAGGAGACAATTGTTGCTTACAACAATGCAGGTTGAAGTAGTTGGGTTTGATGAACTCAAGAATTTGTACCTTGAGGATCCTGATTTTGCTGAAGCATGGAAAGCTTGTAAAGAACCTGTTGCTATAGATAGAACCAAGTGGTTAGACTATTTGATTCAGGATGGCATGTTGTTCAAAGGTAGTCAATTGTGCATTCCAAGGAGTTCCATGAGGGAAAATCTGATTAAGGAGAAACACAGTGGAGGGATGGCAGGACATTTTGGTCGGGATAAGACCATTTCCATTCTTAGAGAACATTATTTTTGGCCTCAAATTACACAGGATGTGAAGAAGTTTGTACAGAATTGCCAGGTTTGTCAAGTGGCCAAGGGGTTTAGTCAAAATACTGGCCTATATCAGCCATTGCCTGTTCCATCAAGGCCATGGGAGGACATAAGTATGGATTTTGTTCTTGGATTGCCAAGGACCCAAAGGGGTAATGACTCAGTATTCGTGGTGGTTGATAGGTTCTCCAAAATGGCACATTTCATTCCATGCCACAAAACTCATGATGCTGTCCATATTGCGGACTTGTTTTTCAAAGAGGTGGTAAGACTACATGGTCTTCCAAGAAGTATAGTTTCTGACCGAGATACTAAATTTGTGGGGTATTTCTGGAGGACATTGTGGAAGAAGTTGAGAACAGACTTGAAATTCAGTTCCACGCATCACCCACAGACTGATGGCCAAACAGAAGTGGTAAATAGAAGTTTGGGCAATTTGCTGAGATGTTTAGTTGGGGATAAGCCCAAGGGATGGGATTTGATTCTACCACAGGCAGAGTTTTCTTATAATAACTCTGTAAATAGGAGTACTGGAAAATCACCATTTCAAATTGTATATGAGAATAGCCCAAGGACTGCACCAGAATTGAGGAAGATAGAACAAGGGGAGAGAACAAGTGCTGAAGCTGAGGAATTTGTTGAACACATCAAGCGTCTACATGAGGAGGTTCAAGCACACATTATCAAGATGAATCAAGAGTATAAAGCTAGGGCTGATGCAAGGAGAAGACATAAGGAATTCCAAGTAGGGGATCTAGTCATGGTGCACTTACGAAAAGAAAGATTTCCAATTGGTACTTACAACAAGCTGAAAATGAAGAAATTTGGTCCCTGCAAAATTTTGAAGAAACATAACTCAGGAAATGCATATGAGGTTGAGCTGCCAGATGGTATTCACATTTCTCCCATTTTCAACATTACAGATTTGACAGAGTATCATGATGATGGTACTGATGAGGAGCTGGTTTTAGAGCCATGTCCAATTCCTGCTTCTAAGAAGGAGGAGATAGAAGACATTCTAGATCATCATGTGGGTAGGAGTACCAAAAACAAGTAGTATGAAGAGTATTTGGTCAAATGGAAAGGATGACCGATCGAAGACTCAACTTGGATTTCAGTAGCTGAGGTTTCCCATTTGGGATTTCCTCTACCATCCATAAAGTGACAGGGTCACTTTTCAATCTACCCTGGGTGTCTGATGCAGGAGCATCCAGAGGTATAAGGGCAATCCTGTGTCACCCAAAAAAAATGTACTTAGACTTAGTTTCTATTTTATGTCTTTGCATATTTGGATACCCATTTGGCTCAAATAAAGGTTCCAACTCTCATAGTTCAACTATCAGTGCATTTAAAAATCCCAAAAAAATAGGAGCATGCAATTTGACCATCATTTTGGTGACCTAGAAGGTGTGACTTGGCCAAATGAATGTAATCGAGATTTAGAGCATTCCAGAAAAAGAATCAGGTCAAAAAGCCCCACGGTTTGAAAGTTATTGCAGTTTTTCAGGTTTTGGAGACCCCCTAAGAATGCTTCAAAGTCAGGTTTGGGGCATTAAATGACCTCGAAAAGGGTCAAAAAATGGGGGACGAGAAAATCTTGTCCATAGGGCTATAGAGCACTTCGTGAGCTTTCCAAAAATGTAAACGGTTCGTCAATCGGAGTTACGGTTCAAAAGTTATGCCTCCCGGAAGTTTGGCTACCGTTTCTGGATTCTTCTAGAAATGCACCGACTTCTAACGCAGCTTCCGGAACCTTCTATTTTGTCGGTGGATGCCTACTAGCACTTTCTAGAATGTACTCCTAGTCCTTAACCCTCCGGGGTCTATTTAAGGAGATTTCTGGCATTGTAAAAGGCAGTTCGGATTGGAGCTTGAGAGGAGGTGCTAAAAGGAGAAATATTCTCCAGATTTATGCTATTGTAAGCCCGCAGGGCATGTTTTGAGTTTATTTTCTCTGCACTGTTTGTACCAGCTTATTTTCTCAGTTAATATAATTTCCCCTTTCTATTGTGTCTATTCTGGTTGTTGGGTTGTGTCCCCATCAATAAATTAGTGGAAGCTGAATGAAAAACAAGAGGTGCCAAGAAAAGATGGAAAATAGTGCAAGCTGAGTGATTTTTAGTATATGCCAAGTAAAGTTTAGTTGGTACCAAGCATCAATAAACTTTAGTGTTTGTTGAGTGAACTAGTGTTGGCTGAGTGACATAATAGTATATATGCCGAGTGATAGCATATTGCTGCTGAGTGCCAGTAAATGTGTTAAATCAAAGAATTGATGAATTTGAGCCGACTATTTTGTTTTCTTGAATTGTGTAAAGTGTCTGGAAGACAACCATGATGAGCTGGTGGCACAGAATTCATGGTAAACCACTTTGAGGAAAATTCAAGAAAGATTATAAAAGAAGTTTCTAGAGGAACCAAATGGAAAAGTGGGTAGATTCATTATATCCTACCTAATTATACCAAACCCTAAAATGTACAATTTTGGTTAAGTGACAAAAGATCTAAATCATTTATTTATAGAGATAGCTAGTTAGAAGCAATGGTTTCCATGTGCAAGAACCTAAGGAAGACAAGGAGTCTAGGGTATTGCTTCATTCAGTGATAAAACAAAAGTGACTATAGTTGGCATGAAAAGCAAGTGGGCTTAAGCATATGAATGCTTAAAGGGTGAATAAGCTAGTGTTAGGGTTTGACAGATCCAAACCAATATAAGAATAAATAGTTATATGAAGAAATAATAGAACAAAACACAATGAACATAGTTAACACACAAATTTAACATGGTTCACCCAAAATCTTGGCTACATACATCTATAGAGCCTTCAAACTTTCTATTATCTAGAAAAAATCTTCACCAACATTATAATGCATTATGCATCTCAACTGCTTATAAAAACATTTTAGGGTTTTTACAATTTTGGTTTTATGTTACTAGAAAAACCACTAATTTTTTTTGGCCATGTGCTACAACATTAACCCCCACTACATGATCATTCACCATAATATCAACAACTAGCAGATCTAAAGTGTGTGAATGCCAAGCAGAATGGAGGATTGAAACAAAGATCTGTAATCTACTAGTGAGTTGTAATTTGTTATCAAATCAAGCCTTACTATTACTTTATAATCATTGTATCAGTCTAGGGTAAATCCTTTGGATTAAGGTTGAGCTAACAGTCATTTGTAAATTCTTTAATTGGATGACATTCTAGTGGAATGGCCTAAATTACTCTAAGAAGGCTCACTCCTATTAGGGTGATTGAAATCCTTTAACCATGCTACATTTAATAGTGTGTATTGTAACCTTTAATAGGGTTGGCCTTTCATAGGGCATCATCTTAGAAGGTGCCACAACATCAAACCCCACTACATGATCAATCACCATAATATCAACAATCTCCCACTTGGAGACTAATTAGGCTTCACTCCAAATAATCTCCCACTTGGAAACTGAAGCTAGATGACAATGTAGTACATGAACTCCCAATAGATAAAAGACTTTACTATGTACTACCTCCATGATCATCAATCAAGAAGCCCTATAGAATCTGAGCAAGAAACCAAATTCTCCTTGGTAACTATCTTTGTGTACATGTATACAAGATTTTCACATGTGTGACTATTTTCAAGCCATAATTGACCACCCTACAAAATAGACCTTATAAAATGGTACTTGAGCTGTATGTTCTTTGTTTGTGAATGAAAAGAAGAACTCTTCACAAGATGAATGACACTCTAGCTATCACTATACAATGGGTGATCTTCCTATTTCTAACCCAATTCCCCTAGAAAACATTGTAACCAAATCATCTCCTTGCTAGCTTTAGTGGTTGAAAGTGCATTCCTTCTACAATCTAGAAACCCAAATGACTATAGTACCCCCTATAATGAAAACATACCTTGTAGTACTCCTCCTTGTATCAATATCTCCTGCTAGATCAAAGTTAACAAATCTACTTAGAGTAGAATTGGATCCTGTGAAACATAATGTAGTGCCTCTCCCATTTGACTTTTGTAAGTCATCCTGATGGATGCAACCTTGCTGATCTTTTGTTGTGATGGATCATGATTATGACCCTGAGTGGTCTACACCGTTGAGGTGTTTGGGTTTATGTTTCTTTATTAGTTGCTTTGATTATGCTTTTGACTGATCTTTGAGATTATGATGTGATTTTTGGTTCATTGAGGTTTGTGCCAGTGGTTACCAGGATCGATGTGGTATCATGAGGTTGTTCCGTGATTACCCTGAGATGTGTGTAGAGATTGCACTGTGTACTATTACCATGCTACACTGGACTAGGTTCCTGTAGCAGTGGTTAGTCATGTTTATGAGTGTTTTTGCTTATGTGTTTTAAATGCCTTTTTTATGCAGAGTAATCAATCATTATTAAATGCTTAAGTAATTAGAATGGATTGTTCTTGTTGGATTATTTGGTTATGTGTTGCGGACATTTACCTTGTTTTATTTTGATCTGAGAGATATCTGTTCTTATGTGATGTTTTACATTTGAGATGACCTGAGGGTCAGATGTTACATCTTGATTCTAGTATCATAAGATTTTAGACTACTATGCTATTCAGTTAATCATATTGCATGATGATGCCATTTTGAGATGACAGTGTGTTTTATGATGATATTTGGTTATCTGGTATTTGGACATACCTTTGATTATGTTATATGATGGATTTAATGCTATGGTTATTTACTTCATTCCTACGTTGTTATGCTTTATGCGAACATGAGTGATGTAAATAGATTATTTTAATATAATTAAATAAATTGTTAAATTAGGTGTTTTAATGCATTTATTGCTTCGGCTATGTTATCATATGCAATTGCACTTGATCGTGTTGTTTAGTGTGCAGGATTATATCCCTGGTAGTGGCACATGGAGTTAGTGATTCAACCTTTCATATTTTACCAATGTCGTCCTTGTATGGTCGACGTATCCTTTATTAAAATGTTTAAATTAAACCTTTCAGTGATTATTAAATCTGTACTCATTGCATTATGTGATTAGACCAGTAAGCATGTTTGTGCATTTAGAGGTTCGCATTGTCGCGAAAGTTGTTTAAGGTTATTTTTGTGTTTTTTGGGTTTTCATGCTTTTTAATTGATTTTATTTTAATTTATGACAACTTTTCCATAGATGAATTCCTATTTATAGGAATAGCCTATTTTCATTTGGGTCGATTTGGGGTTCAACTAGATTGGCTGGTTAAATGCCCTAATCGATTATTCACTCGAAAAGTGAATAAGTATCCAAAGAGGAATTTAATTCCTCACTTCTCACTTTCAAATTGGAAAGTTGGAGAGTAAAACCCAAAATCCTCTTCATGAGGATTTTCTGTTTTGTTCATTGTGGGAGCTACAGGCATGGGATCATCGCGAGGTTGGGCTCGTTGGATCCAGCTCGGGGAAACCTTAGATTGCCGTGATTTTCAGCTACTTCTGCGGGATATTTATTTTATGGTTCAGATTCCCGTTTTGCCCTTTTGGCTAGGAGGTAGGGCTTTCCTATTTTATTGTTTCTGCTCCGTTTTTGCTTCTATTTTTGGTAGCCGTTTGTTTGGAGGCTGAGAACTTGTGTTCCCCTCCATTTCTGTATGCTAGTTCTACCCGGTTGGGTGGGTATGAACATTTCCCTATTTTTTGGGATGAGGGTTTGGAATTTTACGTCATTATGCTGGCCATTTTTGCATACGGTGTTCGATTTCATTTATTTTTGGATTTTTGGGGTTTTTGAACCCAAAGGCCAAATGAGTTTTAATTTTGTAGTTTTCCAAAAATTTGGGGTTTTTACCTCGTTTTGCATGCTGCCCTGTTTTCTCGAGTTTTCTTGGCACAATGTGGATCGTGGACCTTGATGATCCATTTGGATATCAGTCAGACCACTTTTGCACTTTTATGTTGCATTGGGATGTGTGTCACACCCATACTCCCGACTTTGTGTTCGATTGAGTGATTTGTCGCTTGTTATGGGTTTTGTTGGACCTTTGCTTTTGTTTTGTGAACGCTAGGATTCGTGTAGAATCCATACTCTCGGATTGAGGCCGATTGAGTGAGTTCATGATGTTTGGTCTTGTTGCATCATTGGGATTCGTGTAGAATCCATACTCTTGAATTGAGGCCGATTGAGTGATTTAATGATGTATGGTTTTATTGGCTTTGGGATTCGTGTAGAATTCATCCTTCCTATGTTGCTTTGAGTTGGGTGTTTTCTTTGCATTGTGTTCTCATTCCTGTCCTTGTGTTATGATCTTCATGATGATGGTGTGCCACACACGAGTACATGCGCGTACATTTGTTGGGTGACTTGCGAGGCCTGATCTTTCACGGATTTCCCAGAAGTTATGATCATTGGGGTTGGGATGGGAGTATGCATGCGCACGGGCACTTGTCGTAGGATGAGCATGGTTAGGGTAGGGTAGCATATGGAGGGGGCTTCTATCTCACAGCCCGACGATCATGGCGTCATGGGTTGGCAGAGGAAGCTTTATATAAGTGATAATTAAATAAAATGTGTGACTGGTAATAAAACTTAAGATAATAAAATGGTACTTTTGTGTATGGGCCTTCTGTTGAGGGAGTTGAGCTACACGGTGTATTGGCCTTCCATTGAGGGAGTTGAGCTACATAGATTCGAGCTTGGGCTTTTCGATGCCAAGCGACTCTCCATGATGTTAGTCCCTACTTAGTAGCCTTTTGAGTGTCTGACCAGGACCTGTACTCCTTGCATTGTCTTAGGTTCTTGGTTGCAGCCATCATACTGTCTGGTGTGAGTGTTAGCCATGGATGTTGTGTTTTATGTGTGTTTGTGGTTGGATCATTATCTCCATCAGCATGGTGCATGTGGACCTACGAGTGCCACGTGGTTGGGAGGCATAGCTACCTTCACCACTGCTAGGGATCGGTGTACAGAGATGATCTTTTGTCCTAGTGCGACCGTTGCTGGATGTCTTCACTTGGTACTTCGGGTTTCAGAGTATGCTTTCTTGTGATTTATGCTTTCACTGGGATGCTTGTATATCATGTTTAGATGATGTTATTCTATTTGGCGCATTCCCTTATTATGATGTTTAGCATATGATTAGATGATGTGATTTGCTTTAGTAGTATATCTATTGCTTACTATTGTTTAGCATGTGATAGGTGATGTTATCTACTGTAGGATTATCTTATGCATTATCACTAGCATGTTAGATATTCTTATGCTATTTTATGCATGTTTTAGTAGTGATGTCCCTATTATGATAGTACTGACGATTTGGTCGGTGGCTTGGGATGTTACGCACGGGGGATGGCTAGGATCCATGATGGTCTTATGATGCTATTGACAGTTGGGAGGAACCGCGTACTTAGTTTGGTTGCTTTGTTCTTGAGATGTATTTATGTACATTGTGGTGTTGCTTTTGTTCTCTGCGATGTTTATATTCAGTGTGTTCTTTACTGCTGTAGTTTAGATGGTTTGATGTTCTTCATTCTGTGTTGTTCTTGCACTCAAGTGTTCATTCCTCAAGCCTTTGTGGATCTGGTACTCCCTGGTGTGGAGGTTCTTTGCTCTAATTTTGTTCCTTTTTGCTTCTGGGAGTGTTTTCATGTTTCTATGGGTGACATTTGTTCAGCATGGTGCGACACTTTAAAAAGTATCACACACCCATGCAAACTATGTTGTACGACACTGTAAAGTATCGCACGACTTCTTGAGAAATTTTGTACGACACTGGAAGAGTGTCGCACACCTTCTTGAGAAATGTCGTACGACATTGGAAGAGTGTCGCACGCCTTAAGGAGAAGTATCGCCCTCCCTTAGTAAAAAGTGTCGCACGATTTTTGTGAAAAACTTGCGTGTGCCATCAGCGGGCACTTTTCTTTGTGATCCGATCTTTTTGAGAGTGGTTTTGGATACCCTTTTGGGCGTTCTTTGACCCTATGCTGTTGCATTTTGAATTCTGTCAGTTTCTCTTGAAATTGAGTTTTTGTGTTTCTATTTTAGTCTCTTGGGGTTTAGAATATATTGTTTAAGTATAAGTTGACATATATTTAATTTCTTATACTTAAGATATATTTTAATATATGTGACAAATCGTTTGAGATAGGTTTCAGACCTCTCAAAGATAAGTTATGGATTCTACGAAATTTCAGGGCTTTAGAAATCTAGACTTCGCCGATTTTCAGGGCTTCAGGATTTCAGGCTTAGCAAAATTTTGAGATTCTGCATTTTACCCTAGCTTGGTGTTTTGTTGATGAGTGGTCTTTTTTTGTGCCCTCATTTTGTTGTGGTGGTTGTTGGCTTTTGTTTGGGTGTGTCAGTTTGGTAGTGGCGTTCGGAGATTCATTGGTTGCCGGGATTGTGTTGAAGTCTTTCGTTGCAATCTTTGTGATCCCTGTATGATGTTGTCTTGTGCATTCATACTTGTAAAAAAAAATATCTTGGCTTGATTTGAATCCTTGTTTCCAAGGATCTCTGGGCGGGGCATTACACATAATGCCTTTGTAGTAGTATGTTGCCCCAATTTTTGTTTTCTAACAAGTTGGAAAAAGTGAGTATTGTTTAGTATGAAAAGTGATTATAGTTCTTGGTCATATTTGAGTCTAGGTCTAATTCCTTGAGGTTAGGTGATATTTATCAAATTTTCCCTTTTTACTTCCTATTTTTCTCTTACTAGGTGGGTGTTTATTTTAATGTGTACTTGTTGGGTGAGTTATTACCTAGTCTGATAGAGATCAATTTTTCTCATTTGATGATCAATCATGTCTCATATTCACTTATGGAATACCAGTCTTTTATAAACATGCATTAACAAAAAATTAAAAAACATCTTCTCCTTGGCGGGTTTCGTACCTATGAAGGTGATTTCCCGTAATAACCATTTGAAGACACGTATGTATTGGAAACGTGAAAAGGAAAAGGGTTCTAAGATAAATAAACATTTGAATCTAAGTTAATATCTCCAAGTATTTTTTAGATTTGTTGATACTCAAATATTTAAGCCTCTGCAAAAAATCTAAAGTTGTCTTCTCCTTGGCAGGTTTTCAACCCATGAAGACAGTTCCCTGCAAGATGGATTGAGGAAAAAAAAATATGTTTTATGAATTTTAAATAGGTCCTCACACCCCAAATAAAAATTCCCAACTTCATGAAATGTTGTTGTCAAAGATTTGATTTAGAAGGCAGTAGTGATAGAAACATGGAAAATGTCTTCTCCTCAGGGTGTTTTCAACCCATGAAGATAGTTTTTTGATTTCTCAAGGAAACCAAGTTAACAATTAAATCCAACCCTTTTATTGGATGTGGAGCATATTAGGATGATATTGGAATGAATTGAATCATTAAAGATGAAGAAACATAGCAAGGATCTCATTTGGAAAATTTTCTTTAACAAGGTACCCTAATGGTAACTTTCTGAAACTTAAAGGAAAATGAGAAAGTAAGTAGTGGAAATATAGAAAGTTACCATTAAGTTCAATAGAATAGTGAAAAGACCTCTAGATGTCTACTAAACTCTCACATTTACTATCAAATGGGTATCTCCTTATATTCATTCATGTGGCGAGAATTTTGAAGATCAATGAATGAATTGAGGCTCTCATATAAAGATAGATAAATAGTTGGATAAGTTACTTCTTTTCTTTGATGTGTCTTTCTATCCGTACATATAAATTTTGAAAAAAATGTGACTATTGAATTCTTTTTCCTATTCACATTCTTAGTTCAAAATTCCATTCATGAACTCATGGCAACCAAGTTCACGAGATTTGATGGGTTAACTAGGATCAAGTCTACATTGCAGAACTTCACAGATACTTCTCTTCACTTCTTTGACATGGAAGAATTCTAGAAAAAGTTGAGACCTAAAAAATTTTATCCCATCACTGAGAAGCTCTGAGGATGTGGTTTATTTCAGGTAGCTAGTTTCCTAGTCACAGTCCAAGCCCTTGAGTTGATATATGAATACATTCATCATATAATCCAGAAACTAGACAAATTGTGCTACTTGATGATACAATGCTAATCTTAATAGATAGGACAATAGTGGTGAACTTCCTTTGGGTGCTAAAGTAGGAAGATTTCTCTAATTTAGATATTGGTGGAGCTATCTCAGAGTTCTTAGCTAAATAGATGATCTATAGGAAATAAATCATGCAGACATTGTTCTAGAAACTATGGAGTGATAAGGGTAAAGTTCCCAAAACCTTTTTTAGGAAAAACCTCAAGCCAAAAATCATTGATATTTTGGTCCTCTTGCATAGGTTGAAAGGTGAGGTAGAGGCTTTGAATTTTTTCTAGTAGTATTTCTTTTTAGTTCAAGCAATTTTCTTAGATACCCAATACTTTGACTGGGCTCAAGAGGTAAGCAAAATTTAGTCCAATCCTCTTCAGGAAGCTAAGTTCTATAATACATTCTGTTAGAATTTGAAAAGATTAACAACCCAGAAAACTAGTGCAAAGAGTAAATATCTAAACTATGAATGCAAATGATACAAAATCAAAATAGCATCATAGAGTTAGTCTCCAAGAGAGTAATGCAAATGCTGGAAGCAAAATAGCATTAAGAGGATGCCAAAACAAGAGATACAAATACAAGCCAGGTAGCATGCTTATATAGGCTAGGAAGAGGGAGGAGGTGGCAACACCAACCAATGAGGAGCAACCATCTATCGGACTAAAGCTAGCAAAGTATCTTCCCAAGATAGCCAATTGATGCTCACATGTAGGAAGGTGACACCTCACAACCATTCACCTAATAAGACATGCTTTATTAACCTAAGCGAGATTATTAAAAGTGTAGGAAAAACCTAGCAAAATAAGAAAAATAAAAAACTACACTAACACCCCCCCATAAGCGAAGCTTAGGTGGATGTAGAAATGGGTCCCGGCAAGTCAAGCCTGATGAGGTACCCATGTACATAAAATTCCCCCAAAAGAGAGAGAAAATAGACTCCCCAAAGAAAATTAGGACTCCAAGTGAGAGGAAGAGGCCCCCCCAAAAGATGAAGCATCCCACACCCCTAGCAAAGCTTGCAAATTTTGTCCGGTAGATCCACTTACATCGAACAAGTTTTCTTCCCTTAGGAAAAAAGACAACATCCCAAGTGTGGTTCCTCATCAAGGAACTATACTCTTCCTACATAGCTATATCCCACTTAGAAATACCAGAAGCCTCATGAAAGGATTGTGGATTTGAGGGAGTAGCAATGAAGATATGTAGAGCATCCTTGAATTGTGAACGAGTTTGCTTGGTGTCTAATGGATCCCCAACCCAACCACCTGCAAACTGCAAGGTTTGTCTAGCCCAAAGTGGACCAAAAGATGGAGAATCTAGAGGAGAATCATCAACCTATAAATGATGACTAGGAGAGGAAGGAGGTGAGTCCTTTGAATCACTCTCTGCATCAAAAGTGGAGGTAGAAGACTGCTCAAGTGAATCTGACCCATCAGAAGATCTATCATGTATTCCAAGTGACTCCAATGTCAAAGTAGAAGGCAACCCTGTGACCATGCTCTGCCGGTTAAGCTGATGCAAGTAGTGGAAGTTAAGATGGCCAAATCGCTCATGCCATAATCTGCTCACATCATTAAAGTGAGTGAGTGAAACAATCAAAGGAGTATCAGGAACAAAGTGAGAAAACATATAGAGTCGTGACTGATGATTTGCTCTCCCAACTGCAACTGTAGAATCATTTTGCAACTCACATATCTCCACTGAACTAGGAGTGAACTCAACCCACTTTCCTAAACCTGTGTGAGTGATCTGGTGTACCGATTGGAGATTAGTTGACAATAAGGGTACATAAGGAACATCATAGAATGTACCATCCCCCACATCAATAAACCCTCTCCCACACACCTCAACAAGAGTGTTATCACCCATCAAAATAGAAGGCATAGTACATGGCTCAAAGGATGCAAGTTCTTCCTTAGATGAAGCCATTTGGTGTGAAGCACCCAAATCAAGAACCCAAGTGGATGGTGAGGAAGTAACTGCAAAAAGGGTCTTGCCCTTTCCTTTCCCCTTGCTATTTTCTTTTTCCTTGTTAGACCCTTCATTAGAACTTTTTTTGATAGACTCAGGAACATTGATATTATTCTTCTCAAGAATGTATGTCAAGTGATCAAGTTGTTTCTGCAAACATTTATGTTCATCATGACTAGGTCTTTTACAATAAGCACATTTGACCTTTTCTTTCTTAGGCTTATCGCCCTTGGAAGATGGTGTATCAATAGTTTCTTTTGAAGAAACCGACATCTGATCCTTCTTCACCTCGCTATTCTTTTGTTTCTTGTCCTTACTATTGTTGTTACTACTTTGTCCTTGTTGTTCTTTTGTGCCTTGGTTGGCAGCCAAGGCATGTGACTTAGAGGACTTAAGAATGCCCATCTAGATTAGCTTGTCCTATTCTCGAGTGAGATTGACAGAAAAATCATCTAAAGATGGCATGGTGAATTGAGTACCAAGTGCACCCTTAGTAGCACAGAAGGTAGAGACAAACACGGAATATTCTGAATTTAGCTTAAAGAGAATACTAAGAATCAGTTGTTCATCTTTCTTTTCAATTCCACATTGTTTTAACTGTAGCCTTAGTGATTTCAATTTGGTGAAGAAATCTTGGATTGTGTTGAAATTGCCTGGACTCAAACTAATTAATTCATTTTCCAACATATGACCCCTCATTGAATCTTGTGTGCCAAATAGTGTTTCTAGCTTTGTCCATACTTCATTTGGTGTATCCAAAGACTCAATATGAAATAGCAAGTTAGGAGAAATAGACAAACACAATGTTCCAAATGCCTCATCACATTTGTTAAACCACTTAGGCTTATCTTCATCTTTAGCAGGTTCAGTTTCAAGTCCCATAGTTATCCTATTTAATCCATCTTTCCTTAAGTGAATTGTCATGCGTGATTTCCACTCAAGGTAATTGTATGGAGTTAGGATGGGCATATTTTTTTGATCCATGCTGAAGAAATGCAAAGAAAAAATGCTAGAAAGAAGAGAACCCAGCCACGACAATGCCCCCCCTCTTTACTCAATCAAAGAACACCCCCAAAGAAATATGATTTGGCACTTTATTTTAGTGTATTTACAACTACCACTAGAAAGAAATACTTAGTGGTCTTGATTTCAATGCATTATAAACCCTCATGAAGAGCATATGCTAGAAGTGAAACTTGGGCACAATAATCAAGGAAACAAATAGCATCAATGTGATCTACTCGAAAAATCATGCACTTTCAAAAAAAGAATCACCTCGATACGAGGTCGTATGAGAAAGTTATGATCCTCCGAAGTTTTCAAAACGAGAACTGTGCATAGTCACGGCTGAGAATCTGCAATTTCTGAGGAATTCATGCATGAAAGTCAAAAAACAACTCCAGTAGTGGATAGAGCATAAAAAAATAGCCAAATTCATAACAAGAATCATCAAAATTGGAGTCCGTATGAGCAAGAACGAGACATTTGAACTGCCAATGGAGAGGGGTATGGCTGTAGCTTTGCATGATCGATTCTACAAGATATAAAGCTTGCATGCTGAAATTTAAAGATACCCAGATGGTTTTTTGGGGTTGCGAACAAAACCCAGAAAGAGTTTTCCTTGCTGATGTATAGAAAATGTTGCTGTAGTGCAAATCAGACGCCTTTAATAGTAAAAAAATGGCTCCAAAAATCAAGAAACGACCTCAGCGACCAAAATATGATATGCAAATGCTGGATCACCTTTCTAAGTCCATTAATGGCATGCTGGAACCTACAATACTGATTGAAAACTCCAAATATGCAAGTTGGTTGAAAACTCCAAATATGCAAGTTGGTTGTCAGATTTGAGATTGAAACCCCAGAGAAAAATCATTTTTGTCAAAATTTTTTTGATTCTCAAGATCATCCAAAGATGCAAGAGAAGGGCATACTTCATTTTTCAAAAACTACAATAAAATTTATTAGCCCCCCCCGAATCTCTCAAATAAGGAAACTAAAATCTACTCTTGCACATAGAAAAGCTCTGATACCATGTTAGAATCTGAAAAGATTAACAACCCAGAAAACTAGTGCAAAGAGTAAATATCTAAACTATGAATACAAATGATACAAAATCAAAATAGCATCATAGAGTTAGTCTCCAAGAGAGTAATGCAAATGCTGGAAGCAAAATAGCATTAAGAGGATGCAAAAACAAGAGATACAAATACAAGCCAGGTAGCATGCTTATATAGGCTAGGAAGAGGGAGGAGGTGGCAACACCAACCAATGAGGAGCAACCATCTATCAGACTAAAGATAGAAAAGTATCTTCCCAAGATAGCTAATTGATGCTCACATGTAGGAAGGTGACACCTCACAACCATTCACCTAATAAGACATGCTTTATTAACCTAAGCGAGATTATTAAAAGTGTAGGAAAAACCTAGCAAAATAAGAAAAATAAAAAACTACACTAACACATTCTACATGTCTTCCTTCTTGATTTACATGTTGGCCTCATTAAAATTATGGCATGGCCTCCCAAGATTAGAATCTTTCCTTAATGATGTTATATCTTATGAATTCTATCCATGTCTATAGTTACAGAATAGTTTTTCAGATTATGTTAAGGTGAATGATGCATTTACTATGAGGATTTGCAGGGAGCTACACAGATTCTAAAAAATGAGATTCAACCTAGAAGCTATGGCCACCATTAGTCAATTTGGATGTTTCTTCATTTAGTTCTCATCATTTTTGTATTTGTCTCTTGCAACATTTGACAATTTCCCCTTAAAGCTACAAAGGTATCCAAGCAACACAATCATGTTGATCAAGATCATGAGGCAAGCCCTACAAGTGAATATAATAAGTAGGAATTTGAAGAAGAAATGATACAAATTTCCCATGAAAGTTGAAGCCTTCTACTGCAACACTTGGTCTGATGCCAAAAACATAATGAAGGTGTTTGAGAAGAAATATAAGTTGGAAATGTATGAAGTATTGAGACCCATGTTCGACCCAAATGGGTATGCCAAAGATGTTTTGTAGATAGGGAGCATGATAAAGAACATCGCTACCATTTAAGACTATTGGGCTAACTACAAAGATGAGTTTGAGAGCCATGATCAAGCCTTTTCCAGATTGATAGTCGACCAGATGAAAATGTATAAGATTAACATTAATGTTGAAGGAGTTGAAGATGATGATCAAAATATAAATAGAAAAACTTACTTGACTAAGCTAAGGAGTACTATAATAAGTTTAGAACCTTATGAAGAAGCTATGGAAGACCTAGATATGATGATGGCTAGAATCTACAAGAGAACTAGAAAATGGGTTGAATGGACCATGACACAATGAAGCAAGAGCAAAGGTATGACTTCCCAAGCATCTCCAAATGTACCTGCAACCTCCTCTTCCCAAAGTGGTGCCTCAGGCACAATCTTGCTTCTCACTCACGGGCCTACTCAACTGGCTGATGGAGGTGATCAAGCTCTTGAAAAGAATATCCCCCTTGATAAAAATGGTTAGGATGGTTTAGTACTAGTAATCATAACTGAACTAGAGGTTGAGAAGAAGAAGGCAGAGGAAGTGAAGGAAATCATAGTCATAGTGGCTCTTTCAACCCATGGTAGTCTGATCCCATATGTGAATGCCACACTACTCCTACCAAGTAGTACCCAAATACAAGTGGTGGAACTTGGAGATGGTAGAAGTAGTGAAAGTGAGTCTATTTAATTTGATGAAGCTACAAAAAAGACTACAAAAATAGAGAAAGATCTAGAAGCTTCAAAACTTGTTTCCTAGGTCCAAAGAACCCTTTCTCTTTAGCTACAAAGATATTAACTTCAATAAAAAGAAGAAAATTTAGTGTAGACATGCTTAGGATTGCATCTAAGTGATTGCCATAGAATCATGGATGGAAGACACCTTGAACAGAAAGAGGAAGAGGAAAGAAGAGGGAGTCCCCAACAAAGAAACTTTATCTTTGGCCATCCATTCTAGATCAACATTGAGTAAAGTTAAGAAGTAGAAGACCTTGTCAATTCTTGGACAAGATCCTAATATAGGGCATTTGAATATGGAGATTGCTAAGCCCTCTAAGGAAGGGGGGATTGAAGACATGTCTATAGAGGATTTAGCCTTACATTCTATCAATCTTAGAGAAGTTAGATATGACACTAAGATGGGCCTATGGAAGTCAAATAGAAGGACAACTCAAAAACCTTAAGCTAGCTAAAGTCAAATTGAAGGTGGAGATTCATGAACATAGTTGCTTCATCAAGAAATTAGTCACCTCATTGGAAAGCATCTCAGGAATGTCAACCACCAATGATCCTATAGCCACCAACATTCAGGTTATCATCTCCTAGTTACAAGAAGACAAGCACTTTGGGAAAATTGGTAGGGATTGGAGCAAAAAATTCAAGTCTGAGGGACTTGCAATCATAAAGAAAATTGACAATACAATACTAAGGCTCAAAACAAAGAAAGATAATATCTCAGCTAACTAACCTATCCTAGTAATCATTCACACGAAGGCCAAGGAAGCTATAGAGGCAAAGATTTTGCGTAAGGGAGATGAGACCTTATCTGAATGGCTATAGAGCATGCAATTCAAACTTGAAATAATCCTAGTAGTAGAAAAAGGATTAAAGGAAACAAAGGCCAAAGTTAAGAAGGATCAAGATAGAGACTATGAATTACTATGAGGCCTACATAAGGATTCCCAATATAGTTGACAAGGGAAAGGGATAGTTGGAGTTTCCATCATGCAAAAGAATTTTTCTAATTATATGGATAGTCTAATAGAGAAGTCTTCTGATCACCAGAATAGAGTATCAGAATGCCAAAATCTTGGTAGGTGTATACATGTGACTATAGAGGAAATATAGAAGTGGTTGAATGCCATCAAAGATCTAGCCAAAGAGCATTCCAAGTGGCTCCTAAGATACACTAATGTTTATGTTCATAGACATGTGGAGTTGATCCTAATCATTGTTGTTGCCAAGGCCTATAGGGTAAAGTCAGAAAAGGGGAAGAAGGCAAAGTTATTCTTATCCCACCCTTTCATATTTTGATGTAATGATTGTAACTAATAATTGGCTCTTTGCCATTTGTCAATTTAAAGGAGATGAACCGATTTGAGTCTCATTTTGTAATGATTACCTCAAAATCCTATATGTATCTAATTAAAAGATTAATAGAAGGTTGGCTAATTTTGTGTGTGAGATACATCATATTTCAAAGACAAGTTGAATGTATTTTTTGTTGATTATTTACTATTCCATTGTTTTGTGATAGCTTAGGATATATCTTTCTGTTGAATTGAGTTGAGGAATAAATAGAGCTTTGTTCCCCTATTCAATACAACAAGCTATAGATAATAATAGTACTATTGAAAGTTTAAAGAGGTTTTTTTTTGTGTTTTTCTTCAAGTTAGTATTTTCCTTATTAGAGTTAGAAGCTTTTAGTTAAGTGGTTAATTTATAGTTAGAATTCTTTAGAATTTCATCAATTTTTGCAAGTTCATAAGATGTGTGAGTTCATGGACTTGATTGATTTTAAAACCCAAATATTTTCCTAAATTAGTTCTTGTCTAGGTCTAACTTGGTTTACCTCTCCTATTCTTTGGTCAAGAACAAACCCCTTTTAGATTTAGGAACAAATAAGATTCATTGCAAATCACAAAATTTGAGGGAGCCATACCTAGGAGTTAAAAGGGAAGTCAATCACTTAGTTATTATTTCCCAACTATTGTAATCAAACATTGTTCAAAAATATTGGGCATTTAAGAGTAGAATAAAAGAACAATCTATTTACCAACATAGTACCTTTCAAATATTGAAGAATCCATTTGACAATGTTCCAATTTTCCATACCCAGATTTCTCATATACCTATTGACAACTCCCACTACATGAGCAATATCTAGCTATGTGCATACCATTACATACATCAGACTACCAACTATTGATGAATATGATATGTTAGACGTTTTATTTACCTCTTCCTATGCCTTTGGTCATATTTCCATAGTTAATTTGAAATGACTAGCCAAAGGTGTACTGACTGCTTTTGCATCTTGCATATTAAATCTTTTCAACACCTTCTTTATATACTCACTTTGGGAAAAATTTAAGGTTCTATTTTTCCTTTCCCATGTAATCCTCATACTAAGGATTTTCTTAGCAACAACCTATTGGTTTGTAATTTAATAGATTTAAAAATAACCAAGAAACTAGGCCAATACATCTGAGGCTAGCAAATTCCTATGATGGATGCACTTGATTGCAATCTTGGGCCAAGTATAAGGCATAACTCCTTCTTCACTTTAGGCTTTGCAAAACCTAGGTTAGTTAACCTTAAGGTTTTAATATATGGTACCAGTGCAAATAAACATATAATCTAAACATATTAACATTAGATGAAACCCTTTTATCTTCTAATACTTATGCAATAACATAGGAATGAAATAGCTACAAATCATAGCCTATGAACCCATAAGCTAAGTGAGGGTTAATTCCTTTTAGCCCACTACAAAACATGAAAAAATGAACTGATTTTCATTAAAATGATTTGTATAAATGACCTTCATGTCATCTTGCATCTAATTTAGTGATCAGTGCCTTATCCATTGCAACATAGAGTCGTTACTAGTAGGATGAACTAACTTGATTGCCTTACACTTAAGTTCATCAACTGAAATCCCCAAACTCCATTCTTACTAGCATCCCCTCCATGCACCTAGAAACCCTATCAAATAATTGAAGTATTTACATAACTCTCTAAATAAAAAGCAACAACAAATTTGATACACAACTCATCCAAGTAGTCTTAAATCAAATGAACCTTAATTATTCAATCACAAAGTTAATGACATATGAAGAATTAGGAGATATAATAAGAGGACACAAATAATTCATTGTAAATCCCCTTGTGTATTCATCCTTGGAAAGATAGAATACATTAATTGGCAACACTAAATGAAACTCAGGATATATCATATGATCTATCATCCATTTTCATCATCTCAGAGAAAAAATACATGAAATGAAATGAAACTTGCATAAGAATGGATGTGTGGTCTCCATAGCTAGAGCTCTACTCAATTAGATAGGAAGTAAAACCAACAACAACCTAGTCTCATAGTAAAAACTAGAACCTTGCTGGTTTCATAGAGAAAACTACCAATAACCTTCCAAATGAGAAGGAAAGAGAATGATATAGAAGAGAATGAATTCCCAAATCTGTTCTGTGTCTGATATGTGTCCAATTGGAAAACCTCCATCTTTAGATGCAAAACATCTTTGTACTCTCTCTCTGTAACTGCACATCAGATATTTTCATTGCTTCTTGAGAATGCCTTGAAAATATTCTCTAGAATGATTAAAATGAGTAACTAATTTTGATGCCAGATTTGAGATCAAGGAAAAGGCAAAAAATTAGTCAAATGACCTCTAGAGACAAGATAAAAATTTTAGAATCATTTTTCTCCACATTTAGGCTTCAACAAACTTTCATATCTACCCTCCAACCAATTTTGATGCTTTATGATGAATTCTTCCCATTCTACTTAGAATGCCCTGAAAAATACAAATCTTCTTATATACTGTACCATTGAACATCTATGCAAATTTTAACCCCATATTCAAAAAATTCATCTCCTCTTGGTTCCAACAATATATTGGAGTCCATATTTTGGTTTAATCTTTTCCCCTCTAGCAAGCATTTGAAAAACTAACCCAAGACTAAAAAATGCATAGTTTAAAACAATGAAATTGAAAATTTTAAAACATTTCTATAGTCAAAACTATAGAAAATCACCACTTAAAACCAAAATTTTCAACTTTGGAGATTGAATGCTCAAATTGGAAATAAAATAATTATTATTTTAAAAAATATCCTTATACCTCCCTCAACCATTCTAGTAGTGCCACATGTCCAAGCAATATTGGTCCCCTTGACCACTGTCGTGCCCTATAAATCCTGCCAATTTTTACATTTTCTGGGAGCTCACTATGTCTCCACCAGTGAAACCTCCCATTTTATTGTGGTGACATGGCAACCACCAGAATCTAGTGACTTTTTGCTAAGTTTTCTTTGAGTCAAGATTGTTGACTTTACCATCCACTAGCCATGGCGAGCCCCACGTGCACTAGCTTTTCCTTTGAAAAGGCTCATTTTTTTTAGGCACTTAGTATGTTTGTGCTCTTGTTTATAAATATTTCTAAAAAACCCAACATAATGAATGTGGGAGTAAATGTCTTTATTGAAAGTTTGCTTCTTCAAATTAGGCGACTTCTGTCTTCAATATGCCATGGTCATGACCTCATTGGATTTTTCTTCATGTCAGTTTTCATGTTTGTCCTGGAATTTCATTATGACACAAAGCACATGTATGGGTTTTTCACTATTTACTACATTCTAATGGTAGCACCTAGAGAATGTCCACTGATCCAAACATTTTGGCCTCCGTCTTGATAGTGTCAAGGGCAGCTTTGAAGTGACAGGTGTGAAGAGTGTTGGGGAGAAAGTTGAAATTGTGGAGTATATTTGTGGGCATCATGTCCTAGTTTAAAATTTCCTTGGGGCTAAACTTCTAATATAGAACACTGGCTTCCTCCTCGTGGCATCTTTCTAGCTTTCCTTGCTCACTAGCTACATCATATGATCACTTCCCTTTATATATGCACTGCCCTTCTCTCATGGCTGCCACTCCTTGCTACATGTGAATGTGAGAAGCATACACATGCCAAATATTGTGTGATAGAGATGCCATGCACCTAAAAATTTATGCACAAAACACTAGAAATAGGGGAGATTGGGTGTTTTAACACTAGAGATATCACATAAAACTACTGAAAAGAACTTTTCCATAGGGACCTCTATGTACACACTCTGAGAAGGAAATGTTGGTGATCAATGTTAAAAGTTACCAATTGTGCCTCTTTGTTTATACCATCTTATAAGCTCACTCAAAGAGGTCATGTCACAATGTTTTCCTTCAATAATTCAACTGATGAGAAGGGGGCAAAATCAAATCATTTCATCTGGTGACTCATTAAGTCAAACAAGGAAGAATGGTATTGCTGAGAGTATCTCTTCTCAAGTTGATTCTTTGTAATCTTGTTAGGAGATACAAATCAAACCCTTCATTAGCCCATTTTTCTTTATTCTCTTTGCAAATCCAAAGTCAGTAAGCTTGACAAAGCCATTGCAAGCCACCAATACATACAGTTACCTTTGTAAAAGACTACAATACTCAAAATGGAAACTACTTCTCATCTTAAAAGAAACTTCTGATGCTCTTCTTGAATCTAATTCACCAATCTTCTCATAGGTAAAAAATGTCTGACTAATTTGTAGAACAATGCCCATATTCATCACTGAGTCTACACCTCCATAATCTCATGACATTTAGAACATGGATTTTTATATTGCTTCTTTGATTATATGCACTGTTCTCTTATTTAATTATGCATAACTTTTCCCTTTTAAAATATCTTCTATTCATCTCAAAACCCATTAATCCTAGCAGAATTAGTCAAGGCCCAAAGTGGCTCTGGCTAAATTTTTTGAATAATTGATATTTGACACTGATATGATGAATATTTGATATTGGTTAGAATCAAGTTCGACCACCGAACAATCAATTAAAACTCATTTTACCATTAATCTAAAAACTATCAACTTTGTGCCAGGAGGTCCTTTGATTAGCCTTAAAAATTGATCCAAACACCTAACTAGGCTCTGCGAATTGACACACTGATTCTTTGTTCCACATTCTTGTACCCTACCAAATCCTATCTCATGATGAATTCTCAGTCAAAAGATATTGACTGTTAAAGTTTCTCTCTCAGAACTACTTGTAATAAAAACATGTCAAAAAACCATAAAACACATTTGGATTTGGCTTTGACAATAGGTCAGACTAACACTTGGGAGACGAAAACTGGGGCATTGGTTCACTATCATGAGGAAAATATAAATCTATTATTAGGACCTATGAAAAATAATACGGCGAGGATGGCGAGCAGTCAAAGTGGGCTACTCAGAATTCACAGACTGGAAACATTGGCAAAATTTTTTTTTTTACAAATGGAATGGACTTGAGAAAGTGTCCAGACAGATTTGTCAAAACTTGCAAACTGGCACACTTAAAGAATTTTCAATGTAGAACATGTATGCATGGAATGTGGCCTTTGATTAATAGACACACACTTCAATATGGTCCTTGTATATGGATTTATCTTGAGATGAACATGAGATTGTTCATTCGAGAGAAACCCTACAAGGTGACCTATTGCCTTCTATCTAGGTGGATTTTACCTGTTTATGCTCTCAGATTTGAGGTACAGGCAATCAGACCATGCTAGAATGAAGGGTTTTCAAATGATTAATCCTATATGAGTGCAATTATTCTAAATGTTATGCAAACATTTAATCTAAATAATAAAAGAAATTAAGCTATATGTAATGCATTGTTTAATCTAAATGAATACTAAGATGTTAAGCAAAAGCACATATAAAGCTATGAAAGTGGGTATGCAATCCGATAGAAATTCAATAGCATAAAGATTCCAAACTCCTTAATGAGGAATTATGAGTCCCTTCAATAGAATTCCTAGAATCCATCAATGGTTGAGATCAACTTAGATCGACGGTTAGGATTGAAGCAAAGATTCAGTTAAGATGGAAACTTCCTTGTGCAAGTGAAGTGAATTGTTTCTAATTTGAGTGTGATGAGCAGTTAACTAAACTAGTCATGGGTGTGAGATCAAGTTAACTAGATTGATTCCAATTCGAGAGATAGTTCACTCAGAGTTTCCATTTAGAACTGAAGAGTAGAATTAGGAATAATATTTAATTTAATAAAATGAGATATGACCTCATAAATACCTTTTCTATTTAATTAAATAATTTCATTCAATTAATTAGAATAGGCATATTTATTAAATTAAATAAATTTGATTCCTTAGTACATTAGCCTTAGGTGATAATTTAATTTAATAAAGTATAAATACTTTAGATTAAATTAAATGTAAATAAAATAGGTTCAATGTGACTCATATGAGTAAATACTATAGGAATTAAATAATAAGTATGATGAATGCAGATTAGGGTTTTTCTGCATTTGATAATTAAGTCAATTAGCAACAATCAGAATTGCCTAATGAGATAGGTCTTCAGAGTTGATTAGAAATAGACCAGAATTTGTGATTATGGCCATGAGGAAATTTTGGAGTATTACATTTTTCCTCTCTTTAAATGAATGTGTGAGCAACATGTTCAATTCAAAGAAAATTAGAAAGCATGATGTGAAGATGAGATTGGTTTCGAAGTTGATGACACAAAGACCAATTGATAAGATTTTAAAGACCATCTCTAGAATGAAGATTAATCCCAAGGAATCCAAGCAGAGCACCTAGATACCCAAAATGATAAGAATTCTAAAGGTTTCCATTAGAACAAATTTTAACCTTTAAAGATCCAGATAGAACATCTAGATTGATAGCATTTAAAAGATTATCTCCAGAACAGAGCTTAATCTTTAAGGATCCAGACAGAACATCTAGATACCCAAGATTGATAGTATTTAAAAGATTATCTCCAAAATAGAGCTTAACCTTTAAGGATCTAGATAGAACATCAAGATACCTAAGATTGATAGCATTTAAAAGATTATCTCCAGAATGGAGCTTAACCTTTAAGGATCTAGGCAAAACACCTATATACTTGAGATTGATAGCATTTAAAAGAGTGTCTCCAGAATGGAGCTTAATCTTTAAGGATCTAGATAGAACACCTAGATACCTAAGAGTGATAAAAATTTAAAAGAATATCTCTAGAATGGAGCTTAATCTTTAAAGATCTAGATAAAACATCTCGATACCTGATATTTGATAAAAGATAGCAAGATCAAATTATAAGCCATAGAATCATCCTCAGAATGAGGTTTGATCCTCAAGAGTCGAGGTTTAGATTGTCTCAATACCTGTAATCAATTGATGACAAGATGAAATAGATGACAAAGATGCCAAAAAGAGGGAAACAAGATGCCCCTAGTGGTGAGATGCCCTGAATAATGAGGACATAAGATGGGAACGAAATGCCCCAAGCAATAAAGATTCAAATTAATTTGAAATTTTCATTCAATGATGTAATCATCATGCCCCCTCAGGAGAAAAATTGAAAGATAACACACTAAAAATATGATTTAAAGCAATATGGTGAGAGATATAGAATAAATTCAAGATGTAACGGAATATAGAAGAGATCAGAATGATCAGAAGAAAATTTAGAGTGGAGTCAATCTAGCATGATTTCAAGGTCCAAAAGACCAAGTTTGACCAAAAAAGTTAACCAGAACTGACCATGGTGGACTTGAGTTGACTATTTCAAAATTGAATATAAAAAATATAAAGAATTTTGAATTGAAAAGATTTCAAGAATCTCAAAATATCAGAAAAAATTGGACTGCACAAGTGTTCAATCATGTTGGGCCCACAATTTTAAAATGCATTTTTGAGAAACTTAGGTGTGTCAGATTTTGAATTTGATCTTGAAAATAGATTTAGAATAGTCAAGTTAGCCAGGGGGTGATTTTTGCACGAATCAGAGCACTTTGAAAAATTAGTTCAACACCTATATAAGGGCTGAAGAGATCATTTTCAATTCATTTGCACCTTTTGTCTTTTGTGAATAGGAGCTCTGAGAGGAAGATCGTAGTGAATGTGAGATATCATCATTTTGAGCACTCCCAATGACATAGTAAGTTGATGGACTATGGACCTTTGGTGAGTCATCGATATCCCAGCTTTGTACTTTTAGTTTCATGCATTTTGAGGTCACTTATTACACTTTTAGCATGTTTTAAAGTAGTCCACATCAATCTTTGTGTGAGATTGTCCTTTCTCATGCGAACGTGATCTATTCTCATGCAAAGATTTTCCAACCTAACATATCTTTGTGTGCATTGGTGGGGGTTCTCATGTGGGAGATACCCACTTCTTGCATGAATAATGTGAGAATTTCATGTCAATGGTCATCGTCTTTTGCGTGAGACTTTCTCTCTTCGCACGAAAACTTGTTTCTTCGTGCGAGAGAGTCTCTCTTCATGCAGGGTGGTGATCGCTCACATGAACTCATATTTTTTTGCACAAGGACGTGTTTTCTCACTCAGAGATGCACATTCTCATGTGAAGAAATGCATTCTTGGATGAGGAAATACATCTTCGTGCAAAAATTTGTGACAATAGTGTAGTGGAAATTTGCAGTTTTTAATGTTTTTAGCATGATTTTCACATGCATTTCTCCGTTGTTCTAATTTTTTGATCGAGTACTAACTATTTTCTTGTCATTGCTTTTTGTTCATGTGTGCAGGAGGTCTTCGGTGATGTTTCATATAGATGCCACTATCCGCTATATGGAGCTTTGTTATGGAGCCAAGATGCAATGGACATGGCTCATATAGATAGATTGGGACTCACTTATCTATGCCAAATCTAAGAATTGTTGGTGAATCACAACCTACTAACTACCTTGGTGGAGTGTTTCCATTAAAAAATGAATACCTTCCACCTTCCTCAGGGAGAGATGACTATGACTTCAAAGGACATATACAGGATCCTATAGATCTCCTTCCATGGGCTGAGAGAGACCTATGACATGGTGTCCCAAGAAAGTACAGAGGCATTGCGTACCACTTTTGGGAGATAGTTAGCGATTGGACAAGCCATCACCTAGGATGAGCTTGTCCACACATATGGGCAGACACATAGATTGGCCACAGTTTTGGCCATATTCATCAGCTATTTCTTGTTACCTTATAGAGGGCATCATGGAATGGAGTGTGGATGGGGGATTATGCTACAGAGGATGAAGTTAGATTGCAGATGGCCCAAGTAGCCTATTATTTCTTAGCATACTTTATAGTTGTTCCTGATAAGGCTCAGTAGGTTCCTTAATTTTCCTAGTATGCCTAAGATTTTGGGGGTGCTTGTCCTCCAACAAGACTAGATATGTCACCTCCTCCCCCTCCTCTAGCTATAGGGGGTGATGGCACATGCCACAATTAGCCCTTGATTACTTTGATCCCTCATTTTGATTTTGGCTATGTATCCCTTGGTGTGCCAACACCATTTCATACCATTTTGCTTGATAGCACTTGAGTAGCACCCATTTTTTGTATGGACACATTTTTTTGATATATATATACAAGATTTTGAGTTGAGTATCACTGTGTACACATCATTGCCAGTGTTTGTGCTTTACTTTGATGTACTTGAGATATTTATGATGATGAGACACATGTGTTATGTGTTATGGATGCATATGTACTTTGATGGGATGTGATGCAATGTGAGTATGTAGAGTAGATGATACAAGTATATAGATGCAATACATATTAAAATGAATTGACATCTCATGTAGTGGTGCATGTTTTTCTTGATAGTGATAGGTATTCCATCGAGGAGTGCAAACCAATGAACTGAACGCTTGTGTAGCCATGGGGAATTTGGATATGTTTGAAGAGACGTCCAATCCCTCATCACAAAAGATGAAATAGAATTGCAATTGAATCATGTGCTTATGCAAGTGAAGTATGCACTACAAGACTATGTTAAATGCAACCCTATATATGATTACCAAACCTCGACCAGTTATCATCACTGAGCATAGGACAAAATCCCACATGTCATACAATTCTCACTGACATTGCAATCATAAGAATATGAATAACTCATATGTTATAAGTTTTTTAGGATTAAATGTAAGCATTTGAGGCACAAGAAGCCAAAATGACAAAAACATTTGTCCATTTTAATGTAGCAAGTTAACATAAGCATCAAAACATAAACATTAGGATGACTAGAATGTTGCTTGCATGGAAGACACACCAAACACATGAGAGATCCATCTTATGCTAAGTACTTAGTAAGTATTCTATCTACAACAACCCTTGTTTTCGTAACTTAAGAAATAAGTGTGCTCGATGTACTTGCAGCGACCCATACATTCACTTAGCAAGACAAGTATTAATATTTACTATAGCATGAAGAGTTCACTCCAATAGACAAAGAGAAGAACCAAGTTATTGATGTATCTATATAAAAGGAGTCAAGGTACACTTGGCCATCCAATACAAGATGGATACTCTTATAGTGGACACTCCTCTTATAGGAATATGTCAACTAATTGGAACTAAACTATAGACAAAAAGCAAAGAAATGATCATGCCCCCAGTCATTACTTCTCTAGTTAGAAATGACCTCATTAAGTTGTTCAAGGAGACATAATAAATTGCAAACAAAGAAAACAAAGAAAATGCTCAGCATATCCAAACAAGTTCATTATTTTGGGTTCATTTTTGTGTTATAGGATCAATGTCAAGTGTCAGTGTCCAGAACATGGATGAAAGAAATCTCTTGAGTAGGGTGACAATAGTAGGTAGATGTAGTTAGAACAACTAGTGACTAAGGTCAAAGAGGAATCTTTGAGATGACGAACCTAGGAGGACTGAGCGATAGTAGAAAAACATAGCCAGGATGATTAGTGATTGACACAAGAGAGATCTTTCATAAAGAAATCTAGAGATGTGACCCAAGCAATAGTAGGCAAACATAGCTGAAACAACTGGTGACCATTGTGAAATAGATTCTATGAGGAGAATCTTGAAAAGAGTGACACTTAGCAACAGTAGGCAGATATAGCTAGAATGACTAGTGACTTTTGTGAAAGAGATTCTACGAGGAGAATCTCAAAAAGTGTGACACCAGTGATAGTAGGAAGACACAGCTAGAATGACTAGTGATTGTTGCAAAAGAGATTCTATGAGAATAATCTCAAAAAGAGCGACACCAAAGGGGAATGCCCTCAAGCTATGATAAGACTCAATCCATGGATACATGAGTAGAAAGTGGGAAAAGTAGTAAAACAACTATTTAGATAGCAAAAAGATGTGTTGCAAGATGGAGCATGGGGAACAAGAGGCACCTATTTGCTAGGTTTTCACCTTCTTGGCAGAGATTTTCATTTTTTTGCTACCATGATGCCTGTTTCCAGGTTTTCACCATCGAACTTTTTTGTTTTTCATTTTTTAAAATATTTTTTCCTCTTTTTGATTTTTTTGTATTTTTAAATTTTTTTTGTGTTACCAAGGTGCCTATTGCTAGGTTTTCACTAGGGTAATGATGTTTTTTTAGGATTTTTTTCTGATTTTAATGATTTTTTTAGGACATATAGATATGTACATAGAGCTACTGATATCATATCAACTATAAAACTACTTCAAGTGGAGAGTTTTGACAAGTTCCTTGAGCACTTCTCCTTCAGTTATGGAAAGCTAATAGGTGCCAGATCCATATACTATAGTAATGATGTAAGGATCGAGCCAGTTTGGTTCAAACTTCCCTTTTTGGACACGTTGTTGTTGATTCTTAGGGTTCTCTCTCATGATGAGATCACCAAACTGGAAGTCATGTGGCCTAACCCTCCGATTGTAGCTTCTTGACATTCATTGTTGATATGCTTGCAGATGATCACATGCCACTTGTCAACACTCATCTAGTAACACTAGCTCCTAAAGCTAAGCTATCCTATAGTCATCATCAGTAATAAGACCCTTCATAGAGATTCTCAAGGTAGTAATCTCAACCTCTATTGGAAGGACAACATTTGCTCCATAGGCCAAAGCAAAGGGAGTCATGTTTGTTGGGGTTCTGATGCTTGTCCTATATGCCCACAAGGCTGGATTAATCTGGAGATGCTAATCTCTCCCTAATTTTTTGACTGTGCGATGAAGAATTTTGAGGATGACCTTATTAGATGCCTCAGCCTAGCCATTACCTTGGGGGTAATAAATGGAAGACCAATGTTGTGTGATTTTGAATTTCTTGCATAGTTCCTTGAGGTCTTTTTTTTTGAATTATCCTCAATTGTTAGTAATGATTAAGGATGGTACACCATATCTATAGATGATGTAATTTGTGATAAAAAGAGCTACAGTTTTTCCATTGACAACTATGAGAGGTACTACCTCTACCCACTTTGTGAAGTAATCTGTAGCTGTGATGATGAACTTATGTCCATTAGAAGAGGTTGGGTGGATTTGACCCACCAAGTTGAAGATCCATTGTTGAAATGGCCATGTTGTAGTAGAGGGAATCAGATCTTTGGATGGAGCATCGATTAGATTTCGATGAAGCTAACACTATTTGCAAGATCTAGCATACTTGATAGATTCTTGCTCCATTTTAGGGCAATAATAACCAGCTCTAAGGAGTTTTCAAGCTAGCGTCAAGCCATTTGAGTGAGATCCACAAATGCCCTCGTGAATGTCAATTAGTAGGCGTTTGGACTCTTTAGGTTCTAAACACCTAAGGAGTGTTCCATCGAGACCTCTCCTATACAGATCATTAGCAATAATGACATAATGCAAAACATTATAGATTAGGTAATGTATCTCATTCTAGGTTAGACCTTCCAAAATGGTTTGATTACAGAGATAGGAATAAATGTGATGGTAGTGAGATGAGTCTTTTCCTATAATATAATAGATCATCCTAGAACTAGGGGTGTCATAGGCTCGGTAGTGTAATGCTTCCACCAATAACTCATGTCAAAGATCATTTTCAAGCATCTGTAGTAGGAAGGCTAAAGTAGCCATGGCATCAACTACTTTATTATCTACTCGTGGAACTTTTTGGAAGGTAATGTGCAAAAAATAATTCTTCAGGTCATCAACCATGCATTTGTACGGAATTATTTTTTCATCCTTTGTTTGGTATACATCATTAACCTAATTGATGACAAGTTGAGATTCACCAAAGATTTCTAACTGATCCACTCTCCATTCGGTTGCAATTTTCATGTCATTGATCAAAGCCTCATATTCAACAATGTTATTTGTACAAGGAAAGAGAATCTTGTATACTTTGGGCAATGAGTATCTCTATGGTGTTATGAAGAGTAATCCAACACCAAATCCTTGTTGTGTAAAGGACCCATCGAAGAAGATGACCCATGTTTGGTGTGTGAGTGTCAGGATTGACTCATTAGGGAAATCAGTATTCATTGGCAAAAGAATCTGCATAGGTGCATCAACCAGCTGATCTACAATCGCCTATCCCTTGATAGCTTTGTGTTCAACATATTGGATGTCAAACTCACTGAGTATCATAACCCATTTAGCCAATCTTCCTATGAGAGCTACCTTACTAAGCAAGTACTTTAGTGGATCTATTTTAGCCACGAGCCACGTAGTGTGGGAAAGCATCTAGTGTCTCAACTTCTAAGAAGCAAAGATAACTAACAAGAAAGCTTTCTCAATGATGTTGTAGTTCCTCTCATAAGAGATTAGTGTGTGACTCAAGTAGTAGACAACTCTCTCTTTGTTGTCATTGTCTTTCTAAGCCAATAAATTTACCAGAGATGTTTCAGTTGCTGAAATGTATAAAAACAAAGGCTTCCCATGGATAGAAGGCATCAAGATTGGTAGATTGACAAGATATTGTTTGATCTGTGTTAAGATTTTCTCACAATCTTGGTTCCAATTGAATTTCATACCCTTATGTAAGGTCTTTGTGAAGGGTTGTGATCTATCCACCAATTGTGAGATAAACTTGTAAATAGATTGGAGCCTACCTTATAGACCTCTCATCTGACTAATGTTCTGAGGTGGTGGCATATCCATTATTGCTTTTACTTGCTCAAGATCCACCTCAATTCCTTTTGTAGAGACAATGTATCCCAACAACTTTACTGATGTGACACCAAATGTGCATTTCTTAGGATTGAGCCGAAGACTGAATTTTTCCATACAATCTAGGATGGTTCCCAAATCTTGCAAATGAGTATCGCATTTAGCACTTTTGACCAGCGTATCATCCATGTAGTCCTCCATGGTCTTATGCATCATGTCATGGAAAATCATAGTTATTGCTCATTGATAGGTGCTCCAGCATTTTTCAAGCCAAATGGCATTACATTCCAGCAAAGGGTCCCCCATGCACATGTTAAAGTAGTATTCTCCTGATCTTCTAGCACAATTTTTATCTAATTGTAACAAAAAAAACACATCCATAAGCAAGTACATTTCATAGCTGACATTCATGTCCACTATCAGATCAATATTAGGAAGCAAAAAATTGTCCTTAGAACATGCCAAGTTGAGATCATGGAAGTCAATAAAAACCCTGATAGATTTATGATGCTTAGAGAATGGAACAATATTTGATATCCATTCAACATAATTAATTGCACGGATGAAAGTAGCTTTTAGAAGTTTCTCCAGTTCTACTTTGACGAGCAATGCAACGTGAGGATGCATTTTTTGAAATTTCTATTTTACTGGTTTGATGCTTGGTGCTATAGACAAGTGATGCATGATAAGATTAGGATCCAATCCTAGCATGTTAGAGTATGTCCAAGAAAAAATTATCTTCTTTTCTTTGAAAAAAGGCAATGAACTCTTTCTTTTCTTTAGGTGACAATGACTATGCTAGATGTATCATATGAGGGTGTTCCTTAGTTCCCAAGTTAATTGGCTATGTTGACTCTATCAACACTAATTATCTCTCCTAAAAGTGACTTGGAAGTGCATCAAATATCTCATCCATAGGTGCTTTAGAGAGGTTTTCACCCTTGGACACATCTTTTGTTTTTACTTTTTTGGGTTCTGACACTGCCATAATGTGGTTTTCACCATCGAACCTTTTGCATTATTTCTTTTTAATTGTATGACTGAGATATTTGATGTTAGCTTTAGTCATGTTGATGTCCTATTCATTGGTGGAAGAAATTATAGGTTCGACAATGTTTAGGTAGCAGGCAAGAGCATAGTCATTCTGGAACATGGGGACTTCACTAGATGCATTAGGGTTCCAGTCTATAAGCTCAGGATGTGTGAGTGAAAGAGTAGTGGCTAGTTCAATTGCATTCACAATATAGTCATTAAGTTCTTAGACCAACAATTCGAGACCTATGATGACTTTGTCCACAGATGTGTTCGAACGCCTATGAGTACTAATGTCAACAATTGATGACTCTAGGACACTAGTGGGATTAGACCCATCTGACCTAACCCTAGACATTTCATACAATTCAATTTGGTTTTCATAGACATGCACTTGGTCAATTTATTTATCAGTAGTCACTTCTAAAAGAGAGTCAAACTCATATTCGTTAGAATTAGTACTACATGGAGAGAGATTATAGAACTCCCCAATAGTGATAGGGACATACTTGCCTTAATCATCTAGGTTCTTACACAGATACTCAATATGTAATGACTAACTAGACTCTCCCTTTTCTGAATGATCTTTGGGTTGCTCAATATTGTCCTCAGAAGAATCACTAGTATCATCCATAGTGCTAACACATGGCACAAAGTCATCTGGCTTAGTGAAGAATTTAGTGAGATCATGAGGAATAGGATAAGGATAGGGATCCTCATCATTAGATTGTTCCTCTTGACTGTTTGAACTAGCTTGTGACTTATTTCTAGATGAACTCTCAAGTTTTGGTATGAATTTATTAGGCCCCAAATGGAAAGGAACCTTCTTAAATCCTAGGCCAGTTGTATCACTATTGCTTTGAACTATGGTCTTGATAGGATCAATTAGGCCATTGTTATTGCACCTGATAGGGCTAGTTCCCTTGTAACCAAAATTCTTTATAAGCCTAAGACTAGGTCCATATTTCTCAGGAGTGATTTCTTAAGCTTGCTCTATTAAGTCCATTGGAGTCTTTTCTTTGTAAAGCCATGAATCAATGGCTCTATTTTCACTTTCATCCTCTAGGGGAATTGTAGCCTTGAAAAAAGTACCATTATACTTGGTCTGAGGTGTTAGCATGAATGACTTCTTTGCCTCTAAGGTTCTCCCATAATGATGAGGAGACTTTGGAAGAGATGTTAATGAGAGTACTGGTTCAATATGGTACTCCCCCATGCTAGTTTATTTCAGTTTGAATGACTACTCAATTTGTTTTAGTTTATTGTCATGATAATCAGTGGATTCCTGATTAACAGGGATGAAAGTTTCAGCAACCTTGAGCATATTGTAGGTATAGCTAGTAGTGGTAGGTATATTAACTTCAAAACCATGAAACAATAATTTGATGCATTGGTGATATGTTGAGGGAACAATGTGCATCTCATGTATCCATGGCCATCCTAAAAGAATGTTATAAGCCAAGGGAATGTCATGCACCTGACAGGTGACATCCCTTTTTTATAGGACTGATGTGAATGGGTAAGACCACAAGACCTAGAGACTTTTGTTCCACTTCATCATACACTTTGATGGCGATCTTATGTCGAGGATCAATAGAATCCTTAGAATAATTCAATTGTCTAAGTAGAGTAGCAAAGACAATGTTTAGGATAGCACCATTATCAATGACTACCCAATGAACACATGTTTGATGTATCATAACCTCGATGTGTAGAGGTTGATTGTGTAGGTGACTTAATGAGTTATCATCCTCCTCAGAGAAGGTCATAAGAAAAGGTGAGGTCAGGTGACCTACCATGGATTAAAATCGCTCAAGATCAAGATCTTGAGGAACATTTTCTTCAATGAGGGCTTTGTCCAAAATTTTCCTATGAGTAGGTGAGATTTTAAGTAGCTAAAAGATAGAGATCTGAGCATTAGTTCATTTTAGTTGATCGAGAACATTATAACTAGTTGCCATTGAGTTCATTGTGAGTTTTGCACATTTTCTAGATGGACCAAAAAGGGCTTTGTCTTTATGTTGTTCAAGATTAGGAGTAGAAGGCATGGGGCCTTTGAGCACCGACTTGGCATGAGAGTGGGTAACAACATTTTCACAGTGTTGCGAAGGTGTGTTATCTGTTGTGTTGGAAGTAGGGCCCCTCAAGACAAATGGTGTCTTGGGTTTGTTGTTATCTTGTTTGCCCTTAATGGTAATGATATCATAGTATTCAAAATCCATAGCCTCAACCATGTTAATCATGTTGTCATCATTGGAATAAGCATAGTTGACCTTGTTGTTGGGCTTTGGTTTTGAAGTTTCCCCTTGTTTATTTGCTGAAAAAGGCTCTTTGAACACCTTGTGATCCGAGTTTTTGTTATGTCTGTCTACCACAAGTTCACCATTATCAATCATGTCCTGGACTTAATGGTGCAATTTTATGCAGTTGCTAGTTTTGTGTCCCTTATTTTGGTGATACTCATAGAATGAAGTTTCATTCCACCATGATGGGCATGGTTGCAGATCATAGGGATGAGGGTTGTCCATTGGTGAGATAAGTTTGTGTTGTAGAAATGTTTTGTAAACCACATCCAAAGTTTCACCCAAGGGTGTATACTCTCACTTAGGTCATGTGGACCATGAGTTTCTTGGTTTGTTTCCAGATGTCTTGTTGTTAGGAGGAGGCTTCTCAACATTTCTGGCTGCATTCAGGCCATCTGTGAGATTAAATGCCACCTTAGCAGGTTTGGGAGTGACATTATCAATGACTCCATCATGTACAATTTCTCGGTTCTTGTTGATATATTTGGTTTTATCCTTGTTGGAGCTGGAACCTTATTTTTTTCCTTCTAAAGAGTGAGTTAACCTTTCTTGACCATAAATTCCTTGATGCAAATAGCCTGTGTGATCATGTCTTCAAAGGTATGTAGACCTTGAAGTTGGACTCTATATCCAAAATTAGGTAGGGGATTATCAGTGAAGATGTCAAGCTTTTCCATTTCCAAAATGTTGTGTGAATACTTAGTGTAAAGTTGTCTCCACCTTTGGAGGAATATGAGAAAAGGTTCTCCAATTTTTTGCTTAAGGTTCATAGATCTTGAATGTTGACAGGGTGTTGAATGTTATGAGAATTTTGATACACAAATAAGTTGGCAATTTCATCAAACGTCTTGATACTGGGAGGTAAGTGGGAGAACCATTCCAAAGCTTGACCACCTAGGATCCTAGGAAATTAATGCATGAGGTATGTCTGATCATGTATAAACTCCATAGACAAGATGCCAAATTCCTACAAGTGATCTTGGGGATCAGTGGTGCCAAAGTACTTTTCATACTTAGGTAGCTCTATGCCTCATGGGAAAGGAGGCATGTTTATGCTCTTGTAAAATGGAAATGGACAAAGAGCATCTAATGTGTACATTTTTGTGGGTTTCTCTTTCTCATGCATCATCTGAGCTAGTTGATCTTGCATAATTTTTAGTTATTTTTGGACTTTGGAAGTCTCAATTTCTTCTTCAAGCATGATAATGGTTTCCACATCGAAATGAGAGGGCATCTTATCTCCCTCTTGGACAAGTTTGATAAAGTATTTTTCTTTCTCTTTGTTGAGTAGGATTACCATGACCTTTTGAAAGTTTTTGTCTCTTCAACATTTTGCTATATGTTCAAGGAGTATTTCCACCTCTTCCTATTCCTCATCAGTGTCATGGTCTTTCTCTTTCTCTTTGTCATTCCTAGGTGGTTCTTGATGTCTACTATGACTACCATGTTCAGGTTCATAATTAGTCATTGTAGGAATGTGTTTAGTTTCAGTATGTTGTGTTTTGAAAGGTCCTTTGAAAAGGAAGTCAGACATTGTGTTTTGAGATACAGGACCTCTACCCGCCTCAGGATCCTCTTGATACAAAGGATTCCTAGTTTGTTGCAGGTTTCTGAAAAATATTCGTTGAACTCAAGGTCTGATGGGTGAGGGAGATCGTGAAGATGCCTCACTTAAAAAACTAGATGCAAGCTTTGTAACAAAAGGTAGGTGACCTTTTCCATGATTATGACCCCTAACATGACCTTGCCTAAGTCTAAGAGGATAAAACACATTGCCGCTCCTTGTTGGACAGTCATAGACAAGGACAAAAAGGAAGAACTTGGACAAGGACTACACTAAAACTTAGTCTTAATAAGACAAGACAATACTATTGTATACTAAGGCATGAGTAGTCTGATTTGAAGGCTAGAATAGCCAAAGGTTATGACTAACATAATGTGGAGTATGACGAGCACTAAAGAATGAGAGTCTAGAGAACTAAGGACAAGACTAGTCAAAAATGCGGATCACAAATCCTCAGTTAAGCTATATGACACTGTTCGGGACTCTGTACAGATAGGGAAGAGACAACTTAATGTAGGAAATAGACTGAATGTAGGTCATAGATTGGTCAAATAAGATGATTTGACAATTTTAGGGCAAGGTCTTGTGTGAAGATTCTCTGTGAGCCATGTGAGAAACTTTAACAGGTCAGACAAAGACTCAAAACAACAATTTAAATTCACATGAAGAGTTTCTTTTGCTTGTGTGAAGAAGTGATAGAACACCAAAGATAGTTGGCAAGATATTGCATGGGTATATGCAAGATCTTACGTGAAGACCTGAACTAGCTCACATGAAAATATGAATTCTCGCACAAAAAAATACAAGTCTGTGCATGAAAATCAGGACCAGATTGACAATAGCATTGGATTTTGAAGAGATTTCTTGACTATTTGGACAGATTGGACAGACTAGTTGGACTGATTTATTGGATAGATATCAAGGTTAACTTTGAAAATTGTTTGGACAAAGGTTTCAAGTTGCAATTAAGGCAAAGTATTTGAACAAGATAGTGAGAACCAATCAGTGGTCGAATACAATCTAGCTGAGGGCAAAGCAACTCTGAGGGATAGGGGAGTCTTGACTCTTAGTTTGTTTGAGGAAGTTTGGACATGTTGAAGACTCGATAACAAACATGCTTTATCCCTAGAAATAGAAAATGGTAGAGAAGGAAAAACCTTTTTCCCACATCTTACATGCATGCGTATACCTTACATAGCTGTGTCACCCCCTAGAGGGCACCTGCATTTTTGGTATATTTAAAGGACTCAATAGTATATGTTGAATGAGAACCCTTGTGGTAGGAGACAAGTGCATATGCCACCTTCAAACATCTAGTAGCATGCCTATGGCGAGTTCTACAGGAGAGATTCTTCCCCCTCCTTGCACAAAGATTATGCCTCCTTTTGGAGGTGAATCAAGTAGCTTCTAACTAAGAGGTTTTTACTTGGCTTCCATTTGAATTAATCCTCATGGCTCCGCAAGTAGAGTTGAGACTAGTAGGCCACACCAACATTTGAAAGTGCACACTACTTGCTTAGCAAGCCAGGGGCTGGCACCGACCAATGTATAGATAGAGCCTCTCCTTGACGTGTGATATCAAGAGTGAAGGAGAGGAAATTAATCTAGCCTTGGAGTCTTTCTCTCTACAAGGCTTCTTTATTATAGTGAGTTGGAATCTTTGATGAAAGGAGTGTGCTCACTTGGATCATTCCTAGAGGTTGGATCACTCTAGCAGGCCCTCTAAAGGATTGACACAAATTAGCGATCTGGATTTAATGGTCTGAGTTTCTGATTTCCCTCAAGGGGAAAGAGCATAATTGTCTACATTATTTTCTTACCCAAACAAATAGAATAGATTAATTACCCACTTAGCTTAATCAATCCAGACACATCCTTCCTAAAGATTTTGATTCCCTTAAAAGGCAACCATCATCTTATCATAGAAAAGAACAAGTACTGGAGAACCACTAAGCTACTTTCCTCCCTCATAATGCCATCATTTGAAAGCATCTAGGTTTCTAATTCACCATTGGTCATGACCTCCAAGTGGTGAAGAGCATAATCCCCTATTCTTCCATCTTGCACCCTAAGAAGTTCACAAGCCCTAATTAATCTATGTTTTGAAAGCAAGAAAGAAGACACACTATTTTGTGAGTTTAAAAAGTAGTTTTCGTCAAACATATCTTCAGCAATCATCCTGCAAACAAGGGTCAGTTTCTATTGGAGTGGGTTTTATAAGAAATCTTCATCAAAGCATCTTGTAGACAACATTTAAGCTATAGAAAACTCGAGAAATAGAATAGAGATCTAGAGAAAAACACATTAGCAAAATTGAATGAACAGAATGCTCAAAAAATGCTAAAATTGAACTTGTTGTTGTAGAATTTTGTGCAAAATCTTGTACAGGGTCACGAAAAATCTTTCACCCAGCCGCACAAGAAAATGATGTGCCACGTGAAGACTTGCACAATGTGGCACTTTTTCCCACGATATAGTTTAAAACTTCATGCGAGAACCTTTATTCCTCGTGCAAAAATGGAATGTCTCACACAAAGATTCATGTAATGGTACGAAATAGTATAGACAAAATACTAAAATAAAAGAAAAAAATGCAGATGAGGCCAAAGAAATTGATTTCCTCATCCCCATGTGGGTGCTAGAAATGTATGTGTGGAATGTGGCCTCTGATAAACACACACATTTCAACATGGTCCTTGTATGCAGATTCATCTTGAGATGAACATGAGATTGTTCATTCGAGAGAAACCCTGCAAGGTGACTTGTTGCCTTCTATCTAGGTGGATTTTACTTATTTATGCTCTTAGATTCGAGGTGCAGGCAATTAGACCATGCTAGAATGAAAGGTTTTGAAATGATTAATCCTATATGAGTGTAATTATTCTAAATGTTATGCAAACATTTAATCTAAATAATAAAAGAAATTAAGCTATATGCAATGCATTGCTTAATCTAAATGAATATTAAGATGTTAAGAAAAAGCACATATAAAGCTATGAAAGTGGGTATGCAATCTGACAACAATTCAATAACATAAAGATTCCAACCTCCTTAATGAGGAATTATGAGTCCCTTAAATAGAATTCTTGGAATCCATCAATGGGTGAGATCAACTCAGATTGATGGTCAAGATTGAAGCAAAGATTCAGTTAAGATGGAAACTTCCTTGTGTAGGTGAAGTGAACTATTTCTAATTTGAGTGTGATGAACAGTTAACTGAACTTGCCATGGGTGTGAGATCAAGTTAACTAGATTGATTCCAATTCAAGAGATAGTTCACTCAGAGTTTCCATTTAGAACTGAAGAGTAGAATTAGGAAAGATATTTAATTTAATAAAATGAGATATGACCTCATAAATACCTTTTCTATTTAATTAAATAATTTCATTCAAGTAATTAGAATAGGCATATTTATTAAATTAAATAAATTTAATTCCTTAGTGCATTAGCCTTAGGTGATAATTTAATTTAATAAAGTATAAATACTTTAGATTAAATTAAATTTAAATAAAATAGGTTCAATGTGACTAATATGAGTAAATACTATAGGAATTAAATAATAAGTATGATGAATGCAGATTAGGGTTTTCCTGCATTTGACAATTAAGTCAATTAGCGACAATCAAAATTGCCTAATGAGATAGGTCTTTAGAGTTGATCAGAAATAGACCAAAATTGGTGATCATGGCCATGATCCAATTTTGGGGTATTAAAGAACACAATGGTGCAATCCATTCAATCTTACCTATCATGGATTTAGAATTATAACATCTTGAACAGGGGTACCAAAAAATCTACCTTTCTTGACACCAAATAACTTTACAAATTGCTTTTGGAATCGCGTTCAAAATCTTATCAAACGGATTCATCGAGATTTGAAAATTAAAACATAGCAAGTCTCTGACCTCTAGAATTTAATGCAAAAGTATTTTTCTCATTTTGGTCAATTGGGTCAAAGTTATAATAAGTCATATAGGGCCTCCTAGAATTCAAAACAATTTGCATCATCATGACAACAATAAATGACCAACTTTGAGAGATTTAAAACCTAGTCAAAACATATCTAAACGACTCAAAATATAAAACATAGGCTCTTTGGTATGGACACTAAACACTTCCAAAGTAGAAAGTCATGAAATGTTACTGGGTGCAAGATATTCAAATGCAAACAAGGCCTCCTATCATTCTTTGATACTTTGGCAAAAATGCAAATTTGGACATTGCTCAAAATAGGATTTCGCAGAGTGACTTAGAATGGAAATTTATCTTCATGGGATGAGTAGATATATTTAATGTAAGGTGTTAGAAAAATAAAACACCTCTTAGGCCTCAAATGGACAACCAGGTACACATGCATCAAAAAGCACTTATAGGACTTGATTTTTAGGATGGTACTCAAAATCAGGGCTTCAATTTTGAGTCCCAATAGTGGCTCTGTCTAGGGATGCATGTCCCTTGGAGGCATGACAAGGATTCAAATATTTGGGAGAAGTAGACCACACACTTGACATCAAAAATTGTCTCAAACAAGCTTTATTTAAAGTGAGAAATCTACTACTATGTATAAACGATGGCCCCAGGCCACCAAACTTCAACAATAACTTTTACCTCTATCATAAATCTGACTTTCATCTAAATTTTCATGAGGTAAGCTAGGAATATTTCTTCTATCAGCTTCACAAATCAAATTAGCATTATGAATCAACTCACTTGGCAAAACTGAATCTACACCTTCACTTTCATAACACATATAAAAACTATGATCACTCCCTACAACTTGCTCATTATGAAAAGAACTAATCAGCATGCTCACAAATTTTAGACTCAAACTAAAATTCTTTTTAAATGAATGAATCATGCATGCTATCACTCTTGAATACGAAGGCTTCATACTCAACTTGGGGAAAAAGGTCAAATATACCTTGAAATTATGTATTGTTATGTATAACTGGATGGTATTCAAATGAACAATCAGATTTGTACTAAAAAATGTCATCAATGTCAGAATCTCAAACTAATCTAGAGTCCTCAAATGGTACTTTGAAATTAGAAAATGGATTTGTTATCACATTAGAGTATTCATCATAAAACTCATTACAAGGTGCATGCCAATTTTCAATAACAACTTTGTCAAACACCTTGTTAACAACATTATAAGATTTAACATCATCATCATGATCACTGTCACATCTAGAAGAAGAACAATTTGATCTCTTATAGTAGTAGGATAATGTATCATCATTAAACTCATCCTCAACTAAATATGAACATTACAGGTGCTCTTCAAAAAGTGGGTTGATAATTCCATGCAAAACTCCTTTGTATACATTATAACAAGTGATGTGTTGATCAACATCCAACTCCTCACTATACAATAGATTCATGAAAACTTTGAAATCATTTCTAACATCACTATCATGGAAACTTTTAGTACATGAAGAAGAAAAGTTAGAATCACCATCCAAAGACACACCATCCACTCCATCACCAAAGCATGTAGAAAATAGATCAGTTTTACTTGCATTGTCTTGATTAAGATGATTCAAATGTCTTGTAATCTAATCATCCTTCATTTTATTAATAGGTGTTGATGCATAAATCTTAAAATCAGTTGCATATTTTTGATTACTACTACATGCATCTTTATGACATTCATCTACACAATTAAGTAGTTGACCTTTATAAACAATCTCTTTATCTTCATATTGTGTAGACAACTCTTCTTCACAACTTTCAACCTCAAGCTAATTTACATATCTTTGAAATGGAACTTCACTTTCAGATTTATAAAAAGAACTCATAACTTTACTTGCATAAGAGTACTCACTTCTGTCATTTCTTTCTTCTTCCCAATTAGAAATAGATTCATATGAAGATGAACATGTATTATCAATATTTTCTTCTTGAATTGAGCAACAAATCTCATCATTGTTTTTGTCTTCACATGATGCTTCTTCATAATATATCGGATCAACAACTTTATCTTCATCACTAGAAACATGACTTTCAGCTTCTTCATCCTCATACTAAGATGAACATCTTTCAACTTCAAAGTTAACAACATTCTTGATACAATATGATCCATCAATAGGAGAAGGAATGATTGAATTTACATATTGTATGTATAACTCATCAAATGAATCAAATCTATCATCTGTTGATGCAATACTGCAAACACATGCACTATTTTCAGCAAGAAAAGAATTAGCTCCTTTTTGCAACAAAGAGTCTTCATCTACACATGTCTTTAACTTTGAATTTTCAACAAAATTATCAACAACAACAAGGGTACCTACTTGCTAATCTGAATTTGAACATTCTTTATGACATTGATTTCTTCTTTGAACCTCATCTTGCATGAAAACATTTTAGAGAAATGACTCCTAGTTAATCTATACTTTATGTTATTTTCAATCTCCATTGCTATTATGAATTCCTGATGCAAAGTCTTAGGTTCCTTATCCCTTAAGAGATAACTCATTTTTTTATCAAATGCATCAAAATAAAACACATTTGATCATTTGGCTTACCATTTTTAGGAATCTCATTAAAAACCTTTACAAATCTGATGTTGAATTCAGGAACTAATTCATCACTCCTGATTTGAATCTTCAAGAACTTATCAAAATAATCAGAGATGCTTACTCATCCCAAGATGAAATAGAATATGCCAACATAAAGGAAAACCAATCCCTAGCATCACCTTCCAAATTTTGAACAAACAACTTCATATGCACATCTTCATGAGTAATTTCAAAATAACCAATCAAATCAGTGAACATCTTAACATGATGACTGGCTGGATACTTGATGAAAGGAAACTTGTCATTCTTCAAAGCCTTCACACTCATCAACAATAATTTTGATTTGTAATTTTGTAGTAGGCTTATAACCTTCTACCAAATGAATCTCTTCAAACACTTCACGAAAATTTATACAATAAGCTAGAGCTTATTACAATAAGTGTATAAAACTTATCACACTATTCTCCTCCTCCTAATGTTGAAAATCACTTGATGGAGCGCGCGCACACACACACACACACACACACACACACACACACACACACACACACACACACACCACTTTCTTTCACAACAAGAACAACATCACGAAAAACATAATATCTCAAGTGTTGATGTTGAAACCATTGATCTACTGGTTTGGCACTAGTGCTAACATGAACTTCTTCACACCACATATGAAACCATTATAGAGTGGCCACTTCCTTGAAGAGGAAAGTTAAATCACAATAGTGATTTACTTTTTGAAATCAATTACTTCACTAGATACAAACAACCACATAAACCATCAATCAAGAAACTTATACTTCCTTTTTCCCAACAAACTAGATCTACCCATAAATATTGAAAGCCTCTGATATTAAAATAAACCATGCACTGGTAAAAAGATTTAGACTAGAGTCACCACTCACATTTAGTGAGAAAAAATTTGAAACAACTTACCACTTGTAAAATTTGAACCAGACTTTCAATTTAGGAGAAACTTGTAGATCATTAAAACCTTCAAAAGAGAATGTACTTCATAAACCAATTCTTGACTATGAAACTTTCTCAACAACATATGCAAAACTGAACTGATTGAAGATTAACTTCTGACAATTACAAAAAATAATTAACATCCAATCTCACAACATGTTGTTGTCCATGAATGAAGCTTAACTAAGGAACACAAAACTTTAGTAGAGAAATGGAAAACACCTCACAACTTTGCTATTGTAGCAAATTCCTCTTATTGTATTGAATCTTTTTAAAAAATTCTCAAGGTTTGTCTACCATTTAGATTCAATACAATCCCTAGTAGAGTTGCCATTTTTGTTGGCTCCTAATTTAAAAAATTTAAAAATAACCAAGAAACTAGACCAATACATCTAAGGCTAGAAAATTCCAATGATGGATACACTTGACTACAATCTTGGGCCAACTATAAGGCATAACTCCTTCTTCACCTCAGACCCTACAAAACCTAGGCAAGTTAATCTTAAGGTTCTAATATATGTTACCAGTGCAAATAAACATATAATTTGTACCTATTAATAATAGATGAAACCTTTTTACTTTCAATACTTATGCAATAACATAGGAATGAAATAGCTACAAATCATAACCTATGAACCCATAAGCTAAGTGAGGGTTAATTCCTTTCAACCCACTACAAAACATGAAAAAATGAACTGATTTTAATTAAAATGATTTGTGCAAATGACCTTCATCTCAACCTACATCTGATTTAGTGAGTAGTGCCTTATCCATTGCAACATAGAGTCATTATCAATAGGATGGCCTAACTTGATTTCCTTACAATTAAGTTTATCAAATGAAATCTCCAAACTCCATTCTTACTAGCAACCCCTCCATACACCTAGAAACCCTATAAAATCATTGAAGCATTTACACAACTCTTTGAATTAAAAGAAACAAAAAATCTGATATAGAACTCATCGAAGCTATTTTAAATCAAATGAACCTTATTCATTCAATCACAAAGTTAATGGCATATGAAGAATTAGGAGACAGAATAAGAGAACACAAATAATTCATTGTAAATTCCCTTTTGTATTCATTGTTGGAAGGACATAATACATTAACTGGCACATGTATGGGTTTTTAGCTATTTACTACATTTCAATGGTAGCACCCAGAGAATGTTATATGATCCAAAAATTTTAGAAACTATGCTTTTGAATCTCCATCTTGATAGTGTCAAGAGTGGATTTGAAGTGACAAGTTGTGTGAAGAGTGTTGGGAAGAAAGTTGAAATTATGGAGCAGATTTGTGGGCATCACATCCCAGTTTAAAATTTCCTTGGGGCTAAACTTCTAATATAAAATGTTGGCTTCCTCCTTATGGCATCTTTCTAGCTTTCCCTACTCACTAGCTAGATCATATGATCAGTTCCCTTTATATACGCACTGCCCTCCTCTTGTGGCTTCCAATCCTTGCTACATGTGAATGTGAGCAACGTACACAATAGATATGTCATCCAACTACAAATTTATGAACAAAATGCTGGAAATAGGGGAGACCTGGATGTTTTAACACCATAGATATCACATAACACTACTCAAAAGAACTTTGCCACATGGACCTCTATGTACGCACTTTGAGAAGGAAATGTTGGTGATTGATGTGAAACGTTTCCAACCATGCCTCTTTGTTTATACCACCTTATAAGCTCACTCAAAGAGGTCACATCACACTATTTTCCTTCAACAATCCAACTGAAAAGAAGGGGGAAAAATCAAATCATTTCATTTGGTGACTCATTAATTCAAACAAGGAAGAATGGTATTACTGAGAGTATCTCTTCTCAAGTCAATTTTCTATAATCTTATTAGGAGACATAGATCATGTTGGATACAATTATCCAATTATTTGTTGTCTTTGATGTTACACAAATGTCATACAAGTCATCTATTAGCTCTTACCAAGCTCAGTTGGTTTGCAAGAAGGTTTATAGTGTCTACCAAGCATTCTCAGACTTTACCTTGTGTAGACATTTGTTACCGAGCTTTCAAGGTTAACAAAGGAAATTTAGTGTCTAGTGAGCTTACTCGGTCATCAAAGGAAAATGTGGTAGAAAAAATTTCTTACCAAGCTCTCATGGTCAGTGAAGGAAATTCAATTCTTACCAAGTTCACTCAGCAGCCAAAGGATTTCATAGAATTTGTAGTGTTAAATGAGTTGAGATGGTTAACGTAGGAAATTATTTCTAAAGCAGTGTTTACCAAGCATGGTTGGCCAGTAAAGGAATTTGTTAATTTATGATTTAATGCTTAGTTGTTTTAAGTATTATTTCTAGTCAACTATGGTAATGATTATAGGTGATTGTAACTTGTAATTGAGCCAACTTGATAATTTGAATGGTATATATGAGAGGTCAAGTTGCAAATTTTAAGTGTGATGAATTTGATGTGATATGAATGTGGAGGTGGACTGACTATTGCAAGAGTGAATTTTGAAGGATGATCAGAGATCATTAAGAAGTAGTAAAGCTATATTTGATCAAGGAGGATCTAATGGTGCAGAATAGAGATCTGTAATCATCAAATTTAGTTGCATCTTATTCAGGTCATTTCATTGTTACTTTCTAACCATTGTAACAGTAATTCCTAAATCTCTTAACATAGTTGGTCTAACAACCATTTTGTAAATCCTCTAACAAGGTGGACAGTTCCATTAAATTGTTCTAAAGACCTCTAGTAAGGCCACTCCTAGCAAGGTGAATAAATCCTCTAATAGGGTCACACCTAACAGTGTGTTTTGTAACCTTTAATAGGGTTGGCTCCTAACAGGGCTCACTTTAGAAGAGTGAAAATTGGTAGCTAGTTACTTGGTGGTTTTTTCCATATTGGGTTTCCATGTTAAATTTGGTGTCTCTTGTGTTTATGTTATTTACTTTTGCATGCATGTTAATAATTATGAATGCTTAAAGATTAGTAACAAGTTAATCTACTGAGTTTTGTTTGACATCTAAGAGATCTGTAGATTTGTTTTTGTGGTAACTGATTCACCCCCCCCCCCCCTTCTCAATTACTCCATCTACATTTCCAACAATTGGTATAAGAGCTTTTGGTACTTGCAAAAAAAGATTTCAAGGATCTAAGCTAAAAATTAGGTTGTCTTACAAGAGGGAAATTCCAAGACTTAATAGGGACAACTTCTTAGCATGGCAGGGACTGATGAAACTTCATTTGGCTTCCATTGGAGATACAAGATTGAAATATTTGGATGAAGCATATGTAGAACCTACTAGCACATTATTTGTTAATGATATTTTTGAAAAGAAGACTCACAACAACATGATGATAGATATTGCATTTGCCCTAGGTTATGAAGAATTTGATGATATCAAGGATTGCAAAATTTCTTTTGAAATATGGAACAAGCTAAAGGAAATCTATGGAGGAGATGCTAATGTGAGAAGAGCCAAAGCATAAATTTTCAGAGGTCAATTTGATCAAATGAGGATGAGAGAAGATGAAAACATGAAAAAATATGTTGAAAGAGTTAAAGCAAGTGTTAGTGCAATCAAAGCTTTTGGAGGAGATATCAAAGAGGAAATAGTTATAAGTAAAGTTCTTAGAATGCTACAACCCATTTATGTAATTAGAGTTTCTGCAATTCAAGAAAGAAGGTGTGAAGCAAATCATAAGATAAATTTAGAGGCCATAGTTGGAAGATTGATTGAATTTGAGCTAGATAACTATGATAATTATGTTCTAGCTGCCAAGAACATTGAATCAACATTTGAAAGCAAGCTTTCACTCAAGGAGAAAGGCTAGAAGATAAATGATTCTCAGTTAGATAGTGAAGAAGAATCAAAATAGAGTTCAGACAGTGATCTTGAGGTGGTTGAATCTCCGCTAGCAAGGAAATATTCAAGAGGCAAGGGAAATAAAAAGGTCAGGTTCCTCTACTCTATTTTTCTTGTGAAGAAATTGGACATATTGCTACTAGGTGCCCAAATAAGCAGAACAAAGATGAGAAGAAAGGTCACAAGTGCAATGGCAAGAAAGACTTCAAATCATTCAAGGACAAAGGTAAGAAAACATTTTTCATGGCTAAGGATTCTAATGATTCTGATGGTGAAATTGTTTACACTGCTATAAAAGATGAGTCTGATAATGATGAGGAAATGACACTTATTTCTCATGTGAGAAAAAATAATACATGGATTATAGATAGTGATTGTTCTCATCACATGATTGGTGCTAAAACTAAGTTTGAACATTTTGAAGACTATGATGGTGGTAGTGTGAGGTTTGGTAATAATGAACCTTATTTCATAAAAGAAAAAAGAAGAATCTCACTAATCAAAGAACTTGTATGTGATAATGCATATTGGGTAGAAGGACTTAAACATAATCTATTGAGTGTGGCACAACTACTCAATAATGGATTCAAAGTGGAATTCATGCATGGAAAAGCAAGACTGCTAGATGGCAAAGGAAAGCTAATTGGATTCAAATTGTCAAACAACAGGTAACATATTTTATCTTGAACTTGGTGAATGTTCATGCTTTATTTCTCAAGTTGAAGAAAGTTGGTTATGGCATAGGAGGTTGTGTCATGTGAACTTTGATAACTTGGTGAAAATAAGTAAATTCAGGAAATTAAGAAGCATTCCTAACATAAAGAAACCTGAGGTTGGTCTATGCAAGAATTGTCAAATTGGCAAGATGGGAAAGACTAGTTTTAAAAGTAGGAACTATTAGTGTGAAGAAGTTTTAGAAATTGTGTATACTGATTTGTGTGGACCTATTGGAATTGAAAGCTATACTGGTGAAAAATTCTTCATTTATTTTGTTGATGATTACTCAAGAATGATGACTGTCATGTACCTATGTGAGAAATTATAAGAATTTGAGAAGTTCAAATGGTATTTGGCTAGAGTAGAGAAGGAAATAGGCAAAAGAATAAAATGCTTAAGGTCAGACAGAGGTGGTGAATCTATTTCACATGAGTTCAATAACTTTTGTATTTAAAGAGGAATCAAAAGGCAAGTTTCAACACCTATATCTCTTGAGCAAAATGGAATAGTTGAAAGAAGGAATAGATCTATCATGGACTATGTAAGAACCTTAATGATTGAAAAGAGCATTGCTATCAAATACTACAAGGAAGCTATTAGCACTGCAGTTCATACCTTGAACCAAGTACAACTAAAAGACTCATTCAAAACCCCCTATGAGTTATGGTATGGCTACAAAACCAATGTAAGTTACCTAAAAGTATTTGGAAGAAAATGTTACATTTTGAAAGAATCTAGAAAAGGTAAGTTTGATGTGAAGGGTGATGAAGGAATATTTTTGGGATATTCTTGCAAAAGTAAAGCATATAGATGTTTGAATTTGTCTACTCACAAAGTTATAGAAAGTGCACATGTGAAAGCTAATGAGTTTGAAGAAAGAATTTTAGAAGAAACTAGGAAAGAACCTAAAGATTACAGAAGATTTATTTCTATTGACACATTACCAGATACATCTGTCAACAAAAGGATAGTACCTACTAAGTCCAACATAACTACCAAGTTGTAGGAAGCTCAAAACAAGCTATAGGAACCTAAGTCACATTCTGATGCTACCAAGCCAATGCCTACTGAGTCTAAAAGACCTGAGCAATAGATAGAATAGTCAAAACTTGAAGCTAAAGTGCAAGAGGATGAAAATGCAAAGCGTTCAAAAGGCAAGGCACTTGTATTAGCTAAGTATGTCAGGAGGCATCATGCACTAGATCAGATCATTGGAGATAAATTTGAAGGAACTATGAAAAGAAGTAAGTTGAAAGGTACTTGTTTACTTGCTGATTTTGAACCTAGAAGTGTCAAAGATGCATTAGAAAATGAAATTTGGATTGAGGCTATGAATGAAGAGATAGGGCAGATAGAGAAAAATAAAACATGGATTCTTGTACCTAGGCCTAAAAACAAAAATGTGATTGGAACTAAGTGGGTATTCATAAACAAGTTAAATGAAGATGGTAAGGTGTCAAGAAACAAAACTAGACTGGTATGCAAAGGATACTCTCAAGAAGAAGGAATAGAGTATGGAGAAACTTTTGCTCCTATTACAAGATTGGAAAGTATCAAGACCTTACTTACATATGCTGCATACAAAGGATTCAAAGTTTATCAGATGGATGTCAAGTCAACATTTCTCAATTGTATACTAGATGAAGAGGTTTACATTGAACAACCTAAAGGTTGTGTTGATCTAGAAAAGAAGGACATGGTCTAAAAATTACATAAAGCATTGTATGGTCTAAAGAAAGCCCCTAGAGTATGGTATGAGAGATTGCATAACTATCTTATTCAAATGATAATAGTAGCTTGTATATCAAAGAAGGACTAGATAATAAGATTGTTTTGGTAGAAATATTTGTGGATGATACTTTGTTTATAGGAAATGATGATCAATGTAAAGAATTCTTAGAGAAAATGAAAAAGGAATTTGAAATGTCAATATTTGGTGAGATCAAATTCTTTGTTGGTCTTTATATTTAGGAAAATAAGAATGGTATCTACATCACTCAATCAAAATACATCAAGGAGATACTAATTTGTTTTGGTATGGAAGACTGCAAACCAGTTGGGACTCCTATGTGTATTGGATTGAAACTTACCAAGGATGATGAATCAAAGGAAGTGGATTAGACATTGTATAGATCTATGATTGGAAATTTGTAGTATGTAGTGCATACAAGACCTGATATTACCCTTGCAGTTGGTATTGTAGTAAGATTTTCAAAAAAACTAAGAGAAAATCACATGATGGAAATCAAAAGAATCATGAGATATTTGAAAGGCACTAAAGATTATGGATTATGGTATAAACTTGGAGGAAATCTAGATTTAAAAGTGTTTACTGATGCAGATTGGGCAGGAAACATTAGTGATAGAAAGAGTACAAGTGGAGGAGTAGGTTAATGCAGGAAATTATTTCTAAAGTAGTGTTTATTGAGCAGGGTCGGCAAGTAAAAGAATTTGTTAATTTATGATTTAATGCTTAATTATTTTAAGTATTATTTCTAGCTAACTATGGTAATTATTATAGGTGATTGTAACTTGTAATTGAGCTAACTTGATAATTTGAATGATATATATGAGAGATCAAGTTGCAAATTTTAAGTGTGATGAATTTGATGTGATATGAATGTGGAGGTGGAATGATTATTTCAAGAGTGAATTTTGAAGGATGATCAAAGGTCATTAAGGAGTAGTAAAGCTATATTTGATCAAGGAGGATCTAATGGTGCAAAATAGAGATCTTTAATCAAAAAATTAAGTTGCATCTTATTTGGGTCATTTCATTGTTATTTTCTAACCATTGTAACAATAATTCCTAAATCTCTTAACAGAGTTGGTTTAATAGCCATTTTGTAAATCCTCTAACAAGATGGACAGTTCCATTGAATTGTTCTAAAGACCTCTAGCAAGGCCACTCCTAGCAGGGTGAATACATCCTCTAATAGGGTCACACCTAACAATGTGTTTTCTAACCTTTAATAGGGTTGGCTCCTAATAGGGCTCACTTTAGAAGAGTGAAAATTGGTAGCTAGTTACTTGGTGGTTTTTCCTATATTGGGTTTCCACGTTAAATCTAGTGTCTCGAGTGTTCATGTTATTTACTTTTGCATGCATGTTAATAATTATGAATGCTTAAAGATTAGTAATAAGTTAATCTATTGAATTACAACCATTTTGTGAATGTTTAGTGAGTGACAACAATAAATAACTTGTTTGACATCTAATGAATTTGTGGGATTTTTTTTTTTGTGGTAACTAATTCACCCCCCCATCTCAGTTACTCCATCTATATTTACAACAGATCAAATCCTTCATGACTCCATTTTCCTTTTTTCTCCTTGCAAGTCCAAAGTTGGCAAGCTTGACAAAGCCACTACAAGCCATCAATACATATAGTTACCTTTGTACAAGACTACAATACTCAAAATGGAAATTACTTCTCATCTTAAAAGAAACTTATGATGCTCTTCTTGAATCTAATTCACCAATCTTCTCATAGGTAAAAAATGTCACACTAATTTGTAAAAAAATGGCCATATTCATCGCTGAGTCTACACCTCCATAAGCTCATGACATTTGGAACATGGATGTTTTATATTGCTTCTTTGATTATATGCACCTTTCTCTTATTTAACTATGCATAACTTTTCCCTGTTAAAACACATATATTTTCCTTGAAACCTATCAATCTTGGAGGAATTAGTCGGGTTCCAAAGTGGGTCTAGCTAATTTTTTTCCATTTTTGAACAGATGAAATTCCACACTGATTTGATGAACATCTGATATTGGTTAGAATCAATTTCAACCACCGAACAATCAATTAAAACTCATTTTACCGTTAATCTAAAAATTGCCAACTTTCTACTAGGAGGTCCTTTGATTGGCCTTAAAAATTGATCTAAACACCTGACTGGGCTTTAGGAACTAACACATTGATTATCTGTTCCAAATTCTTGCACCTTATTGAATCTTGTGTCATGATGAATCCATAGTCAAAAGATATTGACTGTCGAAGTTTCCCTCGCAGAACTACCTGCAATAAAACATGTCAAAAAATCATTAAACACATTTGAATTTGGCTTTGAAAATAGGTTAGACTGACACTTGGGGAGACAAAAACTAGGGCATTGGTTCACTATCATGAGGAAAATATAAATATATGATTAGGGCTCATGATAAATAATAGGGCAAGGATGGCGAGTGGTCAAAGTGGGCTACTCATAATTTGCAGACTGGAAACACTGGCAGAAAAGCATTTTTTGCAAATGGAATGGACCTGGGAAAGTGTGCAGAAAAATTTGTCAAAACTTGAAAACTGGCATACTTAAAGAATTTTCAAAGTAGAATTCAATGGTACAATTCATTCAATCTCACCTATCATGGATTTAGAATTATAACATCCCAAACAGGGGTACCGACAAATCTTCCTTTCTTGACACCAGTAAAACTTTACAAATTGCTTTTGGAATCACATTTGAAAACCTATAAATTGGATTCATCAAGATTTAAAAATTGAAACATAGCAAGTCTTTGACCTCTACAATGCAATGCAAAATGATTTTTCTCATTTTGGTCAACTGGGTCAAAGTTATAACAAGTCAAACAGGGCCTCCAAGAATTTAGAACAATTTGCATCAGCATGACAACAATAAATGACCAACTTTGAGGGATTCAAAACCTAGTCAAAACATATCAAAACCACTCAAAATTTGAAACATGGGCTCTTTGTATGGACACTAAACACTCCCAAAGTAGTGAGTCATGAAACATTACTAGGTACGAGATATTCAAATGCAAATAAGGCCTCCTGTCACTATTTGATACTTAGGCAAAAATGTAGATTTGGGCATTACTCAAAATAGACTTTGCAGAATGACTTAGAATGACAATTTATCTTCATTGGATGAGTAGATATACTGAATGTAAGGCTTTAGAAACATCAAACACCTCTTAGGCCTCAAAAGGATAGTCGGGTACACATGCATCAAAAAGCACTTATAGGGCTTTATTTTTAGGATGGTACTCAAAATCAGGGTTTCAATTTTGAGTCCGAACACACCCAAATCCTTCATAGAAAATGAATTTTATGTTTAAGTTTATTTATATTTTTCAAATTTGACCCAACAAAAAGCATGTCATCAATAAAGAGTAAGATGATAATGTAACTCCCATTATCCAATCTCTTAAAATATACATAGTGATCATAATGACATCCGTAGTACCCTTGTTTAACCATGAAACTATCAAATTTTATATACCATTGTCAAGGTGCATAATTTAGGCCATACAAAATTTTCCTTAACCTACACACTAAATTATCCTTAGCCTTGACCTCATATCCCTCTAGTTGCTACATGCAAATTTATTCCTCCAAATCTCCATGGAAAAAAGATGTCTTGACATCAAATTGTTCAAGATGCAAATCATCCTCAACCATAAGACTTGGTACATTTCTAATTAAAGTAATTTTTACAATAGTGTAGAATATTTCATCAAAATATATACCTTTATTTGTGCAAAACCCTTTACCACAAGTCTAGCCTTATACTTTTTCTTTCCTCGATCTTCCTCCTTCAACCTACAAACCCATTTGTTAGGCAAGGATCTTTTTCCTTCAGGTAAAGGGACTGAGTCCCAAGTTGTATTCTTCAAAAATGAGTCCATCTCCACTTTCAATTTGTATTCTTCAAAAAGGAGTCCATCTCCACTTTCATGCCCAACTTCCACCATTGTTTGGCATCTACTTGCATTGTTTCTTCATATTCCTTCAGTTCACCAGAATCAGTCAATAAAATGAATACAAAGAAGGAGAAAACCTCTCAAGAGGTCTACTTGACCTTGTAGAATGTCTAACACTTACAAGAGTTTGTTGGATAACCTATTCTTGCTAAGCATTAGCTACTGGTGGATTTTTAGTTTTACGAGTCTCATCCAACACCACATATTCTTGTTTGACCTATTCATGCTTCTTTTCTTGCAACTATTCTTTATACATGACCTTCTCATTGAATATAACATCTCTACTTCTAATTATTTTAACATTTTCAAAATTCCATAAGCAATAACCATAGTCATCTACTCCATATCCAATGAAGGTACATTTTATATTTAACATCGAGCTTGGTTCTATTTTCTTTATCAATATGGAAAAAAGCTTCACAACCAAAACTTTTTAGAAATGAATAATTTACATTTTTTCTAGTCCATACTTCCTTTGGAATTCCACCATTTAAAGGGGATGCAGGTCCTTTGTTTATCAAATAAATAGCAGTATTTACAAAATTTGCCCAGAAATGAAGAGGCAGACCAACATGCAATCTGACACTCCTTGAATGTTCCATGATTGTCCCATTCATTCTTTCTGAAACCCTATTTTCTTGTGGGCTTCCTAGAACTATCTTTTGCCTTCAAATTCCATTAATAGAACAATAAAATTCAAAGAATGTGTTGCAATACTCACTTCCATTGTTATATTTGAGACAATTTAACTTTCTTTCCTATCTCATTCTCAACAAAAGCTTTCCATTTCTTAAATATTTCAAAAACATCAAATTTCTATTTCAAGAAATACACCCATGTTTTCCTAGTTGAGTCATCTATAAAACTAACATAATAATGAGAGCCACCAAGAGATGATACCTAAGATGGTCCCCATACATCTTAATGTACTAGCTCTAACTTCTCACGCTTCTTTTCTTTCCCAACTCTGAGAAATCTGACTCTTTTCTATTTTCCATAAATACAATTTTCATAGTACTCTAAATCAATATTTTTCAGTCCTAGCAATAGATTTTGAGTGAAGGATTTTCATCCCTTTCTCACTCATGTGCCCAAGTCTATGGTGCCACATTTTTGAATATGTTCTTGCAACATTTATAGTAGCTTTCCTTGAATTAACATTATTAATAGCAACTAAGGTAGAATATGTGTTACTAGTACAAATATATAATGTGCCTACCTTTGCACCTTTAGCTACTAATAATGAACCTTTAGCAACCTTCCAAATATTATCTGAAAAAATGACTATGCATCCTTCACTACCTAGTTGTCTAGTAGAAACTAAATTTCTTCTTAAATTAGGGACATGTCTTACCTCCTACAGTATCCAGTCATTTCTATTTGGCAACTTGATATTTATTTTTCCTTTTCCAATAATGGGACATGGCTCATCATCACCTTGAACATAATCTTGAAAATATTTTTTTATGTGGTGTAACATGGAATGAAGCCCCATAATCTATTACCCAAAAATAATTAACATCATCCAAACATAAGATTAAAACATCTTGTAAAGTATTAGTTGCAACATTAGCTTCCTTACTATCATCTTCATTTTTGTCTCATTCTTTGTTTTTTTGAGACCAACAATCTTTCTTCAGGTGACTAGGCTTTCCATAGTACCAGTAATATTTCTTTCCTTTAGATTGAGAATGTCCTTTTTTGACTTCCCTCATGACTTGTCATGAGAAGGCCCTTTTCCTTTTTCCCTTGTTCTTCCTCTATTATCCAAATTTAAAGTGGAACTTGATGAGGTCAAAGTTTCACCTATTATTTTCTATCACATTTCCTCACTTAGGATAACAACAACAACTTCATCAAATTTCAAAGTATTTGAACGATAGGAAAAACACTTAAAACCATAACCAAGCTATCCAGCTTGCTAGAAAATAACATAAGATTACGAGAGTCCTAACCTCTTCATTGAATGAAATTTGTAGGGGTGACAATTGACTTGTAACTATGTTAAATTCATTTAAATGGTTTGTTATAGATCCTCCCTCACCCATTTTCATATTAAAAAAATGCTTCATAAGAAATACCTTATTTGAAGCTGAGGGTTTCTTGTATAATGTAGCCAATGTCTCCATCAACTCCACTATCATTTTTGTCTTTGATATGTTGAATGTTGCAAATGGTGTAAGACATAGTCAAATAGATCCCAGTGCCTTCCTATCTGAGATCTCCCAATCTTCATCTTTGATGGTTCCCTATTTCTTGTATTTTCCTTCTAATGGCTTCCACAGATCCTTTTGATACAGGTAATCTTCCATCTTTATTTTCCATAACTAGAAATTTTGGTCATTGAATTTTTCAATCTTGAATCTAGAATCCTCTATTGCTCCCACTCAAACCTAAAAGTCATATCAATCTACAACAAAAAACCTTGCTCTAATACCAATTGTTAGGGTTTGATAGATCTAGAACAATATAATGATAAATAGTTATATGCATAAACAATAGAAGAAAACACAAGAACACAAATAACACACAGATTTAATGTGGTTCACCCAAAACCTAGGCTACATTCACCTACATAGCCTTCAAGCTTTCTATTATCTAGAAAAAAACATTCACCAACATTACAATGCATTATGCATCTTAGCTTCTAATAGAAACATTTTAGGCCAACTTCCAAAATCAAGCATTTTAGGATTTTTAAAATTTTAGTTTTATGTTCCCTGAAAAAGCACTAAATTTTTTTGGCATTGCACCACAACATCAACCCCCACTACATGATCAGTCACCACAATATCAACTACTGGTAAAGCTGAAGTGTGTGAATGCCAAGTATAATGGAGGATTGAAATATAGATCTATAATCTACAAGTGAGTCATAATTTGTTATCAGATCAAGCCTTACTATTACTTTCTAATCATTGTATCAGTCTAGAATAAATCCTTTGGATTAAGGTTAACCTAACAATCATTTGTAAATCCTTTTACTGGGTGACATTCTAATGGAATGGTCTAAAGTCCTCTAAGAAGGCTCATTCTTAATAGGGTGATTGAAATTCTTTAACCAGATCACATTTAACAGTGTGTATTGTAACCTTTAATAGGGTTGGCCTTTCATAGGGCATCACTCTAGAAGAGTGAGAACTAGTAGCATGTTACTAGTGGTTTTCCCAAATTGGGTTTCCACATAAAATTCTTGTGTCAAATTGTGTGACTATTCTTATGTTGTCTCATGTTTACATTTTTGCAAAGTTGTTTTGACCTAGGATAGTAACCTACAAAGTTTAAGTATTGTATGATATAATAGATGCATGAATGATAAGGTTTCATGGATATGGGTCTACTAAGAGTTGACATTTTTTATTTGTACATCTGGACCTTGGATAACTAATTCACCCCTCTCTTAGTTATTCCAAAGAATTCCAATGATTGGTATCAGAGCCATAATGCTTAAGAGGACTAGTTTGAAGGTACTAAAAGGCAAAAGATCAAGATGTCTAAAAGAGAGATACCCAAGCTTAACAAGGAGAAATTTCTTGCATGATAAAGTTTGATGAAGCTACACCTAGGAGGTATTGGAGACCATGCACAATCTACCATCACCACTGAGCATGTTGACCCTGTTGGAGCCACAACTTCTGATGATATAAAAAAGAAGAAAGAACATAATCAGACAATGTTGGAGATTGCATCTACCCTAAGTTATTCTGAGTTTGATGATATCAAGGATTGTAATAGTGCAAAGAAGATGTTGGATGATCTTCAAACCATTTATGGAGGAGATAAAAAATGTTTTAAGAGCCAAATTTGAAAGTCTAAGAGGTAAGTTTGATGAAATGAGGATGCAAGAAGGTGAGAACATTGTTCAATATTGCTCTAAAACAAAAGATGTTTTTAATGCTATAAGAGGAGCTAATGGTATCATTGATGATGATAGTGTGTTGAGAAAAGTATTGAAAACACTACTACCCATCTTTGCTATTAGTGTCTCTACCATACAAGAACTAAGATGTATATCAGGTACTAATTCATCTCTTGAAGGTTTGGTAGGTAGGCTTACTACCTTTGGACTCTCTAATTTTGATAACTTCAAATCTAAGAATGGTGAATCTTTTTTCAAAAATAAACTATCATTAAAAGAACATAAAGAGAAAAAGAAAAAGGTCAAATATGTTTCTAGTGATAGTGATACATATGAGGAGGATGTAGAACAACTTGAAGCATTGCTGGCAATGAGATATCATAGAGGAAAAGGTAAATTCAAAGGTAAGTTACCTATTGTGTAATTTAATTGTAATGAGGTTGGTCATATTGCTACTAGATTTCCAGAGAAGAAGAACAATAGAAGTGGAGACAAATATAAAAGTAAAAGAAATGAGGAAAAAAGATTATAAAGATAAGGCAAGAAGTCTTGCTACATTACTAAGGAGGAAACAAAAGATGGATCTGATGACCATGATGATGAAGCGGTGTATGTTGCAATGAAGGACGATTCTAATGAAGATGAGACAACTACACTAGTGTCTTATGTGAACAAGAGTGATAGATGGATCATTGATAGTGGGTGTTCACATCAAATGACTAAAGATAAAAGTAAGTTCATTATCATTTATTATTATGATGGAAATAGTGTAAGGTTTGGTAATGATGCACCTTGTATGATAAAAGGTAAAGGATCTATCAAACTCATAGAAAAGATCATGTGTGCCAATGCTTATTATGTAGAAGGACTTAACTATAACTTTTTGAGCAGGTCACAATTGAATAGTTTAGGTTGCAATGTTGAGTTTGAGAACAAGATAGAAAAGATCTATGACACTAGTGGAAAGCTAATTGGGAAAGGTGTTTAGATTAGAGGTAATCTATTTTATCTTGATATTAAGGCAACCTTGTTGATCACATCAGAGAATTCTATGCCTCCTATACTAAACTTAGTGATGATCCCACCTACCTTATGAGATTGTTCCCCCATTCTCTAGGTGGGTTGAAACTTGAATGGTACTCCAAAGTTCCTGGTAATATAAAATCTGGGTTAGAGTTAGCAGAGAAATTCATTTCACTTTTCCTTCAACATTGCAAATGAGGTCACACTTTCTAATTTGTGCTCAACAAAACAAAATATGGAAAAACCATTTATCACATTCTTATTACATTGGAGAAAATTAGTTACTCAATCCTCACTAGACATTCCCAAAGAACAACAAGTTAATTTGGGAATTGAAAACCTAGTCCCCAACTTAATGTACAAAATCAAGATCAAAATTCTAGGTACCATTTCTAAGTTGATGAAAAAAGGGGGCTAGTATTGAAGGCACCCTAATCCATAAGGGTATCCTTAAAAAAAACAAGGAAAATATCGATACCAACTCGTCTAATGACAAGGAATTTTTTTTCTCCAAGAACAAGAAGGTAACCAATGATGGCATTGTGGATTCACAAATGATCAATGCATCGCAACCCCAACTGAATTTAAAAGGTGCAAACCCTACAATTTCACAAACTCCCAATCAAACACCACATAAATAATAAAAAATTGAGACTTCCATGTAGGATAACCCTTGAAGACATGCTAGAACCAAAGATAAAAAATTCACACCCTTCGGGATACTTCTTGAGACTACACTTCAATAATTACTCAATAATAACTTGTTGCAGTTACCCTTGATCAAAGATGAACCATTACCTAAAGAAAAATGGTGGGCCAACCATTTTTTATTATTATCACTGTACTAGAGGACACAAGACTACCTTATGTTTTCAACTCAAACATAAAATCCAAGACCTCATTGATGAACATATAATTACTATAGATCCTTCATTGCTAGCATCCAACTCTAATCACACTATTTTTAAAGATCCTTTAGGTAATCATGACAAAGGGAAAGCCTCCAGTTCAAACTCTGAATTGCAAGCTAATTATATACACACTGGATATGACTACACCATCAATTGTTTCAATGAATTTGATTCCCACATATCCACATTCACCTTAAAGGATAAGGATCCTTGTTGCATTATCACTATGCACCATATCAATATCACCCTACCTAGAGCTCCTTCTAGACCTACTACCTCTATTAGAACTCCACCCCCTAGTAGACCTAATGCTCCTAATTCATTTGATTATAGCCTTGTTGACCAACTTGGAAAGACACCTACACAAATATCCATCTTGGACCTACTATGTGCATCCCTCCAACATCAGAAGATCTTAGATCAAGTCATCAAAGATTCAATAGTCCCAGATAACATTGATGTTTCCTAGTTCCAAACCATGGTTGGGAACCTATCCACATCACAACATATCACCTTTTCCCCTCAAGATATTCTTAAGGATAGACCCAACCAAAATGACCCCCTTCATCTCAAAGTTTTTATCCATAATGCCAAGGTTAGATGTGTCCTAATAGATGTTGGACTTAGACTGAACTTTTGTACCCTTAAAGTTGTCAAGGTTTTGGGTTACTTTGAAGAAGATGTACATCCCTCTCGTAGTATAACAATAAAGGCATATGATGATGGTGAATGATTTTCCAAGGGAATCATCATATTACCCACTAGAGTTGGTTCAGCTACTAATAATACATTGTTCCAGGTCCTAGATATTGAAATGAATTGCAACATGATACTAGGATGCCCTTGGATCCAGCTATGAAAGCTATGCCTTCCACATACCACAAGTGCTTAAAATTTTCCTTTAACAATATGGAGGTTACTATCCCTGATGATCTAGATCCTTTTGAGTTTTGTGCTAATCTAAGAGATGCTAATGCATACCAAGACCCAACCAACAATGAAGTGCAACCCACAAATTTCTAAATATGTGGATCTTGATATACTCCTCAGTAAGGCAAAGGAAAATATAAATATTGAAGAAAAAGGGTGTGGAGAATACTTTATGTCTCAAGTATTCCACATTAGGGAGTCACCACTTTCTCCCCAATATTATGGTAAATCACAACTATTGCAAGCACAACATTCTAAGATCAATACACAAACTACTACTTCCATCAATTTCATTAGCGAAGGTGGCCTACATGAAGAACATGTCTATGAGAATACATTTGTCTATATTGATAAATAAAAAGAAAAACAAAGAACTCACTTTTATATCTCCTAAAAAGTATGGACATGGGTTTACTATCATGCAAAAATAAGGCTATGATGGATGTGGTGGTCTTCGACCTAAGAAACAAAGCATAATTGAACCTATCACTACAAAAGGATGACCTCTTTGTTTGGGGCTTTGATTCAAACCATTATGAATAGGTCCTCCTAGTACTAAGGTACCCATGTGTGAGACTGTGAATGTTTCTGTAAGAATTTTCCTTAGAGCAGAATTCACCCAAGACCAAGGAATTCAAACACAAGCACAACAGTAGACCAAAGAGAGAGTATGATCAAAATGATGATATATTCATTTAATATTCCATATGAAAGTACACTAGGAGTGCCTATATATAAAGGCATCTGGAGAGCTTCTAGAATGCATAGAAGTCAGCATCATGATAAGTCATACAACTAGGCACATGTCCACTAGATATGAGTTATCCTCCATTAAGAATAGAAGTAAGTGTGATGATAAGAGGATAAGCCTACAATGGTGTAGCACACAAATCTATGTTGTAGACAACATGTGCTAAATTAGAGTTGCATACTTTTGTGTTCTCAACATGATAACTCATGAGAGCACACAAAATCCTAAGTGTCTCACAAAATAAAATAATAAAATAATGTAATATAATAAAATAATGCATTAAACTAAGTAAACTTAAGTAAGTTTAAATAGTAAATATGTATTTACACCAACACTCCCCCTTAAGTGAAACTTAGGGGAATGCCCTTAAGCTTATAAAAACTAGGATGCAATGATGGGTCCCAGCTACTAGGCCATGTTAGGTACCCATGTACATAATGAAATGACATCTCTCATAAAATAGAGAAAGAGGGAAAACCTCATGGGAAAAACCCTTCCAAAAAGAGAGATGAAAAAAACATATGATGTATGGATGGATGGAGTAATCAAGACCCCCCCATTATGACATACATCTAGTATATACATAAGTGAAAAATGAGAAGAGGAAGAGAGATAGGATAGGCTCCCCACCCACCCCCCCCACAAAGAAGAATGCATGTCAGTGACTACTCTAATGAAGAAGCTGATCCAAGACAATAGAATGGTGTTCCTCCCATTAGGAAGAAACAATGCCAAAGGTATAAATGAGATGCTTCCATTGCACATGGAAAGAATCTCTTGGATAAGTGATGTCTCTGAAACCTACTCAATTGGCTGAAGAACCTATCTCAAAGAACTACCTATCTCCTTAGCTAATGAAGAACCCTTCTGCAAGTGTTGATCATAGGTATCCACAATCACTTCAACCTATAATGATCGATCATGTAGAGAATGAACAAGAGGGTTGTATGGAGCCCTTGTGACAACTAAAGAAGGTGTTGCTATATCAAGAAGAAGAGGTAGATCATCAATATTGTCCCCCAAATCTGTCACTAAAGCTAGAACTGGAAGACTAGATGTACCTTGCTATGCTGGACCTATCACTGTGGTGATATATGCATGTGGACTAGACTGATGTAGTGACCTCTCACTGCAACTATTGATAGAACCCCATGTGTTTGAATATGTTGAAGCACTATCACTGGTGTCACTATCAGTTTCCACATGGTATGATGTGTGGAGTTTATTAGAGGACAAGCCAAGTGAACTTTCCTCAAAGTGTACATCCTTCTCGACAATGATCTAATGTGTCTCAAGATCCATGAGTTTATATGCCTTCACACCATCTTCATTACCAATGAAAGTAAAAGGTCGAGGTGACTATGCCTTGCAATCCCTAGAAGAGATCTTTTCCCATGTAGGACAACTAAAGACTCTAAAGTGTGTCACAATTGGTTTTCTACTATACCATGCCTCAAAAGGAGTCTTTCCATCTAAGGCTAGATGAGGAGACCTATTAAGAATGTGAGTGGCACTACTAATTTCTTCAACTTCTAGTGATGGATCTAAAGACTTGGCTTGTATCATGCAACTTTCCATAGACTTAAGAGTTTAGATCCTCAATGCTACGACATCTATTTTATGTAGACTAAATGCTGGCAGATTCTGAAGATCAATTCCCTCAAGTCTACAAAAGTCTGTAAGTCTTTTGTTCACATATCTACTTTCATTATCCATTTGGAGAACTTTGATGGCTTTCCTCAATTTCTATTCAAATTGAGTCTTGAAGGCTAGAAACTTGTCCAACATTTCATTCTTATGATGAAGAAAGCAGACCCAAGTGTATCTTGAAAAGTCATCAATAAAGGCAAGTATGTAGCAACCCTGGCTGACTGTTGTCACTACAAAAGGTCCTGCTAATACCATGTGAACCATCTATAGAACAATTGGTGCTCTTGAAGACTTCCCTTTCTGTAACTTCTCCTCTAGATGCATATGCACTAAACCTGTTGAACATTCACCTTGGGAAAAGTTGATTCTAGGTAGACCTTTGACCATTCTGTATGTGCAAAGTTGCTTAATATAGCAAAAGGCAAGATGACCAAACCACTCATGCCATAATTTGATGTTTGAATTTGATTGAAATAACAATGCCTATCAAGGAGACTTGGGAAAAAAATGTGAGAAAGAGTATAACCTTTTTTCATGATTCACTTTCTCACAACAACCGATGAGCCATCTTTAAGATTGTGCACCTATACTAAGTCTGGAAGGAACTAAACTCTATGTCCATCTCCAAGGTGAGTGATTTGGTAGATTGATAGGAGATTAGAAATTAGGTTTGGAACATAGAGAAAATTTTAAAACTCTCCATTTTCCATCTCCACATTTCCTTTCCCTTCAACTTCCATTTTGGTATCATCTCCCATGAAGATGTGTGGTACCTTTTATTGCTTCATTGATGAAAAATCCTCTTTTGAAGAACCCATGTGATATGAGGAACTTGAGTTAAGGATTCATTCCTTTGAAGAATATGAATTTTCCATGAGTGCTTTCCATTTTCCCTTTGAATCTAAAGAAGATCCTTTATCCTTATAAGCATTAGGTAGTGGAACATTATGTTTCTTCATGATGTTGGTCAACTCATCAATCTTCTTATGATAACATTCATGTTCTTCATGACCCATTTTCTTGCGATAAGCACACTTTTTGTTCTCCTTATTGTTGTCCCCCTTCTTTTTGGAATTTTAGGAAGACTTGCCTTGTTGATTAGATTGCGGTGTTGTCTTTTCTGCATCCTTTGATTTGGTCTTCCACTTCTTATTCTTACCCTTTCCTTTATTTGAAGACTGTCCAGCTGAATTTTGAGAACCCTCATTATTGGCCACCAATGCTTTAAACTTAGATGAATCAAGAATCCCCATTGATTTCAACTTCTTTTCTTTTTTATCCATGTGATATGAGGCACCTAAGTCAATGATTCATTCCTTTGAAGAATATGAATTTTCCATGAGTGCTTTCCCTTTGCCCTTTGAATCTGAAGAAGACCCTTTATCCTTATAAGCATTAGGTAGTGGAACATTATGTTTCTTCATGATGTTGGTCAACTCATCAATCTTCTTATGATAACACTCATGTTCTTCATGACCCATTTTCTTGCAATAAGCACACTTTTTGTTCTCCTTATTATTTTCCCCCTTCTTTTTGGAATTCGAGGAAGACTTGCCTTGTTGATTATATTGTGGTGTTGTCTTTTTTGCATCCTTTGATTTGGTCTTCCACTTCTTATTCTTGCCCTTTCCTTTATTTGAAGACTAGCTAGCTGAATTTTGAGAACCCTCATTATTGGCCACCAATGCTTTAGACTTAGATGAATTGAGAATCCCCATTGATTTCAGCTTCTTTTCAATTTGGAAGGAACTCAACTCTATGTCCATCTCCAAGGTGAGTGATTTGGTAGATTGATAGGAGATTAGAACTTAGGTTTGGAACATTGAGAACATTTTGAAACTCTCCATTTTCCATCTCCACATTTCCTTTCCCTTCAACTTCCATTTTGGTATCATCTCACATGAAGATGTGTGGTACCTTTGACTGCTTCATTGAAGAAAAATCCTCCTTTGAAGAACCCATGTGATATGAGGCACCTGAGTCAAGGATTCATTCCTTTGAAGAATATGAAATTTCCATGAGTGCTTGCCCTTTTCCCTTTGAATCTAAAGAAGACGCTTTATCCTTATAAGCATTAGGTAGTGGAACATTATGTTTCTTCATGATGTTGGTCAACTCATCAATCTTCTTATGATAACACTCATGTTCTTCATGATCCATTTTCTTGCAATAAGCACACTTTTTGTTCTCCTTATTGTTGTCCCCCTTCTTTTTGGAATTTTAGGAAGACTTGCCTTGTTGATTAGATTGCGGTGTTGTCTTTTTTGCATCCTTTGATTTGGTCTTCCACTTATTATTCTTACCCTTTCCTTTATTTGAAGACTGTCCAGCTGAATTTTGAGAACCCTCATTATTGGCCACCAATGCTTTAAACTTAGATGAATTGAGAATCCCCATTGATTTCAAATTCTTTTCTTTTGTATCCAACAAATCAACATCTTCATCAAAAGAGACTTTCTTATAGGCAGACCCTAATGTAGTCTTTGAGGTGTTATAAGAAGAAAAAAATGTGGAATACTCTGATGGTAGCTTATTATGAATAAGATAGATCAATCTATCATCTTTAATAGGATTTCCACAATTAGTAAGCTTTGTCCTTAGTTCATTCACCTTAATGATGAAATCCTATATAGAATCAAATGATTTAGGATCTAAGGAGACAAGCTCATCTTCAATTTTGAAAACATCCTCTTTAGGCACTTTACCATATAGGTTTTCGAGGGTATCCCAAGCTTCCTTGGATGTAGAAGACTTCTTAATTTGATACATGATCTTGTCATCAACCCCCAAACATATATCACCTAGGGCTTTCCTATCCATTGCTACCCAAGCTGAAATATCACTTGTTGATACATTATCACCTATTGGTTTAGGAAGAGTACCATCTACATATTGAGAAACTCCATTATACATTAAGTGATACCACAATTTTATGGACCATGTAGCATATTTATGTGGAGTTAATTTTGGAAACTTAAAATTTCCCATGATGCAAAAAATGAAAGAAAATTGCACAAAAGAAGGAACACAACACCGAGAACACCCCCCCTTTTCACTAAATCAAGTAACCCCCCCCAACCAAAATAGATGCTTTTGGAACTTTATGAGTAGTGCAATTACAAATTCCACTTGCCAATTTTTTTTCCTTCATGAACTTCTGATTTTTCTTGTTACAACCTCTTGAAAGATTAAAAATCTAAAACTTTACAATGTACAACAATTTGAAGTAATATAAAGCAAAGAAAGACCCTATTTATGAAAGTGACACTTTTGTCCACACAACCCTATTTTCCACACAACCCTACAATCTAATTAAAGATCTAGAAAGTAGATGAAAAATAATTAACTTAAAAAAAAAAAGAACCTAAAAAGGTGACTAGATGTGGCCATACAGAGCATTTGAAGTTGCAAAATGCAAGATTGAATAGGTACAGTCACCAAAAGATACAATTTGTAATAAATCCATACACCAAAACTAGAAAAGAGCTACACCACTAAAACATTTAATAAATTCTACCCAATTTTAAAAAATTGCACCTGATTTGAATTTTGGATGATTGAGATATGGCCTCCCAAAGTCAGACTGCAAAATCAAAAATCAATCTGGAGAGGGGTTGCATCAGCAAAAGATGGGGTTAAATTTGACAATCATACGACCATCATAGTAGTTCAAATTTACCCTGGAATGATGGTCATATGACTATCAAATTTAGGCTAGTAGATTGGATGATGTTAGCAACCTTCAAGCTTATGATAATGTCAGCATGATGTCATCATGTACAGATGTGTGTGGACTGGTACCATTAATGGGGAAACCGTAGAGGTTGACATGTCTTGCTTAGTCAACATAAAAATGCTGACTAAGCTAAGTTGAGTTGGTAGGTATAGGATGGATAGGATTGTTGACAATCTGCTTATGTGGCAAAAGGATTGTGCAATAATGTGTCAAATGGCTAAGTGTAAGCCACATGTTGAACATAGATTCGACCATTTTGAGGGGTTTCTAGTGTCTAGTTGCCTCATTGTTAGATGAGGTGAACCATTTTTATGTAGCCGCATGGCATCCTAGCTGTGTTTTAGGTGCCAAAATTTATAGTGACATCAGATCTAATTTTCGGCACTAGAAATTGAAATTGGGGACACTAGATCTTAGACCATTTATCCCACATTGGTGGGAGGAGCACTCTCTACACAATTTAAAAAGAAACCCCTATGGGGTAAAGTTGAATGTGGAAACCTATCGGTGGTTATGTGGTGGCCAGTCCAAGGATTTAGTGTGGCATATCAGATTTGGTTCAGCTGCTTGTTAAATTTGCTGTGAGAAACTGCCTGCTAAATTAATAAGGTACCTAAAAAATTAATAAATATTCCTTCAAAATTGTAGAGCCTAGGTGTGACTACCCAGTTTTGCAAAAAAAATTTCTCTTACTTGGCAAAAAAATCCAAAAATAAATTGCAAAAAGAAAATTAAATTTAGATCTAAAAAACAAATAATTAGATCGATTAAACAACCATACCCAGTTTGCAAATCGGTGCCTTTGGGTGCCAGTTTGGAAATTTTTTTGGTCTCATGATCAGCTAGTTTAGCCCAGCATAGGAAAATTTATAGTTGATCTTTATCGAATCGATGTTCTAGATGCAATGGTGAGGTTAGATCTGGCTCTAGATGCTCCCAATTTTGCAAATACTCTAGATTTGGGTCGAGCTATCGAAGCATGAACAGTCTTGAACATCTATGTTTAGACAATCTCCTTGAGCTCTAATACCATGTAAGAATTTGCCTTAGGGAAAAATTCACCCAAGACCAATGAACTCAAACACAAGCACAATAGTAGAGAAAAGAGAGAGTATGATCAGAATGATGATATATTCATTCAATATGCTATATGAAAGTACACTAGGAGTGCCTATATATAAAGGCCTCTAGAGATTTTCTAGAATGCATAGAAGTTAGCATCATCATAATTCATACAACTAGGCACATGTCCACCAAATATGGGTTATCCTCCATTAAGCATAGAAGTAAGTGCAATGATGAGAGGATAAGCCTACAATGGTGTAGCACGCAAATTTATGTTGTAGAAAACATGTGCTAAAAAGGGAGTGCAAATAACTATGTTGTCTATATGACAACTCAATGAATGATGCAAACTCTAGTGTTGTAGACACCATGTGCTAAATTAGAGTTGTGTATTTTTGTGTTGTCAGCATGACAACTCATGAGAGTACACAAACTCCTAAGTTTCTTACAAAATAAAATAATAAAAAATGCAATTTAATAAAATAATACATTAACCTAAGTAAACTTAAGTAAGTGTAAATAGTAAATACGTATTTACACCAAGAGTTTTAAATGATGAAAAGGAATTTGAGAACACCCAACCTAAAATCAATAATCCTTATACACTTGACCATATCTTTGTTGACCCCAATAATACAACTAAATATAATATCCCTATATATGCCTTCAACCAGAGCCTATTCCACACTGATGATGACATCTCCTCAAGTTATCCTAAACTACTAGATTGGGACCAGTGTGGACCACCAATTTTTGTTTGATTTGACAATGATGATGCTCTTATAATAGACTTTGAAATCCATTAAGGCTTTATGATTGACAATAATAAAGAAGAAATTTCTTCTGAAGCAAAGACATTGGCATATTTTGGGGAGTCAACTCCATCTTCTAGTTGCAAAATTGACAACAAAGAAAAAATGTCAAGAATAGGTCTCTTGGTGAAAACTGAAGGGAACCATTAGATCATGAAAAATCAAAAGCTAAGTAGCTCCCAAGGATACAAAATGAAAAAGATGATGCCATGAATATCAGTGTTCCAGTGTGTAACATTCTACAAATTCTTTTTGAGCTTTCTCGATCAACCTTCATGTAGAGAATCAATAGTCTCAATCCTCAAAATCCTTCCTTATATCTAGTTGTTTCTCCCCAAATCCAGCTACCTAACTTGTCCAACATCCAAAATAAAACCTTTATCTAGTGATCCTTTGAATATGTCATCATCGGTGACATCTCATACAATGAATCCTTTGACCCAATTATCCTCATATGCCTTGATTTGTGAGAAGCAGACACTATCTTACATATGGTACATGATGGTATATTTCAAGGCCTTTCCAGTGGTTTGATTTTAGCTACAAACTTAGAAAGAATCTTGCATAGTTATGGTTAGTCATGGATACATAGATTATCAGCTAACAACACCAATAATAGATTTCTTCTTAGCATTCATCAGCAACATTCATGATTCCATCTAAAAGTCCTAAAAAAATTTAAAAATGGAAAAAAGTCCTCAACAAATTAGAAAGAAGTCATGAAAAAAATGGTTGCCTTGATGTAAACTTAGCAAACAGGCACCTTGGCACAAAAGTTTGACTCAAGAGAAGAATTCTATCCAAAAGTGAAAACTTGGCAAATAGGCACTTTGGATAAGTACCATGGTGAAAACCTAGAAAATAGGCACCATGTGTAATTAGTTGTTTCTCCTCCATCTATCGGGATTCCATCTGGCTTTTCCCCCTTATTTTTCATTCCCTAATCATATCCTTCATATGGAAAGACATCCCTAGTCCTTAATGTCCATTGTTATCCTACCCAATTGTCACTAGTCTATACATACTCTATCTTTGGCCTTTGTACATAGTTTGTGTCTTGTCTAGGGGCACATCACCTACTCAATGCATGAGTTTGAAATTCAACCAGGGGCATGTCCCTAAGCACATCTTATCGATTGGACTTATCATGTTTTGGATTGGAGCTAACACTTATGACCACTTATGATCTTGAAAAAATCCTACAAATCCAAATACGATCCTGAACAAACTCCTAAAAAATCAAATATGATCCTAAAAAAATTTATTAAATCATTTACTGTCCTAAAAAAATACTAAACATCATAAAATGTCTTGAAGAAATGACTAACATGAAAACATCAAATATCCTCAAAAACCCTAAAAAACACAAAATTTGTGAAATTTTTGTAATAAACTTTGTAAATACTAACTGTGAATAATCACCACTTTTCATTAAACACTCACACTTTCACAGACTGAAACTCGAAGCATGACACTTCCATGACAATCACACTATTTGAGCAATGTGAACCAACAATCAATCCAATATGTCACTATGAACCTATCAACTAAATCAACACACAAACCTATTACATGATTGACCTATCAAACACTATTTGCAAACCTAAAACACTAAAGAGCAAGTAATAATGGACAAGAATAGTTGTTGACTCACATTGTTTAGTGAGTTATTTATTTTTTCTTTGTTTTTCTTTGATCATGTTCCTATGCCACTCGATGATATAAACTAATCTATGAGAGTGGTTGGGATGGTTCATGATCAATGTTTTGTTTTCTATCTGCTAAAATGTGCCTTTGAGAGTCTGGGGCATGTACATATGCCCCAAGAAGGATAAGGTCATTTTCTATATGCATCGTGCTTGTTTATGCAAAAGGTTTGCATTTTCCCTCTGGCTCTTTATGCCATGATGTGTTGCATTCCATCTGCCATATCAAAATAAAGCTCAATTGACATATAGTGCACTTTCTAAAAGAAAAAGTCCTTATCTCATTCTAACTAGTACTCACCTTGTCTCCTTTGTCTTCTATCAATCATCTCATCACCACCCCATGATCATGTATTCTAATACACCAAATCATCTTTATCCTCAATTCTTGTATTCCTACATAATCATTCACTATCTATCAACATTCTATGGCTTTACACCTAGTCTGACCATTTTTAGACCAATTTTGACCACATTTGATCATGTTTGATTGATTTTACCTATGTTATGATCTCTTTCATTGGTTTTGGGCATGAACACAATGTTTTAAGTCATTCCAAGTTAAATTAGGCTAATTTTGGCCCCTAGAGCCTTCTAGGGTTAGTTTGCACTTCCAAAGTATAGTTGGGCTTCCCAAGTGTGCTCTAGGAACGCTTGGGGTAGTTAGATGCCCAAAACTACTCTTGGGCCCATAATTGACCCCTGCTTTGCAATCTTGAACCCATAACTTTGGCATTTGATTTCCAATTTGTGATTCATTAGTTGTTATGGTTTCTTCTTCTTATTATTGATAAATTGACCTATCATATGTGTATCTTAGTCAATTTCTCAAGGGGTCACCCATATATATCATCCCTACTACAAAATATTGTTATGGCTTTCTCATTAGTTATTCTTTGACACAATGCTCTAAATCACATTGTATCAAAGAGGGGCAAAATGTTGATGCTAAAAAATGGTCTGCATCTATGGTTTCATCACATTTTCATACCAACTCATCACATTTTCTCATTTTACTATTTTTGATCTTTTGGCCAACTTGATCATCATTTGATTATATCTCAACTATATTCCTCATCATTCATATCCTCTTTCATATCAATTATAGATTATTTTAGAATCATATCAAATCAACTTGGAATCACCCCAAATCAACCCAAAATCACCCAAAATTAGTCCTAATCAACTTGGAACATGCCAAATATCCTGAATCTACCATTATCTATCTAACCCTAGGCATTTTCATGTCTCTTAGTGCCTTGGAAACCTATCAATCTGACCTTAGTACTATCATGGCTCTTAGTGCTAGGCCAAATTGTCATTCTTATAATATGATCATTGACATTATTGAGTCCCTTAGTGTCAGAACATGACATTATAAAATCAATTTAATAGCATTTACAATGTTCATCGATGTTATTATGATCAAGTCTATCAATCAATTTTGATCCTATAGCATTTACAATATCTGTTAAATGTTACATATTATTAATCCATGTCATGTGTCCTTGGCATGTTATCAATTTTAATCAATCAATCAATTTGACCATGACTTTGGTCTAGCTATCATTATCCTAGTTGATCTGCATAATTGTCACATATTATCAAAGGATATTGTCACACTTATCAAATCAAATTGGCCAATCATCTACTAATTTTCTTTATAGGACTAAATAACCCATAGTTTAATCTTATGTCATTCCAATCAATTTTCATCTCTCATTACTAATCATTATTCCTAATTAACATTCTCAATTAATTGATTCATCTTTCTTTACAAACCATGGAAATCCTCAATTTCTGAAGTCATATTTTCCACCTCTAATTTCTAAATTACTAATTTTCATTTGTGTGGAATAATGAGTTTTTAATTCAAATATTCCACATAATATTGACAAAATCTTGACATAATCATGACACATGGGCATGAAACATTATAGATTCTCTATTTACACTTTGCTAAGATATGTCATAATCCATATATTCTTATTCCTTACACATATCTATATTTAGCCTTCATCATCATAGATTCTTGGCTATAAGTATCTTTGAGGTGTCACAAGATGCATCATAGATCCTCTTCCATTTATAGGTGTGTTGACTTTCATGCATCATACAATCTTACACACATCATCTTGTGTCATACATGTCATAGATTTCCAAAAGGAATCTCTTACCAAGTTACACATTCAAGGTGACAAGTTCAATGCCCTCCTCTTGCAAGTTGGCTATAAAATGATCCTTCTTGCTCTCATTTCTGGTCCCAAGTCTTGAACCTTTAAGTCCCTTAATGTCCTTGGTCCCTTAGGATTAAAAATTACTCTTCTAGTATTCTCATAGCATTATCATATCATAGGATTTTTCTTTTCAATTTTGTGCATTATAGGCAATTGGAGCTACATCAAATGGAGAAGAAAGAAGGACATGGGAGCTACAACTAAAGAGGAAGTTTTTACTTTATGTTGCTTTCTTTGTTTTAGTTGGCTTTCATGGTAGAATAGAGGGTATTAATGTATGTTCATTGAGTTTGTGATTTTCTCATAGTATGTTAGATATTATTCCATTTTTTGGCCCTACAGAATCAAATGAAGAGAGGAAAAAATTAGATGACATTAGGCAATTCAAAGTGGTAAACCACAATCTCTCATCTAATATAGATAATCTATGTGAGAATTTAAAGAATAATGCAAATTTATCTAAATTTCCACATATAAATTTTTATAAGTTAGATAAAGGAGACAAGAATAACATTGAAGAAGATATTTATGACATGATGACTACTTTCAAAGCCACTCCTTTAGATATTTCTAACACATCACCTAAAATTTAATATAAGAGAGTTGATAAAAAATGGAATTACAACATGCAAACTGAAAAACAAATTAGAGAGGCTACTTTAGCTCAAGTTATGCATGCTCTAGATAAGAAGATGATTAAGAAGGTTGTAGAGAAGTATAAAGGGATATTTTCTCCTAAATATAGAGCTTTTCATATTTTGAGGAAATAAGTTGATAAGGTGGTAACCCAAAGTACATTACTTTGGAAAAAAATCTATGATTTGTCCACAAAGACAATGGAATAGAAAGAAAAGATAGTGGGAGAGAAGGAAGATATAGTGGAAGAGAAAGATGAAATAGAAAAGGATGACACTCAAGAGAATATAGATGTTAATGTGCCAAAAACTAGTCCTCCACAAGGAGAGAAAGAGAGTCAACAAGACTCTACAACTATTGAGGATATCATTGATAATAGTACACAAAATGTAAATCTACTTAGTGATGATGATATTAAGAAATTGTAACAAGAATTGACCAATACAAATATTCCATGCACAAATCCTATATTGGTAAGGATTGATGAATCTCAAAAGGTTGAGATTGCATCCATAGAGAAACAAGAACAACAAGATACATCTATATTACCCCCACTTTTTGTAGAAGTAAAGGAGAAAGAATCACATGATCAATCACATGATAAGGTTTTGGAGAAGAAAGATGAGCTTACTTATGTACCATCTGCAATACCAAGATTTTTCATTGAGATGATAGAGAATGAGGTAGATACACTAGGTATATTAGTTCCAAATCTATAAATCTCAAGTACACTAGAAATTGTGGAAATTAATAAAGAGTGAAGTGAAAAGCATAAGGGTAAGGAAGATAGTCTTGTACCCAACTCACCAAAACATATTGAAGATCATGAGGAGGATGAGCAAGAATAAGAGGATAATATGACTATTGAGATAGAGAAGCAAGTAGAAATATAGACACCGGTTAGTCTGCCAGTGACTACATCACCCCTCAACAACTAGACTCTTCAAATATAGATCACTCAAGCCACACCATTGTAGATATTAGTGCCGAGTACTAGCACACCTAAGAGTGCTGAAACTACATCAATGGAGGATGTTATTTTGGATGAAGTGATTGTTTTACCATAGCTCAATCCCACAATAATCACACTAGAAGACATGGAGATATTCCTAGAGGCCCAATAAAGAAAATCAAGACAAGAGTAGCTCAAGAGAGAGCTCAAAAAAAAAAAGGTTTTGCATGAGATCAAAGACAATTTTATTGATGCTTTTGATATTTAAGATTAATTTTCCAATAAGCCTATCATAGAACAACTTGTACATATAGTTGATAGGATAAAAGATGAGGATATAGAAACTAATGTAAAGTTATCGAAATGGTCTAAGAATAAATTTCACACTAAGGTCATGAATAAGATCTCCAATGCTATTGAACTTAGACAAGTTAATTTATCAACTAACATGGACAATGTGAAGAAATTTTTGGATAACATATTATTCTTTGTATAGTAAATTATGCAATATTGATCTCTTTACTCAAGATACTCAAAAAAAAATGGATAGGTTGCAAGGAGATCTTAAGTCTACTAGATCTTCATTGAAGACATCTCTTGGCACCATTTAGTTATATTTTCATAGATTTGCTAACATGGGGTAGGCTTGCCAAAGTTGCAAGAAAAATATGCAAACATAAGATTAATTTTGATCAGCATTTAGTCCATGTTGTCTCCACACATGGAAGTTTTGTAGAAATAACTATCCTTTGTAGAAACATTGATGAAGAAAGACTCATCTTTCTACACAAGAATGTTTAGTTGATATGGTAGCAAATTTATAAATTTAGATTCAATCTTTAGATGCTGCTAGAGATAATTGGGATTCTACATTAGGAATCATAATGCAAGAACACAATCCATTTCTGGATAAATATAATTTAAGTATACAACCCTAAATGACAAAAGTGTCAAACAAGGGGGATTTTGAAGGTTTTGTAAATTCTACAAATTTTTCAAGGAAGATATCTACTCAAAGGGAGTTACAGAACATAACAAAATATTTATTGAGGAAGAGTAACAAGTTATGACATCATTTTTTTGAAATTTTTGAGATTTTAAAATTTTGTATAGAGACTGAGTAAATACTATAATTTTCTAACTTATGCATGAAGTAAGATTATATGTGCCATGAAAAAGTGCTTTTGTCAATCATGTCAAAGGGGGAGATTATCAATCTCATTATGGTTTTGACAAAGTAGTGACAAAAAACTTAATCATTATCTAGCATAGTTGGTTGGTCATCACTATGACTGAGCCACTACTTAGGCTGAGTGCATAGTGCATGTCAAGAGAACAAAACAAGCATAGTGATCAATGTGAGCCAAGTGATCAGAGCATGTTGAGCATAAGTGTTCAGACAATACATGTTGAGTGACATGATAGTTAGTGTTGAGGACATGTAGGTGTCGAGTACTCAGTATGTGTCAAGCCACTCTGGTGATAAGAAAATAGTTAATGCCAAGTGGTCAATTAGTGTCGAGTGATTCAAGAGCCAATCAAATAATAGAAGACATAGTTTAGGTCAAGCATTAGAATTCTATTGATGCAAAGTGAACCATGCATTGACATACAATTTTTTAATGGCAAAACATTTTATGTAAACTATTTTTGGCCAACATAATCTTGAATTTTCAATATCAAGAGATAAGGCTCAAGTCATGTCATGAAAGCCTATACAACCCATGCAACCAATCAGAAAAATGGAAGAATTATATGACAATAGCAATCAACCATAGCCATTTATTATTACCTAAGACCATCTCCATGATGCCTATTTAAATATGAAGACCCTAAGGGGGAGTTGTGTATGCACATAAGGAATGTGAAGGAAGGAATGCATGATGGAGAAGATTCTTAAATGAAGGTTAAGCATTGCAAAAATAGTTGATGAGAACTAAACTAGTTTTGAAGACAAGCAATGAAAGGTTAGAGAAGATACATTTGATCAAAAGGATCAAGATATAATCAAGAAAGAGGAGATCTAACATTTAGCAGAAGGGTGCTAACCAAAGGATCAAGTACTAAATCATTTTGAAAAGTGATACAAGGTAAATATCTTAATAGAGTAGTCCTAATAGACTTTTGTAAATCTCCTAATAGAGTGCTTACTTAATTTTGAGTTTAAATCCTTTAGTCAAGGTGATACCTAATATTATTTTTAATCCTTTAACAGGGAATACCTCTCACGAAGTAGATCATAGATTATGATCAAAACTTTGTAGCCATAATTGGCCACACTTTATTACTATAGTAGTGAAGATTTGTGGGTGTCATCCCCACCTCAATTTTACCTTCTCCTTGGAGGGTTTTTGGGTAACAAAATCTTTTGTGTTATGAGTTAATTTACAATATGTTATGGATGTGATGCATGTTACATCTTTCAATTTATATGCTAAGTTGTGAGATGGATGATGGTGAAATGTTTTAAGATAGAAGTTTTAAGTGCTGATTCACCCCCTTCCCTCTAAGAACTTACTTTCTCATTTATATTTCCAACAATATATTTTCATTCTTTGACAACCTTCTTGTTATTAGGGAAATACCAAAATTGATGCCCAAGGTTAGTCTGCATATGCAATGTATTTAACAAGCATAAACCAACACTACATTGATACATTGTAACATTGACCAAAGCATTAACCTTTATTTTTTTTATCATTAAAAAAATGCCTTATGATATATATTAATGAAATAAACTCTATAAGATTCTCCATTCAAAAATGCACTAGTAAGAAAGAATGGAGAAGAAAACCTCTAGTCTTGCTTGAGACCAAAGTCCTTTTCAGAATACAATTGTAAAAGGGGCATACCCTAGTTTAGAAATCTTTGACCATGTTCAAGTATTGACATTAATATACATTATTAATACAAATTTCTAAATACAATAGAGGATTTGATACACAATATTCTCTTACTCACATGGAAGGAATGGGTGTCAATTTTGTAAAGTGATGAAGCACTCCCAGTTTCTAGGTTAAGATTTGGAGTAGACTTCTTTTCATGGTAGTGTCCCATTTGGCTATCTTCATATTTTGGATCTTTGCATCTTACCACATTTCATGCTCAATGTTAATGTTAGTACTAAAATCATATATTAACTTTTTTTTTCCAAATTTCATTTAGATTTGATCATATTTAGACATCTTTATACGAGTCCCTCCTACTGACTAACACTATTTCTGATTTAAAGTTTATTAGATTTTAATTTGCTTCACTTGAGATTATTATTTTTATAATTTTCTTGTGAATTTTACCTTTTTAATTAATTAAAAATTAATATTATTTGTATAACTTATGTTAATGTTAAATTAGAACTAACTCTCGCTATAGAGATTATATCTATTCCCAGTCCAAGAAAGGACTCTACCTCAATTACTCACCAATAGATATAGATTCAACATACAAGCTTAAAAGGGGATGGAGATTTCAAAATCCATTTAATTTTTTATATGAAATTTCCATTTCATGCAACTATTTTATAGGTAATAACTAGTCTCCACTTAACGAAGGGGAAACAAAGAGAGGCATTGATAAAAAATAATTCATACTAATAGCACTCAATAGGACACAAGAAAAATAATAATATTCAAAAAATTATTATGTGACATCAAATATTTATAAACTGAGTGAAAACATGAAAGAAGCTAAAAGGTGCTTCACATTTCTGCTATAATGCCTATGATAATGCTCCTATATCCCAAAATCAAATCCCTAATAGAAAGAGGTAGGGCAAAAAGGGACAATAATCTTTGGTATGCTAAAGACCCAAAAATCTTTAAAATCTATCATAGCTTTATGCAAAAACCAAAAATTCCTAGAAATATCAAAAGGGGAACTGACAAAACATAAGCTAAGTCACTAGAGAAAATCAAAGACTTTTAAAATAACAAACTAGGTCCCAACAAATACATATGAAAACTTCCTGAGGACCCGGTATAACATGATTACTTATAAAACTACTATCTTTATCAACCTATTTCCAATAGATCAATAAAACTATTCATCCTCATTCTTCACATATACCATTATTATTTATAATGCTTCATTTATATTTGTCACCAAACACCCTAGAGGAAAAATATACTATCTTTTCTTTGTTGGACTTGTGTAGATTTGGGAGAATGAATTCTATATTGTTAAGATTGTCAAAATCAACCCATGGTTCAATGTATGTAGAGTATATATTTAGGTAGTTCTATAGCTATCCCATGTTTTGTTCCTCCATGATCCCTCTCCAACAAAGTAGGAAGTTGATATTGGCTTCCATCTTTGATCATTGATGGTAAAATAGAACATTGTCCCTAACTGACAGGATTGGATTCTTATGAATATTAGCTTACCCTAAAATTCTTGGAGTATGGCTCATGTAGAACTCTGGAAGGGGAATCCTCAACTAATGGTTAATACTAAGTACTGCAGTCTCCAATCCTTCTAGCCATGTAGGGTCAAAGATGTTATGGTAAAGGCTAATAATCTCTACATGACCAATATTTGTCCTAGCTAGACAAGCAATGAAAGACTCTATGATTGAGCTATTGGTGTGCCAGGTAAAGTTGTAATTGAAAATTTTCTCACCAATGACCCTACTAATAACTACTCTTGTCAAATCATCCATAAGATTCAAGATTCTATTCCACCTTTTAGGTTTTACATTTCTCCTAAATGTCATGTTTTGAGTTTCTAGGGCATGAAAGACTACTACAACCATTTGCATTTTGACACAAAGATGGATTCCAACTAATAGGGGACAAAAGAGATTGATAGTGAGAAATTGAAAAGGATGCCTCTTTTATAGAGGATTCTAGAGTCAAAGGATATAGATAATTCTAGGAATTTAGATGAGTAAAATACATGATTGTTTACAATCTATCGTAACCATGATTGCTATTTTTCATACTCATTACCAATATTAATTAATAGTTAAAATCCTAAAGGTTGATGTGTATAAAGTGTGTAGAGTATGAGATGGGAAAACTTAGGATAAATAATTTTTAATACTAAGTTATGTATTTACTTCTCTTGATGTATTAATATATCCTCTCCATTTGCTCCTTTATTTGCAAGGTAATCAACCTTTTTGTTGCCTTCTCAAAATATATGTTGAATTTTGGTTTCTTCTAATAGGTATACAAATTTTAATATTCTTCAAGTTTCTAATTTGGCACCCAATTTGGGTTTTTTTCCCCTTAAGGAATTAAGTATGATTTGGGAGTCCCCTTCTATTATTAGTTTCTTAATTCCTAAATTTAAACTCAGTTGAAGCCCCTCTTGGAGGGCTTATAATTTTGCTAGATTATTCATGATGATACCCATGGGCTTGGCTCTTTTAATGAGCCATTTTCCAGAATCTAAATTAATGATACAACCTATTCCTTCTTTTATGAGATTTCCTCTTGATGCTCCATTGAAATTCAATTTTGACCATCCTTTTCATGGAGGTTTCCATTTACATTCAATCCTATCTTTCTGATTGTTCTTTTTATATACTAGTGATGGATTTATAAGTTTTCTCCAATTTTGCTTCATTTATTCACCCCATTCTGTGATGGCTTCTATTTTGTCAAAAAGTAGTTAGATGCACCCTGATAGTAAGGAAGCTTGCCTTCTCCAGAGACTCAATCTCATAGTTCAAGTCCCACAGCTTGCAGATTGTTGCCATGTTTCACAAGGTTGCCTTTAGATAAAAAAATTTAGGCAAGGGTGCAAGATTTTTTGACAATAGACACACACAACAACATGAAAATAGATCTTCTACCTTGACTACAAAATATTTATAAACTAAAACCATTCTCTATAATATTGAATTCTATATAGCATGTGTTGGAAAAAAACATCCATTACTTTTATTGAGTTTTCCCAATGCTGTAGTCATATTCAACTCCAAATACTCATATTAGAGAAGCCACACCCAATATATGAGCTTACAATTTATTGTGGTATTGTTGTTAGTTTCTCTAGATCTGTAATCTCTCCTTTGATAGTTTTTAAAATAGAATAACCCAAAAAGATAGTTTCAGATAATATAATTCAACACACTATCCATTTTAAGATGCATAGGATTGGATCACAAATATTCCCAAAAAGGGTGGATGATTTTGTGCACCATCAAATCCAATATTGTGTTTTTGCACAAAATTTGGCTAGGAAGGGGAGAGAGAAGAGCCCTTGAAATAAAATTAAAATAAGAATAAATTTTAAAAATTTATAAATTTAATTTACAATGAGAATGATAAGGATTGGAAAATTAGGGCACATGTTATCAAGCTTTTTTAGAATCCACTAATGCTAAAAATAAGCATTTAGAATATAAAGGAGAATCCTAACAAAAATTTACAAGTAAAGAAAATTGAAATTAGTAAAAAATGATCATATAAGATAAAATCTATAATGCATGTCTATTTGGTAGAAAATAGATAAGAAGTGTGTTGAATGATGTCTATTGCTACTTACTAGGGAGAAAAATCATTCAATAACTTTGTCCAGGTCAAATTGATGCTTAAAGATGATAAAAAAAATTGAGTTAAAGAACTATCACATGATTCTTATGTTGTCATCAATTTGATTAAAAATACTTCAACTCTATCAAACAAAATTAAAGAATTCAAATATATCAACATGAACAAAACCTAGGAATGCATGTAAAAGTAATCTCAAACCTTAATTTCAATTCTTAAATATTCAAATTATAGGAATATAGAAATATGACAACTAAAATAATCTACACACTTCAATCCTTATAGAAATATCACAACTAAAATTATCTACATAGTTGAATCTTACTAATAATATCACAACTCAAATTATGTCAAATTTGTATAGATCAATTAGTGACAATATGATAGACACATTAGAAATTTGATACAATAAAATAAAGCTATAATAAGTACATATCAATCTCATAATTATCATATCACTATGAAGCCATAAATATATTATTCATGTTGATTTATTAAAACTAAGCACAAGTTCTATAGTCTCCCACATCCACAACTATCTATCTCAAAATTTTTTCCAATCATTTCTAGCTTACTAAGTCATCCCATATGTCTCAAGTAATGGTACATTTATCCGATCATGATCATTATCTTCTTCTACCTCTATTTTAGATGGAACACTATCCTCTATAGTTATGAAATCGTATAATATACAATGTACTAAAATAAGTTTTGTTAATGTCATTATTGGATAAGAAGTTTCATGCCTCAAGATAGAAAAACACTCCTTCAAAAACCTAAATTTATGCTCTATTGTATTCTTAAGCAAGGAGTGTTGGTGGTTATAGAACTTCTGTGGAGTCCTCATTAGGTTACTCTTGAAAACTCATTTAGGTGATAACATGTATACCAAAATATGGGCAAGAAATTAGGGTATTTTAGGATACCCAACATCAACTAAATAAAATTATCCTTCAAAAATGCACAAAAAATAATAATATCACAATGTTGGTCTCATTTCTTGTAAACTTCACTAAATAATCATTCACAATAATATTTGACATACCAAGAGGAACTACCAATGGATCTGATCTCAAGAGACATGAAGCAAGAACATAGTTATCTCTAGAAAACTCTTCCAAAAAAATAATAATGTATAAAAACTTATAATGAAATGAACAAACACACATAACATTCTACAACAAGTGGCCTTTTATATCATGACATTAGCTCATATCTCGACATTGACAATAGCTAGTTTATGAGATACATTAATCTCTCCAATACAATCCTATAGTGACCACATTTATAATCAAATATGTAGTAATATGATTAAATGTAAAGTAATACGATTAAATGTGAGGCAAAAAATGTGGCACTAGGAGATATACCTTTAAGTATAGATCAAAATAGTCCTTGCCAAAAATCTTTGTTGGAGTGTTTAGACTAGAAGATACAAGATAATCAACATAGAGAGATAAGATAACCCTCAAGACCTTGTGAAAGTATCAACTTATTATCACTCATGAGTCACTAAAGTTGTGAGCAATCTTGAGATTCCTCAAATTATGGCCAAGGGTATGGAGGAACATCACTAGTTGTTCTTACAACCTTATGTTTAGCGTATCTTGAATGCTTCCTTTTTTTCCTTAGAATACTGGCTAGATGAAAGAAAGACCCTTTGCTCATGCAAATTTGATCATGAAAATTTGTCTCATTAGAATGAAAAATTTTCTTATAAAATGAAATTTCATCTCTTTGGCACTTCCACCTTGTTGAGCATTGTTAGTTTGTTAGTTTTTAGGGCTATTTTATTAGCAATTTTGGGCCAATGTGTTGTAAGTAATTTTAACCCTAAAGAGGAAAAAATAATTGTATAAAATGGCTTAGGGTTAGGTATTTTCATAAGGTGTGATGTGATAATTTCTTCTTGTAGTGATAATGAGCTATAATGGATTACAGATTGTAATCAATGGATAGTAAGAATATTGGACTCGTCCTTTAGTGGACATAGCATAGGGATTGGGCGAGCCACATTAAATCTTGGTGTCTATTATTTTCTTTTGTGTGATTTATTATTTTTTGATATTCGTTATATTTGCATCTAATTTTTGTTTATGCCTGTGGTTAATCCTAATAAGCATATGATGTTATAGATGTTGAAAGGAAAGAAAGAGTAGAAGCAAGAAAATAAATTAATCTAGTCATTCTAATAATGAAAACTAGATTCTTTTATCTTTAATAGAGCTATCATTAACCTAAAAATGTCACAGTTAAACATGAGATATACCATGACAAAATGAAAAGCTCTATAAATCCAAATAGCCATGTCTTTACAATATTTGAAATATTTTTTTATAGTAATTTATTATCCATCATAAGTGAATGTATTGATAGAGGGTTTGATTATGACATAACAAGTTTATTGAAAGGACTTAAGAGATTTCAAGTAATTTTTGTCAATGAATATGCAATCTTTGTCAATGAGAGCTTTCAATAGAGTCATATATTCAAAAAAGTGAAGCATATATAATGCACGTGAATTATTTTTAATGATTATTCTAAAACATCACAAGCTAATGAAAAAAAGAATTTCAACTATTTAATACTTTTAGTCTAAGAATTAGGCCTTAGCGTGTGATATTTTAGCCATCTAATTTATTACTTTCCTCAAAGAAATAAAGGCTTAAAATAATCTATGATAGGTATTTGAATATATACTTTGATGGGTCATGAAATACCTTATTGAAAAGTAATGTTTGAAAATGTAATGATATCATGTAGTTGAAGAAGGAAGATTAGAAAGAGTTTGATAAATTTTAGTTATTCATTTGATACATATCAAGTTATTCATTCCAATATTTTTTATTTAATTATTTGATAATATGAAAAAAATATAATTTTATATTTTATTTATAAATCAAAGGTTTTTCATAGCATCTAAGTCAAATCAACATATAATAGATCTCACTATTTGGAACAATGATATGGGTGTGCCAGTTGGTTTTCTAAAATGGTGATACCTAAGTAACATGGTCTCTTTAATGTAAGTACATAGAAGAGGATATATGTTCTTGTATGTAATATCATGGCATCATTTTGTATAGTGCCAAAGATAGATAGATAGATAGTATTAGATTGAAATAGGATAGAATGGAGCAACATAATTTAGGATATATCATTTTACATAGGAGAAGATATGTTTGAGATTGGTGTTGTTAGGATTAACCTTGGATAGAATTAACAATTAAATGCCAGTATAACCAATATCAAAAAATAATAAATCGTATAGTAGAGAACACAAGACACAAGGATTTAATGTGGTTCACCCAATTTCTGGAATACATCCACCAACAACAAGTCCAATATTATTATTATCCAATAATTACAATCTGCAATCCCTTATAGCTCAATACCATCACAAGAATCTATAATATCACCATACATATGAAATCACTAACCCTAAGCCATTTTATACAATCTTTTTCCACTTACAAAATTAGGGCTAGAATAATTCATCCAATAGAAAAATAGTAGTTGACACCTTTTACAACAATAGGCCCATTTTTGGCTTCGAGGGCATTGCCCCCCAAAAACCCCACAGGGGCATTGCTCCTTGATCCCACCCTATATTTCGAAAAGGAGCATAGTTGGGGTACTACCCTAGGACCTTACAAGGGGCACTAACCCTTGACTCCATCTTGGGGAGACTACCCCAAACCCCTTTAGAAATAATCTAAGGAGAAATTGTGTTGAATAAACCTTTGAGTCTAATTAGGATCCACATCACAACAATCTTCCACTTGGAGACTAATCAGACTCCAAAAAAATAACCTTCCACTGGAAGAGTTATCATAGCATTGCTGAACTTGTGGCTCCTAGTGGAATATTAGACCACCCTAGACTTTGCTGGTCTATTATTTTGTTCAGTCTAGAAGACAAATCAAAGTTGAAGAGGAGTTAAGATTCTCCCTTATTACTTCCTTGGTAACATATCTAGTATATTATTATATGTATTTATATTCTCTAGCTTTAACTATCCATCATCCAAAATGAACCGAATGAATGGTACCACAACTATATGTGTTTTGTCTTTGAACATAGAGAAAAATTCTTCACAAGATGAATGACACTCTAGCTATTTGTAAACAAATAACTATCCATTTGTAGGTGCCCCAATTCTTCCATGAAGAATTAAATCCATATCATCTCCTTGGTTTCCTCTGTAGTAGTAGCATACTCTGCCTCTATAGTGGATAAAGCATTAACCTTCTACAATCAAGAAATCCAACTCACTATTGTCCCACAAATAGTAAATACATAACTTGTAGTACTCTGTCTGGTAAAAATATACCCTACCAAATTTGAGTTAGCATAGCCATGTAAATAAGTAATAGAGCCCCCAAAATGTAAACACTTAGTAGAGTTTCCTCTCAAATATCTAAGAATTGAATTAATTGCATTCTAATGCTCAATCCCTGGATGACTCATATACCTGCTAACAAATCCCACTACATGTGCAATTTCTAGCCTTGTACATACCATAGCATACATGTTTAGTACCAAAAAATGGGATAATGTCTAACATACTATGAGAAAATCACAAACTCAATAATCATACATTGACACCCTCTAGTCTACCATGAAAGCCAAATGAATAAAGAAATAAAACAATGTAAAACTCCCTCTTTCATTTGGAGCTTCCATGTCCTTCTTTCTTCTCCATATGATGTAGCTCAAAAATTGCCTATAGTGCACACAATATTGAAGAAAAAGTCTATGATAATGATGATGCTATGAGAATACTTGAAGTTGTGATTTTAGTGTGAGAGATGGAATGAAAAATACTAAAAAGCCACTAACCTGAAATGACTTAAGAATTAAGAACCCAAGGACCAAAAATGAGAGGAAGAATGCTCATTTTATAATCAACACGAAAGATGAGAGCATTGGACTTGTCACCCCTAGATATGCAACTTGGCAAGAGATTCTTTTGAGAATCCATGACACATATGACATAAGATTCCAAGTGTAGGATTCTTGGCGCTTGGAAGTCAAACTTGGCTAAAGAGGGAAGAGAATCTATGATGCGTCATATGACACCTCAAGCCCACTTAAAGCCAAGAATCTATGACAAAGAAGCCAAAGATAGACATGCGTAAGGGAATAAGAATCTTGGATTATGACATATCTTTGCCAAGTGTCAAAGGAGAATCCACAAGGTGTCACACCCATGTGTCATGATGATGTCAATATTTTATAGAATATTTGAATTAAAAATCCTTTATTCCACAAAATAGAAATTAGTAAAAAAAGGAATTAATGGAGGAAAATATGACTTAGAAAATTAAGAATTTCCATGGTTTGCAGATGATGAACCAATTAAATTAATAAAATATCAATTAATTGAGAAGGTTAGTTAGGAAGAACAATTTAGTGAAATGACATAGGATTAAATTATGGGTTATTTAATCCTATAGATAAAATTAGTAGATGATTGGCCAAATTGATTAAATAAGTGTGATAGTATCCTTTGATGAACTGTGATGATAGTGGAAATTGAATAGGATGATGATGGATAGACCAAAGCCATGGTCAAATTGATTGATCAAAATTGATAACATGCCAAGGACACATGACATGAACTAAATATATGTAGCATTTAACTGACGTTGTAAAATGTTGCACGATCGAGATTGATTGATAAGGTTGATCATAATAATATTGATGGATGTAGTCAATATTATTAAAATGGTTTGATGATTTCATGATCTAAATTGAAATACTCAATGATGTTAAAGATTGGATGACATGAATGATAGTTTGACCTAGCACTAAGAGCCATGACAATACTAAGGCTAGATTGATAAGATCTGATAGATTGATAGGTTTCCAAGGCACTAAAAGCCACAAAAATGCCTAGGACTAGATAGATGATGATTGATTTTAGATGTTTGATATGTCTTGTGATGATTCATACCAATTCTAGGTGATTTTGAGTTGATTTGGGGTGATTCTAGGTTGATTTGATATGACTATGAGTTGATATGAAGTGGTTGTGAGTTTGATTTGATATGATTTTGATGATGTTGAAATGGTTCCAAAATGATGTGAAATTGATGTGAAAGAGGATATGATGATGCTAGACACTTTTGAGATACAATCAAGTTGGCCAAAAGATCAGAGTTAGTGGAATGCAAAAATGGGATGAATTAGTATGAAAAGTGATGTTGATTCAAGGGGGCCCAAGGTATTTTCAAGCGTCACCACTCAAGATAGTGACCAAATAATTAAAATGATATCTTAATTTTTTCATAATGAAGATATGATGCAACTAACAATTCAAAAATTAGAGTTGAAGCGCAAAAGTTATGGCCTTCGAAGTGCAACATAGGGGCTTCGAGAGCAGTTTTGGGAAACTTATTGCCCCAAGTGCACCTTGAACTCACCCAAGTGTGCCTAGTGCACACTTGGGAATCCCAAGTACACCTAGTGCACACTTGGGAATCCCAAGTGCACCATGAAAAAACCAAGTGTGTTGATGGTGTACTTAGGAAGCCCAAGTGTGCTTAGAAAGTGTAGAATGTGCCCTAGAAGGCTCCAAGAGCCAAAAATAGCTTGATTGGATCAAAATGACCCAAAACTTTGTGTGAGTTCCCAAAATGGTGGAAATAGGTTAGAACATGAGTGAAATTAGTCAAAAATGGTCACATTTGGTCAATGTTGGTCAAACAAAGGTCAGACGAAGGCTGGACTAGGTGGAAAGCCCTAGAAGGTTGACAGACTGTATAGGATGATGCCAGAATGTAAGAATGAAAGATGAAGATGATTTGGTATATTAGAACACATGATCATGGTGATGAATGAAGATATGAATGAAAGAAGACAAAAGTGATGAGATGAGGACCGATTGGAATGAGGTGAAGACTATTGCTTTCAAAGAGTGCACTATATGTCAAATGGAGCTTCATTTTGATAAAATCATAGATGAAAACCATTTTTGAGCATTTAAATTTTGCCTCTCTTTGATACAATGTGATTTAGAGTGTTGTGTCAAATAATAATTATGAGAAGTCCATAACAAAATGCACCAGTAGGAATGATATATATGGGTGCCCCGTCAAGAAATTGACTGAGATATGCATATGATAGGTCAATTTTTCGATAATGTGATGCAAGGTAGTAGATGAAGAAGACACAAAAGATGAAAGAGATGAGATGAGGAATTACTAGTATGATGGGAAGACTTTTGCTTTGGTAAAGTGCACTACATGTCAAATGGAGCTTTATTTTGATATGACAAATGGAATGTGATGCCCTAGAATCTTGAAGGTACATTTTAATAGAGCTTTATTTTGATATGAAAAATAGCATGAGCCAATAGCTATTCTTGTCCATCATTACTTGATTTTAGTGTTTCAAAGCTTTAGATAGTGTTTGATAGGTTGATCATGTGATGGTTGTGATTGTTGATTCAGTTGATAGGCTCATAGTGACATGTTGGATTGATTGTTGGTTCATGTTGCTCAGATAGTTTGATTGTCTTGAAAGTGTAGTGCTTTGAGTTTCAGTATGCAAAGTGCAAGTGTTCATGGAAAAGGGGTGATTATCCACAGTGACTATTTACAAGGTTTATTATAGATTTTTGTTGGGTTTTGTGATTTTTAGCATTTTTTGGGTATATTTGATTTTTTTGGTATAAATGGTTTCTTCAGGACATTTTATCATTTTCAGGGTTTATTTTAGGACATTTTATGATTTTTATGGATTTTTTTAGGATGTTTGATGATTTTTAGTGCTTTTTTTAGGGCATTTTATGATTTTTAGTGGTTTTTTCAGGGCATTTTATGATTTTTAGTATTTTTTTAGGATCATAAAACCATATACAAGTGTTATCTCCAATCCATTATGTGATAAGTCCAATGGATAAATAGTGCTTAGGGATATGCCCCCATTTCAGATTCAAACTTATGCACCATGTAGGTAATATGCCCTAGACAAGACATAAACTATGTACAAAGGCCAATGATAGAGTATGTGTAGACTGGTAATGTGTTAGGTAAGATAATAATGGATATGAACTAGTTCATGAGACATGGTCAAGGAGCCAAGGATGTCTGGTAAGATGATGGATATGATCAAGGAATAACAAAAAGGGAGAAAACTAGATGGAATCTTGATAGATGGAGGAGCAACAACTGATTACTCATGGTGCCTATTTGCCAGGTTTTCACCATGGTACATGCTGAAAATGCCTATTTGCCAGGTTTTCACTTTTGGACAAAATTTTTCTCTTGACTCAAATTTTCATGCCAAGATGCTTGTTTGCCAAGTTTTCATCAAGGTATCCATTTTTTCATGACTTTTTTTCACTTTTTTCCTTTTCTTTTTTCATGACATTTTGCTTTTTTTTTTATATTTTTTTAGGACTTTTAGAAGGAATCAAGAATGTTGCTAATGAATACTAAGAAGAAACCTTTTGTTGGTGCTACTAGTTGATAATCTCTAGACCCAAAACTAACCATAACTACCCATGAGTCATTTTGAGTTTGTAGTTGAGATCAAACCACTAGAAAGGTCTTGAGATATACCATTATGTATCGTATGTAAGACAGTGTCTGCCTCTCATGACTCAAGGCATCTGAGGATAATTGTTTTAAAGGATTCTTGGTATGAGATTTTATTGATGATGACATACATAAAGGGTTGTTGGATAGGTTAGGTAGTTGGATTTGGAGATACACAACTAGATTAAAGGGAGGATTGGGAGGATTGAGACCGTCTTCCCACATGAAGGCTGATCGAGAGAGCTCAAAAAGACTTTGGCATCAACTTGTTTATCTTGTATCTTTGGAAGCTACTTAGCCTTTGATTTTTCATGGTCTAATGGTGTCTTTTGATTTTCACCAAGAGACCTACTTTGTTCATTTTTTCCTTTGCTTTTATCTTTGTAGTTGGAAGGTGGAGTTGGCTCCCCAAAATATGCCAATGTGTTCTCTTTAGGAGAAATTACTTCTTTATGATTGTCAATCATAATACCTTCATAAATTTCAAAGTCCGTTGTGAGAGCGTTATCATTGTCGAATCGATCAAAAATTGGTGGTCCACATTGGTCCCAATCCAACAGTTTAGGATAACTTGAGGGGATGTCATCATCAGTGCTGAATGGGCTTTGGTTAAAGTTATGGATATGATCATTAGATTCTATTGTATCATTGGGGTTATGCTTAGAAGCAAGAGGATTTTTGGATTCAGGTTGGATATCCTCAAATTCCTTTTCATCATTCAAAACATCCATAGTCTTACATGTAGGTATTGTAGTACTAGGAGGACCTATTTGTAATGGTTTGAATCCAAGCCCCAAACTAGGAGGTCATCCTTTTGTAGTGATAGGTTCAATTATACCTTGTTTCTGAGATCCAAGACCACTACATCCATCATAGCCTTATTTCTACATGATAGTAAACCCAAGTCCATACTTGCCAGGAGATAGCAAAGTGGGTTTTTGTTGTGCTTTTTCTTTCTCAGTACATATAGATGTATTCTCATTGATAGAAGTGGCATTTTGTGTACTGATCTCTAAATATTGTGCTTGAAATGGTTGTGATTTACCATAAGATTGGGGAGAAAGTGGTGACTCCCTAATAGTGAATACTTGAGACATAAATTATTCTTCACACACTTTGTCTTCAATCTTTAGTATTTCCTTGGCCTCACTAAGGAGTATATCTACATCTATATATTTAGAGGAATCTATGGGTTGTCCTTCATTATTTTTTGGGACTTGGTATGCAATAGCATCTCTTAGATTAGCTTAAAATTGGAAAGGGTCTAGATCACCAAGGATGGTAACCTACACATTGTTTAAGGAAAACTTCAGACATTGATCATATGTAGAGGGTACTGCTTTCATAGCATGAAGCCAAGGACATCCTAGTATCATGTTGCAATTCATTTCAATATTTAGGATATGGAATAATGTGTCTTCAGTAGTTGGGCCAATTCCAATGGGCAATATGATGACACCCTTGGAGAAGCATTCATCATCATCATAAGCTTTTATTGTGATTCTTCGAGAGGGATCCATATCATCTTCAAAATAACCCAAACCTTTGACAACCTTAAGAGTAAAGATGTTCAGTCTTGCTCCTCCATCTACTAAGACACATCTGACTTTGGCATTATGGATGAAAATTTTGAGATGAAGGGGATCATTATGGTTAGGATTTTCCTTAGAAATATCTTACAGGGAAAAAGGTGATATGCTATGAGGTGGATAAGTTCCCAACCATGGCTTGGAATTGGTCAACATCCATGTTATTTGGGACTATTGACTCTTTAAGGGCTTGATCCAAGATCTTTTGGTGTTGGGAAGATGCACACAGTAGGTCCAAGATGGATATTTGTGTAGGGGTCTTGTCGAGCTATTCAACAAGGTTATAATTAGATGAAGTAGGAGCAACAAGTCTACTAGGGAGTGCAGGTCTAGTTGAGGTAGTAGGAGTAGATGGAGCCCCAAGGAGGGTGATCTTGGTATGATGCATAGTGATAGCACAATGAGGGTCTTCAACTTTTAAAGTGAATGTGGATATGTAGGAATTAGACTCATTAAAGAAATTGATGGTGTAGTTATATCTAGTGCGTGTGTAATTCACATTACCTTGTGAGTTAGAGTTTGAACTGGAGGGCTTCTCTTTGTCATGATTACCCAAAGGATCTTTGAAGATAGTGTGATTAGAGTTAGATGCTAGCAATGATGGATTGACTATTATTATACCATCATCAATAAGGTCTTGTATTGCATGCTTTAGTTGGAAACATGACGAGGTTTAGTGTCCTTTGGTGTGGTGGTAATCACAGAATTTTTTGGAATCCCACCAATCTGTTTTAGTTAATGGTTCATCTTTGATTGGGGGTAACTATAGGAAGTTATTATTGAGTAACTATTGTAGTGCAGTCTCAAGAGATATGCCCAATAGTGTGAATTTTTTGTCCTTGGTTCTAGGATGTCTCCAAGGTTTGTCCTGTGTGGAAGTCTCAGTCTTCTATTGTGGAGGTGATGTTTGATTGGGAGTTTGTGAATTCATAGGGTTTGCACCTTTCAAAGTCAATTGAGGTTGTAATGTGCTAATTGTGTAAGCATCCAAAATGTTGTCATTGGTCACATTCTTGTTTTTGGAGAAAAATTTTGCCTTGTCATTAGATGAGTTGGTGTTTGCATTTTCCTTGTTTATCTTGAGGATTCCCTTATGGATAAGAGAATCTTCAATGCTAGCCCCTTTTTTCATTAGTTTAGAAATGGTGCTTGGACTCTTGATTTTGAGTTCATACATCAAGTCTGGGACTAAGTTTTCAATGCATAGGTTAACTTGTTTTTCTTCAAGAATGTCTAGTGAGCATTGACTGAGTAAGCTTCTCCAATGAAGTAAGAATTTGATAAATGGTTCTCCTATCTTTTGTTTAGTTGAACACAAATAAGAAAGCATCACCTCATTTATAATGTTAAAGGAAAAGTGGGAGATAAAATTTTCTACTAGCTTTGACCAAGATTTGATAGTACTGGGAAGTTTGGAGTACCATTCAAGTGCAAGCCCACCTAGAGAATGAGGGAACAATCTCATGAAGTAAGTGGGCTCATCATTGAGTTCGGTACAAGAGGCACAAAATTCTCAAATTTGATCAATAGGGTTGCCTTTTCCTTGGTATTTTTCAAATCTTTGAGCCTTAAAGTGTTTTGGGAATGGAGGCATATATAGACTTTTGTGAAATGGATTAGGATGTAGGTCCCTTTCTGTGTATAGAGCTTGGTTCTTTTGAACTCCCAATGCCTCTACTTGCTTGGAAAGTTGTTTGAATTGTTGCAATAGCTCTTCATTAGGTTTTTTCATGATAGCTTTCCCTTTAAGTCTTTTGTGCCTATGAGTAGACCATTTGCTATGGTGAGAGTTATGTCTACTCGATTCTGACATTTCTATATCTAATGAGTTTGCTGATGTGTCACTGGGTGGTGGAGGCATGTTGGCACCTTGAAGACAAAAGGGTCCTTGTTGTGACACATGTTGGGGTAATTTTTGTGGTATTTAATGTGGCACTTGATTTAGTATCGACTACAATTGATGTACCATGTGTCGTTGTTGTGCCATTTGTTGTGGTTGTTGTTGGGATACCTCTGTTGGTTGTATGTGAGACCATGTATGTGATTGTTGTTGTAGAGGTATCTGTTGAGGTTGTTGTGGCACATGTTGTTGTTGTAATAAATGTTGTTGGTGTGCAATTTGTTTCTCAAGGCATATTTAATATTCCAACTATTGCTTGAGTTGCTCTTGTTGCTTAGCAAACATGGCTTATTGTTGTTGGAATTTTTGTTGATACATTCCATGTAAGTCAAGTGGGTTAATGTTGGACTACTTATTAGGGATGTTGGATGTTTTCACCACTTGAGGTTGTTGTTGTTGTGGTTAATGTTGTTGTTGATATGTGGAATGTGTGTTAAGTGCATGTAGACTTGGTTGTGGGTTGGAAGTGTTAAGTCCCTATACCACTGTAGATTGATGTTGTCATGGGGGTTGACTGAGTCCTTGAGAATTGAACATCATGTTTTGGTTGTTGTTTTGGCTCCTTTGTGTGTTAGACGTTCCTCCTTGGGACATCATATTGAGTTGACCATGAGATTTGTTCCTTTTGGGAATGAGTGTAATGTCAATAAGACTTTTCCTTTGTATGCCCATAGGGATTGTGGTAGTTTATGTTTCACATGTTGTACTCATGAGAGGCTCCATAACATTTGACATCATAACACTTGGTAGGGTTAGGAGCAAAGGTGCACTTTGTTGATTTGTCTCCAAAGGAGGTGTGTCTAGCATCCCTAGAGCACAAGTCCCTTTAGGTGCATCTTGTTGTTGCATCATGTGACTAAAATCAAGTCTTAATGTCCTCTTGGGATATTTAGGGAGAGTCTTGTTTCCCTTCATTGGTTGTGGTTCATCAAAAAAGGGATTAATGTTGATGTGTTCAAATGTACTTTGGAGGATTTTCATTGTTGGTTCTTGATGAGACATTATAGGCACCATTATTGTGTTTTAAAACTCCAAAGGTTGTTTTCCCTTATCTAAGTCAAAATTGATCATGGGTTGTATGTTTTCAATTATTGTGTTGGTTTGATGTTTGGACTTAGGTCCCTTCACATTTGGGTTAAACTTGACAATTTCTTGGGCTGCCAAAAGTTTGAAGTTCTTGCATAAATTTTTATCTTGACATGCCCTAGCCATTTCTTCATCAGTGATGCCATAGTTAGTGTTAGAGTCATCACTTAGGTGTATAATACCTTGTTGTGTGTTTGACATGTTAGAGTTGAAAGTACTCATGTTGGGTTTTCTGAATTCAAAGGAGTGTGTTTGTTCATCCTCAGGCATGGTTGGTACACTTCCACCTTCAAGTGGTAATATCATGAATATAGGTTCAAAGTTAGGACTCCATTGAACCATCCCATGTGTAGGGGAAGTGTTTGAAGGAAACCTCATGGTAGGTGCATTGTTTAGGGTTTGTTCCATCATCTCTTGGTTATGGTGATCTTGTGGGTACATGTTTAAGGGGCCTACAAGTAATGCTTGTGATGCCTTGATTTGGTCTTTGTCAAAGGTTTTTTGGATTTTATTTCTCTTCTTCTATCTTGGATGAGGTTTTGGTTGTGTTGGTGCCTTAGAAAACAAGGGTTGATAAATTTCTTTAGGCCTCTAAGCTGATTTTGTCCTAGTAAGTGTTGGCATGATACCTAAGGATGCAAATGAAGTGGAGGAAAGCCTAAATAGACTTGCTACTTCCCAAGTGCACACCTAAACTACCAACTATGCTTAGACAACACACTTGGTGCACTTGGGGCCTTGAAGGTAAGCAGTTGATAAATAGGAGGCATGCAATGGGTAAACAGAGGTGTTAGGGTGCCTAAAATGAAAAATATGAATGTTTTGAGTGATTTAGAGTGTTTTGCAAGGTTTTGGGATGTAATGAAGCCTATGGAAGTGTAGATTATGGTTTTAGAACCTAGAATGAGGTCCCTAATTACCAAGTGCACTCTAAAACTACCAAGTGTGCTTTGAAACTACCAAGTGCACTCTGAAACAACCAAATGTGCACCTGAAGTGTGAAGTTGATAAAATAAGGGTGTAGTTGGTAAAATAGGGTAAAACTTGATAATCAAGATGTGGGTATGCAAGATATGAGTGTTTTTTTTAATTTTTAGGTGTTGAAGGATGTTATACAACCTAGGAAAATGCCAAACAAAGTGAGGTTTTGATATGCAAGATGCAAATATCCTAGGAAACTATGCGAATGCAAATGCAAAGTGACATTTTGGAGATTGACTAAAGTAGATGAAAATGACACTATAGTATGAAAAATGAAGGTTAGGGTTGGATTTTGGACTTGGTAATGATGATAGGGGTTGATTTATGCAAGGTGGCCTATGCAAGGTATGGTTTTCTAGGATTGATAATGACATTTGGGATATGCAAAATGAGGATAAATGATCAAAAAGACAATTTGGTTGATAAACAAGTTGGTAGGGTTTGATAGTGGAAATGGCGCTAAGGTTTTGAACAATGCAAGATGGGGGGGATATACCACTAGGGTAAGTCAAAATGATGTTTAGGAATATGGCATTGTAATGGCAAGGGTGTATGCAAAGTTTTTGAACTTAGTGGAAATATTTAGAAAGTACTTTATCTAGGAGTTTAACCTTGTGATAATGGACTTTGGATCTTGACCAAAAAGTAATAAAAGACAAAATGATAAAATTGATAAAGATGAAAAGGTCAAATCTATCAAGACATAGATAGAGTTTGAGCAAATAAAATGATAACAAAAAATAAAAAGACTAGTCAAGATCCATCATCCATCAACACTAGGAGATACTCTAAGACTCATACTTTGTTCAAAATTTTCACTAAGTTCAAAGGTTTTGGGGTTCAAAATGATGTTTAGGTGACTCAAAATGGTGGTTATGCTGATTGGGCATGCAATATAAAAAGGTCCTAAGGTGCAAAATGGGATTTTGGGTGCAAGATGCGATTTTGGGTCAAATGCAGAATGAGGAGGTACAAGGGCTCCTAAATGTAGTTTTGGGGTCCTAAAATGGTCATACAATTGCCTAACTACACCTTGACAGCACCAAGTGTGCTATTTTGGGTGTAGTTGATAGTTTCTAGGCATAGTTGGGAAGCTGGGATGGATGTTTGTTGATTCTGAGTTATGTGGTTCCCAAGTTGATATGCCAGGAAGCTAGGATGTTGGGGTTGATGTTGTGATGGATTAGGAGATGTAGAATGAAGGTTACAATGTATGGAATGGCATCCTAAGTGATGATAATGATGGTGAAGAGATGCAGGATGCAAATCAGGACATACTGAGATAGGGGGGCCTATCCAGGTACCTATGGACACCTCTAAAGCCTCAAAATGTTGTCTAGAAGCCCAAAATAGGTTCTCAGACTACCAAGTGTGCCCATATAGTACCAACTATGCCCATGGTGTAGTTGGGGCTAGTTTGAGTGCATTTGGTAATTTTAGAGCATAGTTGGGAGGCTGGGCTAAAACTAATGCAATTTTAGGTGTTGGGGTTTCTAGATTAATGTCATAGTGAGCTAAACAATAGAGGACAATGTTAAGAATAGAATGGAGCTCCAAAATGATGTTTAGGACACCTATAATGATGGTCAAAGTGTGCAATATGAAGGTTGGGTGTGCAAAGATGCAAGTTTTGGGGTTGAAATGCAAAGAATGAAGATGCAAACTAAAACTTAATGAATGCAACGTGAAGGATGAGGGATGCACAATGAGGACTAGAAGATGCAAGATGAAGCCTATACGATGTAAATATGAGGCCTAAACAACGGTGAATGCAAGTGGTTCTATGCAAGGATGCAACTTAAGGTATGCCAAGCACTTCTAGGGATGTAGTGTTCCACGTTTCGCAAGTTTAAGTTTGAAAAGTTTTGGCCAAAGTTGTAATGTTTTGATAATGTTTGATGTTTGGAGAAGATGTAAACAATATCCAAGGTGTAAATTTGAATGTTTTCTTTTATCTTGATTAATGTTTTACACACACACAAGACACATTAAGAGAAGAATAATTGTTGTTAAAAGTGAACAAACACACCACAACCTAAGCTTTTATGACTATATCCACTGAATTCCTACTTGAACAGAAGTTCAACCATGTTTATCCAGAGTGAAAAACCTAGGATCTTGGCACCACATATTCTCCCTTATAGTGCACTCACTTCTCGGGGCTACCAAGATCCGCTTCCCAAGGGGCATGACTTCCCAAGGGACTGTTGCCTCTACTAAGGACCGTGAGAATGTAGGATGTCTTCATGGGTATGGGTGACCCCTTGAGCCAGTGGATAGAAAGGATTTTGGCCACTAAAACACAATTTTTAGTAAGGGCATTCTATTCATCGAGTGAATGATAAACTTCCTCAGAAGGTCTCCCAGCCCCGAGAACTGAGGTTTGATGCACCACAAGGGTATTGGAGGAGAGCTATCACACAACAATACCGTCGACATGGCTTTCAATAGAATTGAGTTTTATATAGTGGCTGGAATGTTGACATGGCTTTTGGCCCATTACTACTTTGAATTTATCCCTTGGCATACCCAATATCGAGTATCTTGGTCCAAGGTAGGCTTCCTATAGAAGTTACATGGATTTCTCTTACACCCAAGATCTACGAATGGCAAGGGGAGAGGATACATCCATGCAAATCCTAGGGATTTAAACACTGTAGACACACCAAGTAGAAAAGAATTTTTTTTAATTTAGGCACCAAATGAAGTGTTATCTAATCTAGGAAATTCACACACATGGTTTTTACGAACACACAATGGTCTTCAACAACATCTTGCAAATAATCATTAGTAGTTTTCAATTTTTAGTCTTCATCCAACAATTGCCACATGCTACAAATAGATTGTCAGTAACACAAAATCATCTAACCTATGTCTTAGAAGAAAATGGAAACCTTAGATGTAGATTTAGACTAAAATAGGTGCTTTTTGTGAACTAGGTGCGCTTTGACAGAGTAGACTACACCCTAGAAGGCCAGAATGGCTTAGAATACTCCCAAGTGCACTCAAAAAGTGCTAACTACACCCATGGTGTAGTTGGGGCTAGTTTGGGTAGAATTGGTTGTTTCTAGGCATAGTTGGGAGCCTAGGTACAAACTATGGGGAACTGGTGGCTAAATAAGAACTAGAAATTGAACATTTTGATACCTCTACTACCAAGTGTGCCTAGATAGTGCAAAATGTGCCCATGGTGTAGGTAGGTCCCAAAAGGGTGTAGTTGGTAAGTTCTGGGTGTAGTTGGTAAGTTTTGGGTGTAGTTGGTAAGTTAGGAACAACAAACAAGGGTTATGGTGTCTCCTAGGCCCTTAAAATTGCTCCTAGGGGTCCCAAGTGTGCTCTGACAGAGTCGAGTGCACCCTAGGATAGAAAGATAATAAAATTCATAAAATGAAGGCATAAAACCATATTAATGGACCCCCTAATTAATCTAGGTGTGATAAGGAAGTGCAGATAGTAGTTGTACCCTTCCAAATGAGCTTCTTCCTTGCACCTACAAGCACAAAACAAGAAAACCCAGGTTAGATAAGCATGCTCACATTAGGTTCACCAATTGTAGTACCAAAAAATGGGCTAAGGTCTAAAATACTATGAGCAAATAAAAAACTCAATAATCATACATTGAAACCCTCTAGTCTACCATGAAAGCCAAATGAATAACGAAAGCAAACAATGTAAAACTCTCTCTTTCACTTGTAGCTCCCATGTCCTTCTTTCTTCTCCATATGATGTAGCTCCAAAATTTCCTATAGTGCACACAATATTTAAGAAAATTCTATGATAATGATGATGCTATGAGAATACTTAAAGTTGTGATTTTAGTGTGAGAGATGGAATGAAAAATACTAAAAAGCCAAGGACTTGAAATGACTTAAGAATTAGGGACCCAAGGACTAGAAATGAGAGGAAGAATGCTCATTTTATAATCAACATTGAAGATGAGAGCATTGGAATTTTCACCCCTGGATATGAAACTTGGCAAGAGATTCCTTTGAGAATTCATGACACATATGACACAAGATGCCAAGTGTAGGATTCTATGATGCTTTGAAGTCAAACTTGGCTAAAGAGGGAAGAGAATCTATAACACATCATATGATACCTCAACCCCACGTAAAGCCAAGAATCTATGACAAAGAAGCCAAAGATAGACATGCATAAGGGAATAAGAATCTTAGATTATGACATATCTTAGCCAAGTGTCAAAGGAGAACTCATAAGGTGTCAAACCCATGTGTCATGATGATGTTAATATTTTATGGAATATTTGAGTTAAAAATCCTTTATTCCATAAAATAGAAATTAGTAAAAAAAGGAATTAATGAAGGAAAATATGACTTAGGAAATTAAGAATTTCCATGGATTGTGGATGATGAATGAATGAATTAATAAAATATTAGTTAATTGAGAAGGTTAGCTAGGAAGAATAATTAGTGAAATTCCATAGGATTAAATTATGGGTTATTTAATCCTATAGATAAAATTAGTAGATGATTGGCCAAATTGATTAAATAAGTGCGATCGTATCCTTTGATGAAGTGTGATGATAGTGGAAATTGACTAGGATGATAATGGATAGACCAAATCCATGGTCAAATTAATTGATCAAAATTGATAACATGTCAAGGACACATGACATGAACTAAAGATATGTAGCATTTAACTGACATTGTAAAATGCTATAAGATTGAGATTGATTGATAAGGTTGATCATAATAATATTGACAGATGTAGTCAATATTATTAAAATGGTCTGGTGATGTCATGAGATAACATTGAAAGACTCAGCAATGTCAAAGATTGGATGACATGAATGATAGTTTGACCTAGCACTAAGAGCCATGATAGTACTAAGGACAGATTGATAAGATTTGATAGATTGATAGGTTTCCAAGGCACTAAAAGCCACAATAATGCCTAGTACTAGATAGATGATGATTGATTTTAGATGTTTGTTATGCCTTATGATGATTCAAACTAATTCTAGGTGATTTCAACTTGATTTGGGGTGATTCTGGGTTGATTTGATATGATTGTGAGTTGATTTGAAGTGGTTGCAAGTTGATTTGATATGATTTTTGATGATGTTTAAATGGTTCCAAAATGATGTGAAATTAATGTGAAAGAGGATATAATGATGATAGAAACTATTTAGATACAATTAGGTTGGCCAAAAGATCAAAGTTAGTGGAATGCAAAAATGGGATGAATTAGTATGAAAAGTGATGTTGATTTAGGGGCCTAAGAGTATTTTCAAGGGTTACCACTCAAGATAGTTACCAAATAATTAAAATGATAGCTAAATTTTTTCACAATGAAGATAAAAATCCAATGCAATTAACAATTTAAAAATTGGAGTTGAAACACAAAAGTTATGGCCTCTAGAGTGCAACATAGGGTCTCCGAGAGCAATTTTGGGCAACCTACTGCCCCAAGTACGCCCAAAACTCACCCAAGTGTACCTAGTGCACACTTGGGAAGCCCAAGTGTCCCATGATAGTACCAAGTGTTCCCATGGAACACTTGGGAAGCCCAAGTGTACTTAGAAAGTGCAAAATGTGCCCTAGAAGGCTCCAGGAGCCAAAAATAGCCTGACTGGACTCAAAATGACCGAAAACTTTGTGTGAGTGCCCAAAATGGTGGAAAGAGGTTAGAACATGAGTGAAATCAGTAAAAAATGGTCACATTTGGTCAAACTTGGTCAAACAAAGGTCATACCAAGGCTGGACTAGGTGGAAAGCCCTAGAAGGTTGACATACAGTATAAGATGATGCCAAAATGTAGGAATGCAAGATGAAGATGATTTGGTATATAAGAACACATGATCATGGTGATGAATGAAGATATGAATGAAAGAAGACCAAAGTGATGAGATGAGGACCAATTGGAATGAGGTGAAGACTATTGCTTTCAAAGAGTGCACTAAATGTCAAATGGAGCTTTTTTTTGATGAAATCATAGATGCGAACCATTTTTGAGTCTCTACAACATGAAGCTTCCTATACTTGAAGTATAAGATACCTTGGACAATGTAGCATCATCTTATGGTGTCTTTGGACACATCTCCTTAGTCAACTTCAAATTATTTCTAAATTTAAGAGTAACTGAGAGGGGAGGGGTCAATCAATTACCAAAAAAAAAAATCCACGTCCCTTAGATATCAACACAAATTTTTACTCCTTAAACCAAAAACTTACTCTACTTTGTTAGAACTAGATATTCACTGCATCTCGATTAACAAAGAAATATTAAGATATTAATGTGTATTAATCTTTAGTAACTTAGTTACAAAAACATAAAGCATTAAGCAAATATCATGAACAGATGAAACACCAAGATTTGATCTGGAAACCCAATATGGGAAAAATCCACCGTTGCAACTAGTTATAATTTTTCACTCTTCTAACATGAGCCTTATTAGAAGCCAACCCTATTAAAGGTTAAAAAGCACGTAGTTAAGTGTGACCCTATTATCTAATTTGAATCACCCTATTAGGAGCAGCCTTGTTAGATGTCTTTAGAAAATTCAATCAAGAAATGCTACCTTATTAGAGGGTTTACAAAATGATTGTTAAGTAAACTCTATTAAGAGATTTCTTTACTGATACAATAGCTAGAAAGAAACAAAAGTTTTACCTAATTGATGAAGCAATTGAATTTGCAAATTTATATCACTATTCTAGCTTAACCTCTAGATTCTTCCATATTAGATATTTCCTTATAGCTTATCCTTCACACTTTCTTCTTTTCCTTTTCTTTGCTCACATATCTATCTCTTTTATTCAACTTTATACTCTCACTTATCCACACAACTTGACCTTTCTTATATATCATAAGCTAGGAAAAGTCAGCTTGTAAACCCTTTAAAAACATCAATAAACATTCATTTAGTCAGCTTATATTAACCAAATAATTAAAAAATGTAATTTACTATCAATTAGCTAATACTAGACTGAACACTATGTTAATACATAACTTTCTTTGATAATCGACCAAACTCAGTTAATAATAGCTTTCCTTCATTAACCAACCTAACTCGGTTTACACTACCTCTCTTCATTGACTGACCTAACTTGGTTTATACTATAATTTACTTGGTTGATACTAGAAATTTCCATAGTGCCTAATTGAGCTTGGTTAGCACTAGCTATGCTTGAATAGTATGTAACACTTGTGTAACATCAATGACAATATGTTAACATATATAGTCCACCCATATAATTGAGAGGGAGGGGTGAATCAGTTATCCAACTAATATCACAATTATCAACCTTATTCAACTTTACCTATATGATTAATATAATAAAAAACCACAACAAGATAGTCATACACAATAACACCAGATATGTTAACTAGGGAAACCCTTAATCAGAGGGAAAACCCCAATGGGGATGGTACCCACAAGATGATGTACTAATATAAATATTCCTTGTTAGAGGATGGAACTTGTTATGAGTCTATAACAACATTCAATACATATTAGTCCCTATTAGGAGACTTTGAATCCCTGTTAGGAGATTCCAACCCTGTTAGGAGTTGTGGAAGATAGATGGACTCACTGTCCAAATGGCTTCAGGGAAAGACCAATAAACCAATTGTCCAAATGATATTTGTATTATTCCTTGTAGAATAATAGAAATGAATAGTAGTGCTCCTTCCTCTTTCTTTATCTTGCCAACCATAATTCTACTCCTTCTAATCTTGTAACCAGATTACAAATCTCACATCCAATAATCCCTCGGATCGCTTACTCATATTCACTAAACACTCTGCCCCTTTTCATACTTTGCACTCAATACAATGATCACCACCACATCTTACATATAATGAAAACATCTTTCCTTTATATAGTATCTTCAAAATAATTCCTTGAGTTGGTCTTGAGGCTTTCTCAATTAATTATATTAAGATAATTTATTTATTTATAATTACAATAGCACTGTCAACTCACAATTTATGCAACTAATCACATGTGCAACACTAGGGATTTCACATTCACTAACATCATCATCAAAACTTCTTAAGTCACTAACTAACTATGCATCTGGAGAGGCAGAGGAAAATTGCTTGAATTCTGGGTTGTGGCATTGGGTCCCTGCCGGCGACTTATCTTGGGCTTCCTCTAGGCTCCAAACCCCTAGACTCCTTTTGGACAAGCATTATCGACAACTTCATCAAGAAACTTGCTGGTTGGAAAGAGGCCACCCTCAGTCAGGCAGGTAAATGCACCCTGGTTAAGTCAATTCTCTAGAACCTCCCCACCTATGCCCTTAGTCTCTTTTTAATTCCGGTTAAGTTTGCAAACAGAATGGAGAGGATTCAGAGGGACTTTCTCTGGACTGGAACTGATGACCACAAGAGATACCACTTGGTAGCCTGGGACCAGGTTTGCTTGCCCAAAAGCCAGGGAGGTCTTGGAATCAGGAAAAATTCTCACCTCAATAAATCCCTCTTAGCTAAACTCCCTTGGTGCATCTTTCAAGGCACAGGGATTTGGAGGGACATCTTGGCTGAGAAGTACCTGGGAGGCCTGTCTCTCTCCTCAATTTTCTAGGGGGCCGAGCTGCCGTTGGGTTCTAACATTTGGAATGGTATCTTGAAGGCCCTTCCCCTTGCTAAATCTAGGGCCAAATGGAAAGCTGGAATGGGAGACAAAATCCTTTTTTGGTAGGACAACTGGCTTTTTCAGGAACCTCTCAATAACCATCCTTCATTTGACAGGTGGGCTGATCAGGCAATAGGCATATATGGTGTGTTGGTTAGGAACTATAGAAATGGGAATGAATGGCACAATCTACTAGAGCTTTCGCAGGATCTCAAGCCTTTGATGGCCTCTTTGAATGCTATCAACATCAACCAGATAGGCGATGCCTCAGTCTGGGGAGACTCTTCTAGAGGCCATTATACTATAACCTCAGGCTATCTTTCCCTTGTGGGCATAGGGGAGAAACCTATTTGGGCCAAGGCTTGGACCCCTGGATTAACGCCCAAAATCAACATTTTCTTTTGGCTCCTCTTGCAAGACAAAATACTTACCCTGGATAATTTAGCCAAGAGAGGCCAAATTATTCCCAGTAGATGTTGCCTCTGTAAGCATGACCTGGAAATGGTTAATCACATTTTCATTCACTGCCCCTTTTTCTCTAGAGTCTAGAGTCTTCTGACTTCCAATATGAACTACTAGTGCCTGCTAGCTAGTATCCAGGAATTCTTCATATAGTGGAGTAGCAACCACAAAGGCCTGAACTCCAAAATTTTGAGTTCTTGGATTATCCCACACTTTTGCTAGAGAATCTAGAAGGAGCGCAAAAACAAGATATTTAGAGATAGAGAAGCTCCTGAGGGTATTATAGTAGAGAAAATTGATGGCCTCATGAAAGAGAACTATTCCACAACTAGAGATGGAAACATAAAGGATGGAGGGAAAATTAAGACTAGGAAATAAGACAGGATCAAAAGAAGACAACAGGCTACTTGGTCCTTCCCTCCCCAAAAATTGGCATAAAGCCAATTTCGATGGGGCAGCTAAGGGGAACCCTGGTCCTGTCGGATGTGGTGGAATCATAAGAAATAGCTTGGGAGGTGGAATTGCTACTATCTCCTCCCCTATTGGTCACCAAACCAACCATTTGGCTAAAGTCAGTGCGGCCAGACTCACTATTAAGCTGGCCCTAGACTCAGGGATCGAACAATTGTGGCTTGAAGGAGACTCCCTAAATATAATAAATTGTATTTTAGGAGTAACCAAACCATCATGGACCATTGAAAGCATAATTGAGGACCTAAAAATGGACTTGAGAAAATTTAAAAATTACCACATTAGCCATGTCTACCGTGAAGCTAACATGGTTGCTGATTGGTTTGCAAATGCAACGGTCACATTCAATTCAGTGATGACGTGGGGAAACAATAATCATTTTTTGGCGGCGGTTATGGAGCTCATTCGAAAGGAGCAAATTTAAGGTACCAACTCAAAATCTTTTTTATGATGATGAGACATGCTAAATCATGTTTTAAAAAGGGAATCATTTGGAGTTATGCGAAACCCCCACCATTCATAATAACGCGTACAAATTACACGAGCAAAAGAAAGCCAGAGTTAAACCCAATAACACACGCATTAAAGCTCTCGTCCTTAGTGATTTTTTCATCTTTGAGCTCTGCAATTCTGTTAAGAGTTTAGGGTTAGAGAGGCATAATATCAAAATGGTGGGAGAAAGGATTAGAAGAGAGCCATGGGGAGAAATGGAGAGCTGGAAAGAAAAAGGGAAGGGCTAGAAAAAACTCCAGAAGGGTGGCATAACTAGCTTCATGGAGAGGCTCCATGGTTTTGATGCAGGGGTTACCAAGATTATGGTTGAAACCTGGCACAACAGAAAGGTCAACATTGATGGTGTCTCCCACCACATCACAGAGGGTCTCATTGCGAAGGTGACAAGCTTCTCCCAGGAAGGCATGAGCTTCTTCAGGGATAAGAAGATGTCCGCCAATGCTAGATCAACGCTTTCATCAAGAACGACAAGGAGAAAAGAAAACTAGTAAAGATTGACACCTACTATGACATTGAGTCCATCAAGAAGATTAGGGGGCATGTTCTGAGGATCATCATAGAATATGTCACTGTGGAGCCCAGGTTTGATAGAGTCAGGACACATCATTTTTTTCTGCTTAATCATTTTAGACATAAAGTGAAAATTTCCTTTCCTTTCTATATTTATACTTCTATGACTAAGAATATAGAGAGTTACAAGAAATGTCCTATCAAGAACCTTGCCCTTCATGAAGGTCCTCTGCTCCTCATTTTTGAGTTTCTAAAAACCCAGACAAGAGTCAAGTCCATTGGGGTTTCGAGTGGCTCCTCGGAGGACACCGCCAGCTCAGACTCAGGGGAAGTGCGCATTGTGAATTCTATCAAGTCTAAAACCCCAAAAGCCAATCCCTCTCCTCGCTTCCCTAGTAGGATTAGCCCCTAGTGCCCTCCCTCTAACCCCCCTCCCCTCATCTTAAGGAGTCTAGTGATGAGTTGGATACAGAGTCGAAGGAGGCAGATTCAGTGGCAGAGAAGGAAAGTGAGTTGGAAGATGACAAGGAGAAAGATAATGACAAGAAGGAGGTGACCCCCTTGGTAACCCAGGATAACCCCAAGAAAAGAAAATTGGACCAAACCCCAACCCATGATCATCTCAGTGACCACACCAATTTTCCCCCCAACCCTACTGCGCCCACCTCCCCCCTGGAGGTCCCCATTTCACCCCTAGAAGAGATGATAGAAATCATGGTTGAAAAGGGGGGGAGGCCATTAGGAAAAATAAGAGAAGAGCCTAGAGCAATTTCAATGTGAATAGGGTCAGTATGGGTATTGTCAGACAACCTGCTAAAATCCAGGTGTTGGGGGATCTCAACAGTAGCACCCACTATGATGAGCTCCTTGACTCGACTCTTCTAGTTCTCTCTGATAATGTTTGTGAAATGGGTTTCAACTTTCTCAACAATGCAAAGAATAGCTTGATTGATAATTTTAAGTGGATTTTTCAAGAAATTGAGACTCTGAAGGATAGGTCCAACCAAACCAACAATAGGGGGGATGTCAAGGATCATGAGACCAGAGGTAGTAAAGACCAGGTGGGCAGCCAGGAAAAAGACAGAAGCTAGGACCCCAGTGACAATCAGGAGGATAGAATCACCCGGCTCTAGCAAAAGGTCCAAAGGCTGGATTATATCCACCAGATTGTGGATACCCTCCATACCTTGAATGAAAACATTGTTAATCTGGGGGACTATCTGACCAATGTCGATCTTGTGGGGAACGTGGAGCAGAGTACAGAGCACGAAACCAGTCGGGAATTTCCTCAAAAAGAGACTAGAATCCAAGAAAGTCAGGGGGACCAGATGCATTTCCTCCCCATGATCCAAGAGGAAGAGGCCAACTAGAAGGAAAGTGACATTGCAAAAACCCTACAGGCAATGGAAAAGAAGGGACACTAGTCTGCCCGCCAGGCTCTGTTCTTGGCCTTTGTTTCTCAGGCTTCGGGCCTTTTTGTTTCTGGCCTTTTGAGGAAGCTTTTTTTCTATCTTTTTTGCTTTAAGTTATTTTTTGCTGGAAAACTTTGGGTTTTAGAATCCTTGTAAAACCTATTTTCCTAATAAAAAACTATGCATCTCTAGATTATATCTCTATTAGAAGATATAATGCAAACATTAGAAACTACTTCTTAGGTACTCTTTCTCTATATTGCTCTCTACAAATCAAGCATATCTTCCATTCATCCTCAACTCAAGTACTGCACATTGAACCCTCACACTAGGACATTTTACCAAACATGTCCATGAATGTAAATCACTAGGAAATCAAAACATTGTTCATACAACTAAGATCTCTATTTGCTACTTTACTAGTCTTTATAGACTTACTACTATGTTAACATCAATGACGAACACAACCATGAATGCAACATATCAATAGTCTCCAATTATTAGGATACTCCCCCAATGTAACATTATTGGAAATTATGCTAACAATATCCCCTTTTGGCATTGATGGAAACATAGATGAAAAACATCCAAGTTCCAAGAATACCAAAATAGTACTCTATTGTTGTTGATATTGTTCTCATCTTTTCAAATCCTCTTCATCAATCAAATTTGAAATCCTCTGGAAAACTGCTCTATTGTGCATCTTCTTAGGATCAACAACAATTATTCACAATAAAAAACTCACCATACATTAGAATTCCTCATGTTGCATATCTCCCTTATAGAGATATTCCTCATTCTTTCTTACATGAATATTTCTAAATCTCTCTAATAAAGTAAAGATTTGCATGCACTCATCTCCCCATACATACTTAGGATATATTTTTCATGCATATTCTTCCCTATTGACATCAATGAAAATGGCCCCATTATTTGAATTTACTGCTCCAAATCTTCAACCAGTTCAAGTGTCAAAAGACACTATTCAAGATCAAATACCAAGAGTCCTCATTGACTCAACTCATAACAGATACTCTCGCATACAAGAAGCATCAACATTTAGTCTAGTCTAACAATAGTGCTTTGTACCACTAGATTGATACAATCTCTATCATCTATTCAAAAGTTGGTAGGGGCATAACCCCAACCATACCTCTCAAGTATTCAAATGTATCTTTAGGTAAGGGCTTTGAAAATATATCTACAATCTCATCTTTGTTACTCACATATTCCAATCTAATCTCTTTTTCTACTACCTTCTCCATCAAGACATGATACTTAATAGATATATGCTTAGTCTTAGGATGCAACACATGATTCTTAGAAATGCTTACTGTACTTATGTCATCATAGTATATGATAATAGGTTCTATAAGCTCAATCCTAGCATCCTTCAACATATGTTTCCTCTACATAACTTGATTACAATTTTTTGTTGCTGCAACATACTCTGCCTCAGTTATACTCTGTAAGATACAATCTTGTTTCTTTCTCAGCCAAGAGACCAATCTTCCTCCAAGAAAAAATGTTCCACCACTGGTGCTCTTTCAATCATATCCATAAGGCCTACCCAATCTACATTAATATATGCACATAGAGTGAAATCACTTGGTTTTTCATACCATATTCCATAATTAGATGTTCCTTTCAAATATATGAATATCCTCTTCACATCTACATGATGATACTCCTTAGGATCAACTTGAAATCTAGCTACAATCCCAACTAAATTTTCTATATCTAGTCTATTATGATTTAGATAATGCAAACCTCTAATCATGGATCTGTACTTTCTCTTCTCAACTATAGGTGTCTCATATTTTATAGATAATTTGTGACCATTTATCATAGGTGTACCAATAGGCTTACAACTTTCCAATCCAAATCTCTTCAACAAATCTTTCAAGTGCTTAACTTGTGAAATAAAAATTCTATCACTATTCTGCAAAATCTACAACCCTAGGAAAAACTTTTTTTCTCTTATCATGCTCATCTCAAACTCATTCTTCATTTCTTTAGAAAACTTATCACTTGCTTCATCATTACCTCCAATATTATGTCATCAAAAAATATTACTATTATCAATAAACCATTCTAAATTTATTTCAAGTACAAGTTACTATCTTTCATACCTATAAAAAATCCAAGTTTTGCTAGATAGCTAACCAACCTTGCATACCAGGTTCTAGGTTCTTGTTTTAGTCCATATAGAGATTTATTTATTTTGCATACTATATCTTTGTCTTCTATTAGAGGGAAACCATCATGCTACTCAATGTAAACCTCTTCTTCAAGTTCTCCATTCAAGAAGGCTAATTTAACATCCATCTAGCTAATATACTTCTAACTTCTTATTTGTTGCATAAGCCAAGAACATTCTTAATGCCTCCATTCTAGCTACAGGGGCATATGTCTCCTCATAGTCTATTCCTTCTTGTTTTTAATATCCTTTGCACACAAGTCTTGCCTTGTTTCTTACAACTTTGGCTTACTCATTCATTTTATTTCTAAATACCCATTTTGTTCCTATAATATTCTTGTCTTTAGGTCTAGGAACTAATTCCCATGTGTCATTCTTCACAATATGATCTAGTTCTTCCTTCATTTCTTGAATCCAATTATCATCTTTACATGCTTCATTTGCACTCTTAGGTTCAACTTGAGAAATTAGACATAATTCCTCATTAACTCAGTTTCTTTTCATCACACCTTTTCCTTTTCTTCCAATCATCTTCTCTAGAGGGTGATTCTTTGTCATATTTTTATTAGAGGTAGGAGTTTCTAACTCAACTCTCATCTCATCTCTTGATTCAGATCTCTGTTCTCCTCTTTGGTCAATAGTTCATACATCATTCTATAGATCATTGTTAGTCTAAAAAAAAACTTCTACATTCCTTCTAAAAATTATAGTATTATCTTCTTCTTCATCTGAATTGTAATCTAACATCTTTTCCTTGGTTCCAAAATTTTAATCAGCTTTTATATTTGTGCATTCAACTATTGTCCTTGTTCTATGATTAAAATATATGTATGCCTTTATTTTCAATGAATAGCCAAGAAATATAACTTCATCACTTCTTGGATCCAACTTAACAATATCATCATCTCTCTTATTGTAACACTTGCTCCCAAATATTCTAAAATACTTAACTGATGGAGAATGACCAAACCAAAATTCATAAGGCATCTTGGTCATACCTTTTCTAATTTGTACTCTATTCATAGTGCATACTATTGTATTGACTACTTCTCTCCAAAAATTCTTGGAAATGTCACTCTCAAACAACATTGATCTTGTTGCCTCTAATACTAATCTATTTCTTCTTTGTTCAATCCCATTCTATTCAAGTGTTCTAAGTGAAGATAAATGTCTCTTGATTCCATTCTCTTCAGATAACATGTTAAACTCTCTAGAGCTGAATTATCCTCCTCTATCTAATCTTAAACATTTTATCTTAATGTCATATTCATTCTCAACTCTATTCTTAAATATCTTAAACTTCTCAAAAGCTTAAGAGTTCTCTTTAAGAAATGCTACCCACATCATTCTAGTGAATTCATCAACAAAAATTATAAAATACCTTTCACCATAGAACCCTCTTATTCTAGATGAACCACTCAGATATATGTGAACAATCTGTAGCTTTTTTGTAGTTGTAAACTTCTTGTTGGGAATGATACCTTCTTCTACTTAGCCAAAATACATTATTTGCGAACAACATTAGTAGGCTTTATTGTCTTAGACAAATCTCTAACTACAAATGTGCTAATAACTTTCACAATATTATCAAAGTTTATATGACAAAATCTCCTATGCCATAACCAATTGCTATCCACTTTTGCAACCAAACATATCATTTTAGTGGGATTCAACTGAAAAACATCACCTATTTCTAGTCCCAATTATCTTACCATCTTTATCCTTGATAGTGCAAGTTTTTTCTATGAAATTAATTGATACCCTTTGTCCATGAACTACCCAAAAATCAATAAATTATGCTTTAATACATCAAAAAAGTTAACGTAATCAGTGTTAGTCTTTCCATCTAAAGTAATGGATCCTATTTCTATAATGTGATAGGTTGTATTATTACCAACTCTAACATAGCTCCCAAATTTAAAAAACTTATATCACTAGTCATGTGATGTGAACATCCACTGTCTACTATCTAGTTAGATTTATTTTCAACTTGAGAAATTAGAGCCTTTTCTTCCATAATTTCTTTATCAAGACCATCTTCCTTAATAGCTACAAATCCTAGCTCATCATCATGTTCACTCTAACATTTTTCATCAGATTCCTCTTCTTCATTAGCATACAAACAATTCCTAGTTCTTCTAGGATTAAAATTTATGTTATACTTTTTCTCTCTTTTAGAAAATTTAGATTCATAATGAACAAACTCATGACAAGTCCAATATTTAAAGATATTCTTACAATATTTTTCTCTTCTCACAAGAAGGGCTATAACTTCTTCAATATTCTTGTCTTCATTAGATCTAATTTTGTTGCTACTAGAAAAATTTCCATGTGTAGTTGTGCTTCTATATAGTTTTTGCCAAATATTTAAGCCATTGAAAGTTGTCTCCACTCTTGTCAATTCTCTTGATTGTCTTAGACCTACTTCTATTGTTTCCAATCTTCCAAGCAATTTTTCCTTGGTAAACTCCTTAGTAGAGGGTATAAGTAGTTGAGTCATCTAAGCTACTTGCTTGAATGGTGGTGTCAAAGTCTTCAAGATCTTTTGCACAACCTCATCTTCTTCCTATTTTCCATGATATGTCTTGATTCTTGCAACAATCTCTAATATCCTGCCAATATATTTTCTTACAGATTCATCTTCCATCATGTTAGCATCTTGAAATGCACATATCCAATTTTGTAATTGTACTCTTTTTATATGTGTATCACCTTCAAAAATAGATTTTAATGTTGTCTAAATCTTATGAAATTTTTCCAGTGACTTTACCTAATTTTATTCATTCTTTGGACGAGCTGATAGTAAAGCTTCTCTAGCTCTCATGTTACACATGAATAAATCTCTCTCCACTTCATTGCATTCTTCAATATTCTCTTCTTTGATAATTGTCTTTTTTATTTTAGTCAAAATCCAATAACCTAGACCTCTACATAATAGACAAGTCTTCATCATCTCCTTCCAACTATCATAGTTGGACCCATCAAATCTAGGACTATCCTTTCTAAAAAGATTCACCATTGATCTTCCAAAGCTATTAAGCTTTTCCTTTAAGGACCTGATGCTCTGATACCAATTGTTAGAATATATATTCCACCAATATAATAGAGAGAGGGGGGGTGAATCAACTATCCAACTAATATCACAATTATCAACCTTATTAAACTTTAACCATATGAGTAATATAATTAGAAACCACAACAAGATACTCATACATAATAATGCCAGATATGTTAACTAGGGAAACCCTTGATCAGAGGGAAAACCCTGGTGGGGATGGTACCCACAAGATGATGTACAAATATAAATATTCCTTGTTAGAGGATGGACCTTGTTAGGATTCTATAATAACATTTAGTACATACCAGTCCTTGTCAGGAGACTTTGAATCATTGTTAATTGGTTCCAACCCTATTAGGATTTGTTCCAACCCTGTTAGAAGTTGTGGAAGACAAATAGAACCACTATCCAAACATCTTTAGGACAAGACCAATGAACACAATGTCCAAATCATCTATGTATTATTCCTTGCAGAATAATAGAAATGAATTGTACTACTCCTTCATTTTTCTTTGTCTTGTCAACCAAACTTCTTCTCCTTTTGATCTTGTAACTAGATCATCAATCTCCCATCCAATAATCCCTTGGATCACTTACTCACATTCACCAAACACTCTGCTCCTTTTTGCACTTCACAATCAATACAATGATCACCACTTGCATACACATCTTACAAACAAGGAAAACATAATTCCTTTATATAATATCTTTAAAATAATTCATTGAGTTGGCCTTGAGGCTTTCCTAATTAATTATAACAAGATAATTAATTAATTCATAATTATAATAGCACTGTCAGCTTATAGTATATGCAACTTGTCACACATGTGACACTAGGGCTTGCACACTCCCTGATGTCATCATTAGACTATCTTAAGTCATAGACTAATCATGAATCTCCATATTATATCTCTATTAGAAGATATAATGCAAACATTAGAAACTACTTCTTAGGTACTGTGTCTCTATACTACTCTACAAATTAGGCATATCTTCTATACATACTTGACTCAGCTATTGTGCATTGAACCTTCACACCAAGATATTGTACCAAACATGTCCATGAACATGCATCACCAAAAAATCAAAACATTATCCATACAACTAAGATCTATGTCTACTACTTTACTAATTTTTATGGACTTGCTACTATGTTGACATCAATGACAAACACATTCATGAATGCAACATGTCAATACTCTCTGATTCTTAGGATACTCCCCCAATGTAGTATCATTAACATTCATGCTAACACAATATAAAATTGAATAGTTGTGTTCAACAATCTCCTTCTTTGGTATTGATGGAAACTAAACATGTCATTATGCAAAGAAAACTTTGGAGAAAATATCCTTAGTTTGATTCTAATTCATCATCCATGAGACCTCCCTCTAAGATTCTCCCTCTAACATCTTATTTTTAGATTCTGTCTGAATCAACTCTCCCTCTTTCTCTTGTACAAATATCTTTCTCTAATTCTTTTCTTTAACATGACATCGATCTCTCCCTCTTTGACATCAAATGTCAAAGACTTTATTCAATGAATTTGAACTGTACCTAATATACTAATTCATATGCAATATGCTCTGAAACTCTTACATCACCTTGATAGATCTTCAATATAGCTTGGTTGATGCATCACTAATCTGTACTCTAGTGAGCATCAGATAGGGAAATGACCCCTAGCTTATCTCTTAGATACAAAAATTCATCCTTAGGTAATGGCATGAATACGTCAGCTATATGCTCCTTGGTGTTCACATATTCCAATCTCACCTATTTTCCTTGAACCATTTCCCTTAGGAAATGATAATCAATTGCAATGTGTTTTATCTTGGAGTGCATTACTCGATTTTTGGATATATTGATTGCACTTGTTTTATCACAATAGATAACTATTGTTTCCTTTATTTCTTCCTTCATTCCTAACATCAATTTCTTGATCCACATTATGTTAGAACAATTAACTACTAAAAAAACATATTCTACCTTTGTTGTGGATTGAGAAACACAATTCTACTTCTTACTTGTCCAAGACACTAGCTTTTTTCCAAGAAAGAATTCTCCTCCACTAGTACCTTTTTTATCATCAATGCTTCCTACCCAATCTGCATCATGAAGGGTTTTAATTCAAGATTTCCTCCTTTCTTGTACCATAACCAATTATCCTCAGTTCCTTTTAGATATCTTAGGATTCTTTTAACTGCCATCATGTGATTTTCATTAGGATTAGTAGAGAATCTTGCAACTATGCCAACTTCCAATGCAATATTAGGTCTTATGTGAACCACACATTAAAGTTTCCCAATCATTGATCTATAATAATTTTGTTTTACTTCCTTTGAATCATCATCCTTTAAGAGCTTATGTCTAGTAGACATAGGTCTACCAACTAGTATAGAATCTTCCATTCCAAATACTTTTAATGTTTCCTTGATGTACTTTGATTGAGTGATAAATATCTCATCCTTAATCTAATTAACTTGTAGACCCACAAAGAGTTTTATTTCACCAAACATAGATATTTCAAATTCTTTCCTTATTTCTTTAGAGAATGATTTGCATATGCTAGCATTTCCTATGAATAAAATATCATCTACAAATATTTTTGCACGAAATATCATTTCTTGAGATCCTTCCTTGATCTACAAATTGCTTTCATCATTTTTCTTTTCAAAACCAATTTTTACTAGGTATCCATGAAGTCTTTCATACCATGTTCTAGGAGTTTGCTTTAAACCATATAGGGCTTTATGAAGTTTACATACCATGTCTCTTTGGCTTGGATCTATGAAACCTTTAGGGTGATCAATGTGGACTTCTTCCTCCAAATCCCCATTCAAGAAAGTTGATTTGATATATATTTGATATATTTTGAATCCCTTTTGTGCTACATATGCTAGAAGTGTTCTTATCCTTTAAGTCTTACAATAGGGGAAAATGTTTCCCCATAATCAATACCTTATTCTTGAGGCTAACCTTTGTAGACAAGTCTTTCCTTATTTTTTGTTACTTCACTTTTTTAATTCATTTTATTTTTGGATGTCCATTTTGTACCAATTGCATTTTATCCTTGGTTCTGGGAATAAGACTCCAAGTTTTATTCTTTTCTATTTGTTTAATCTCTTCATTCATTGATTCTATCCAAATTTTATCTTCTAAATCATATTTTATAGAACTAGGTTCTACTTCACTAAGTAAACATTTACCCTTTATTTTGTTCATTGTCAGTATGCCATCTATTTCTTATCCAATTATTTGGTCAGGTGTATGATGCCTTCTAAAAATTCTTGCAAGCCTTGGATCTTTCTTTCTTTTCTCAGAACTTGGTTCACTTGGTTCTGTAAGGTTTTCCTCCTTTTACTTGGGTTCCTCTAGTTGATCTTTTTGTAGCTTGGGTAGTACTATCTATGACTTAGGTTGCACTACCTAGGGCTAAAACTCAAGTTGAACTAACTGTGACTCAGGTTCCTTTGACTAAGAGTCAAGATAAATTGCTAGTGAGTTTCTAGATGTACTTGGTTTTTTATTGGCTTCAACCTTCTAAGGTAAGGTTTTAGGTTCTTTATAGTATAAAAATTTTTTATAATCCTCAAGCTCTTTGCTACTCTATTCTTCACTTCTTTTAGCAAACTCATCAATTGTTACACCTAAAGCTCTGATTGTACTAACACTTTCTTTGACCCTTTCACTACACTAGGTGATATTCTCACCTTCTTTCATTTTGAATCAATCAAACTTTTCTCTCAAGATTTCTTCCTTAACTCCTTGCACATTTTTGTGACCTCCAAAGACTTTCTTCAATTTTTTCCACATTTAAAATGTAGTAGGACAACCCTTGACTTCATTAAATTAAGAATAGCTCAAAGAGGATGCAATATCAATCATCATATTGTTTGTGTTCCTTTTCTTGTTTGACTTTATCCATAGGCATAGGCTTGGGTGGTGCCGCATATTTTTTCTCTAGATAGAATACACTATCATCATTGATGCTTGATATATGAAGCTTCATCAACTCTTGCCATGCTGAAAAGTTTTCTCTATTAATTTTAGGAATTTCCCATCTATAAGACATCTTGATCTTTAGCTTAGGTTCTTAAAATATTTTTTCTGCAAGTACCAATTCTCTAATACTAATTTTTGGAAATGTAAGAGAAGTAACTGAGAGGGAAGGGGTGAATCAATTACCACAAAAAAAAAACATAAAGAATTAAGCAAATAACATATACATGCGACACCAAGATTTGACATGGAAACCCAATATGGGAAAAACCACCAATGCGACTAGTTAAAAAATTTAGTCTTTTGAAGTGAGCCCTAATAGGAGCCAACCCTATTAAAGGTTACAAAATACATGATTAAGAGAGACTCTATTAGAGGATTTGAATCACCCTATTAAGAATGGCCTTGTTAGAGGTATTTAGACACTTCAATCAAGAAATGCTAGCTTGTTAGAGGATTTATAAATTGATTGTCAAGTCAACTATGTTAAGAGATTTCTTTATTGCTACAATGGTTAGAAAGCAACAATAGTTTGACCTGGTTGATGAAGCAACTAACTTTGCAAATTTAGATCATTGTTCTAGCTTAACTTTTGGATCCTTCTTGATAAGATGTTTCCTTGTAGCTTAACCTTCACACTTTCTACTTTTCTTATTTTTTCTCACATATCCACCTCTTTTATTCAACTTTATAGTCTCACTTATCCCCACAACTTGACCTTTCTTACATATCATAAGTTAGGAAAAGTGGCTTGTAAACCCTTTCAAAACATTAATAAACATACATTTAGTTAGCTTGTATTAACCAAATAATCAACAAAAGTAATCTTTTTTCAATCAACTAACTCTAGACTAAACACTTGATTAATAAAAAACTTTCTTTGATAACCAACCAAACTCGATTAATACTAGCTTCCTTCATTGACCGGCCTAATTAAATTTACACTACCTCTCTTTATTGATTGACCTAACTTAGTTTATACTATAATCTACTTGGTTGATACTGCAAGCTTCCATAGTACCCAACTAATCTTAGTTAACACTAGTTGTTCTCAGTTATAGTGTGGCATTTGTGTAACATCAATGATAATATACAATTGAATAATTGTTGTCAACACAAATGACCAAGTAAAGGTGTGTTAACAAATTTGGCACCCTCCAACACCTTCTCAATATAATCATCCTAAGATAATGTCAATTTTTTATGCTTCCTATCTCTCCATATTTTCATACCAAGGATTTGTTTTGCTACCCCCAAATCCTTCATAGAAAATGAATGTGCTAACTATTGTTTTACCTCTTAATGTGATCTGTGTTACACCCAACTTAATCATATCATCAATATCTAAACATAAAATAATGTAGCTATCATCATCCAATCAATTAAAATAAACAGAATGGTCACAATGACACTGAGTGTAACCATGCTCATGCATAAAACTATCAAATTTCAAATACCATTGCTGAGGTGTTGCTTCAAGCCATATAAAGCTTTCTTCACTCTACACTAATTTCTCCTTACCTTTGACCTCAAATTCCTATGGTTGTGCCATATATATCTCTTCATCCAAATCACCATGAAGAAAGGCTATTTTAACATCAAATTGCTCCAAATGAAAATCATCAATATCCACAATACTTAAAATAGTATGAATAGAAGTTTTTTTAACAACATGAGAAAATATCTCATGAAAATCAATGCCCTTTTCTGTGCAAATCCTTTTACAACTAACCTAGATTTAAATATTTTCTTAACTCCATCCTCTTCTTTCAACCTGTAAACCCATCTATTCGGTAAAGCCATTTTACCTGCAAGAAACTTGCCTAAATCCTTAGCCTTATTTTTCAGCAAAGAGTCCATTTCTTCTTTCATTGTAGGCTCCCACTAAATCTTTGTATCCACCTGCACAACTTCATCATAACATTCAGGTTCACCAGCATTATTTAGTAAAATAGAGTACAAAGAGGGAGAAAATATTTCTAGAGGTCAACTTAGCCTTATTGACCATCTAAAATTGACTAGGGTGTGTGGTATTTGTTGTTGCAGTTATTGTAGAGCATGAGGAATTGTTGGAACATTGTCTTTTGGAGTATCATCCACCACTACATATTCATTTTCTTTCTTCATGTGCTGTTGTGATAGATCTTTGTACAACAATTTTGCATTGAATATGACATCCCTTCTTCTTACAATTTTATGATTTTCAAAATCCCAAAATTCTATAACCAAATTCATCAATGTCATATCCAACAAATACACATTTCTTTGACTTAGCTTCCAACTTGGTTCTATTTTTAGAATCTATATGTGCAAATGCTTCACAACCAAAGGTTCTAAGAAAAGAATAATTCACCTTCTTAGTAGTCCATGCTTCCTCTGGAATACTACAACCCAAAGGAGTAGAGGGACCTCTATTGATCAAATATATAGTAGTATTTAAAGCCTCTATCCACATGTTTAAGGGAAGTAGAACATGTAATCTCATTCTCCTTACATGCTCTACTATTATCATGTTCATGTATTCAACCACTCTATTTTCCTATGGAGTCCTTGGAATAGTTTTATGTCTAAAAATACCATTAGTGTAGCAATAATTTCAAATTCTTTTATGCAATACTCACCACCATTATCAAATCTAAGACATTTTATCTTTTTACCAGTCTCATCCTCAACCAAGCATTTCCATTTCTTAAAAGTTTGAAATACATCATATTTTTTTCTAAGGAAATAAACCCATACTTTTCTAGTTACATCATAAAAAAATGAAACATAATAATGAGAGCCACCAAGGGAAGATACCTGAGCTGGTCCCCATACATCTATATGCACAAGATCTAATTTCTCATTTTTCTTTTGCTTTCCACTATTCACAAAACTGACTCTCTTTTTTTTCCATACACATAACTTTTAGAAATCCACATCGACACATGTCAGACCTGGTAAAAATATCTTTGAATGAAGTAATTTCATACCTTTCTCACTCATGTGCCCAAGTATTTTGTGCCATAGTGATGTATCAGAATCTACAACAACTATTTATTCTCCCTGCTCAATTGTAGCAACTATTCCCAAACATTCACTTTTCTATGAAATAATTAGAGTAGAAGGAATAGTATGACCTATACAAAGATATAAGTTACCTACTTTCACACCTTTTACTACTACAAGGGAGCCTTTTGAAACCTTCCAATTTTTATCATTAAATTAACTCCACAATCATCACCTAGTTGCCCTACTGAAATCAAATTCATACTCAGCCCTGGAACATGTCTTACCTCATGTAGTAGCCAATGATTCCCATTCTACAACTTAATCTTAAATTTTCCCTGTTCAAAAATATGACAAGTTTAATTATTCCCGAAATAAACAAGGCCAAAATGCACTTAGACATAGTCAATAAAATAAACTCTATGAGGTGTAGCATGAAATGAAGCCCTAGAATCTAAAACCTAAGAATCATCAACACTTTCTAAACAAAGAAGCAAAGCATCCTCTTTAGATTTATTACTTGCTGCATTTTTGTCCTTGTTCCCTTATGGTTTATTTCCTTCATTATTCTTTTGAGTCCAACAATCTTTCTTCTTATGCCCTAGTTTCCCATAGTACCAACAATCTTTTGGTCTTTGGGATTGAGACCTCTTCCCCTTCGATTTTCCTCTCGATTTCCCATGATTTCTAGAATTAATTCCTCTCTCGGTCATTTTTCCTCTGCTTTGTGCATTCAAAGAACTTCCTAATGTAGATCCACTCAAGGTTTTACTTATGAGTTTCCTTACTCATCATAACACCAATTACATCATCAAATTTTAGGGTATTAGATCTAGAAATAGAATTACTCACAACCATTACCACATCATTCCAGCTTTCAAGCAAAGAACACAAATCAAGAGAGCCCTAATTTCTTCATAAAAATTAACATTCATAGAAGATTATTGACTAGTAACCATATTAAAATCATTTAAATGCTTTGAAATAGAACCACCTTTTGCCATCTTAATATTAAATAAATGCTTCATGAGAAATACCTTATTTGAAGTGAAGGGCTTTTCATACACCTTTTCTAGGGTTTGCATAAATTCCTTTGTCATCTTTTTCTTTGTAATATTAAAAGTCACTGATGGTGCTAGGCATAATAAAATCTTTCCAAGTGCCTTTCTATATAGAATCTCCCAGTCCTCATCTATCATAGTTCTTTATTTCTTGGCTTTTCCTTCTAATGGCTTCCATAAATCATCCTAATAAAGATAGTCCTCTATTTTCATTTTCCATAACTGAAAGTTCTTCCCATTAAACTACTCAACCTTTATCTTACCCGCATCTTCCATCACTCCCACTGAACCATGAGACTCCCACTGAATCGTGAGACCTTCTTGCAAAGGATTAAAATATATATTTATGGTGATAGTCTGAGCTATAAAAAAAAATGATGAATTTGTTTTTGATACCACTTGTTAGGATTAACCTCAAACAAAAATAATAGTTATATGCAAGTATAATCAATATCAAAATATAATGAATCACACAAAAGAGAACACAAGACACAAGGATTTAATGTAGTTCATCCAATTTTAGGGCTACATCTACCAACATCAACTCCACTATTATTATTATCTAGTGATAACAATTTGTAATCCCTTACATCTCAATATCACCACAAGAAGCTACAATATCACCATACATTATGAAATCCCTAATCCTAATCTATTTTATACAATATTTTTCCACTTACAAAAATAGGGCTAGAATAATTCATCCAATAGAAAAATAGAAATTGATTCCTTTTACAATAGGAGGGTCATTTTTGGCTTTGGGGGTGCTACCCTCGAAAACCCTTACAAGGGTGTTTCCCCTTGACCCAACTTTGTACTATGAAAGTGAGAGCACATGGGGTGTTGCCCCAAGACCCCATAAGGAACACTGCCCCCTGACCCCATCTTAGGGTTGCTATCCCCAAACCCATAGAAATAATCTAGGAGAAAACCATGTTGAATAAACCTTCAAGTTCGATTAGGCTTCACATCACATGTGTTTGAATTTCAAAATGAGATAGGCACCCACAAACTAGTGTAGAAGAATTCAATATCAATACAAACTATTTTTAATAACAATTTAATTATTAGAGTAAAAAATAAAAAATCGCAATGTTACTTTGAATTCTGATATCTAGTTTGAAATTAGTTTTATATGATGTATTATTGATCAAGAAAAATAAAAAACAATCTTTAATAACCTATTATTGGCATTTCAATGAGATGATCAACTTATTAGTAACATTCTTCTTATGATATAGAAAGGAGTATAATGTGGCTAGTTTTTTACATGCTATTCATATCATTATTGAGAATGTTTTAAATTTGTGACAATCTTTTAATCAATCTAATGATTTATTATTTTGAAGAAAGGTAAATGCATTTTCAACATATTTCACTTTATATTAGATTTTGTTAAGTCAAATAATTTGATCATGTACATTCCTTTGTATGTTATCAAATTAGCTTGTAAAATACTAGGTGATCTAATGGTTCTCAACTTTGTCAAGTGACCTCAATAATGAGACATCAATGCTTGCTAGGAATCTAAGTCTTAGTCTTTGCCCAATTAAAAAAATCATTAGCCAAATATAGTCTAGTGTCTTAGAGACACATAAATCCCATTTAAAGTGGATTTTATTATTGAAGAAACTTCCTCTCTCTAACTCATATGTTAATATATGTCCTATATGTTGACTCCCTAAGAATGTTTATGCCTTTTTATTAAAGAAGTCTAGTCTATCTTCTTTTCTATGACGTGTTTAATTCTTGAATGAAGAATTACAAGACCAATACAAGTTATTTTCTTCCTTGCATGTTATCTTTCTAGAGAGTTTGGACAAATATGTGCACACGTCATTGTATTAAGCATAATTTTACAAGAAGGTGTGATTTTTGTAGAATTGAGTTGGCATGGTTATAAAAGAAGGAAAAATGGATTCCTTTCAGGTATGTAGCTGAAATTTTTAGATATTATTTGACATAGATGCCTTGTATTATTTAACATTAGTAGACATGATTCTAACATTAGCTATCTAGATGCCTAGATTGAGAAAAATAGTATAATGCTATGGAATGTCGGTGGATGATAGGAACATTGAGAAGAAAACTAAATGCGACAAAGATTCTACTAGATAAAGGAGGAGCAATTAGGAAAATGATTCATTTCCATATATACTCAAGGTGAGAAAGCATTGTTAAAGTAGAGCTAGCCATATTTTTTAATAGACTGGTAAAGCCATGTAAACAGGTGAGAGTCATTAAAAAATATGGGTTTAAGCTTCAAAATAGTGAAATAAAAAGGGATTGAAAAAAAAAGAGAAAATAGAGACAATAATTGTTCAAACAAAAAATATGCACCAAGTATCACTATTTTCAAAGCAACCATCCACAAATTGAAAGTAGAACTAAATAATTGTACTATATGCAATGAACAAAATATAAGGTTGTGTTTTCATCAACAGTCACATGTATGTCAAAATACTAATGTGGTTTGAAAGCTTAGAGATAAAATTCCAAAGACTTGATAACAAATATAAAGAGATTTAAGTTTCAAATACTTAACATTAATACAAAAGTGACAACCATTTTGATCAAAAGGTATAGATATGATTAATGAAGCTACAAGAAACCCTTGAGCATGGAGCATTGAATATATACAATTAAGGTACAAGAAAGGGTTTGTCATGTTCTTAAAGATAAAGAGTCATTTTTTCTAGAAAATAATGAGGTTTCAAGGGCTTGAATGAGTGTCTTAGTCATAACCTACATTGATAGAAACCCACAAATTTTGATGCCATTGAACAATAAGAACAAGACAAATAGTTCACCACTAATCTTGAAGGTTGGGTTAGCAAATAAGTTTTCCCTCAAACAAGTGGTGTGAAAGAAGGGTAAACACACCCTGTTAAGTAGAAGAAATCATGAACTCAAAGCTATTAGGAAAGTCCAAACAAGTCCAAACCATGAAAATGTTGAAAAGTTAGAAGCTGCACACATGCATCTAAATCTAAATAATTCTCCTTTAAAAACCATGCCCAAAATGAAAGCATGAAAAATGGTAAACAATGCCGAAAGAAAAGAAAAGTCTAAACCCTGATAACTAAACAAAAAAACCCAAACTAATGAACACACAAATATGTTGGCAGAAGACAAAAGTCCCAACCAATGAACATGTATAGAAATGAAGACCGAACACTAAAAACTAAATTGATAACTTTTTCTTTTAGGTAAATAATGTTTTTACTTAAAATCATTTAATTTTTTTTTTAGGTAAAAAAGTCCAATATCATTTTGAACAACTCCACAAAAAGTAAAACTTGGCATTAATTTCCAATTCCTAGTTTAGAGAGGGAAGATTGGTATTATAATTTTGGGATAAAATTGAAAATTTGAAATTATAATTCCATTACGCCTTTTTTGAAACAAATGTAGAAAAATACACATCCAAATTTTGCAAATGTCAATTCCACTCATCTTCCACCAACCAAACAAACCCCGAGTGATTAATTTGAGGATACTTTAATGATGAAAATGGAGTTAGTTACTACGTTGGAAATGATAGAATAGATCAAATGCAAGATAACACAGTCAAAGAATTTAGAAGATTAGAGATTAAGGAAGATTCCAAGAGAAGATAAGGGATTCAAAAAAACCCTAATTAGGTTTTAAATGAAAACAAAACTTCAAAATAAAAGGAGATCAAGAAAACTCATTAAAGGTTTCTAAAAGTTGTTGGAGAAGTGATTATTGAAGGAATTAAATGTAGAATCAAGGAGGCATCAAATAATAGAATCATGATCAATTACAGAAGGATTGGATAGAGTAGAGCTTAAAGGATCTGAGAACATTTTTGTGAAAGTACTTACAAATCAAACCCTTTTTATTTTTACTTAACAACTTCCAATAAGTTTGTGAAATCCCTTAACTAGATAGTTCCTAATAGGACTGAAAATTCATAATTGAGTTGATTTTAAGTCCTCTAACAAAGTGAAAATTATATTAGTGGCATAAAATCTCTTAACATAATAGTATATAATAGGACTATTAGATCCTTTTAATAGGGTATCAATCACTCCTAATAAGGTGAATCACTCATAAGATGACAATATTGTGCTAAGATTAGAGAGATAGAAATAATAATTACATGCAAATATAACCAATATCAAAAAAGAATAAAGTACATAGAAGAGAATACGAGACACAAAGATTTAACATGGTTCACCCAATCCCTAGGTTATGTCTACTACACAACGAGTCCAATATTCTTATTATGTAGTGATTTTAACGTGATTATTATCTAGGATCCCTTACAAATCAATAATGCTACAAGAAGATACTAAATCATCATAATACTAAAATCCATAACCCCAAGCCATTTTATACAAGCTTTTTCCCACTTATAAAATTAGGGATAGAATAAGTCAAAGAATATTAAAAAATAAACTACTAACACCTTTTACAATAGTAAATTTATTTTTGGCTTCAAGGGCATTGAGTGCACCTAGGGCCACCAATCCTAGGACCCCATAAAGGCTATTTCCCCTTGACCCTTCCGAGAGAGCTACCCCTAGACACCCATAGAAAAATATTGAAGGGGGGATGTTGATAATAATTATTCAATTGTATATTGGCATTGATGTTACACAAATGTTATACTCTTACCATGCACTACCAGTTGGAATCGAGTTTAGAAGACTTTAGTATTAGCCAAGAAAGTTTAGGAATTCCTATGTAAACCAAGTCAGGTCAGTTACAAAAGGAGTTTAGTGTAAACTAAGTTAGGTCAGGTACCAAGGAACTCAGTGGTAACCAAGTGACCTAGTTTTAGTTGGCCTTCAGTAGATTAATTTTATCTATTAGTTAGTTTATGCAAGTCAACTTAGTGGATGTTATTTGTTTATTTGAAGGGGTATCAAACCGAATTGATGCAAGGTACTCCCCTTAATACCAAAAAACTCATAGCAGAAATAAAGAAACAACAACAAATGCGAGAACAAAATATGGACTTCTTATTTGTGTCACAAATGTGGAATTATAGAATTTATAAGTACAATATGCTAACCCACATGGGTGCCTTTAGTACAATAATTTGTGAGACAAGCTACAAACTATCACCCAAAGCTATCCTAAACAATGTTCAAGCCTTTCTTAAATAGGTAGTTTTATGTTGCCAGGGAAGGTTTTAGATGCTCAAACTTAATACCTAGGGTTGATAGACCCTAACAAAACATATAGAGTCAACCAAATACATCTTTGATAATTATTTTATAAATTTTGGTAGGCCAACTTCAGAAGGCTATAACTCACAAGTTGTTGCTTTGATTGGCTATTATAACCACTTTTTGGAAATGCCAGCTCTTGATATATAGGATTGGTACCATGCTATCACCCTTCCGTCAAGTTTTTGGACCTCATCCAAGCACTCTAAGGCCTCCATTGGTGAGCTTGAAAAATTTTCAACAAATTTTTCCACTGAAAACCCGCAATAACTTCTCTGATACTTAAGTTGGAGCAATGATATTTTTATGGTAGGCTTATATCTCTAAAATGAACCTTCTTGTAGAAAATGAGAACATTCTAAGCTCATATGAAAAACTTACTAAAAATAGCAAGTTCCCATAAATAGTAACCACCTTGTCTACTAGTCTCTATTAAAATAGAAAAGACTGAAAATAAAATATTTTTGGGTGATGCAAGATTTCCCTTACACCCAAGATGCTCCTGCATCAGACACCCTCACATCTCAGGTTTCCAGAGGAAAACCAAGATGGTTGACCTCCATCTTTATTAGCCATGATGAATCCTCAACTGCCCTTCCTTTCCATTTGACCAAATATTCCTCATAAGTTCTATTTCTAGTACTTTTGCCAACATGACTATCCAATATCTCCTCAATCTCCTTTGTAGCCAAACTAGCTATTGGAATGCTCCACTACGCTTCTGGAACTTCATCTCCATCACCTGCTTCATAATACTTTGTCAAATCTAAAATATTAAGTACTGGTGAAATATTCAATTCAACAGGCAACTCCACTTCATATGCATTTACAAGATCATGCCTTTTCACTATTTTGCATGGTCCAAACTTCTTCATCTTCATCTTATTATATGTGCCCATTGGAAAATGCTTCTTTGTCAAATGAGCCATGACTTCATCTCCAATCTGAAATTGCTTATATCTCCTTTTCACATCTTCCTTAGCCTTATACTGTGTAATTATCTTTATGATGTGCTTCCTCACCTCCTCATGGATGTTCTTCAATTGTTCAACAAAATCTTCTATTTTAGCACTACTTATCTCACCTTTACCCAACTACCTCAATTCAGAAGCATTTCCAGGACTACTCCCATATACAATCTAGAATAGTGATTTACTAGCACTCCTATTGATAGAATTATTATATGCAAATTTTGTCTATGGTAAAATCATATCCCATCCTTTTGGTTTATCTCTAACCAAGCATCTTAGCAAGTTTTCCAAACTGCAATTCACAGCTTCTGTCTATCCATCAGTCTATGGATGATGTGATGAATTGAACTTCAAATCTATCTTCAACTTCTTCCATAATGTATGCTAGAAATGCCCAACAAATTTGGCATCTCTATCTAAAACTATACTCTTTGGAAGACCATGTAATCTCACCACTTCTCTGAAAAACAACTCTACTGCATGAACAACATCACTAATCTTCTTGCAAGGAATAAAATATGCCATCTTTGAAAACCTATCAACCACCACAAAAATAGAATCATGCCCATGCCATGTCCTTTGTAATCCAAGAAAAAAAATCCATGCTAGAATCCTCCCACAACTTCTCTGGTATGGCAAATACAACCCTGTATTCTACTTCACTCCTTTCGCCATCTGACATACTCTGCAACTTTGTAAAAACTTTGTCACATCTTGTTGCAACTATGGTCAGTAATAATTTTTAGTAACCAAATCTATGGTTTTATCTCTACCAAAATGTTTAGGCAATCCTCCACTATGCTTCTCCTTGACGAGATTCTCTCTCATTGAACTCTAGGAATGAAAACTGGCTTACTTTGAACAGCATACTATCTTGGATCATAAAATCCAACCACTTTGTCCTGTCAAGTGTAACAGGTTCTATACAAGCCTTCCATGCTTCACCAAAATCAGGATCATCTAGATATAAAGTATTGAGTTCCTTGAACCCAACCATCTCTATCTACATTTATGTTAGCAAAAGTTGTCTTCTACTAAGAGCAACTACAACTTTTATAGACTTCCCACTCCTATGTTTCAAAACAAATGTATAACTTTGCAAAAAATCAACCCACTTTAAATATCTTTGGTTCAATTTTCCTTGACTATTCAAATATTGCAAAGCTTGATGATCAGTATACAAAACAAACTCCTTAGGAAGAAGATAGTGTCTACACATCTTTAATGCATGAACTATAGCATAAAATTCCTAATCATAAACAAAATATTTTCTTTTTGCATCATTCAACTTCTCACTGAAATAAGCAATAGGTCTACCTTATTGGCTCAAAATAGCTCCTATTATAGTAACACTAGCATCACAATCTACATGAAACACCTTGTTAAAATCAGGAAGTGCTAAAATAGGCTGCTCAGTAACTTTCTATTTCAACAGATGAAAACTCTTATCTACTCTTACAGTCCACTTAAAATCTTTCCTATCTCCTCTCATTATTTTAGTCAAGGGTCCACACATACTATTAAAACCTCTTATGAATTTTCTATAAAAAGTAGCCAGTTCATGAAAATATCTTACCTCTATTGCACTCCTTGAGTAGGCCATTCAAGGATAGCCTTCACTTTCTCTAGGTCCATTTTTAGATCTTTTGCTAAGACTACAAATCCTAGGTACACCAATTCCTTCTTTACAAAACTACGTTTATTCAAGTTCGTCAACTTTTTTTCCCTCAATTTATCAAACACCTTGTGAATATGAATCAAATGCTCCTCCAATGTCTTACTAAAGATCAATATATCATCTAGATAAATAATGAAAAACTTTCTTAGAAACTCCTTTAGTACCTCATTCATGAGCCTCATGAAAGTGCTCGGTGCATTAGTTATCCCAAAAGGCATGACTGACCACTCATATAGTCCTTCCCTTGTCTTGAAAGAAATCTTCCACTCATCACCCTGTTTGATATGAATCTAATGGTACCCACTCTTCAGATCTATCATTGTGAAATATTAAGCTCCACTCAAATAGTCCATAATATCATCCATCCTTGGCAATGGAAATCTATACTTTATTGTGATCTTGTTGATAGTACGAGAATCTATGCACATCCTCCATTCTCCATTCTTATTTGGTGCTAATACTACTAGTACAACACATGGACTTGGACTCTCTTGAATCAACCCCTTCTACAACAATTCATGAACTTGCCTATTCAACTCTTCACTTTTTGCTAGTGTCATTCTATGCACTGCCTTGTTTGGCAAGTTGGCTCCTGGAACCAAATCCATCTGGTCACGGATCTTCCTAATTGGTGGCAATCCATTAAGAATTTTTATCTAATACAATATCAGAAAACTCTCCCAACATATCTGCAACTTTTGCAGGTACCTCCTCTACTTCTTCTTTACTATCTTTAGAAATTATATCAAAACACATATGCTCATGCTTCATATCTTTAAGAAACTCTTTTCCATCAACAAAAAATATCCTAGTAGTACTACATACCTTTTCTTCTTTATCCTTCAACAACTTCAACTTATGTTTCACTCCATTCTTAGTTAGAGTGTAGGTATTTGCTCGCCCATTGTGTATAGCATGCATGTCAAACTACCATGGCCTACCCAACAACATATGACATATGTCCATAGGTATGATATCACATTGTACCTCATTCTAGTATCTTCCAATATTGAACTTCACTAAGCACTACTCATTGACTATGACCTTGTGGTCATCTTGCACCCAAGCAATACAATATGGATGTGGGTGTTTCTGCCTCTTCATCTTCAACTTGGTGACCATCATTTTTGACACTATACTATTAGTACTTCCAACATCAATGATCACATCACAACACTTATCTTCACATCTACACTTTGTGTGAAACAAGCTCCTTCTTTCCTTAGGTTCATTCTCACCACTCAGCAAGACTCTTTGGTTAACTAGGACTTCTCCTCTTTTAGCATCTTCAGAATGTGAGGATCTAGTATCTTCATCAACATGTGCAACTCTAGCCTAGCCTTCTATTCTTTGATCTATACTTCCTTAGCATTAGGTACATTCAAATTACCTTCTTCTTTACAGTGAAAACATTTCCCACAGAAGCCACCTCTTCCAGATCCTTGTCCTTTACCTCTTCCTCTTTGATGTCTATTGTTCTGATCATGGAAATGATTGGAATTGTTTCCCCTCTAGTTCTGACTACTACTTCTAGCCTCATCCTTATTCTTTTGATCATCATTATGACCACCATAAGATTGTCCACCAGATCTTCCATCGCGACCTCTTCCGCTATTCTTATTGTCAAACTTCTTGCTCAGTTTTTCCTCAACTCTTAGGGAAAACTAGTATTCCTACTCAATACTACTCATTCAAACTAGACTTAGCTCATCCTAAATGCTTAGCCTAAACCTATTAAGATAATGATCAATTTTCTCCTTATCAGCTTCTGCATAGCTAGTTCTAATGAGAACTTGGTAGAAATATTTGTTATACTCTTAAATAGATTGTCCTGCTTACTTCAACCCTTGAATTTATTCAATAGATCAAGCTCATAATCCACATGAATGAATTGTTACTTCAGTTTAGTTACCATCCATTCCCATCTGGTGATTTTGTCCTTTCCCTTTCTATTTCACTCCAACTGAACCTCCTGCCACTAGATCTTTGCATGTCCCTTTAGTTTTGCCTTCGCAAACTTGACCTTATTAGGATCTTCAATATCTTCATATTCAAATTACTCCTCTAGTTCATTGATCTAATCAATTAGCTCCTCTAGATTAAGATTTCACAAAAATGTGGAAACTTCAAACTTAGGTCTTTTTTCAATCTTGGAGATGGCCCTAAAAAGCCTCTCTTCCTCTAGGTTTAGAACAATATCTGCTCTAGCATTTTCTTCTACTTTTTCCTCATCCTCATTTTCATCTCTTACAAAAGAACTTATTCCTCTATGCATTTGTTCTTCCAATGTTTGCATCTATCTTTGGAGGGTTCTAAAACCCTTAGCTATAACACCTATAGCTCTTCCACCATGCTCTCTTTGTAGAGGCAATTTTTGCACTTCCACTGAAACCCTAGTGTAAACTACCTCATAATTAGTGATCTATCTACATTCTCAGCCCAAAGCATAGTCCTGGTGTGAATTTCCTTATAGTCAATTATCTGTACAGACACTCAAGAACTCTAGCTCTAATACCACTTGATGATGCTTCCCTTAATTCCATAAACTCATAACATAAACAAAGAAACAACAAAAAATTTGAGAAGAAAATATTGAGTTCTTATTTGCACCACAAATGTGGAATTATAGAATTCATAAGTATAATATGCTAACCCACATGGGTGACTTTAGTACAATAATTTGCAAGACAAGCTATGAACTATCACCCAAAGTTTTCTTAGATAATGTTCGAGCCTTCCTTAAATAGGCAATTTTATGTTGCCTGGGAAGGTTCTAGATACTCAAACTTAATAGCTAAGGCCAAAAGACCCTAACAAAACATATAGAATCGGCCAAATACATCTTTGACAATAATTTTACAAATTTCAGGTAGCCCAACTTAGGAACACTATAACTCATGAACCGTTGCTCCGATTGGCTATTATAACCACTTTTTAGAAATTCCAGCTCTTGATCTATAGGCTTGGAACTACAATAGTGCCATTCTGTCAAGTTTTTGGACCTCATCCAAGAACTCTAAGGCCTACAATGATGAGCCTAAAGATTTTTCTACAAAAATTTTCACCAAAAATATGCAATAACTTCTCTAATACTTAAGCTAGAGCAACAAGATTTTTATGGTAGGCTTATATCTCTAAAATGAACCTTCTTTTAGAAAATGAGAACATTCCAAGCTCATATGACAAACTTACTAAGAATAGAAAATTCCCATAAATAGTAACCAGCCTATCTACTAGTCCTTATTAAAATAGAAAAGACTGAAAATAGAATATTTTTGGGTGATGCAAGATTGCCCTTACACCTAGGATGCTCTTGGATCACGACTTGACATTGGGATTCATACATATGAAAAGTCAAGTTGTGGATTGAAGTATGAGAAACTGAGGAAGAAGATAAGATGCAAATAGAGAAAGATATCTGATTTAAAGCAGAGTATCCAAGGAGCTACAAAGAATATTATGGTTAAGGAGGATCTAGAGGATAAGCCAGAACAATAAGTTGAATCTGCATCTTAGTTTCTTTTTTATTCAAGTCAATCATTGTTACTTTCTAAAAATTATAGCAATGAAGAAATCTCTTAACAAAGTTGACTTAACAATCATTTTTTAAATCCTCTAACTAGGTAACATTTCTAGATCAAAGTTTCTTAAGACCTCTAACAAGGCCACTCCTTATAGGGTGTTTTAAATCCTTTAATAGGGTCACACCTAAAAGTGTATTTTGTAACCTTTAACAAGGTTCGCTCATAACATGGCTCACTTCATAAGAGTGAAAAGTTGTAACTAGTTGCATTGGTGGTTTTCTCAAATTGGGTTTCCATATTAAATCTTGGTGTCTCATGTGTGCATGTTATTTGCTTACTTCTTTATCTTTCTACAACTAAATTACTAAAGGTTAATACACATGATTATCTTAAGATTTATTTGTTAATCGAGTTACAATGAATATCTAATTCTAACTGAGTTGTGTGTTAAAAGAAATTTTGTATTGATATTTAAGGGATTTGGAATTTTTTTAGTGGTAATTTATTCACCCCTCCCCTCTCAAATACACCTCTTATATTTCAACAATTGGTATCAGAGTTGTTGGTGCTTGTAGAAAAGGTTTCAAGGACCTAAGCTAAAGATCAAGATGTCTTATAGAAGAGAGATTCCTAATTTGAACAAAGAAAACTCCAAAGCATCGTAGGAACTCATGAGGCTACATTTGGGAACCATTGGAGATACAAGCCTAAAATTCCTAGAGAACTAGTATGTGTGACCTCATGATCCTTTGACTGTTGATCAGATGGTAGATAAAAAGAATCACAACACAATGATTATTAACATTGCTTCTACTCTCAATTATGCTAAATTTGATGAAGTCAAAGATTGTCCTACTACTCATGAAATGCTGAACAATTTATGAAAGATCTATAGAGGAGATGACAATGTGAGGAGATTCAAAGAAAAAAATTTAAGAGGCTAGCTTGATTAGACAAAGATGAGAGAAGATGAAAACATTGCAAAATATAGTGAAAGAATCAAAGCAAGTGTGAGTGCAATTAGAGCTTCGAGAGGAAAAAAGATCAAACAATAGTCAACAAGGTATTAAGAACTCTTCTTCCTATTTATGCAATTAAAGTTTCAGTTATTCAAGAGATGAGATGTGATCCCAAAAGTGATATAACTTCGGATGCACTCTGGTGGGAAGTTTAACATCTTTTGAGTTGGATAATTTTGATAACTATCTTCCTAGATCACGCAACATAGGATCATCATTAAAAGATAAACTAACCCTTGGTAGAAAGGGAGGAAACTCAGAAGGAAAATAGTCTAATAGTGAAGAAGAAGAAGAATCTAATGATGATCTTGAAGCCATTGAAGCCTTACTTACAAGAAGGTTACCAAAACACAAAGGTAAATATAAAGGCAAAATTCCATTTATTTATTTTTCTTGTGAAAAATTTGGTCACATTGTTGCAAGGTGTCCAAACAAGGAAAGTAATGATGATAGAAAATCTTGCAAGTTCAAAGGCAAGGAAGATTTCAAGAGCTACAAAGGCTACAAAGACAAAGGTAAGAAATCTTGTTATATTGCAAAAGATTCTGACAGTGATAACGAAGATGAAATGGTATATATTTCTATTAAAGATGAGTTATATGATGAGGATAATGAAAAGGTGACACTTATTTCTCATGTTAAAAAGAATGAGTTATAGATAATAGATAGTGGTTTTTTTCATCACATGATTGGTGATAAAACTAGGTTTGAACACTTGGAGCACTATAATGGTGGAAGTGTTAAATTTGGAAATAATGAACCATGTTCTATGAAGGAAAAGGTTGCATTGTGCTAGTTGATGGAATCAAAATTTTCAATGCCTACTGGGTTGGAGGACTGTAACATAATATTCTAAGTGTGGCACATCTAAACAACATTTGGTTCAAGCCCAAGGTAGAATTCATGAATGGGAAGGCTAGGATTTTGGATGGTAAAGGAAACCTAGTTGGAACTGGCAAATAGAAAAAAGGAAATCTATTCTATCTTGATCTAACTGATAGTTCATGCTTCTTGGCACATGTAGAGGAAAGTTGGTTATGGCATAAAAGGATGCATCATGTAAACTTTGATAATATAGTTACTATAAGAAAGAACCATAGAGTAAGAGGTATTCCAAATCTGAAGGAACCTAAAATGGCCATATGCAAACAATGTCATATTAGAAAGATGGGTAAAACTAGCTTCAAAAGTAAGAATTTCAATGCTGAAGAAGTCCTAAAACTAGTTCATACAGATATTTGTGGACCAATAGGTATAGAGAGCTACACTAGAGACAAATTATTCATTTTTAAAAAAAAATGATTTTAGGATGATGATAGTAATGTACTTGAAGGATAAATCTAAATCTTTTTTAATAAATCAAGTGGTATCTAGCTAGAGTTGAGAAAGAAATAGGTAAGAAGTTAAAATGCTTAAGATTAGACAAAGGAGGAGAATTCATCTCTAATGAATTAAATAAATTTTATAATGAGATAGGAATCAAAAGATAGGTATTAGCACCTGGTACACCTCAATAGAATGACATAACAAAAATAAGAAATAGATCCATCATGGATTGTACAAGAACACTAATGATAGAGAAAAAAGTTTCAACCAAATACTAGAAGGAAGCAATCAAGACAATAGTTCATACCTTGAACATAGTTCAACTAAATAAAGGTAAAAATTAAACACCTTATGAATTATGGTATGGTTATAGACCTAATGTCTATTATTTCCAAGTATTTGGAAGCAAATATTATATCCTAAAAGAGTCAAGGAAAGGAAAGTTTGATGTAAAAAGTTATGAAGGCAATTTCCTAGGATACTCTAACAAGAGCAAAACATATAAATGTTTGTGTCTTGCTACTCACAAGGTCATAGAAAGTGCACATGTAAAAATTGATGTGTTTACAAAAAAGAATGGAGAAAAAAGAAGTAAGGAACCTATGGATTACATAAACTTTCTTTACTTTGAACCTAATACCTTACCAAGAATTCAATAGATTACCCCACCCGAGTCACCCAAGTCTAGAGTGTGAATCGAGTTACATCTAGTGTTGACTCAATTGCAACTAGTGCAACTTGAGTTAGAGATAGTTTGGACCGAGTCTTAGACAAAGGAATTTGAGTCATAGTTTGTGGGAACCAAGTCTTAGACAACATAAACAAAGAAAAATTTGGAAATTCATAGAACCTTTGAGCATGGTGAACCAAGTGAATCCAATCTATTATCTAGAAGTAAGATACTTGTACTTGCTAGACATGTTAGAAGGAATCATGCACCTGAGAAAATAATTGGAGATCAAATAGGAGGCATAATAACAAGGAACAAACTAGAAAGTACATGTTTGCTTGTTTAATTTGAACCTAGAATTGTTAATGATGCATTGAATAATGAAAGTTGGATGAAGGAAATGAATGAAGAGATTGATAAAATTGAAAGAAAAATTACTTGGACTCTTTTTTCTAGACCTAAGGATAAAAATTTAATTGGTAAAAAGTGGGTATTCAAAAAAAAATTGAATGAAACTGGCAAAGTATCAAGGAATAAGGCAAGGCTAGTGTGAAAAGGATACACTCAAGAAGAAGGCATAGACTATGGAGAAATATTTTCTCTTGTTGCTAGACTTGAAGGAGTTAGAAAACTACATGCTTATGACACATTTAAAGGATTCAAAGTGTATCAAATGTATGTAAAATCAGCTTTCTTGAATGGAATTTTGGAAGAGAAAGTCTACATTGATCAATCTGAAGGTTTCATTGATCCAAATAAAAGAGACATGGTCTGTAAGTTACACAAAGCTTTATATGGTCTAAAGTAAGATCCTAGAGAATGGTATGAGAGAGTTTATGGATATCTAGTAAAGATTGGTTTTCAAAGAACACTTTATAACAACAGTTTGTATATTAAAGAGGGACCACAAAATAAGATTTTGGTAGCAGAAATATTTGTGGATGATATCCTATTTATAGGTCATGATGACTTATGCAATCCATTCTCTAAAAAGATGAGGAAAGAGTTTGAAATGTCAATGTTTGGAGAAATAAAATTATTGTTGGTTTACAAGTTCATCAAATGAAGGATGGCATTTACATTACTAAGTCAAAATATGTCAAGTAGATATTGAAGATCTTTGGAATGGAAGATTCCAAACTAGTTGGAACACCTATGTCTATTAGACATAAGTTATCAAAGAATGATGATTGAAAAGAGGTAAATTAGACTAGCTATAGATCTATGATTAGAAAACTTCAGTATGTTGTTCATACAAGACTTGATATTGCATTAACAGTTGGTATAGTTGCAAGATTCTCTGCAAATCCCAAATAAAATCATATGATGGAAATCAAAATAATTATGAGATATATAAAAGGCACTCAAGACTATGGTCTATGGTACATGAAAGGAGGGAACTTTGAGTTGAAATCCTTTATTGATGTTGATTGGGCTAGAAGCATTGATGATAGGAAGATCACCACTGGAAGAGCATTCTTTCTTGGAAAGAGGTTAGTATCTTGGACAAGAAAGAAGCAAAATTGCATCTCTTAGTCTATGGCAGAAGCAACATATGTTGCTGCAACAGTTAATTCCTCCAACATAATGTGGTTCAAGCAACTGTTATCAAGAATGAAGGAAGAAATCATGCACCCAGTGGTAATTTATTATGATAACATGAGTGTAATCAACATATCTAAAACTCCATTTATGCACAACAAGAAAAAAAACACATTGCAATCAAGTATCATTTTATGAGAGAATTAGTTCAATATAAAAAAAAGGTTAGACTGGAATATGTGAACACAAAGGACCAAGTTGCTGACATATTTACCAAACCATTACCTATGGATGCATTTTTATATCCAAGAGGAAAGTTGTGGGTCATTCCCCTATCTGATGCTCACTAGATCACAAATTAGTGATGCATTAACCAAACTGCATTAAAGATCTATCAAGTTGATGCAAAGAAGTTAGAGCTCATGATATAGGAATCAATACATCAAGTACATTTTAAAAATCACTATGTCAATTCTTCAACATTTGATGTCAAAGAGGGAGAGAATCATGTCATATATTCATTGAGGGAGAGATTGGTGTAATCAGAGAAGAATAAGAGGCAGTAATCTATAAGAGGGAGAACTTAATCTGATGGAGTCTAAAGATAAGTTGGCAGAGGGAGAAACTAGAGGGAGTTCTCATGGATGGATAGAGAATCAAAATGAAACTAAGAATATTATAAAATCTTATAAATCATTTTAATTTCTCTAAGTTTTCTTTTCTTAATGACATGTTGTGTTGCCGTCAATACCAAAGAGGGAGATTGTTGATAACAATCATTCAATTGTAATTGTCATTGATGTTACACAAATGTTATACTCTAACTGGGCACTACCAGTTGGAACTGAGTTTAGAAGACTTCAATATTAGCCAAGAAAGTGTAGCAATTCCTATGTAAATTGAGTCAGGTTGGTTACCAAAGGATTTCAGTGCAAACCAAGTTAGGTTGGTTACCAAGGAACTCAGTACTAATCAAGTGACCCAATTTTAGCCAACCTTCAGTAGATTAGTTTTATCTATTAGTTGTTTTATGCAAGCTAACTTAGTGGATGTTATTTTCTTATTTGAAAGGGTATTCAAGCTGACTTGACATTGGGTTCCATACATATAAAAGGTCAAGTTGTGGATTGACATATGAGAAAGTGGAGAAGAAGATAAGATGTAAATAAAGAATGATATCTGATTTAAAGTAGAGTATTGAAGGAGCTATAAAGAATATTCTAATCATGGAGGATCCAAAGGATAATCTAGATTAGTGATCTGAATCTACAATTTAGTTACTTTATCAATTAGGTCAATCATTATTACTCTATAAAAATTCTAGCAGTGAAGAAAACTCTTAATAGAGTTAACTTAACAGTCATTTTGTAAGTCCTCTAACCAAGTGACATTTCTAGATTGAAGTGTCTTAAGACCTCTAATAAGGCCACTTCTTATAAGGTGTTTTAAATCCTTTTACAGGGTCACACCTAACAATGTTTTTTGTAACCTTTAACAGAGTTGGCTCCTAACAGGGCTCGCTTCATAAGATTGAAAAGTTATAACTAGTTGCATTGGTGGTTTTCCCAAATTAGGTTTCCACATTAAATATTGGTGTCTCATGTGTGAATGTTATTTTCTAACTACTTTATCATTCTTTAATTACATTACTAAAGGTTAATACACTTCATTATCTTAAGATTTCTTTGTTGATTGAGGTGTAGTGAATATCTAGTTATAACCAAGCTGTGAGTTAAAAAGATTTTTGTATTGACATCTATGGGATTTGGAATCATTTTAGTGGTAATTGATTCACACCCCCCCCCTGTGTTACTCCTCTTATATTTCCAAGGGTGGGAAACTTTAACCTCTAAGTCTGATTAGGCTCCACATAACAATACATTGTAGCTCCTAATAGGGAAAACTTACTATTGCATCAGTGATGAGTTGTGGGTATCATCCCCACCATTGTCTTCCCCTCTAAACAAGAGTTTTCTATAAGACCAATTTTTTTATGTTGTGTGTTATTAATTCATGTTGATGTTTATCAATTTATATTATAGAAATGTGTAAACTATTATTTTATTACAATAATTAAAATGATATAATAATTCAGTTTAAAGGTCATGAAGGTTAAAAGGATGAATTAATAATGGAATTTGTAGTAATTACTCACTCCTCACCCACCTTATTTGTACTTATCTTTCAAATTGTTTAACCTTTTATCCTTTGAGTGGTGATCTTAGGTAGTGTGCCTTTTGTTGGCATTAACTCATAATAGGGTTAGAGCCTTCTAAGAAGGGTTCATAGTCTTCTAATAGGGATTTGTCCTTTAATAGGGAATGATGTGCTAAATGAAATATATTTGTATCCTAATAGGGTCACATACTCTTAAAAATAACTTATATATGAGTACACTATTTCATGGGTGTCATCCCCACTAAGGAATTTCCCTCTGATCAAGGGTTTTCCTCAAGAACAAAAAATTAGTGTGTTATGGTGTATAATTTCTTATTATTGGTGATCAATTTTATAAGTTTGGAATTAATTATATCTTTTATTTTTATTATAGTTTTAAGTTGTCAATATGAGAACCTAATATAAGAAAATGGAATTAATTTTAGATTCTCAAATCCTTTATACATTAGGAATACAAAACCTCCCATAAAATAAATTTGATTAGAACAACCAATTGAGTAAGGTTGTCAATTTGTAATATATCCTATGTGGGGTATTTGTGATTCCTTACGGAAGGGATGATAATGATATGTAAATATGACATGTAAAATGTGATAGATGATTAAAATAATGTGGATGTGATATACAAAAGTAAGCGAAAGATGAAAAATAGAAAGAATGGGCTCACCTTAGAGAATTAAGAGGTAAATGGACCTTCAAATCTAATTTTGACAATGGTAGAGGTTATGGAATTAAGAAAAACTTGAAATATAGGGTTATAATATTTGTAACTACCTTTAATGAATATTTAATCCCCAAAGAACAAGGTCTACCTAGACATTGTAGTATAAGATGATGCTCCAAAATTTTGATCTAGTCTTTGTAGTTTTAAATCTGATGAATTTTTTTGAGGTTCTGTAACCATACTGAAAACTCCCAAATCTCGGTATATAACTCTTCTGCCTACTTCTTCACATATTAAAGGAGAAGAAATTTAAGAGGAGAGGTTTTCCATAGTCAAACCTTTTTTGAGAAATCAAACTTGAAATGGAATAAATATTATTGAAATAATATTTTCATTTAGTAGAGATTAGGTCTAAACAATTAAATATATCATACTATGTAGATGAAATTATCTCTTATAATATAATCAAGTATGTCAATGAAATAGATTTGACTCAACATTAAAACCTAAAATGAAATTATGTGAGAAAAAACTCATTTAGTAGATATTATTGGCCATAATGTTGGATTAAATAAGAGAGAGAAGAAGAAGAAGACTTAGTCGATGAATATAGATCTCCTTCCATGATTGTAAACTCATTTTCTTGGTCTCTAATGGGAGGAAATAAGTAATATATATACATGTGTGTGTGTGTGTGTGGAAGAAAAGTATTTGAATTTATGAAAGAAAAAAGAATTGAAATGTTTGATGAATCTTCATGGCTTCCCTTAACTTGAATTCTTAAAATTGTGTTTAAGTTTTGATAATGTATTGTTTCTTTCAGTTAAATCTCATGAATTCACAATAGCTTATTTGAGGATGTAAATAGCTTACACAATAATGGAACATGTGAAAATGAGAAGGTTTAATGCTTTTGTATACTCATTTTGGGGCTCATATTTCATAGGCCTAACCTCAATTGAAGATCTAAGAGAAAATCCCTTACATTGGGCTCAAACCCATTTCAGCACAAAGTGTTAGGGAATGACTTACATGGACAACCTTGTCTATGCAAGTTACTTCAAATTTTTCCTTGGACTTAGGGGATATACCAAAAGGGGTGTTGAAATCCACAATATGCTAGGAAATCAAAGAAAATCCTAAAATCTAAAAATGAAAGCATTGGTCCTAGGAGGAAGATGAATTATGTTATAGGTAGAAAATTGGGAAATCGTGCATAGAAGTTAAAGCCAACCTTGAGTTTAAATATGATTAAAGAATAAGGAGGGTCTTTATTTGAATTAAATATCTACTTAAGTACAATAAGAGGCCATGCCATAAGAAACACACTAAACTAGGATCAAAATCATCCCAAAATGGCTAGAAATTAAGCTCTTTCATTTTTGGATGGTACAAAGAGTACAAAAAATAGAAATTAGACCAAAAAAATTGGGATCCAAAAGACACATCGAATCTTAAAGAATATGTTGAATATCCAAGATAATTTAGAAGTTACAAGATTCATATGTAAATGATGAATTAATAAGAGAGAGTTATTCAAGAAACTATTTGATATATCATCTAGTATTACATAGAAGCTTTCTATCAAACCCCTAGATTAAGGACAAGAGTTGTAGTACCTAAGACAAACTCATGCATACAAGATCAACATCTTTATATAGGTCTCTCATAAAAAAATTAGTAAGCATTGTCCACCATAAGATGCAAGGAAGCTTACCAAAGTCACCTTTCATAAAACTTTTTATCTCCTAACAAGACTATAATAAACTTAAAATAATTTCAAAATAAGATGTACAAGGGTTTTATATGGAATATGGATCTCAAATTTCAATCAAACAATTGATATGGAATATGGACCTCAAATCTCAAACAAACAATTTCTCTACTTATTTTTAGTGAATAAGACATTATTGTAATATTTATATTCAACACATATTATACACCAACCTATTCATGCTTAGATAAAGGTACTAAATAAATATTTCCATGTCACTTTGAAACTTGGAAAAAATACATAAGTAAAATAAATATAATATTGATATCACCTTTCTTTCCAAATAAAATCCATCAACTTCTCTTTCTACATGATAGTACAAGCTATTGAATTTTAAATGAATACATCATAAGTCTATTATCTTTCTATAATGGAAAAAAAACTATAAATTATAGAAAAAAATAAACATAAAATTTGAAAAACTACCCTATTTTTAGTCTCGCCTATCTATAGGAAGAGACTATAGTTTTCATTTCCTTATCTCCGATTAATCTATGCTCCAAAAATTGTGCCAACAATTTATAAGATGTGGTTATCTCAAATAATTCTATTAAAACATAATTTTATTTTTTTATTTCTATTTACTGATTGGTTTTGGCTAATTTTGCCAGTAGTCATTTTGACTTTTAAGTTAGCAATTTGGATAAAAATAGCAGTCCACCTATATGAGATCATTATAATGTTTCATGTGGCTTCATGCATGTTTTTTTTATGTGGCATCTTTTTCTTATATGATTTAGACTTATAATTTTTCATATTCAAGCGGGATCAAAATCTTCCAAATCTAAAACATTAGTATTGAATAGAATGAACATGAATACATAGAGGAGGATACAAAGGCATCATCACACAACATGTCAATAATAGGCAGATTTTATTATCAATAAAATGAAAATCTAAAGTTCGAGATGGGGAAGTATTGGAGGAAGTGAATTCGAGGAACTGGGATGTTTTTTTGGAGACAGACGACATTGTTAGACGCTACCCTCCAAATCATCTAAAAGGTTAAATGCTTAGATTAAATAGTGGAGTGATGAAAGCTTGTTCTTTTATGAAATGCCCCTTTTACATTCTATTTGGATGTTTATAAGACTTATTTACTTATGTATCTTTGTTACAATTAAAATCATTATGTCTTTTAATGTTTAGTTGTCTACTAAGCATCCACTAGCTAACATAAGGCCTCTTCAAGAGCCTCTTGGGTATAGACCTCCTTAGGTAATGGTTATTTATATTTTCAAATTCATAAAAGAAACCAATGATCAAAGCAAAGAGATTCACATATGTTATTTTTTGATTTCTTTAGCAGTATAATTCTAGAATCACATAATGACTACTTTTCAATGTAGATGCTAAAAATATAGGGAACTCATCTAGGAATAATTGTTAAGTAGGTTCTTTGGTTAAATAAAAATACCAAATTGTAATGTGATTCCATTACTGACATTTAGGGCCATATTATTTGATCAGAACAATAACAGAGTTTCAATTAGCTGTTAGAAAATGATTGTTAGAGGGGGTAGATCAAAATTTGATGACACAAGTGATATCTTTAAAATTCAAAATGGTTGTTGTTGAAATTTGAAATACATTCTACAATTTTTCCAAAATTCAAGAATCATAAAAAAGTAAAAAGAAATGATCGAGGGTTGTGCAACCAAGAAATATATTCAGGTTTGTAGAGATAAAAGAAGATCAAGGATTAACCATGTTCTAGGTTTTTTTAGATTTATTTATAATAAAATAAATGAATAAACTAAAAGATGAAATGTATCACTTGTAAGAGTGGAAATACCAAATCATTTATCAAACCCTATTGTTTGCATGTTGATGCCATAAAGGAGAGAAATTTAGTAACACTTTGACAAAAGGAAGAATTGTTGAAGACTATTATAGTTAATTTTGTTAGGAATAAAATACAACTAATTTATATAGAAATAAAATCCCCTTCACTAGTTTCTATAGAATATAATCTAATTAATTTCTATTAATAAGATTGGTCTTGTATAGTTACACCATCAAGTAGAAATCCTAAGTACAAAATGAATCTTAAAAACTAGTAGATTAAATGAAGCCATGAAAACTATGAATTTTAGAAGCAAAGATACTAGGGAAAACATAAAGAATTTATGCACATTTAAAGTCAGAAACTGTGCATTCAATGACACCTATTATTAGAGAGAGGTCATTTTTTTATATTAATTTTGGTTTCAAAAATTATTTTTCTCCCTACTCTTTTTCGATACTACCAATAAGATTTTGACTAAATGGTTTATTTTTATTTTTATAAATATATATTATGTTTTTAACTATATCACAAACATATAGGTGTTGATCCCTAAGTCATGTTGTCTATTATTGTAAAACACTTAGTCATTCACAAGGCAGGGTTGTTTGGTCATCACTGTGATAAAGTCATCATATGTAGACTAGGCTAATTATTGAGGACTTGTATATATTTCAAGTTATGTACTAAGAAGTAGTTATTATTGAGCAATCTAGAGGTCACTGAGTACTCCAATGATTGTCAATTTTATCATTGACAATAGTTGAGGATGAGCAATTCAGTATATGCTAAGCACAGTTAAGGCTAAGGAACAACATGATGAAATAGTTTATGTCGAGTGTCAGTATGGTGTTAGTGTCAAGTAACACAGTTTTACATATTTGTTTGGAATGGCACAAAATTAGTTGTAACTGATGTTAGTGTCAAGTAACACAGTTTCACATATTTGTTTGGAATGGCACGAAATTAGATGTAAACCATTTTTATCGAATCAGAAGCATGCATTGAAGATTGAGGAGGTCATCAAGGAATTGATTATGCATCAAATGAAAGATCATTAATTTCTATGTGAGGCAATCCACCAATCAAAAAATTACAAGGACTAAGCAGCAAAAGAAATAAATCTAGATAATTTATTAGGATCTAGAAGACCTTCACCAAATAGTTATTCAAGGAGGATATATGACCTAGTTCATGTGTGTGAGTGTGTATGAATGAAGAGGTTGTGTGCATGCGAAGTTTTGGAGGTGAATCAGAGTGTTAAGAATAGAAGAGACCAAGTAGTGAAATGAAAAGTTTCAAGAAGATATAAAGAAGATCAATCACAGTAAGGCGACAATATATGGCATAGAGGAGATCTGATATCAACATTGTAAGTGCATACTAAAGGATCAGGTGTTGAACATTCTAACAGGTGTTTCAAGGTTTAAATCTCTTAACAGAGTAGCTTTGACATGCTTTTGTTTATCTCCTAACAGAGTACTCACTTATTTGTGATGTAAAAATTCTTTAACCAAGGTAGAACCTAGCAACACTTTTAGCCTTTAACAAGGTAGATCATCATAAGTGATCAAACATTGTATCCTTAACAGGCACAACTTTATTATTGTAGTAGTGAAGATTTTGTGGGTGTCATCCCCACCATAGTTTTACCTTAACCTTGGAAGGTTATGCATTACCATATATGCATATTAATCTGTTACATGTTTATTAGTTTTAATTCATGCATTTAAAATTTATATATGATATTATGATGATGTGAATGATTGCATTAATGTAAGGTTCATGTTCAAATGAGGGTTTATGTGAGGATATCAAATATATTTCATGTTTGAAGTAAAAGAAGTTCTATATATCCTAATTCAATCCCCTCAATATCCCACTTTCCCTATTAGATTTCCAACAATAGGTTCAAAAATTTCTGAATTTTACTAGTAAATTAAGTATTTTTAATATTAAATTAAAAATTGTTTTCCTAAATTGATTTATAATATAATTCTTATTATTGATAAATAATAAATAATTATACTTATTAATAATTTTTTACGTTTAAATTTTATTGTACGATAATCTTATAATGTGATTTATTTTTTAAATCATTTTATTATATAATATTTATTCAAGTTTTAGTCAATTATCTAAATATTTTATGTTGTACAATTGAAACTTTTTTTAAAATATACCATTAAATATGTATATGTGTATGTATTTGGATATATTTTATTCACTGTTATACATAATGAAGCCACATCAACAATTATAATGATCACATATAAGTGGACTGCTATTTTTTTCCCTATTTGCTAACTCAAAAATAAAAATGACTAATCAAAAAATTAGCCAAAACCAATCATTAAATAATAATAACAAAATTTTAAAAAATTTAATAGAATTATTTGAAATGGCCATAGCATATAAATTTTTGGCACAGTTTTGGAGCATAGATTAATTGGACATAAGGAGACAAAAAACTATAGTCTCTGCCTATAGATAGGTGGAACTAATAAAAACCAATATTCTCTTTCTACAAAATGTACCAAGCTATTAAAGGTTAAAAAAGACACCATAAAGCTCTTCTCATTCTGAATACTTTAAGATGAGAGAATAATAGAAACAACCATATAATAATATCTCCTTTCCCTATTCTCTCCATTAAAAAAACAACCATCAAGTTAAGGGAACATCATTATTTCTCCTTAAAGATAGTTAAAGAGGAAAAAGATTCTCTAAGAGATTTCTTTGAATATTGAATAAAAACATCAAGTAAACATTTTTCCAATATCTGAAGCAACTTGGCAAGCTCCAAGACACATATAATTAAGACAATGAAAAGCCCTCAAAAAATAGCAACTAAAATCTAATCTCTAAACAAAACATAAATATATAAAATATTTTACAAAGCTATAAGATCTCACAAACTTTCAAAATATCAAGTAGAATCCTCTATTATAATATTGAATTCTCTAGTCTACAAATGAATTAATGAAGTCTAACACTTACAAATCTTGTTATAATATTTAGATTAATTTAAAATAAGGTCAACTTTGTGTAACAAAAAAGTGGTATTATCTAAGCTTTAAGAATAAATCTACAATTATAATAAAAGTACAAATATAAGTGTTTATCAATATTAAGTAGCTTAAGATGCAAGCTCGGTAAGATCACCATAGTTGACTTATTTATAATAGATTTGATTAGTATGAACATGATCTAAATGGAACAAATAATAGGATTTTTTTTGTTAGAATAACTCTAACTTATTTATAGTTTAATTCATAATCTTAATAATGTTAAGTTTAATACTTACTTGAATTAGAGTAACTCACACGATTATTCTTCTCTTACAAAAATTTCAATTGTTTTAGTCCCATTCACAACATTAGTCATAACACATAACATGTAAGTGTGTATTAAAAAATAAACACAAACATTAGTCATGACAATTTCAAATGATAACAAATCAAACATTTGACTAACATTAGAAAAGATTGTTCCAAGTGTAATTTGTGTGCCCAATACTACAATATCTATAGCCCACCAAACTTTTAGATAATCTCAATATCTTTCTAAATCTTAAATAGCTATTATACTCTAAAGAGTGATAACCAAATTATTACACTTTAACACAAAGAACACCTCCAACAACTATTATATAATATACAATAATTTTTTCCTTTCAAAAAGTATTTGAAAAATAATTTTTAATTAACTCCAATATAACCAAAAGACAATATCCTCTATTATTTATTTTTTACTATTAAAAATATATTTAACTTTATTTTTTCACTTTGAAGACAAATTTCATATCACCTTTTCTCAACTCAAGCTTGGCATTGTATAAGACTTATTCCTCACCAATAGAATCTTAAAAACAAAGCCAAAGGAAAGTCAATAAAGGTAACTCCTTTAAAAGAGCACCCTAAATAATATAATTATTAATTAAAATCATGGTCAAAGTCAATAGTTATAACTCAAACCAAATATATGGATTTACATAAAATGATAAAACAAACTAAACTTATGCATGTGAAGTCACGTGGGTGTAATTGTTTTTCCTAGGTGGAGTTAAAAATACTCCAACTCCAAAATTAAATACATATATATTCAAAACCACTCAAGTGGATGAGAATGTCATTCGGATCAAGTGGAAGCTTTTTATTATAAATATATAAAAATTGATAATTAATTGATTAAATAAAATTTAAATTGAAATATTAATAGATGTTTTTCAATTAGGTGGAATTTATTTCAAGAAGTGGAATACATTAAAACATATAGGTGAACACTAACACCAAAAGAAAAGTGCAACAGATATGTTAATTCTATTTGAAAAATAATATTAACATATATATTATAAAATATATAAATATATTTTATAATTAATATATGATTTGATATTTTATTTTTTAAAATTTGAGATTTATTTGTTTTCTATTATGTTTATTATTAATCATTATTTTTGTAATCATTAAAGTAATACCAATTTATATAGAATCTACTTTAAGAAGTGTGGAATAAATTAAGTATTAATTATTATTATTTGTTAAAAATAATTATTATTATGTATTAAATTCATGTAGACTCAAACCCAAGACCTTCTAAGTGATTGGCTCACAATTTACCATTATGTTGTAGGCTCTTGCTTATCTAAAATATAAAATGTATTCTTATATGTAATATAGTTTTATTTTATTAAGGTTTTTTTACTACATAAGGGGTCAAGCTGAGACATTACATTGTTTATTAATTATTAAAAGTTGCCAACAATAATTCTGGTTCAAAACAACCTACCAATAGGAAAGAACCAGGAAGAAAATCTTCAGATGTAGCTCAAAGGAAAATCTAAAAAACTAGACATGATTACATTGGAATGACACATTGCCAAACCTAGAAACAAAAACACTAGTCAGAAGTCCATCAAGAGGCTCAACCTAGATAAAATAGATTATAAATAGCCTAATGTGTGAATCCTAACTAGTGGATAGAAAACCCACTATAACGTGTCAAGACACTCATAGATTAGGTAAAAAGATATTAACAAAATTTATTGAGTTACCCTCTGAACCATCTGAACACCCACATAATAATGTCATGATGAAGAATTTTATGGAAAATCAAAACCTTCAAAAGAATATTAAGCTCCATGACACTCTTCGGGTTTGAACTTTGGTGGCTAGCTACATCTCCAATGGTCTACGAGTGGATCTTCTATCCCTTTTGGTTGATAGAGTGGACCTTTCTTTTTTAGCCACTGGCCTCATGGAGTTGACGCACAAGGCAAGAATTCCTTTGTTTGACCTCCCCAATAGAGTTCTCCAGTCTCTCACTCAAAATAGTTGTTTCACTATTAAGTCAGCCTACAATTCTCTTCTCAAGGTTGTTGCTTACGCTACCTATTTAAAGCAAGTGTGGAATTACCATCTCATCCAAAATGTAAACTACTTCTGATGGACATTGTTGGATGGAAAAATTCCTACTCTAGATAGCCTCAAAAAGAAAGGGCTTAGTCTGGCCAATAGATGCAACCTATGCAAAAAGGAGGACAAATATATCAACCATCTCTTCCTACACTATGGATTCTCTATTTCTATTTTGTAGATGATCCTCCACAAGCTTAACCTTCTTTTGATTGTCAACAAATAAATCTAATGATATGTCACTGGCTAGAAATTACCCTTCCAACACCCCTCCTTAAACTCCTATGATAATAACCCCCCATTTATGTTGGACCATCTAGAAGGAACACAACAATGGGATCTTTAGAGACATTAGAATATGTCCTATTGAGGTGCTCCACCTTAGCTCCAAAATCAAGCTAGAGAACCTCTTCATGACCCATTGGAAGTGCTAACCTTCATATTTCCAAAAAATGGAGCACAGATAAGGGTTGTAGTAGGTTTGACAACACTAATCTCCTCATTAGAAATCCCACTAAATGGATCCTTCCCAAGCTTTTGTGGGACAAACTCAACTTTGATGGAGCTTCCAATGGACAGATGGAGGCCGGTGGGGGCATTATTTGCAATGACAACGGTAATCTTATAGATGTGTATGTTGGGCCTTTTAGGTAGCATAGTATCAACCAAACAAAGTGGTGGTGAGGGCTGAAATTTACCTTTTCTTCTAGAAGTAGGATACTACACATTAATGGGTAGTAAAAAATCATTGTTGATATGGTTAAATGTTCTACCAAGGTAGGGTGGAAAATGGATATTATTTTTAGCAATATGGCTAAGTAGGATGAGTAAGGGTTGTCATTTATGGCAACATATAACTCTAGAATGGAAGGCAGAATGTACAGTTGAAAATTCCATGATCAAAGACATAAAATTGTCTAAGTGTTAGATAATTTTAATATTAGTGCAGAGATAGTTTTTGATATTGCGAAGTCTACAGTGATATTTAGCATGTGCAAAGTTAAGGACACATAGTGCAAATAGTCCTAATGACGTGGCTAAGTGTGTAGTATGGTATAGTTAGTATGACGTAAGTTATATTAGATTTACCAGTAAAAGCAATAAACAGAGTAGAATAGGGCACATCTATAAAAGATGAATAATAGTTTAAGGAATTATTTCATAAAATAATTACTTAATTATTTTGGGACAACATCCTAGATGGTAACCCTAAGTTAGCATGGGCTAATTTTGTATTTATCCAAACATGTGAAACCATCAAAGCCAATTAGACAGAGTTTTGTCAAAAGGAAAGGTATAAGTAAGAAATCATTACTTGTGAAGTGTGTGGTGCATATGTGAACTATGTATGAACATGAAAACTTATGTGAAGGTTTTATGATGTGAATTTTGATGTGAGATTGGAGATATGCAAACTACAACAAGCATCAGAAAAGAGGTTATTGTATCTATCTCATTTTGTATAAAGGAAATATATTATATAATTGTATATTGGGGCAATGGGATCTTCTTGCATATATCTGTAATTGTATTACCAACTCCTAATGTGGTTAAAGAAACTCCTAATAGGGTTGAGGCTTTTAACAAGGACCGAGACACTATGTGTACTTCATAGACTCCTAACATGGTCAATATCCTTAACATGATTCTTTTGTTTAGTGGATCATTTTGTGGGTACCATCCCCACCGGGGTTTTCCTCTAGCCAAGGTTTCCCTAGTTAACAAAAATGGTGTTATGAGTTATCTTTGTGTATGAATTTATTCACTGCTTAGCATTATTGGTTTACTATCATATGCATGTTGTAAAATAATTAATAATATTCAGTTATGGGAAAAAAATTGTAGAATATTGGTTCACCCCCCTCTCAGTATTATCTATGTTTAACAATTATCTTAAAAGCATCCTTGACATAATTAATAGTTTGATGAAGTTAAGATAAACCACAACTACATGGAGGGTATTTTGGTGGTGGATTCTATGGTCATTGTTGGACTAATATTTGACACCTTATGTTGCTAAAGAGCTTTCAACCTTATCCTCAAGTCTACCAAAGTCGTATTCAGTAGGAAGAGGGTGCTTTTAATATTAATCATAATGATATTTGAAACTAGGGTCTTAGTTTCCTTAGTTTTAGCATGGAGGGGACCTTCATTCCTTACTTCCTCAAATCCAAGATTTTTGAATTTAAATGTTAAAATATACAACCCAAAATAGTTGATTGTTTACATAGATCTTGATTTCCTAAGAGTGTATAATTGAAACTTCAATCATGAATCATTAGGTGCACATGTTGGTCCCAAAAATTATTGGTGGGGAGGGGGTGTTAATAAGTACCAACTCCAAAATTGGTTATTCTCCTAACTATTTCAAGTATGGTAAACAACAACCACTTAAACATTAATACTACTATAAATGTAGTAAAGTATAAGTATGAAAACTCACACACAAAAGAATTCATAAATATACACACTAACCTTTTACTAAATATAAAAGGACACCTTTTTAATAACTATAAGTTGTTCCTTATGGGAACATATCTAGTTAATAATGTTTGTAACATGTTAGGATTATAATCAGCCTGTTAAGGATACTTGGTTATAAGATTTTAACACTCGTTCTGAGAGTCACCTTGTCAAAGGATTCATCATATGATTTCTACTGAAGCATTCTCTATTAAGAGCATACAAAATGATTACATTGGTTAGAAAGAAGTCAAATATGATCTAGTCTATATGGCATAACTTTCCTGATAGATCTTCAATATATACTTAGAAGATATCTTTCTATTCTCTTGCATCTTGGATGATCATTGTGATAGCCTCTATATCACTACTCTCTTTCTCGTTGTTCCCATCTCTTCTATGCACAAAATTGCTTTGGGTTGATATTGCCTTCTATTTCTTTAATTTATTTAATAAAACTTGTTCTTCATTCTTGTAGAACCCAAGATTGTTGTTGTCAATGGAATACCAAGATTAAACAAAACATCCAAAAAAAAAAACAAGGTTAACACATATGAGAAGACCTTCAACAAGAAACCAAGATAATAACAAAAGGAATGAAAACCCCACTCCTCCAAGTAGCATTTCCAAGTGATGGAAATGAATGCTCAAATGGTTATCAAGCCTTCAAATGAATGGTGAATGGAAATGAAAGTTTGGATAGTTTTTTCCATTATAAGAGTATTTTGGTTGTTTTTAGGCTCTTAAAATAGCATTATAACATTAGCATAAGAGTGGATATGGATTTCAAGGGGAGAGGGTTACATTTATAGGCCAAGTATGGTGAGGATGGAGGGTCAAGATGCAAAGATGAGGAAGGGCTAGGATGCAAGGAGAGGGAAGCAAGTGGATTGTGCTTTCTCAAATCCATAACCTTGTGACAAGTGTCATCAGTAGAGAGGATGTGAGAGGATGGGGAAAATGGAAGGAAAGTGGTAGGACAAAGGAGTTATGAGGGGGATGGCATGTGTAAGAGGAATGTAAGAGAGTGTAAGAAGTCATTAAGTCTTTGTAAGAGCATTTAATGCATGTGAGTGGGGGTGTAAGAGGGGTTTGACTTTGGTTTGGCTTAGGAATTATTAATCTAGGATTAAAGTGTTGGAAATATAAGAGGAGTAACTAAGAGGGGAGGGGTGAATTAGTTACTACAAAAATATTTTTCATATTTCTTAGATGTCAATACAAAATAATTCTATCAAAACTTGACTGTGTTGATGCTCGGCAAACAAAGAAATATTGTAACTCAATAAACACTATAATTTCTCGATAATTACTTAAAATGCAAGTATTAATATGTTATCTATAATTACTATTACTTTTAACTTAGTTGCAAACACAGAAAAGAAATAGCATGAACACATCATACACAAAGATTTAACATGGAAACCCAACTTGGAAAAAACCATCAATTGCAACTAGTTATTGTTTTCACTCTTTTAAAGTGAGCCCTGTGAGGAGCCAACCTTGTAAAAGGTTAAAACACACACTATTAGGTGTGACCTTGTTAGAGGATTTACAAATAGTTGTTAAGAGATTTAGATCACTGCTACAATGGTTAGAGAAGCCAACTCTATTAAGAGATTTAGATCATTGCTACAATGGTTAGAGAGTAACAATAACATGACCTAATTTTGATGCAACTAAATTGCTGATTATAGATCTCAATTTTGGCTTGTATACTTGATCCTTCTTGATCAAATATATCTTTTCAAATCCACGATGATAATCTGCTTATTCTTCTAATTGTCTTCCTCTTTTTATCATCAAATCTTCAATACATGTGCATATCCATCATCTTATTCTAATCCTCAACTTGACCTTTTATTTATATCTTTCATATCGTCAATTCAACTCAAATACAACTTGCAATAACTAATATTCATCTTCTTAGTTGGCTAGAACCAACAACCAATCAATTGAACTCAATATGCCAAAATAAGAAAATCCTTTGTTAGCTAACCCTACTTGGTAGACACTAACTCAAAAACAATTTTCCTATGTTAACCAAGTGAACTTAGTTAACATTGGATACTTGCACAGATCCTTTGGTAACTGAGTGAGCTTAGTTAGCACTGGTTCCATAACCCAGTGAGCTTAGTTAACACTTGTCTTCTGTAGACTTTCCTTAGATGCTCGAGTGAACTCGGTAGACATTGCCTTCTTAACTAGACAAACTCTGGAATGTTTGGTAGATACAAACAACTATCTTTACTGCCTAGTGATCTCAGCATACACTAACTAATAATGATATGACATTTTGTGTAGCATCAAAGACAGTACACAATTAGTCAATTGTATTCAACAATCTCCCTCTTTAGCATTGATGGCAACACAACATGCCATATTACAATAAAAATTTTGGAACAAGAATAAGGTAAGGAACATATCTGTAATGAGCAAAGATTAATATATTTTTTCCTTTATCAAACATGTAATGTATTAGTTTAAATATTTTAGATTGACATATTCAATATATTACTATGATGGCATTACTTTTGAATTATTTCAGTCAAATAGCATAAAAGTTATAATAAATATTATTAATGTTAAATTTATAATATCCAAAGTCCCATGTGAACATTCATAATTATAAATATGTTATTATTTCATAATACATTAGTATCATTAACTTTAAATATATTAACCTTGCCATTTTCAATGCTAAATAAACCTAAACCTAATTTGATTATTTAAAAATTCTTTCAATCCAAAAAAACCTAATCTACTAATTACAAATATTTCCAATTTTTATATTGGTACTTTATATATATATATAAGTACTTACTTAATATAATATAAACATTTGGACTATGCGAATAAGGAAAATTAAAACCATAATTGAATAATATATGAAGGGGCACGACTTTTCATTTATGACTACCCGAATGATATATATATAAGGGTTAGGTTTGAACAACAAGAAAGAAGACATGAGAATACAATATAAACCAATAGGAGGTGAAATAAAAAGGAGATATCAAAGTGATAATAATTCAAGAAGATATCAAAGTGCAAGAAGAGGATCAAATACATGGATCGAAATATTACCAAAGAAATTAGTCATCCTCGCTGACTTCAAAACCATCCTATCACTTGCAAGGTTACATGAACAGTCACAGACTATACACAACACGTTGGATCTCATTATCTCAACAATGAAGTACACCATAGGTACATTCATTCTACTCGTAACCACTGAATACATGAAATAAGTTTAAAGGAATATTACATCGATCAGTGTATGTATAAGTATGTGCATTAAATCATTCATAGGATGCACTGCTTGAAATAGTCACGTCTAAATTATATCATTCTATTCCTTTCATCGAGCAAAATTAACTATTAAACTTTCATTAAGTAATTTGCATGAACATTATGCTATACATTAAATTAAATAGAAAATGTTATATGCTTTAAAGCATTTGCAATATATATATATATATATATATATATATATATAGAATATGACAATATAGAATTTCAGAATGGATATCAACTTGTGATATAATAATAAGAAATCGCAAATAAGAAGATACTGGTATATTATACTTGTCTACATATATACATTCTTAAGGACTATCATTGAAATGTATTTCAAATTATAGTACATAAAGTCTTACTCTCATCTGAGTTATGACGTCTTAAAATAGGGAGTTGGTGGAGTAAATTCGAGCACCTAACGGTATCCTATAGGGAGCCGCATGTAGCTTGTTTTATGCACCCTCTACACCATCAATCTACCAGCTCAAGATGATCATAACTAGGAGAGAGAAGATTGCCTGGTGCTATAAGAAGTAATTTCCTAAACAAACAAATTAATTAATTAAAATGCTCAACTCCTGAAAATTTTGAATAACAATAAGGATCGGAGGCTTGTTTAATTTGAATGATTTCCTAACTTATACCAAATTTTGAATGTCAAGTCAAAGAATTAAAAAAGGAATCATTACAATTGGTATCAGAGAGTTAGTAACATTCAGAGAATTCTATGAAGCCAATAGGCAATAAATCCATAGGAAAAAAAAAAGACATCAAAATCAAGATTTTAGAAGTAAAGTAAATAAAGTGACACTTCCAAATTTTGATGGATTAGAAAAGCTTACTGCACGTGCATGGTTACAAAAATTGAACACATATCTTACCCTTAGTCCAATGACAGAAGAAGATGCACTTCAATTTGCAATCCTTCACTTAGAGGGCACAACACATGATTGGTGGCATCATGGTCTTATTACTCAAGGACACCAAAATATTACTTCTTATGAATAATTTTCTCAAAAACTCATTAAGAGATTTGATAGAAGACATCCTCAAGAAAACTTTAAGAAATTAACTCAAATAAGGCAGCAAGGGATAGTAGAGGATTATATTAAAGAATTCCAAAAGATCTCAGTTCAAGTCACAGGATTAGATGATGAACGCTTTACCTACTTGTTCATAGAAGGATTAAAAGATTCATTAAAGAGTCTAGTAAGTGCCTTAAAACCTTCATCCTTAGATGATGCTTTTGAAATGGCATTAAGATTGGAAGTTTCAACCACAAACAGAAAATCATGGAATAAACCCACTACTAAAAATCACAAAAAAGATAAGTCATAAAAAAAGTTTTTTCTAACAAAGGAGCGAGAAGAACTAAAGAAGAAGAATTTATGCTTTAAATTCCAAGAGCCATGGGAGCCAGGCCATAACTACAACCAAAAAAGAAACACTTGCTGCAATTGTGGAATAGACTGGGTGCCCAGACATAGATATGGAAAAAGGGGCTACATCCAAAGAATGGAAGAAGATCTCGAGGAAGAAAATGTCAACAAAAAGGAAAAATGTGACAAAACCAATGAAGAAAAGATAGAGCGAGAAGAATACAGAGTGATAGCCACTATGACTCAACCCTCCAAAAATCAAGTCTTAAGAATTAGATGCACTCTTAATGGACAGAAAGTCATTGCACTAGTTGATAGTGGAGCATCCCATAACTACATTGATGAAAGACTTGTTAACATAATGAAATTAAAAACTGAGAAGTTCAAAGGTTTTACTATTGTTCAAGCCACAGGATCATTGGTACAATATACAAAGGTGATTCCACAACAAGAAATCACTTTAGGAAGAAAGCACACCATCAGAGAAGATGTACATGTGGTTCCACTAGACTCAAATATAATTTTGGGAAGTCCATGGATATTTTCTCTAGGATGTTTTAGGTTTGACCTTCCAAACTTGAAAATCCATTTTGATCACAAGGGGGAAGAAATAACATTGGAAGGAATACCTGATGATTCTGCAAGACTGGTTTCATGAAAAAGAATAGAAAGAATATTATGGCATGGTTGAGGAGAATGGGTTGCACAATGTTTAGTATTAAACAAATCCACACCATAGGAATCAGCTATCCATATAGATATTGAACCTATCATTAAGAAACATCATAGGGTGTTTGAAGAAAATCCACTAGGATTGCCACCCAAAAGAGGATTTGAACACATTATAGAATTGGCAAAGGATGCTAAACCAGTGATTACCACCCCTTACTGACATCCTCAAAAGTATAAAGATGAAATTGAAAAGGCCATTCAAGAACTCTTAGCAATGGGACACATTCAACCTAGTTCCAATCCTTTTGCATCTCCAGTAGTATTAGTGAAAAAGAAGGATGGGACAATGAGAATGTGTATAGATTATTGAGCACTAAATAAGAAAACTATTAAAAATCACTATCTCATTCCTAGGGTGGATGAACTCATAGATGAACTTCATGGAGTAGTATATTTTTCTAAGATTGATTTACGTTCAGGATACCATCAAATTATAATAAGGAAGGAGGATGTTCCCAAGACAACATTTAGATGTCATTATGGGCATTTTGAGTTTCTAGTTCTACCTTTTGTCCTCACTAATGCCCTGGCCACCTTCCAATCATGTATGAATCAAATCTTCTGAAAACAACTCAGGAAATTCCTTCTTATTTTGTTTGATGACCTACTTATCTATAGTAGATCATGGGCAAAACATCTCCAACACATCAAAGAAGTCCTGAGCATATTGGAATCTAAATCTTTATTTGCAAAAGCATCAAAGTGTCAATTTGGATTAGAAGAAATTCTCTATCTTCGTCATAAAATTAGTGCCAAGGGTGTAAGCATGGATGAGGAAAAGATTAAAGCAATAAGGGAATGGCCAAAACCAAAAACTCTAACCCAACTTAGAGGATTCTTGGGCTTATGCAGCTATTATAGATGGTTTGTGAAGAATTTTTCCAAGTTAGCATCTCCTTTAATAGACTTAAGAAAAAAGGGAAATTTCGGATGGAATGAGGCAACACAAGAGGCTTTTGAAGAGTTAAAAGAGAGAATGAGTTCTTGACCAGTCTTAGTTATTCCAAAATTTTCACAACCTTTTGAATTACAATGTGATGCTTCTAGTGAAGGAATTGGGGCCATGCTTATGCAAAAAAAACACCCTATTACTTTCGAAAGCCGAAAAATTTCAAAAATAGAACGACATTACTCAATTTATGATAAGGAAATGTTGGAAATCATGCATGCATTGGAAAAATTTAGACAATACCTAGTATGTGGAAGGTTCAATATTAAAACTGACCACAATAGCCTAAGGTTCTTCATGAATCAAAAGACCTTAATGATCGCCAGTAGAAATGGGTAAGTAAAATCCAAGCTTATAATTTTGATATTGAGTACGTCAAAGGAACCCATAATGTGGTAGCTAATGCTTTATCTAGGTAGGGACAATTAAATACCATTACTAGTGTCACAGGTGATAGGAAAGATGAAATTGTTGCAGAATATGCTAAAGATCCAAGGACCAAGGACATTATGGAGGGAAACATAACCAATGATGAAATCAAAATTGTGGAAGAGCTCATACTATACAAAGGAAGAATATTGCTTGTAGCAAATTCCAAAGTTAAAAAGAAGATTATGAAGGAGTATCATGACAACCCTCTATCTGGACACACTAGGTTTTACAAAACCTACAAGAAGATAAGGGAGAGGTACTCTTGGAAAGGCCTAAATAATGACATTATGAAATATGTCCAAGAATGTATAACATGCCAAAAAAATAAGTCTGAACAGAATTACCCAGCTAGTTTATTACAACCATTACCCAGTCCAAATAAAAAATGGGAAAGCATTTCCATGGATTTCATTATAGGATTACCTAAGGTGTAAGAGAGAGACTCCATCCTGGTAGTGGTAGATAGGCTAACCAAATATGCACATTTCTTTCCCATATCCATACATTATAAAGAACCTCAAATAACAGAATTATTCTTTAAAGAGGTTTTTAGCCTACATGGATTGCCAAGGAATATCATAAGTGATAGGGATAGAAAATTTCTTAGCATATTCTGGAAAGAACTCTTTAGGTTAGTTGGAACTAAATTAACCCCCAACACCAATTATCATCCCCAAATAGATGGACAAACTAAAATCATTAACAAATGGATAGAAGGTTACCTCAGAAATTATGTGTCGGGACAACAAAATGCATGGGTCAAATGGTTATACTTGGGAGAATACTATTATAATAATACCCATTACATGTCAATTGGGATGAGTCCATTTAAGGAATTATATGGATATGAGGCCACTACATTTGGGGATCTAATCATTCAAGAAAGCGGGGGTACCAAGAACCAAGGACTTCATTCAACAAAGCATCGATATTATGAAAATTCTCAAAGACAATCTCTACCATGCTCAAAACCAATAGAAGATTTATGCTGATTAGAAATGAGTGGAAAGGTCATTCCAAATTGGAGATCTGGTATTTTTAAGATTACAGCCTTACAAACAATCTTCACTCAAGGTCAGTGGAGCAGAAAAACTAAAACCACATTTCTATGGCCCATACCAGATCTTAAGAAGGATAGGAGAAGTAGCCTATGAAGTAGAGCTTCCTGAAAATAGTAAGATCCATAATATTTTTCATGTATCTAGACTTAAAAAGGTCCTCGAGAAACATATAAGCCCTTGTGTTGATTTGCCACCACTAGACAATGAAGGAAAGCTCATTCTAGAGGCTGAGATTATTCTTGACAGGTGAGATAGGAGACTGGGGAATAGGACTATTCTAGAATACTTAGTAAAATGGAAAAATCTTCCCAAGGAAGATGCTACCTGGGTTGGAGAAGAAGTCATTTCTCATTCAGCATTGCTTGGGGACAAGAAAAGTTAGGAAGGGGGGACTGTAATGAGCCAAGATTAATATATTTTTTCCTTTATCAAACATGTAATCTATTAGTTTAAATATTTTAGATTGACATATTCAATATATTACTATGATGGCATTACTTTTGAATTATTTTAGTCAAGTAGCGTACAAGTTATAATAAATATTATTAATGTTAAATTTATAATCTCCAAAGTCCCATGTGAACATTCATAATTATAAATATGTTATTATTTCAGAATACATTAATATCATTAAATTTAAATATATTAACCTTGCCACTTTCAATGCTAAATATACCTAAACCTAATTTGATTATTTAAACATTCTTTCAATCCAAAGAAACCTAATCTACTAATTACAAATGTTTCCAATTATTATATTGGTACTTTATATATATATACACACACATATATATATAAGTACTTACTAAATATAATATAAATGTTTGGACTATGTGAATAAGGAAAATTAAAACCATAATCGAATCATATATGAAGGGGCATGAATTTTTATTTATGATCGTCCAAATGATATGTGTGTGTGTGTGTATTAGGGTTAGGTTTGAGCAACAAGAAAGAAGACGTGAGAATACAACATAAACCAATAAGAGGTGAAATAAAAAGGAGATATCAAAGTGATAATAATTCAAGAAGACATGAAAGTACAAGAAGAGGATCAAATACGTGGATCAAAATAATACCAAAGAAATTAGCCATCCTCACCTATTTCAAAACCATCCTATCACTTGCAAGGTTACATGAATAGTCACAAACTGTACATGGCACGTTGGATCTCATTATCTCAACAACGAAGTACACAATAGGTACATTCACTCTACTCATAACCACTGAATACATGAAATAAGTTTAAAGGAATATTACACCGATTGGTGTATGTATAAGTATGGGCATTAAATCGTTCATAGGATCCACTGCTCAAAATAGTCACATCTGAATTATATCATTATATTCCTTTCATCGAACGGAATTAACTATTAAAGTTTCATTAAGTAATTTACATGAACATTATGCTATACATTAAATTAAATAGAAAATGTTCTATGCTTTAAAGCATTTTCAATATACATATTAATATATTTCTATCATGTATATATATATATATATATATATATATATATATATATATATATATATATAGAATATGACAATATAGAATTTTAGAATGGATATCAACTTGTGATATAATAATAAGAAATCACAAATAAGAAGATACTGGTATATTATACTTATCTACATATATACATTCTTAAGGATTATCATTGAAATGTATTTCAAATTATAGTACAAAAAGTCTTACTCTCATCTGAGTTATGATGTCTTAAGATAGAGAGTTGGTGGAGGGAGAGGTGGAGTAAATTAGAGCACCTGATGGTATCCTCTAGGGAGCCACATGTAGCTTGTTTCAGGCGCCTTCTGCACCATTAATTGACCATCTCAAGATGATCATAACCAGGAGAGAGAAGATTGCCTGGTGCTATAAGAAGTAATTTTTTGAACAAACAAATTAATTAATTAAAATTATCAACTCCTCAAACTTTTGAATAACAATAAGGATCAGAGGCTTGTTTAATTTGAATAATTTCCTAACTTATACCAAATTTTGAATATCAAGTCAAAGAATTAAAAAAGGGGTCATTACAATATCCTTGGTTTCATTCTGATTCTCATCCATGAGAACTCCCTCTATCAGTGTGAACTCTTTTTGTCTTTAGTTTCTCCCTCTTTTAGAAAATTTTTGTCTACATAGAACTTCTACAAAGTTCATTCTCCCTCTTTGATAATTCTTCTCTTGCAATCTCCCTCTATGACTTCTCTTTACTATAACAACACACTTCTTCATCTTTTCAACATAATTTCTATGAGATATGACAATATACTTCTCCCTCTTTTACAAAACATGCCAAAGATAATACTCAGTGATAATCATTGTACCTTAAGTGCTGATTTATTTGCAATATGCCCTTGTCAATACTACACCAACTAATTTATCTTCAACATGCTTTGGTTGATGCATCACTAAACTTTATTTAGTGAGCTTCAGATATAGGAATGACCCCTAGCTTATCACTTAGATATAGAAATGTATCCTTAGGTAATGGCTTGGTGAATATTTTTACAATTTGTTCTTTTGTGTTTACATATTCCAATCTGACTTCTTTATCTTCCAACAATTCTCTTAAGAAGTGATATTTTATAGCAATGTGCTTTGTTTTGGTATGCATCACTAGATTCTTTGATATATTGATTGCATTGGTGTTATCACATTATATGACTACTAAATCCCCTATCTCTACCTTCATACTTGTCATTAGTTGTTTGAACCAAACAATGTTAGAACAATTAATTGCTACTACCACATATTCTGCCTTTGTCGTGGACTAAGAGATACAATTTTCTTTCTTTCTTGTCCAAGACACTAGTCTTTTACCAACAAAGAATGCTCCTCCACTAGTGCTTTTTCTGTCATCAACATTCTTGCCCAATCAGCATCAGTGTATACCTTTAACTCCAAATTGCCTCCTATTTTGTACCATTAGCCATAGTCTTCAATACCTTTTAGATATCTCATGATTATTTTGACTGCCATCAAATAATTCTCTTTGGGATTTTGTAAAAATCTTTCCACCATACTGACTATTAATGCAATATCAAGCCTTATATGCAATACATACTGCAATTTTCCAATCATTGATCTGTAAGTGGTTTGATCTACCTCTTTGGAATCATCATTTTTAGAAAGCTTATGTCTAGTAGACATAGGGGTTCCAATTGGTTTCGAATCCTCCATTCCAAAATTATTTAGTATTTCTTTGATATACTTATATTGAGTAATGTAGATACCACCTTTCTTCTATTGAATTTGTAATCCAACAAAGAAATTTATTTCTCCAAACATGGACATCTCAAATTATTTACTAATTTCTTCTAAAAATTCTTTGCACAAGTCATCATTTTCTGTGAATAAGGTATCATCAACAAATATTTCTGCCAACACAATCCTTTTTTTGGTCCTTCTTTGATATACAAACTATTGTTATCATTTTTTCTTTGAAAGCTAATCTATATCAAGTAATTATGAAGTCTTTGATACCAAGCTCTAGGAGATTTCTTGAGTCCATATAATGCCTTTTGTAATTTGCAGACCATTTCCCTTTTGCTAGGATCTACAAAACCTTTTGGTTGTTCAATGTAGACTTCCTCATCAAGAATTCCATTCAAAAATGTAGATTTTATATCCATTGGACATACTTTAAATCCTTTGTGAGTTGCATATGCTAGTAGAGTTCTAACACCTTCTAATCTTGAAACAAGAGAAAAAGTTTCACCATAATCAATACCTTGTTCTTGAGAATAGCCTTTACACACCAACCTTGCTTTATTTCTAGATATTTTTCCATCTTCATTCAGCTTGTTTCTGAATACCCACTTTGTGCCAATTACATTTTATCCTTAGGTCTAGGAACAAGAGTCCAAGTTTTTTTCTTCTCTATTTTTTCTATTTCTTCATTCATTTCTTCAATCTAACCTTCATATTCCAAAGCATCTTTAACACTTCTAGGTTCAAATTTAGCAAGTAAATATGTACCTTTCAATTTGCTTCTTGTCATTGTTCCATCAAATTTGTCTCCAATAATTTGATTGGGTGCATGATGCCTTATAACATATCTTGCTAACATAGGTTCTTTGGATTTGGAATGAGTTTCAATGACTTCATCATGAACTTCAATATTAGGCTTGGGTCCCACTGTCTGTGACTTGGGTCCTTCAAACTATGACTCGGGTCCATCAGATTTGATTTGCACTATCTTTTTATCTTCTAACTCAAGTTATCCTATCTACAACTTGGTAACTGTTGGAGATTTTGGGGACTCAAAAGGTGAAGCTTCTTTTCTTTTAGATAGATTTTTCAGGGTGCCAAGTTCATAGTAAACAAATCTCTTGTAATCTTCTAGCTCTTTGTTGCTTTCTTCTTCACTCTTTTCTACAAAATCATCAATGCTCACATGTGCACTTTCTATGATTTTATGAGTAGAAAAATTCAAAAAATTGTATGCTTTACTTCTATAGGAGTATCATAGAAATATGCCTTCATCACCTTTGACATCAAATTTGTCTTTTCTAGATTCTTTCAAGATTTAACATTTTCTACCAAATACTTTCAAGTAACTTACATTGGGTTTGTGGCCATACCATAGTTTATAAGGAGCTTGATTTGAGTCTTTCTTTAGCTATACTCTATTTAAGGTATGAACTATAGTACTGATAGCTCCTTTCCAATATTTGATTGCAACATTCTTTTCTATCATCAATGTTCTTGCAGAATCCATGATGGATCTATTTCTTCTTTCAGCTATGTCATTCTGTTGAGGTGTACCAGGGGCTAATACTTGCCTTTTAATTCCTTTTTCAGTAAAGAATTCATTGAATTCATTGGAGATGAATTCACCACATCTATCTAACCCCAAACATTTCAAATTTCATTCCAGTTTCTTTCTCTACTCTTGCCAAGTACCACTTGAATTTTTGAAAAGCTTTTTTTTTTAAAGATACATTACAATCATCATTCTAGAATAATCATCAACAAAAAGAATGAAAAAATGTTCTCCACTATAAATTTCTATTCCAATGAGTCCACATAAGTCTGTGTGCACAAGCTCTAAGACTTCTTCTAAATGATAGTTCTTGCTTTTGAAACTAGTCTTCCCATCTTACCAATTTGGATATTTTTTCATAGGCCCATATTAGGTTTCTTCAAACTAGGAATACCTCTTACTCTTTTATGTTTTCTTATCTTAATCAAATTATCAAATTTTACATGACATAATCTTTTTTTCCAAAACCAACTTTCTTCTACTTGAGCAATAAAACATGAACTTTCATTGAGATCAAGATAAAATAGATTACCTTTTATTTACTTGCTAGATCCAACGAAAATTCTTTTTCCATCCAGTAGTTTGGCCTTTCCATCCATGAATTCTACCTTAAATCCAATGCTATTCAACTATGCCACACTCAATAGATTATGCTTTAATCCTTCAACCCAATAAGCATTATCACATACAAGTTCTTTAGTCAAATAAATATATCATTTCCTTTTATGTTACAAGGTTCATTGTTTTTGAATCTCACACTACCACTATCATAATATTCCATGTGCTCAAATTTTGTTTTATCTCCACTCATATGAAGTGAACAACCACTATCAATAATCCATGTATCATTTTTGCTAACATGAGAGATAAGTTCCATTTTATCTCCTTCATCATTAGACTCATCTTTTATAGCAATATATACCATTTCATCTTCACTGTTATCAGAATCTTTAGCCATAAAACAAGATTTCTTACCTTTGTCCTTATAGTTCTTGTAGTTCTTGAAATCCTTGTTTCCTTTGTACTTATTTCTTTTTCATTTCATCCTTATTTTATTTGTTTGGACACCTTGCAACAATGTGAGAAACTTCTTCGCAAGAAAAACATATCAGAGGAACCTTACATTTTTACTTTCCTCTGCCTTTGGAATACTTTCTTGCAAGTAGGGCTTCAACAACTTCAAGATCATTGTCTAAACTTTCTTCTATTTCTTCTTCTTCACTTCCTAATTGAATAGCCTTTGATTTATTACTCCTTTTCTTAAGTGAGAGTTTAGCTTCAAATGCAGACTCAATACCTTTGGAACTAGGAATATAGTTATAATAGTTATCTAAGTCAAAAGTTGTTAATCTTCCAACTAGAGAATCCAAATTTATTTTTTATTTGGATCATATCTCATCTCTTGAATTAATTATACTCTAAATGCATAAATAGGAAGAAGAGTTCCAAGTACCTTGATTACAACTATTTTCTCATCAATGTCTCCTCCAAATGCTTTGATTGTACTCACACTTGCTTTGATTCTTTCCAAATATTTTGCAATATTTTCATCTTCTCAAGCATTTTCATCTAATCAAAACAACCTTTGAGACTTTTTGATTTAGATTTTATTACATTGTGATCTCCTCCATAGATTTCATTTAGTTTGGTCCACATTTCATGCATTGTTTTGTAGTCTTGTACTTCATCAAATTCAGCATAACTGAGAGCAAATGGAATATCAATCATCATGATGTTATTATTCTTCTTTTTAGCAATATCTTCTACTGATAATGTTCCAGTGGGAGTTTTGTATTTAGTATCAATCTATTCACAACCTAAATCATTGATAGTAGCCAAATATAACCTCATAAGTCCTTGCAATGCTGCAAAATTGTCTCTGTTCAACTTGGGAATCTCTCTTCTATAAGACATCCCAATCTTTAGCTTAGGTCCTTGAAACCTTCTCTACAAGCACCAAAATATTTGATACCAATTTTTGGAAATATAAGAAGAGTAACTAAGAGGGGAGGGGTGAATTATTTACTAAAAAAATATTTTCTAGATTTTTTAGATGTCATTACAAAATAATTCTATCAAAACTTGATTCTGTTGATGCTTGGAAAACAAAGAAATCTTATAACTCAATAAACACTATAATTGCTCGGTAACTACTTAGCATGAAAGTATTAAGATGTTATCTAAGATTACCATTACTTTTTACTTAGTTGCAAACATAGAAATTAAATAGCATGAACACATCAAACACCAAGATTTAACATGGAAACTCAATTTGGGAAAAACCACCAATTGCAACTAGTTACTATTTTCATTCTTCTAAAGTGAGCCCTATTAGGATCCAACCCTACTAAAAGTTAAAAAACACACTATTAGGTGTGACCTTTTTAGAGGATTTAATCACCCTATTAGGAGTGACCTTGTTATAGATCTTTAGACAATTCAATAGAATTGCCACCTTCTTAGAGGATTTACAAATAGTTATTGAGCAAACTCTGTTAAGAGATTTAGATCACTGTTACAATGGTTAGAGAGTAACAATGACATGACCTAATTTGGATGCAATTGAATTGCTGATTATAGATCTTAATTTTGGCTTGTATACTTGATCCTTCTTGATTGGATATATCTTTTTAGCTCCACAATGATATTTTTCTTATCCTTTTGATTTGCTTCATCTTTTCATCACCAAATCTTCAATACATTCACATATCCATCTTCTTACTTCTAATCCTTAACTCAACCTTTTATTTATATCTTTCATATGGTCAAGTTGGCTCAAATACAACTTGCAATAACTAATATTCATCTTTTTAGTCAGCTAGAACCAATAATCAAATCAATTGAACTCGATATGCCAAAACAAGAAAATTATTTGTTAGCCGACCCTACTCGGTAGACACTAACTTAGAATTTTTTTTTTTTTATGTTAACCAAGTGAACTCAGTTAACACTACATACTTGCACAAATCCTTTTGTAACTAAGTGAACTCAATTAGCATTGGTTCCATCCAACATTTTCTTCATTAATCGAGTGACCTCAGTTAACACTCATCTTCCATAGATTTTCCTTAGACACCCAAGTGAACTCAGTAGACACTACCTTCTAAACTAGACAAACTCTGGAATGCTCAGTAGACACAAAAAACTATCTTTACAGCCCGAGTGAGCTTGTCATACACTGACTAATAATGATATGACATTTTGTGTAACATCAAAGACAATACGTAATTAATCAATTGTATGCAACATAAAATTGTACAAATGATTAGGGTGAGGATTAGGATTGGATTAGAGGGGGGATTAGGATGCAAGTGTGTTAGGTAATCAAGTGGGTTTAATTAGTTGGTTAAAAAGGATTATCATGGGTGAATGGATAGGATTTAGCAAATGATAAGGATTTAGGAATAGTTAGGGGTTGAGAATTGATTTAAAATAACTCATTAAATCAAAGGAGATTTTAGGATTTAAATTAAACAGATACTATGAATTTATTTAATTTAATAGGAGAATAGAGATTTTATTGATAATTAGACTTTGGATTGTCATTTAAATTTATGAATTCAACTATAGTTAATTAAATAAATAAATAAACTAGGGGATGAAAATAAATTAATTAAATATTAAATGCTTAATCAATGATGCCTTAGGAGATAAGTAAATAGGATTACTTAAATGATGTAATCAAATTTAGGTGTCTACATGTTGCCCCTCTTTAACATAGTGTTGGGACAACACTATTTCGAAGAAGTTTGAAGATAGACAACATAAAGAAGATTTATTATAAAAAAATATTCCCCAGTCTTGAATAGAAAGAGGAGAGACTAGAAAATGTGATGCCCCCTTAAGAAGAAGGCAACGAGAGAAGATGAGGCCCAATGACTTCTTGAAAAGTATGAGAATCTAGGAGGGGAGATGACACAAATTAGTTAAGAGAGGGTGAACAGGGACTTAGACTCTCACTATGGGAGAATGAGATAAAGGAGGACCATGTGCACAAGAATAATCATGGTTTAAATTGAAATCAGATAAGTGATGATGGTAGGATGATGGGGGTGGAAACTTTGGATATTTTTGGGATAGATAAAGGTGTTGGATCATGATTATATGACTGATTGGATAGAATCTTTTATTGGAGATTGTGGAAATCTGAAAACAGGTTGGTGTTTCAATAGAGTGGAGAGAGACATAATCATAATCTATTGAAGTTTGAGCACGGGGATTATCTGAATGAGAGAACCACCATGTAGTTGAGCACTAAGTTTGATATAGGAATATTGGAGACATGCCAAGGTTACGAAGAACATCAAGGCCTTTTCATCAATATTACATAGGATTTTAACAAAACAAACATGCAAGGATTGCCCCAACATCTCACATGAATCCCGAAGGAATCAGAGTGGAAATGACACTAGGTAACCCATAAGAAAATGATATTTCCCAAGTACACCATGTAACCACAAGTGGTCATATGTTTGGAATATGCAAGGGTCACACCCGATTGAATCACAAATAGAAAACTAAAACAGAAAAAAGACTAATCAAAACCTAGCTCTCAAATTGCCCCATTTGTAGTATACCATGATATAAAGAACCATGGAAACCTTGAGGAGGGAATAAAAAAATTTCTTGGAAAAGATAATCAAGAACCAAAATTGGAATCCAATATTGAAAAAAATAGTAAATCTATAGAAAATAACCTTTTTCCAAAGAGATCAGTAGGATGGGAGACACATGGACCAAGATTAGATGAGAGGAAAGTTGTATCCTACAAGGATATATTAGTGGTATCTAGAGGGGTGATGTGATTGAGGTGAATTTAAACTTTTATGAAAATGCTTGGATGACAAAGGATTTTGCATGAGGACTTTCTCAAATACATAGCTAGGAGAAGTGTAGATTTTGATCAGACATGAATAACACAAAAATTGAGATATATATAATGGGATTAAGCTAAGGATTGACTCTGAGGGATGTAAAATTGACTGACCAAGATATTTACAAGGATCATTGTACAAAATATCAGTATGATAGGATAGCTAAATGGATTTGATATAGTATAATGTGAAGAAGTTCGGGATGAGGAGACAATGTGATGAAAATCTCAAGATGAGGTGATAATAGAGGAAAATCTCAAGATGAGGTGATAGCAGATGAAAAGCTCAAGATGAAGTGATAGAGGATGAAAAGCTCAAGATGAGGTGATAGTGAAAAATCTCAAGATGAGAAGATAATGGGAAATATAGTACACATATTATAGTATATGGTATGATAAATAGATATGATACATGTGGAGATTGCCAAGATATAATACAGTGTTGTGATTTAGATTCCAAGCTTAGGAAATGGGATAGTGATACATGCATTGTTGTGATGTGATGTTGGAACATCTTGAGAACATTGGGAGATGTATAATTAGATTAGGTGAGAGGGTGGGAGGGTGTGGATCACTGATAGATAATGGGAAGGCCAAGTACACATGGCACCTATTTCTAGGTTTTCACCAAGGAACTTGAATTGCCAAGTTTTCACCATTGGACGTTTATTTTGTCTTTACTTTTTTCTTTTGCTTTTTTGGATATTTTGATTTTTTGGGTCTTTTTCCAAGACTTTTTAAATTTTTATTTTTATTTTTTCATGATTAGCAGGATACATTGAGAGGCTCAGACATAGAACTTTTTAAGGTGAATGTTGTTGGTGGGATCATTCAGAGTTTCACCTTCTAGTGTTAATAGTTGATATGCTCTTGAGCCAAAAGATACTATGACCACATATGGACCAAGCCATGTGGGCTCAAACTTACTCTTATGCTCTCAATCTACCTATAATTTCATGTTTTCTATGAGGATCATGTCATTGACTTGAAATTTTTGCAAGTGAACCTTTTTGTTGAAGTTATGCTTGAGTCAAATTGTGATAGACTATGAGGTGATCATAGGCCTATTGCCTTCTCTCATTGAGTAGATCTAATTGTGCAAGTCTGGAAACTCTATAGTTCTCATTTGATATCTACCCTTGCAAAGATATGCACAAGGATGGGAGTTCTACCTCAATAGGTAGCATAACTTCAACACCATAGACCAAGGAGTATGGATTTGTGCTTGTGGATGTATAGAATGAGGTGTGGTAAGCCCATAAGGCTGGGTTGATTTGTAAATGACAATAATGATCAAAATCATTGATAACTTTCTTGAGGATTTTGAGAAAGGTTTTTTTAGTTTCCTTAGTTTGACCATTACTTTGTGAAAAGTATGGACTAGAGAAATGGTGATGAATGTGGAGAGAGGGACACAACTCTTCCATGTTGAGGTTTTCAAAGTTACCTCCATGTCAATAAAAAAGGTGGCAGGGATATCGAAGTGGCATATAATTTGATAGAGGATGAATTTGGAAATCTAAACTCCTATGGTAGTGACAAGTGGGACTGCCTCCACCCACTTGGTGAAATAATCTATAGCTGTGATGATCCATTTGTAGCATTCTGAAGATACAGGTGTAATTGCACCAACAAGGTCAAACTCCCAATATCCAAACAACCATGGTGGATCTTGACTTGGAGCTCATATCAAATTTTCATGTTGTTGGTAGGGTAGACACCTTTTGAAAATTTTACAAGCATCATGTTCAATAGTAGCCCAATATTAGCCTACTCTTAGGATTTTTTTTTGCTACGACTATACCACTTGTGTTAGCACCACAAAGTTTGGAATGTACCTCTTTTAATGCCATGGTAGTTTCACTATCTCTATATAAAACTATACTCTTTGGCAGACCATGCAATCACACTAATTCTCCAAAAAACAACTCTGCCACATGAACAACATCACTAGCTTCTTGTAGGGACTGAAATGTGCCATTTTAAAAAATCTATTAACCACCAATGATATGGAATCATTTTATCATTGTGTCCTTGGTAAACCAAGAATTAAATCCATGCTAAAATTTTCCCATTGATTCTTTGGTAAAGGTAATAATTGATACAACTCTGTATTTTGCTTCATGCCTATTTTTATCTGACAAACTCTACAAATCTCTACAAAATTCTTCACATCTTTCTGCAACTATGGACAATAATAATTATCATCAACTAAAGAAATGTTCTTATCTCTCCCAAAGGTCCAAACAATCCTCCACTATGCTTCTCCTTGATGAGATTTTCCCTCATAGAACTTCTAGGAGTGCACAACTAACTTCCTTTAAATACCATATCATATTGGACTATGAAATCCAACCACTTTTTCATGTCAAGTGTAACAAGTTCTGTACAAGATTTTCAATCTTGGCTAAATTTAGGATCCTCTAGATACAAATTCTTGAGTTCCTTAAACTTAACCAACTTTATATGCATTTTTGTCAACAAAAATTTATCTTCTACTAAGAGCATTTACAACTTTGTTAAACTTCCCACTCTTGTGTTTTAAAAAAAATGTACACCACTACAAAAACTCAAACTAACTTCAAATGCCTTGGTTTAATTTTCCTTCACTATTCAAATATTGCAAATCTTGATGATCAATAAACAAAACAAACTCCTTAGAAAAGATAAGTAATATGAATGATTTCTTACTTGGTAAGCTCATTTGGAAACTCTATAATGATGATGGAGAATAGAAAGACATTTGGAATAATAAATTTAATATAGAGAATAAAAGCTTTAATTTTTTCCTTAGCAATTGTGATATTTGAGGGGGCTCAACCATTTGTAAGAAAGCTTAGAAAAATAAGTAGATTATTAATAAAGGGGTGAGATGGAATCTCATTGCAAGATAAAATCCTCACTACTGACAACTTAAAGAAAAAAGGTCTTTGTCTTGTTAGTAGATGTTATCTTTTCAAGGAAGAGGAAGAGTCAGTTAATCACTTGATCATTCATTGTTCCTACACTAGAATCTTATGGGGAGAAAATTTAGACTTTTGTATATGGAGTGGCTTGTCCCTCATAGTATACAAGATTTCTTCTTAGCTTGGAAGTATTTGTCCTGTAATGCTTTAATCAATAACTAATGGAATTACCTTTTACCTTATTTATGTTGGGGTGTTTGGAAGGAAAGGAATGATAGGGTTTTTAGGGGTAAGGAGTCAAATGCTAATTAGCTCTTTCATAAGATCAAGAGTACGGTGACAAAGAATGTCAAGCTAAGTGAGAAAGTTCAAGAGGCTCATGATAAGTGGCAATCCAAAGTCATTTAGAATTGGAAAGTGGAAGGGGCCAATTACTCTCAAAGTGAGAGAAGCCTTAGAAGCTTAGCTAGATGAGATTTTCCACCCAAGGGATGGTATAAGATTAATTTTGATGGGGCCTCAAAGTGAAACCTAGGGATTGTGGAGTGTTGTAATATTATCATAAATAAAAATGGGTATAGGATTTGAGTAATGGTAGTCCCTATTGGAAAGCAGACCAATCACATAGTGGAAGCTAGTGTGGCTCTTTATATATTACTATATGCTAAGAGTATGAATATGTTGAAAATTTTGCTAGAAGGGGATTCCCTAAATATCATTAATTTTCTTAACAAGGTTACTACCCCAACATGGATTATTCATAACATTATATGCAAAGCCATAAATTTAATCAATTCCTTTGTAGAATGTGTTGTTACTTACAATTATAGAGAAACTAACAAGGTGGTTGACTAGGAAAAAAAATGTGGCTTGTAAAAGTCACATGAAGATGATTTGGAATAATGGCAATGACATCCCAATTGATAGACTATATATGATAGAGTATGACAGAATTGGAAGCAAATAAAAATATTTTAATAATGATGACAATGATAATTAGGAGTAATTATAAGATGTGATAGAGAGGGGGTGTGTAGATTATGATTGTGTATGATGCGACTACCCATTTATTACCACATGGATTGTTGGTGTTTTACAAAAGAGAAAAGCCCATTGTGACTTTGAAACAAAGAATTTTAACTTGCTCGAGCTTTCTGGTAAGAACATAAATTTCTATAGAACCAGTAACATGGGAGGTAGGAGAAAGAGGTGTGAGCCAATAAATTACAAGGAATAGAAGCAAAAACTAGAGATATGGAACATTTTAGAGTAGGTTAATTTTATGGGATTTATGGAGAAACTGAAGGGAAGTAACCTATCTATTACCAGGTAGTTTATCAAAACTTGGAAGAACAAAAACATTCTGGTTGGAAATCAAATAATGAAAGTCACAGAGGAGATCATTACCAAACCCACTAGCCTAGACATGGAAGGGATTAACTTCTACAAAGATAGGAAGATGTCTAATAGAGTTTTTGATGAGTTTGTGGAGCTGACTAAGGAGAGAAATAGGTTGGTCAAAATTGGCAATTCTTACTTTAGCCCTCATTCTATTTCTAGACCTTGGAGGTTTATAATGTGTGTTGTGATTGAGTATATTATCCTAGATGGATGTTTTATTAAGATTAATGGTCACCACTTCATGTTGGCTAATCACTTTAGACATTAGATTGAGATTAACTTTCCCTTCAACCTTCAGTAGTCTCTACATAATACCATATTAACCCTACAGAATGACCCAAATGGGGATCATGTTTGTCATAAGGGTTTGATGGTGTTAATTATAAATTTTCTTAAGTTAAAAAAAGTGGACAAACCCTATATAATAAAAAAACTATGGAATGTGAAACTAAGGGGAGTGATTCAGATGAGGCCTATGAAGAGGAAATAGAGGAGGACGAAGTAGAGCTAGCAGAAAAAAAGAGAAAAAATCCTACTATTGGGGGATCATTATCTAAGAGAAGGAAAAGAAATGAGGTGGATTACGAGACTAAGATTGGGACAAATGAGGAGACTAGAGAGGAAAAAGGGATGTAGAATAAGGGTAAAATTGGTAGCAAAATTAAAACTAGAAATAAAATGAAAAAATATGAGAGATGCATGAACATCCCCTTAGATAATGAACCCTGATCTATAAAAATGAGAAGGATCTAAAAGGTAATGAGATTATGCTTCAAGGGAAGGCTAAGGATATAGCTACAAAGGATGTTGATGTCAAGAAAGATAATATGGATCTAGATGAGGATAATCTAGATCAGAGCAGTACCTAGGATGATCAAGGGTGTATGAAGGGTGTCTCAGGAAACCATGGTGAGATGAGAAGGGAAATTAATTTTATGAAGGATCAAATTCAAGATATAAGAAGGGAGTTTTAGCATCTCGTCAAAACAAATAGAGGTGATATGACTTTAGGCAAACATCTAGATATGTTATCAGTAGTGGTTGGGAATGCTAAAGATGTTAAGAATTTGATGAAGAGAGTTCCACCTCTTGAAGCTAAAAATAGAGCTATTGATCAAGTGGTGAAGGACATGTAGAAGAAGATGAAAATTTTGGAGAACAAAGTTAAGAGCACTGAGAATATTTTGAAAAAACTTATTGATCAATTCTATAGAGGTTATTGATGATAAAGAGTTTGATGAGATGAGGGCCTCTATTGTGAACATGAATATTTTAGTTGATCGAGAAACTAACCTACTAAAGACTTTATGGGTTTCTTGTTGTTGTATCTTTGATATCTTTTTGTTATCTTTTTATTCTGCATGTTGTTTTAGGGCCTTTTGTTCTGGCATGTTTAATTTTTTAGTGTTGATGCATAATTTCTTCTAAGCTTTTATAGCTTATCAACTTGGTTCTTTATAAATGGTTTTGGGTCATTTCAAAACCTATTTTTACATAATAAAAAAAATCCTGACGAAGAAGATAGTGTCTCCACTTCTTCAATGCCTAAACTACAACATAAAATTCTTGATCATAAATAAAATACTTTCTTTTGGAAATATTCAACTGCTCATTAAAATAATCAACAAGTCTACCTTCTTGGCTCAAAATAGCTCCTATTGCAATACCACTAGTATCACAGTCTACTTGAAACACCTTGTTAAAATATAGAAGTGCTAATATAGGTTTCTCTATAACTTTCTATTTCAATAGATTAAATATCTTATCTGCTCCTATAGTCCACTTGAATTCTTTCTTATCCCCTCTCATTATTTTAGTCAAAGGACCACAAATAATGCTAAAACCTTTTATAATCTTTCTATAAAAACTATTTAGTCCATGGAAAGATCTTACCCCAGTCACACTCCTTAGAGTAGGCCATTTAAGCATAGCCTTCACTTTTTCAAGGTCCATCTTAAGACCTACTAAGACTACAAATTCCAAGTACACTAACTCTTTCTTTACAAAACTACAATTCCTTAGATTTATCAGTAGATTTTCTTTCCTCAACTTATCAAAAACCTTATGAATATGCACCAAATGCTCCTCCAATGTCTAACTAAAGATCAATGTATCATCTAGTAAACAATGACAAACTTACCTTAAAATCCTTCTAAAATGTCCCCTTTTCTGATTTGATATGATATTTCACACCTCCAATCAGATCTTTAAGATCAAACAACTAATATCACAAAGATCCACCAATTTCTCAATGAAACCCCAAATCGGGTATGCTAAAAATAGTGCTAAAAGCTTCACAACTTCACAAATTATTAATAAATCTGAAAATGGAAATTTTTACAGAACTTTCAGCAGCATAAAAGCCTCCAAATTGACATTTCCAGATCCGTATAGCCTTTACACAACAGCTCAAAAATGTAGGACAAAAACTATGCTCATCGGGCTCCGGAAATTAACACAAAAATGCCCGAAAACACCACAAAAACACTAATAAACTATCTCAGAAGTTTAATCACGTCCCAATACATATATTTAGCTCTATTTTAACAGATTAAAGTCTGAAATACAGCAGCAACCAAAACTGATATGAAATGCTCAACTGAAAACACCAAACTCATGCAAAAAACACACCCAAAAACCCACAAATCTACACTGTTCAGCACAAAGGCAAACTCTATATGAGCATGCACATGGAATGGCTTCAAAATCCCATCCTTAGCCTTCCTGGAAACTTGCAAACTCCCATTCTTGGGTCTCCCTGGAAACCTGCAAACTCCCGTTCTTGGGTCTCCTTCTCCACAGGTTTGGCAGCCTCTGAAGAATAACAAGGAATGAGCGAAAATCAAGTTTTGGAATCCCCCCCCAAAATGCCTCCAAACCTCTTTAAAAAGGGCATAACTATAACTCACATCCAAGAGAGGTTAATGAAACATATTTTAATAATAATTATCATTTATTAGTCCAACAGTTTCCAAAGATTAACTCCCTTTTTTCAAAACTTCACTTTCTTGGGCCTGCCTGTCTTAGCAAAGATTATTATTTTTTAATTATTTGAAAAGGGGACATGAAAAGTCCTCCCCTCCCAAACATTGCTTGTCCTCAAGCAATGGCTGAACAATAAACCAATCAATCCTCCTGGATCCCAAATGTAGTCATGAACTATACTACTACCAATTAACACAGACTCCTGCAAGATCCTCTGCAATATGACCAAGAGGAATCCATAATCAAACTGGCAATTATAGCTCAACCAAACTCCAAAATCACCATTACCACAGTCAAAAACCCATGAGACACAAACTCTTAGAATATCAAAACCCAAGTAAAGTGGACTACCAACATAGTAAATACCATCAATGCATTCCACTGGCCTATATGGAATGTACAATCCAACTCTGCAACAATGGTGAATGCTCTCAAATGAAACTATACCAAGTATGGAGAATCCACACGCTGTACAACTCCTACAGTCAACACAACTCTGTAAATTATTGGCCACTGTCTCATAACCATAACTCCCATGCACCCCTGATGGTGAAAAGCCATCACAAGATAAACAACAAGAAATGGAACCCAAACCAAATTTTCCTGCCATCAACTCCTCGGCATAAGGATCAATTGTTAACTGATGTACATACCCTGCAATATAATGCTGATTAAAAAAACCAACCTCAGTCAACAGCTCACCATGAACAAGTGATACAACCCACTATGACTGATCACTAGCTAAGTCAGGAGATGTCATAGCCAAAGGAGTAGAATCAATAACAACACTTGCTGAAGCATCACTCCAAAACTCCTGCTCTAAGTCATGTATTATCAAGCTATCAACTACAGAACCTGTCACCATGTCATGCCCATCACAACTCTCATCTCGAGGCATCAAACTATTCCATAACTGATGATAAGCACTAGGAACCAAAGTACATCTCTGTATCATAATCTCATCAACATGGTCATCAAAGGTAAATTGATGAGCATACCTCACAGTGTAATGCCGACAGAATGCGCCAATCTCAGTCAGTGGCTCAGACTGTAATCCAGATGAAACTAACTGCAATTGATCATCAACCATGTTGGAACTGACTACTACCTCCAAAGATATCACCAAGGGAGTAGTATTACTAGCAGGAACCATGCCAACTGTCGACTCACCAACATCACACATGACCTTTGATACATCTCTAGTCTCTGTGCCTTCAGTACTAGAGGCCACCACCCTGTCAGGCATACAATAATCTGCTACAATACCCAACTCAACTAAACCTGACTCTAGTGGGAATGAACCTGATATGCCAATGTTAGTATCAAGGATGGATGCATCCCCATCTCCACTGTCTCTGACAATCTCAGCCATGGACATCCTCAAATCACCAAACACCATAGCTTGTGACTGTATAGAATCAGATAAAGACTGTAGTCGCTCTAACTCCATGGTCACCTTAGCCAAATGAAACTGTGACTCCTTGAAAGCCAACTGTGTACTCTCAAGAATCTCAGAAGTCACCTCAAGCTGCTCAGTAAGCTCACTCACCTCATCTTCCTTGGCCAACAATGCATCATATGCTGTACTACCCCACTCCATAAGATAATCTCTATCAGCTACCAACTGCATATAATTCTGTCTCAAAATCTGAATAGCCTCCCATAAAGAGTGGATCTCTGTCAAGGAAAGATAACTTCATTCCTGCTCATCACTAGTAGGAGAACCCCATCCATAAACTGCTAATAACTGACGAGCAGCATCAAAATGTTGGCAAGTGATAGCAATGTCTTGGTCACTAACTCTCAACTGATTAGACACATGATGGCATTGGCTTGACTGTCTCCTACAAACCTCCTTTGATGCACTGTCTAAAGGAGTATCCTCAAAGTTACTAGTCTCTAGAGTATTACCATCCATGTCCTGTGAATCAACTCTAAAGCTCATATCAACATACAGAGTATCAAAAACTGTAGCACTGCTGTCCAACTCATCTGTACCCAAAGAAACTAAGTCTTCAAAATTGCCCACTACATCCTCCTAGGTGTCATCAATGCCAATATGATCCTGGGACTCATCTGTACACACTACCAAATATGAAAGATCATCAACACATTCTAGCAAGTATGGTCGACTGGATATATGAACAAAGCCCAACACCGGTGTATAAAAACTAATACCAACATTAGACAAGATACTGGCACAAGAAAAGACAACATCATGTAATCTGCTAATCAAATCCATGATAGCACCCAAATAAACACTGCTACCAAAAAGTGTTAAAGATCTCCAGTCAACTGAATCCCAAACACCAATATAACAATCTCGAGTCCATATCCGTAAACTAGAATTAACTGGTAACTCAAGAAAACTCCTTACCTGAGTAATATGACCAATACCAACTAACTCCACATACCTGTCATGATGAGGTAATGAAGTCACAATACTATCTTCACTCACCTTTAGCTGGCGGGATAAATCATGTGAAGTACTACCTGCCTCAACCTCATGTGATGAAGCATCTAACTATGCCTGGTACTCTTTCTCAACAAAGTCATGAATGCTCAATGTCTGCTCATCTCTACTAGGTATCTCACCATCCTGCACAACAACATCCTCATAATCATCATCTGAACCCACTACACTATAGTCACTGCCTATTGTAACTATACCATCCTGAATACCTGTGGCATCACCCTTTGACAACCTGTAAACAATTGTCTCAATTTGAGTATCAAGTTGACTATTACTATCAATCTGTGTAATATCCTTTCCCACCACCTCTTGTGGCAAAGTAGAATCTGAGACCTCTACCTGGCTATCAGCTAGTTTCTCAAACTCCTCATGCAAGTTCTTGGGAATTGTATCATCTGTACTGTGAGAAAATCTGCCAAATAGAAATCCAATCAACTTATCCACCTTAGCTGGGTCAGATAACATGTCATTCATTATACAGTGGTGCTCAACCAATTGTTTAGACATGTCATGGCTTATTTTCATAAGTTTATCTCGAATGTCTAAATAACCATCCTTTCTACTATTTTGACTCTGGCTATCAATTGTCCAAGATCGTTCCCTCTGAGACTCTGTACTATACCTGACCATTCTGGATAAAGTAGAGTGTAACCCCAATAGGATATAACTTCTTCAAACACCAAGAAATAACATGCAAATGATTAGAAGTAGCATGCAACCATAGATTTGGACATGCAACTGATTAGAAGCAACATGCAACCACCAAATTATGACATGCAAGATCTGGGTAGTTGTCAAAACTGACATGCAAAATCTGGGTAGTTGTCAAAACTAACATGCAAACTTCTACAACCACCAAATTCACCAAGAACTAACATGCAAATGATTAAAAGTAGCATGAAACCATAGATTTGGACATGCAACTGATTAGAAGCAACATGCAACCACCAAATTATGACATACAAGATCTGGGTAGTTGTCAAAACTGACATGCAAGATCTGGGTACTTGTCAAAACTGAAATGCAAACTTCTACAACCACCAAATTCACCAAGAACTAACATGAAAATGATTAGAAGTAGCATGCAACCATAAATTTTTACATGCATCTGATTAGAAGCAACATGCAATCATAAATTATGACATGCAAGATTTGGGTAGTTCTCAAAACTGAAATGCAAGATCTGGGTAGTTGTCAAAACTGACCTGCAACTTCTACAAACCCTCAGGCTAGAAAGATCATGGCTCTGATACCACTGAAATGTCCCCTTTTCTGATTTGATATGATATTTCACACCTCTAATCAGATCTTTAAGATCAAACAACTAATATCACAAAGATCCACCAATTTCTCAATGAAACCCCAAATCGGGTATGCTGAAAATAGTGGTAAAAGCTTCACAACTTCACAAATTATTAATAAATCTGAAAATGGAAATTTTTATAGAACTTTCAGCAGCATAACAGCCTCCAAATTGACATTTCCATATCCATATAGCCTTTACACAACGGCTCAAAAATGTAGGACAAAAACTATGCTCATCGGACTCCGAAAATTAACACAAAAATGCCCGAAAACACCACAAAAACACTAATAAACTATCTCAAAAGTTTAATCACATCCCAATAAATATATTCAGCTCTATTTTAATAGCTTAAAGTCTGAAATACAGCAGCAACCAAAACTGATATGAAATGCTCAACTAAAAACACCAAACTCATGCAAAAAACACGCCCAAAAACCCACAAATCTACACTGTTCAGCACAAAGGCAAACTCTGTATGAGCATGCACATGGAATGGATTCAAACTCCCATCCTTAGCCTTCCTATAAACCTGAAAACTCCCATTCTTGGGTCTCCCTGGAAACCTGTAAACTCCCGTTCTTGGGTCTCCTTCTCCACAGGTTTGGCAGCCTCTGAAGAATAACAAGGAATGAGCGAAAATCAAGTTCTGGAATCCCCCCCCCAAAAATGCCTCCAAACCTCTTTAAAAAGGGCATAACTATAACTCACATCTAAGAGAGGTTAATGAAACATATTTTAATAATAATTATCATTTATTAGTCCAACGGTTTCCAAAGATTAACTCCCTTTTTCCGAAACTTCACTTTCTTGGGCCTGCCTATCTTAGCAAAGATTTTTTTTTTTTTAATTATTTGAAAAGGGGACATGACACCTTCAATACCTCATTCATAAGCCTGATGAACATGCTTGGTGCATTGGTTAGCCCAAAAGGCATGACTAAGTGCTCATGCAATCCTTCCCTTGTCTTGGAGGTAGTATTCCACTATCTCCTTCTCTGATATAAATGTGATTATACCCACTCTTCACATCTATTTTTTTAAAATACACAAGTCCACTCAAACAATCCATAATATCATCATCTCTGGTAGATTGTGATCTTGTTGATAGCCTAAGAATCTGTACACATTCTCCATTCTCCATTCTTCTTTGGTGCTAATACTACTAGTAGAAAACTATTATCATGAATGTTGATGATACTACATTGGGGGAGTATCCTAAGCAATGTAGAGTATTGGCATGTTGCATTCATGATGGTATTTTTCATTGATGTCAACATTGTAGTAATTATGTTAAGACTAGAAGAATAGTAGTCAGTAATCTTAGTATGCACAAAAGATGAGGAAGTTTAAGATGATGAACAGTGAAGGACATGTTCTTGAGGTTGTCCCAATGACATGGTTAAGAGGACTAAGCATGAGTCAATGATGTACGAAAGTTACACTTGATTTACTAGAAGTAGTGTAGAAATAAAGCATCTATTTGGCAGTTTCCGATGTTTGCATTTTATCTTTTAGCCAAGATATAATGAGGTGATGCACAGTTAGCCAAAGATAGAAAATAGTTAAGTGATGACTCTATCACATGCATAAGATGTGGTTTAACATGTGTGAATTTTTTGTATAGATTGTGAGCCCACATTACTATTTTAATTGTGAATTAATTATCTTATTTTAATTAATTGGAAAAGCCTTAAGGCCAACTCAAGGAATTATTATAAAGATATAGTATAAAGGAAATTTGTTTTCCTTGCTTGTGATGGGGTCTTCATTTAGACAATCAAGTGGAATGTGAAGTATAGTGCACAATGCAAGAAGGAGCATAATGCTTACTGAATGCATGTAAGCAATACAAGGGACCATTGGATGTGTAGTATGAGATCTAGTTTTAAGATTTGAAGGAGAAGAAGTTTGGTTGATAGGATAGAGACAGAGGAAGAAGTACATTTTAATTATATTATTTTGCAAGGAATAATATAGAGATCATTTGGATAGTGGGTTCTTTGATCTTAATCTTGAAGCTATTTGGGAAATGGATATTCACATCACATCATAGGTGATATGAACAAATTTGTCAAGTTCAAAAATCATGATGGAGGTATTGCTAGAGTTGGTAGCAATGCAGCCTATCATATTATAGGGATTGGATATATTATTCTTGATGGTAAAACTAACACTAATTATACTTACTTTGTTGATAGTTTGAAGCATTATTTATCAAGTGTTGGACAATTGGTAGACAAGGGATATCTATTGTAGTTTACAGAGAAGGTTTGCATTATCAAAGACAAAGATGGCAAGCTAATTAGTACTAGAACTAGATCCAAAGGTAATGTATTTTAGCTAAATCCTACTAAAATAACATGTTTGGTTTAAAAGGTTCACAACAGTTGGTTATGGCACAGAAGATTCTATCATATAAACTTTGATAATATTGTGAAGGTTAGTAGTACATTTGCAGTGAGAGATTTGCCTAAGATTATTAAGCCCAGTTATGTTATCTGCAAGGAATGTATTTTGGCTAAGTAGAAGAAAGTGTCTTTTCCTAGTAAGAATTTCTCTACTATAGAGAAATTAGAGATTGTTCACATAGATCTAAGTGGTCCTATAAGAACCAGAGGATACTATGGTGAAAGGTACTTTACAATTTTTTTTTGATAATTTCACTAAGATGGTGTGGGTAGCATTTCTTAAAGAGAAGTTTGAAGCTTTTGAGAAATTCAAAATATTTAAGAATAGAGTTGAAAATGAATCTGTTGTCAATATTAAATGTTTAAGATCAAATAAAGGAGGAGAGTTCAACATGTTCTATGAAGAAAATGAAATTAAACGAAAATTATCTTCACCTAGAACACCTAAATAGAATGGGATTGTTGAAAGAAGGAACAAGTCAGTAGAAGAAGCAACAAGAGGGATGCTATTTGAGAATGATGTCTCAAAGACATTTTGGAGAGAAGTAGTTAACACTACAATATATACTATGAACAAGGTACACATTAGGAAAAGTATGAGCAAGACACCATATGAGTTATGGTTTGGTCACTCACCATTAGTCAAGTATTTCAAAATATTTGGAAGTGTTACATAAAGAGAGATGATGATATTGGTAAGTTTGATCCCAGAAGTGATGAAGGTATGTTTCTTGGTTACTCATTGAAAAGTAAAGCATATAGATGTTTCAACTATAGAACCAAGACAATAGTTGATTACACAAATGTAAGGATTGATGAAAAGTTTGGTACTAAAGAGAAGATGGTAGAATATAATTCTGATGAAGAAGAGGATAATTTTGGAATTGTTAGATAGAATGTTGAATTTCTTTTTGAGACTAATAATGACTTGTAGAATGATGTATCTATTGAGCATAGAGAAGAATAGAGATATGAACCTATAGAAGAGATAAGAGTTGAGATGTCAACTCCTACTTCTGGCAGAAACATGACAAAGAAACACCCTCTTGAGTAGATGATTGGGAGCAAGGATAAAGGTGTGATGACAAGAAATAAAGTGAATGAGGAGTTATGTCTAATTTCTCAATTGGAACCTAAGAGCGCAAATGAGGCATGTAAGGATAATTATTGGATGCAAGTAATGAAAGAAGAACTAGATTAGATTGTGAAAAATGAGACATGGGAATAAGTTCATAGACCTAAAGAAAAAAATGTTATAGGAACCAAGTGGGTATTCTAGAAAATAAGATGAATGAGCAGGAGAGGTCATGAGAAACAAGGCCAAACTTGTTTGCAAAGGTTACTCGTAGCAAGAAGGCATAGATTATGAAGAGACATATGCACCTATGGCAAGAATGGAAGTAGTAAGGATGTTCTTGGCTTATGGGGCAAGCAAGAATTTAAAGGTTTATCAAATGGATGTAAAATCAACTTTTTTGAATGGAGAACTTAAAGAAGAAGTCTACATTGAGCAACTTGATGGATTCTATCTGACATAAGATAAAGATTATGTATGTAGACTAAAGAAAGCACTGTATAGTCTAAAGCAAGCACCTAGAACCCGATATGCAAGGTTATATAGGTATTTATCTAAGTTTTCATTTATTAAAGGTACAACATATGGTAATTTGTATTTAAGAAAATTTGATGATGGTTTATTTATCATTGTAATATTTGTAGATGACATAATATTTTGAGGAGATGATAAAATAAAGTGATAAGTTTGCTGAAGAGATGAAAAATAAATTTGAAATGAGCATGACAGGAGAAATGAAGTTTTTCCTAGGGTTGCAAATTATGCAATACAAAGATGGGTTGTTTATTTCATAAACTAAGTATCTGAAAGATTTGTTGAAAAGATTCAGTTTGGAAAGTTGCAAACCTATTGGTACACCCATGGTAACTAGTCACAATTTATCTAGTAAAGATGAAATGCCTATAGTTGAGTAGAAGAAATATAGATATATTATTGGAGGATTGCAATATCTAACTCACACTAGACAATATAGGGAAAATGTAGTTAGGACTATTGCAAGAATCCAAGCTGATCCAAATGAGTATCATTATGCATAAATAAAAAGAATATTTAGATATTTGAAGGGTACATCTTGTTGGAATTCTTACTGGTAAGGAACGTATCAAACAGGTTTAAACCTAACACCATGAAGCATAAGACATAGACAAACCTAATTATATATTTAGCAGGGCTAAATCTTAGTTCTAGGCCAACATTAACAGAGTCCTTAGGACTCACTTCACTTTAGGCTCTACAAGGCCAAGGCGAGAAAACCTTAGGGATTGATCTTATTTACTTGATATTCTTCTCTTCAAGACTATCCCCTATAGCAGAAATCGTCAATGTTTTGTTGATATATGATTGAAAAGATCATTTAAGATAGAAGATTATAAGAAGTGTTTTCAATCATTGTTTTGTCATTGATGTCAAACCTTCTATATGTTGGTAAGATAATTGCTTATATGTTTCAAGTTCTATCACTTAGTTGATTGATGAAGAGGATTTGATCAAAAAGATGTAACAAAAGTACCTAGAAGAAAGGTTGAGTTATGATTATGTATTAAAGTGCAAGAATCAATTAAGACAGTGATAACATAATGTATTGATAATCTACTTGGGATTACAAAATTATTGGAAAGTTTAGAAGAAAAAGGTTGGACAAAATTCATTTTCTAAGCTTGACCAAGTTGATAGAAGGTGTCGAGTAAAGTTAAGTGCAAGCCAAGAAAAAATTCAGTTGGAGCTTAGTGTAAGCAATTTCTAGTGGATGTTGAGCAAACTAACTAGTGTCAAACAAGTTAGTAGATGCCAAGTGATTTTCAGTATGTGTCAAGCACCAGTAAAATCCAGTTAATGTCGAGTGATTTTACAATAGATTCCAAGTAACACAATATGTGTCGAGCATCAATAAATTGATAATGCCAAGCTGTTGCATTATGAATAAGATTGAAGATTCACCAAATGAAAGACAACAAGGTTGTTTTCTTGGAACTTGTGAATCAGGAGGAAGATAAGATTGATGATCTAGAGGCACGTAATCTTATGTAAACCATTTTAGAGGCAAATTCAAAAGGATTCTAGGAGAAATTTATAGAGAAGACAAGATATGGTGTAGATACATTGTATCCTACCTAATCCATCAAAAACCCTAATTTTTGAGATGGATAATGAGTGGGAAAAAGAGTTCTAATTTCCTATATCTAGGGATGCCTGGACATGAAGCAAAGGTTGAGAGGTAAAAGAGTTTTTGGATGTGAAAATCTGATAAAGTGAAGGAAGAGGTTTTTTGCTTCATCAAGTGACCTAAGAGAAGTCTACAATGGAAAACTAAGCAAGAAGGTTGAATGAGGATGAATGCTTGAAAGGGTGACCAAGTTGTTAGAACTACAAAGATTTGAAGCCAAGTAGAGATGACGACTAAATAGTGATCTATAATCTGCAAGTAAGGTTGTAAGTTGTATAAGGTCAAACTCTATTGTTACTTTCTAACAATTGTATCAGATTAGGGTAAAATCCTTTGGAGAAAGGTTGACTTAACAGTTATTGGAAAATCCTTTAACAGGGTAGCATTCCAAGTGAATGGCCTAAAGTCCTCTAAAAAGGCTCACTTTTAATAGGGTGATTAAAATCCCTTCACTGGGTCACATTTAACAGTGTGTGTTGTAACCTTTAATAGGGTTGTCCTTTAATAGGGCATCACTTCAGAAGAGTGAGAAAGGAGTAGCATGTTACTAATGGTTTTTCCCAAATTGGGTTTTAATGTTAAATCATTGTGTCATGTGTACAGATGGATGTATTTTGTTTTATGCTTTATGTTTATACATGTTAGTCTAATAGTGACATATCAGTTTTGGTTAACACACAATGAATGCATGCATTATTAAGAAAAATTTATAGGCTCACTATTTTGTGAAAAAGTTTTATTTGGACATCTCGACCTTGAATAACTAATTCACCCCCCCCCCCCCACAGTTATTCTAAAGAATTCCAACATGTTCTTCTATGATTTTCTTATAAACTTCCTAATCATAGTAGCTAACTATAATTAAAAGGAAATGAAAAGAAAACAAGTAGCGACCAACACTTTTAGTTTATCATTACATAAAATGATAAATTGATTGTTTATAATTTGTGTATTCAACAAATATATGAATCATCAGTTTACAACTTAAAAATTAATGATCAAGGTCTTATCCATTGTTATATAGAGTCAAGATCAATAGCTTAGACCTATTTAGTCAACTTGTAACTAACTTTGTCAATAGTAAGCTCTAAGTTTCATTGTTATCATATCCTTCTTATCAATCCTACACCTTATCACTTACAGAAATAAATTACTTAATTCTTTGAATTAATAGCAATTAATAAGGGATACACAATTCATTCAAACTTAATTGAATTGAAAGGAGCTTGATCATTTTAATCTCAAGATTAAAGATATATATAGAAGAAGACAAAACTCAAAGACACAGATATATAGAAAACTCCCTTCTTGTATCGATTTCCTTTGAAAATTATTACAATAATGATAGAGACTCAAAAATAACTTAGAACTTGACAACTAGTATTTGATATTTATTATATTCTAGAGTATACAAAACTAATTACATTCTAATAATTACCAAAACTAGATGGATTGCAAAAAGGGGCATAAAACATGAAAATTTCTACAGACTCTCAACCTCTACTCCACATCTTGGGAATCCTTTTATAGAGGATTACAACAAGCTTCATATGGGAGGGAAAGTATCAAAATTATTTGGTCAAAACAAAAGCAAAAAACCTTTTTAAAGTTACATTAATACTTGTTACAGTTGGAGAATACATAGGAAAGTGGGTGCAGAAAGTAGATGTCATTTATGGCAAGAGCCTTTGATTTAATTGTTGTGTCCTCTTATATCTCCTTCTATCTTCTTGTAGAAGATTCATAGTTGCCTCTATCCAATCATCCTCCTGGGATGGTAGAGCCTTGATATCTACAATTAATTCCCAAATAACTAAATCTGATTCTACTTCTAGCCAAGTAGCATCCCTTACTACATTTAATTCTTCTACACATTTACTCTAGTAAGAATTAGTAATAGCCCTCACCTTGCCAGAGACTTTACTCATATCTGATTCAATTCTAAAAAGAAAATCAACTAAATTATATACAACATTTATATGAATCTCATTATTAGAATATACCAAAAACCTTGAATGCCTCAAAATATCTTCAAAAGAAGAAGGCCATTCCTGCCATTCCTTAAGATCTCCATTACTATTTACTATACTAGGAATGAAATTTGGTATTCCTACAGCAATCAACTTCATTTTTCTTTGGATTTATTTCAACTTTCCTATAAAGAAACCATGCAACTCCCTTACCCTATTTATCACCTTTCTAGCATTAATGATTACCAACTTGGGTAACTCCTTTTTCTAGGGTAAAAGAGGGACCAAATTATCAAAGAATCGAGCATAGGGACCCCAAGTTTTGAATAGAGGGTATAAAAGGTTTGATGCCTTTACACATTTGTATTAGCTTAAGTAGTTGTTGTGCACAATTTGTGAAAGAATTTGTAAGGCACCAATTTCATGTATGAGGAAATTGTGCATTGCCTTTATCTCCACCTCCTTAGCACCATCCCATTCATCAGTACCCATATATTGGGCCTCCCCTATAACTACAATCTTAGCATTAGTCTCAATTTCACTATCCTTTACCTCTGTAATAGGTCTAGTTACAACCCTTATGCTCCTTATTTCTTCTTCCACACCAACAATTTTCTTTTCCAAGACATAAGACCTCTTCAACTACTCTTCATATTTTTTCCTTCCATCAATGGATATACTATAGGTTGTGTATAATTGTTCTTGCAATGTATCCATTTTTCTCTTCCCTGTTAATGATGTTGTATTCACCAAATTATGGATTTGGTCACTGGCTACAATAGAAACATTCCAAAAAAATACATTTCCCTAGGGGGACTCCTTTATTTCCATAAGAGTTGGTTTATTATCATCTAGAGCCATGCTCCAAATTTCCATTGTTTTTTTGTCAATGTCGAATCTAGAACCTTGCAATTCACTAGTGATATTAGTTTCTTCAAAAGAGACTGATCTTTCTTGTTTCCTTATCTGATCCAACATAAAAGAGGAACTAAGTTCCCAAGAAAAAAAGAGTAGCATTCCACTTCTTGTCACTAATTCTCTTTCCTCCTTGAGATTCTCACTATTGGGATCATAATCTTGCAACCTCTATACTAGTTTTGCAATTTTCTTAGGTGAATCCCCAAGTTACAACTACAGGGCAAGTTCATTCTATTTTACCTTATAAAGGAATGACTTAAATTCATTAGAATTTACAAATTGGTCATCCTTAGTGAACTCTTCATCTTGGATTATTCTTTCATCCAACATTTGGATTTGTAATTCAGTTATGTTGGGGCTTTTTTCATGCTCACCTGCCTATTTGATTAGAAAATTGTGTCTAATTGTATCAAAGAATTTTGATCCCTGAGGCATAACTTGCACTACCTTTCCTCTAACCTTATTAGGGATATGAATCATCTTCTATTTATTTCTTCCTTGAGCCCATGAAGAACTTTCTAGTTGATCAGCTTCAACCTCTATAGTTATAACATCCTCCTATTAAGGAGGTGGCATTTCTACAATATCTCTAAATTCTACAGGGACTTCAGTAATTAGCTCATCAAAATTATCCAAGCACTTATTGTATCTATCAAGGTATGGCACATCATGATGGAAAGGCTTGAAATATGGGTCTGTAGTCTTCATGGCTTCTTCCATCTTCATTATCCTTTTCCAATTCTGAGTCCTCTCTCTACACACCTCTGTCTATAGGAAGTTCATGATGGAATCTTCTTCCTAGATTGGTTTGTTGTTAGGAAGGGTGTACTTCCACATTTGTTTAAGAATGGTCCTCACCAAATCATTTGGATCATAGGTCCTAGCTAGGACAAAGGGAAGTTTTAATTCAGCTAAACACTGATCTATTTCTTCTATGGCATCTTTTCCTATAAGAAAATCACCCATTTTAGTGTTTTGGGTTACAAAAGATCATTTCTTGACAACAAGGCATAGATACTCTCTATTCATCATTAGTAATTGCCAGAAGAATTCTAACTTGCCTAGCTTTTTAGGGACATAACTAGGTAATACATGGGGAGGTTGAGGACAACCAAACACTCTTATAATTGAAAAGTTTTCAAATAAAAATAGACTAGTCTAATCATTGCTAAGTACCTTATCCTCATTTGGGTAGGCAGGTGATCTAATTAACATTCTTACCCCTCTAGGTACTCTTTCATTTATATCTATTAACATATTCATGATTGGAAATACAAAATCATTATAGAAAGAAATAGTACTAACATAGGGATAAAACCTTTGCCAGAAGCAAGTCCATAATTGTATAGGCAAGGTTTCTCCATTCTCCTCAGTAGCCTTCATGTATTCTAGACTAATGTGTCCAATGTTCTTAAAAAGGATGATATGCATCAACAATGAATAATAGAAAAACCTAAAGTTTCCCATGTCCCCCTTTTGAGTTGCCTCAATTTTCTCATGTATTCTATCAATGATGTATTCCACAAAATAATAACAGACATTATGATTTGGATCCTAGATATCCAAAGCTATGATATATACATAACCTAGGGCATTCATGGTACCATTGACTCCTAGTACGTTCTCAATCTTGAAGATGGTATATCTAAAATATTTGTATAAGAATTTTGATGGCATTAGTTCCCCTACCTTTTTGGAAAACTCTCCCTTTCCTTTCTTTGATTTAGGAATGTGCCTCCTCATGACAGTTCCAGTGTAGAAATTTTTGGAATTCTTGAAGGTTTCACTCATTTTTTCTTTCTCAATTTTCTTCATGAGGGGCCCTCCTAAGTCAAAAACTTCAGCAAAGGTCTCCCTATCTAGTCTACAGAGGACACTCATATCTTTTTTGTGAAAGGCCTTGGTAGTTGGATTATAAAACATAATCAAAGCTTTCACCAAATCTACATCAATTATCACCTCTCACATTATTAATTTTTCCATGATTTTTATCCATGGCTTATAGATTGGAGAATTTTCATACCTGTCTAGATAAAAATACTAGAATAACTCATTCTTGTTAGTCTCAGGCACAATGGCATCCCCGTAAGAGTATACATCTTTGAAGACATGAGCATTTAGAGTTTGAGCATGTGAGGACCCTAAGACAAAATACACCCACTCTTCTACATATAAAGTTCCCAAATTTGGCTTTGCTTACTTTGTGGCCTATGAAGATCCTTCCACATCAACCTGTGCTATCATCTTTCCTTCCTCTTATGCCATGATCTCTATAACTGAAGATTTTGGTACAATTATCTATCAATACTGGCCTTGAGAACTCTATAAATTCTTGCAAATTTTTGGTGCTCAAACTCTTGTTCCTAACTTATGCAAAATACTATAACTAAGTAATTAGTTACATCAACCTTTTAATGGAGATAAAAATTTAGAACAATATTTATCTATCTTAATGTTGACATGTGTGGGAAATCTCAAAATTTGCAAAAGTGTAGAGCCACAACATGTATAGCCAACCATTTAATTTTTTTATGGATCTTTTGATAGGACATAATCTCTAAAATCATAATGGGCTTTCCAACAGTCACTTTTCACTTATTATTTCCTCCTTATGACCCGAAAACTGCAACATCTTACCTTTTTCCACCACTTCGTGGTCTGTTCTTTGTTATGTATAGCTAATTGTGCAATTAGGAAACCATAGGTTTTGATCCTTTATTTTTCTTCAATCACATAGTCACCATCTTATGTTAACATCAAAACCTAACATCAGCAACCTTGAGATAACCTTCAATTCATGAAGTCACAACATTGCACACAAGTAAGCATTTTCAAAACTTTTCACTTGTGACCTAGTGACTCTTAAATTTAGATTCAATTTTTACTACATCAAATGGTCGTGGTCAAACTTCATTTTATTTTTACTAACTGCATGACCAAGCAATCAAACCCTTCTAACCATCTTCATCATGTTACTAAGTAAACATTCCTTATCCCTTTTGGTGATACGACTAGGCAAACAACCACTTATATATCTTTTATAAAAATGATCATTTGGTTGCCACTTACTTCTTTTAATGGTTAGCTAACATTTCAACCATGCATAACAAAATTTCTTTCAAATCTTTTGGCATTTCATGGTTAACCATAGACCTTTATTAACCAGATGCCTGATCGAGTTATCAAACCAATCTCCCAGTCACATCCACACTTTGATAAAAACACTTTTTTAAGGTGACTGTGAGATCAAGGTAACCTTAACTACCTCACTTGGTCATGGTTAGGAAAAGACTTTACCATCGACCCACTACAACTCAAAGATCAAAGGGAAATCTTGACTTCATTGGGTTGTGCCCTTCATTGTTGTAGTTTGATTAGGGTCCTCGACTATGTGACTAACCATAGTCACATGGTCAAACAAATAAAACAAAAGATCCTTTATCAAAAGATTAAATATATAAAGTAAAGTGCCACTCTAAGGTATTTGAAAATTTTAAAAATTAAAAATTCCAAGCCTAAAAATTAGGTTATGCTTAGGGTAAAGCATAATCATGAAAATCTTAGAGAAACCCTAGGTACCTGGCATAAATAATAAATTCCAAAATAACATTTTTACGAGGGGATGAAACACAATGTGAGTAACTCAATTTTCTCTAAGGTGTAGACAATTTGACAACATAACTTGGGGAAAAGGGCTATTAGAAATGAGGGGTAATAGTAGCTCTATCTGGGGATGATGGATAACCTATATCCATGCAAGAAATTACAAACTTTGGGTTAAGCAAACCACACAAAAATATACACATATACACAAAGGCTATAGAAATATGCACAGGAAATTTCACAAATGTGCAAGGATATTCAAACCTAACTACTATTCATGGAAAATAAAATACCTTCAACAAAAGTATTTTTTCAAGAATTGTCCATGAACTGGCAATTCAAGAAATCTCCTTGATAGTTCCTTGATAAAGTATGAGTCATCACCCCAAGTAGAATCCACCAGATATGGACCAAGCCATATAGGATCTAATTTTCTATATTTTCTTTTGTCCTCCAATCATGCATTCCACATTATGACAAGATCATTTGGTTCAAACTTTTTTTCCACTACCTTCTTGTCATACAAATGCTTCATCTATAATTGTAATTTTATGTTTCTTATAGAGGCTTCCTTTCTTGTTTTAGTTAATCCAACTAAGTTATCCATCCTTTATTGCATATCATCAATGGTATCATTAGGATACATCTAGATGTAGTTATACAAACCCATTAGATTATTTTGAGGAATTCTAGTCTAAATTCTATATACAAGGTCAAAAGATGATACACTAATTTCCTTCTTCACTATCACTCTCTTAGCCCAGATTGCTAACTACAATTTAGAGTCCCAAGCCTTCTTGTTATCATCCAAAGTCCTCTTTATGACTTTTAACAAGCTCTTGTGTGTAGATTCAGCTTGTCCATTCCCTTGTGGATGATAAGGTAATGAAACTGACCCAGTGATGTCATTTTTATCATATAATTTAATAAATTATTTAGATCAGAAGCACATAGCATTATCAGTTATTATTCATTCAAGGCAACCAAATCTTGAAATAATGTTATTCAATACGAAATTATTTACCACTTTACTAGTAAAATTTCTAGTAAGGATGGCCTCTACCCAATTTGTGAAATAATTAGTTGCAACTAGTATCCATGAGTAACCACTACTAGACCTAGATGATATTTCACCTATAAAATACATCCCCCATTGCTGAAAGGGTACCTTGACCTTAACTAGTTTCAAAGGTGTGTTCTCAGATAACTTTAATTTTCTTGCAAACCTCTAGCAAGGGTCACATTTCCTAACTAGGACTTGAGAATCATTAAATAATTTAGGCTACCAAAATCTTGCTCTCATGATCTTGTGGGTAGTAGTTTTTTCCATATGATACCCACCACATACCCCTGAATGCATGTTACTCAATACTTTTTTTGATTTCTATTAATCAATGCACTTCAAAATTATTCCTTCAAAATTTCTCTACCATAAGTATCTATTTATAATAATGTATTTGATTGCATGAAATTTTATATTCCTCCTTTCATTGTCTATTAGATGGGACGGAGATTACATATGTTGTAAATAGTATATCATATCTTTGTACCAATCACACTGATCCATATCACATGTACTAGAGCTGAGGTTCTGATCTTCAACATTTATCTAATTAGAATCTATTTTTTTATGAGCCATAAGCTTAGCTAATCCCTGACCTCTTACCAACTTGTTAATCTAAATATCTATGTTAAACTCTTGGATTTTGTTGATCCATCTACACCTTCTACTAGACACTTTTTATAGAGAAAAGATATCCTTTACTGCTACACTAGGAACAAAAGAAATAACAATAGCACCTACTAAGTAACACCTAAAGGCCTTGACAACTTTGACTAGATCATATGCCTACTTCTCATTGATTTCATATAGAAAAAATATGCATAGGATTTTCATAATTAGGGGTCCTAAGGACTGGCTCATTCCTAATGGTATTCTTAATTTCTTGGAAAGCAATAGCAGGCTAACCTTCCCAATTGATAGTTGCTCCTTTTTTGAGAATTTTTGAAATTGGCCTACTGACCTCATCAAAGATAGTCACAAATCTCCTCAAGAAAATAACTTGCCAAAGAAGGATTGTATACCTTTGACATTTTTGGGCTTTTGCACCTTATCAATTGTAGCCACTCTTTTAGGGTCAATTTTTACCCCATCTTTTGAAACTTTATGCCCAAGGAGCTTCCCCTCTATTACTCTAAAAGTACACTTCTTGGGATTTAAGAAAAAACCATAATCTAGGGCCTTAATAAATATCTTTTCAAGATGCCTACAATGGTCTTTAGCTTTCTTTGAATATGTAGTTAAGTCATCTTAATACACCACCATGAATTTATCAATATATTCTTTGAATACTACATCCATTGCCCTCTAAAAAATTTACCCTTGCATTTATGAGACCAAAAGGCATTCTCACATATACATATGTTCCCCAAGGGGTAGTAAAAGTTTTCTTGAACTACTCTCTCTCATCAACAAGGACCTGGTTGTATCCTAAGAAACCATCCATCAAAGATATTAACTTTGAACCAAACACTTACTATAGCATAGCCTCCATGTTAGGCAATCCATAGTTATCATTCAAACAAGTAGTGTTAAGATTCCTGAAGTCGACACAAATCCTGATGTCACCATTCTTCTTTCTAAATGGTACTAGATTAGACACCCAAGAAGAGTGTCTAATTGGCTTTATTATCCCCCCATCCCTAAGTTTCATGAGTTCTTCTTGCATCTTAGGAGCTAGAGTGGGATTCACAAGTCTTTGCTTTTGTCTGAATGGTTTAACATAATCCTCGAGAGGTATCACATGTTGGAAAAAATCTTGCCTATATGCTTTAAGGTCATCATATGAGCATGCAAAAACATGCCTACATCTCCTTAACAAATTTATCAATTTTTTTCTAATTTCAAGGGATAGGGTTTTCAAATATATACTTTCTTTGGGGATTTAGTAGTACCAAGATTTATTTCTTCTAGCTCCCATGGTTTATTGTCTTTGGTATTTGAATATACTCAGTCTTGGTTATCAAAAAAAATTTCCAAAACAACCAGTCCCTTGGGTACCTTGTTGGTATTGAGCTACAGGATCTCTTGGCCAAGGATCTTTTCTTTTCCATCTATCATTTCTATCCAAGCACTACAGTCAAGCTCATGTCCATGATATTTATCCTTAGTAAGGAAGAAATTTAGGATGTCCTTGTCATCCTCAAAAACTTTCCAACTTTCCACATTGTCCGGAATTGAAGGCCTATTTTGAATTTTAATAGTAGACACACCAACAAATGATATGACATCTAGCTTAATAGCTACATTATTTTATAAGTCGGTCATTTTATTGTTACTTCTATCCTTCTAAGAAATTCCAAAGGCATCAAATGATTCTATCTAGTCCCAGAGAACATTCCTATACTATTTAAATCTTTTGTTCTTGGAGGCATATGTTTCTTTTATTTGAGATACCCCTAATTCAGAATCCTTGATAACATGCAACTTCTTGATTCCATGACTAGCTACAACCTTTAATCCTAGTAGTAGTGCTTCATGCTCTATGACATTATTGGTACAAGTGAAGTTCAAGGTGAATGAATACCTAAATGTGTTTTTCTCTAGGGATATAAATACTAACCCAACTCCTGAACCTTGCTTAGAACTTGCCCCATCAAAATACATGGTCCATATCTTATGTGAGTTGAAACACTTCTCCACCTCTTGTGAACTTCTTGAATGATAAGTTCAGCCCTAAAAGTATTGACCTCGGTGTCAAGAAAACACATAGCATCCTTATCAATATTATCTTCAAACATATGACTAACCTTGGGTTCCCTTTCAACTTTGATAGCCTTTTCCCCTATATGGAAAGTAGCATATGATAAGTCACACTAAAGGCTACCTCCCATTGTAGTACTCCATTTCCTAGAGAGCAGCATTCCATAGTGGGGGGGAATATCAACCACAAGGCAAGGTAAGTAGCAAGTTTAAAAGGTAAAGCATTGATAGTACCTATAACTGGTACTTCTCTAGCATCCATTTCTCTACATCTGCCCTGTTTCATGTCTACCTTCAAACCAAGGGATTCCATGACCTTAAAAGGCATAATATTATTAGATACACTGGATCCAATCATACAATTCCTAAGAATTCTACTGTTTATAATCAGGCTGAGGAAAAAAGGATCAATGTCTTGGAGATATGCTACAGAGGAATTATCTAAATACATTTGTGGTATTTGGGACATCACTTCTTTATCCTCAACTATAATTGAAGTGTCGAATGATAGGATCATTGGTTCTTGTGTCACAATGTTAGTTCTTCCTATCCCTTCCAACCAAGATAAAGCCTTATTTTGGTGTTCCTCTATCCTAAACATTTTTGATAAAGGAACTTTGATAGTGATTTGTGATAGCACTAAAATCATGTCAATAGGATCATACTTTGTAGGATTTATAGAAATACTTGTGGCTATAGGTGTTTGAACAACAAGAGCCTCCTTTTTCTTGATGGTATCAAAGTCTGGTATATTTTCTTGAACACTTGCCTTGACAGTTTCAAATCCTTGAAACTACACCTTTTTCTTTGGTTCCCACTTCCTACCTTTGTTGTCCTTGAGCTTGGAAGTCTTAGGAGTGGCCTATTTATTTTCATCAACTATCTTAACATTAGTGTCTTTAATAAAAATACCAACTGGATTTGTCGGAGCATTGTTAATAGTCTAATTTCTCAAATTGTAAGTATTATTCATTTGATCCACCATCTCAATAGTATTTCTATCAATTTCATCCTTAGATAGCTTTCTCAAATTTATGTGACTTATTCCTAGCAATGCACTATAGATAGTGCTATCATCATGATCTTTATCATCTAAAAATACCTTTTGATGATGCATCTAATATACATTTCTCTAGTTCACAACATCAATCTCCAATTCCTCAATGTTAGATTCCTCCATGTTGTCACAAAGATTCACCATATTGCATATCACATCCTCATGATCTTCTTCTTCTTCTTCTCCATTTTGAGCCTATTGATTTGCTACAAATAATTGAGCAATTTCACAACATTTAGAGGAGTGAGGGGATTGACATATAATACACCATGGCATATTATCAAACATGTTCTCAGTGTTTCTTTGTAATGGATCTATTGTACCTTTGTCTTTGTTGCTTTGTGCAGGATTTGGGATGAGCTTCCCATCCTTCCATTGTGTAGTATAAGGGTAGTTTTGCATCCTAGGTGTTCTATTGAAATTATTGTTGAAGGGGGCCTTCTCAGTACTATTTTTCTTACTTGCTTGGTAGTTTGACAAATTCATTTTCTTTAGCAAGCTTAGAATGTGCCCCATTGTATCTTCTTCAGGCTTCTTACCTAATACAAGCCTCCCACCATACTTTTTGTTTCCTTTTGGATTAAAAAGCTTTGGGTCATCCCTTCTTCCCAATTTACTAGAAACCCTTCTATTATTCTTAATGTTGACGGCCATTGTATAAGCCTCCCTTAAAGTTCTAGGATCTTTATCCCTTAGGTTATATGCCATCTTATTATCAAAGGCATTGAAATAAGTTGTGAGACATACATCCTCACCCAACCTTATGACTTGGAACAATTTATACATCCCTTTCTAAAATCTCACATTAAAGTCAAATGTGGACTCATTAGGGTTTTTCTTGATGTCATTAAATTCATTTAGCATGAAACTAGCATTAGTCTTATCACAATATTATTCCTTAGTAACCTCTCTAAGTCATTCCATGAGCTAATATTGCTATTAGGTAGCCTTCTAAACTAGTCCCTTGCATCCTCTATTAGTGAATGAACAAACAACTTCATCACTACATCTTCATGCTCCACCTCATAGTCATTGGGCATATCAATGAATTTTCTCAAGTGCTCTTCACTAGTTATGGCATTATTGCCTAAGAATTTGACAACCTTATCTCTCAGGTCATTTGAGATAGGGTGGGAAAATTTGGGAATACCCATAAAGGACATTTTATTAAATTGTTCTAAATAGTTGGGTCTTCTCTAAGGGATAGTGGCATTAGATGTGCTTTCTCTAGCAACTCAACTTTGGATAGGGATCTGTAGCAGTTGGGCTTGTTGAATAGCTAGGATTTGGCTATTGGTAACAGAAATGGCAAGGGATGAATGAGATAAACTTTGGTTAGTTGTTGCAACTCCAGAAATGGAATAGGTGGGATAACCTATAAAGATGGGCTAGGATAAGATGTTAAAACAAAGTTAGCTTTGATAAATTGTATCTTTCTTTTAGTTTCAACCACATGAGCTTCATTTTCTAATTTCTCAAGTTCTTTTGCCAAATCTTCTCTTTCTTTCTTAGCCTTTTCTAGATCTAGGTTAAGCTTAGACATGGTAAGGCTTATGGACTTAATAGGAAAAACTCGGGGTTCATTGATTTGTGCTCCAACAACCTTTTGCTTTCCCTTATCATTGTCTTTCATAGTCATATCTACAAGACTAGGTTTAATAGTTCTATAAGGTTGAACAGATACAATAGAAATCCCTTCTTTCTTTTTAAGAAGGTGTTCCTCCTCTTGGACCTTGGACCTTAGAACTTCTACATCTCCAAAAACATCTGATTTTAGTTTAGAAGATTTTTCCTATTGCTTTTTTTTTTGCTCTTTTAAGGAAGCCATTCTCCTAAGAAAGTTATCTCTTTCAATAAGGGTATTCAAAGTAATTTGTTCTTTCTCTTTCTCCAAATGAATGTGTTTGGCCTCTTCTTCTACAACCCTTTGTCTAAGATGGATTAGCTCAGGGAATAAATCTTCAAGATCTATAGTGGTGGCCTCAAAGCCTACTGGGTCATCTAGATCTATAAGATTTTCCACATATGGTTCCTATCTAAGACTAAAACTGGTATCCATATTTTCCCTAAAAACCCAACTATAGTTCATTTCATTCACCAAATTTGTTCTATAAGGGACATCTCCTATAAGAGACACATTTTTATCATGAAATACCCTATCCTCTCTAAAGGGAGTGGCAAATGTTTCCCCTAACAACATAGTATTTTCACATTCAAAAATTTTGGAAGGTGACTCTTTCTCAACCATAGGGTAATATTGTGAGTGAGCTAACACACTACCCCTAGGGATCCAAGTAGGATTAGGGTTCACTTTTTTCTTATTTTGATTCTTTCTACCCACATGTGGTAATTCTATTTATAGTGGTATTTTTGGGTGGTCCTTTGTGAAAGCACATGTATTTTTCTTCTTATCTACCATTGGTTAGGATTATTTGATATATTTATAGCACTAGCTACAAAACCTCAGATTTGATTCACCACACTTTTTGAGCAAAATTTTTTTAATAAGGGCTTAAGATAATGACAAAAAACTTAAAGACAGAAATGACACAATGGGTCAAACTGATAAATCTTTCAAGATTATACATTGGGTAATAGAAACCTTACTCTACAGATAGGATACTAGTAGATATGACAATATTTTTCACACACATCCCCAGTAGAGTCACCATTTTGTTAGAGTTCTTATTGGTAAGGAACATATTAGATGGGTTTAAACCTAATACCAGGAAGCATAAGACATAGAAAAACCTAAGGATCAACTAAATCCTATATTCAGCAGGGCTAAATCTTAGTTATGGGTCAACATTGATAGAGTCCTCAAGACTCACTTCACTTTAGGCTCTGCAGGGCCAAGGTAGGAAAACCTTAGGGATTGATCTTATTTATTTGATATTCTTCTCTTCAAGACTATCCCCTATAGTAGAAATGGTCAATGTTCTTCTATGATTTTCTTATAAACTTCCTAATCATAGTAGCTAACTACAATTAAAAGGAAAGGAAAAGAAAACAAGTAGTGACCAACAATTCTAGTTCATCATTACATAAATTGGTAAATTGATCATTTATAATTTGTATATTTAGAAACTATATGAATCACCAGTTTGCAAATTAAAAATTAATGACTAGTGTCTTATCCATTGTTATATAGAGTCAAGATCAGTAGCTTAGACTATTTAGTCTACTTGTAACTAAATCTATCAATGGTAAGCTCTAAGTTTTCGTCTTATCATATCCTTCTTATAAACCCTAAACCTTATCACTTATAGAAAGCAATTAATTAATTCTTTGAATTAATAGCAATTAGTAAGAGATACAAAATTCATTCAAATTGAATTAAACTAAAAGGAGCTTGTTCATTTCAATATCAAGATCAAATATAGATAAAGAAGGAGACAAAACTCAAAGACATAGATATATAGAGAATTTCCTTATTGTATTGATTTCCTTTGAAAAAAATTACAATGTAGACAAAGACTCAAAAATAACTCAGAACATGACAATTGATATTTGATATTTACTATATTCTAGAGTATACAATACTGGTTACATTCAAATAATTACCAAAACAAGATGAACTACAAAAAGGGGCATAAAACATGAAAATTTCTACATACTCTTGACCTCTATTCCACATCTTGGGAATCCTTATATAGAGGATTGCAACTAGCTTCAAATGGGAAGGCAAGTGTCAAAACTATCCGGTCAAAACAAAAGCAAAAAACCTTTTAAAAGTTGCATTAATACATTTGTTACAATTGGAGAATAGATAGGAAAGTGGGTGCATAAAGTAGATGTCATTTATGAAAAGATCCTTTTCTTTAATTGTTGTGTCCTCTTCTATCTCCTTCTATCTTCTTGTAGCAGATCAATAGTTGTCTCTATCTAATCATCCTCCTAGGATGGTAGAGCCTTGATGTATGTAATCAATTCCCAAATAACTAAATCCGATTCTACTTACATCCAAGTAGCATCCCTTACTGCATTTTATTCTTCTACACATTTACCTCGCTTAGAATTAGTAATAGCCTTCACCTCTCTAGAGACTTTACTCATATCTAATTCAATTCTAAAAGGAAAATCAACTAATACACAACATTTATATCAATCTCGTTATTAGAATATGCCAAAAACCTTGGATGCCTCAAAATATCTTCAAAAGAACAAGACCATTCCTATCATTCCTTAAGATCTCCATTACTATTTATTATACTAGGAATGGAATTTGGTATTCCCATAGCAATCAACTTCATTTTTCTTTGGATTAATTACAACTTTCCTATAAAGAAACCATGTAACTCCCTTACCCTATTTATCATCTTTCATGTATTAATGATTACTAGCTTGGGTAAATCCTTTTTCTAGGGTAGAAGAGGGACCAAATTATCAAAGAATTGAGCACAGGGCCCCCAAGTTGTGAATAAAAGATCTAATGCCTCTGAGCATTTGTATTTAGCTCCCTAGAGGCTTATATAGTTGTTGTGCACAATTTGTGAAAGAATTTGTAAGGCACCAATTTTGTACATGAGGAAATTATGCATTCTCTTTATCTCCACCTCCTTAACACCATCCTATTTATTAGTATCCATATGTTGGGCCTCCCCTACAACTACAATCTCAACATCAATCTAAATTTTACTATCCTTTACATCTATAACAGGTCTGGTTACAACCCTTAAGCTCCTTATTTCTTCTTCCATGTCAACAATTTTCTTTTCCAAGACATAAGTCCTTGTCAATTGCTCTTCATATTTTTTCCTTGCATTAATGGATATACCATAGGTTTTGTATAATTATTCTTGAAATGTATCCATTTTTCTCTTCCCCATTACTGATGTTGTATTCACCAATATTGTGGATTCAATCAGTGGATATAGTAGAAACATTCCAAAAAATAACATTTCACTAGGGGGGACTCCTTTATTTCCATAAGATTTGGTTTATTATCATCTAGATCCATGCTCCAAATTTCCATTATTTTGTTGTCTATGTTGAATCTAGAGCCTTGCACCAGTGATATTACTTTCTTCAAAAAAGACTGATCTTTCTTGTTTCCTTATTTGATCCAACATAAAAGAGGAACTAAGTTCCTAACCAAGAAAGAGTAGCATTCCACTTCTTGTCACTAATTCTCTTTCCTCCTCAACTATGAGATTCTCACTATTGGGATCATAATCCTATAACCTCTATACTAGTTTTACAATTTTTTCAGCTAAATACCTAGGTTGCAACTGCAAGGAAAGTTCATTCTATTTTACCTTATAAAGGAATGACTTAAACTCATTAGAATTTACAAATGGGCCATCCTTATTGAACTCTTCAGCCTAGATTATTCTTTCATCCAACTTTTGGATTTGTAATTCAATCATGTTGGGGATTTTTTCATTCTCACCTGCCTATTTGATTAGAAACCTGTCTAATTGTATCAAAGAATTTTGATCCTTGAGGCATAATTTGCATTGCCTTTCCTCTAATCTTATCAAGGATATGAATCATCTTCTATTTGTTTCTTCCTTGAGCCCATGAAGAGCTTTCCAATTTATCATCTTCAACCTCAATAGTTATAACATCCTCTTATTGAGGAGGTGGCATTTCTACTCTATCTCTGAATTCTACAGGGACTTGAGTCATTAGCTCATCAAAATTATCCAATAACTTATTATATCTAACAAGGTATGGCACATCATGATGGAAACCCTTGAATAATGGGTCTATAGCCTTTATGGATTCTTCTATCTCCATTATCTTTTTCCAATTCTAAGTCCTCTCCCTACACACCTCTATTTATAGGCAGTTCATGATGTAATCTTCTTCCTAGATTGGTTTGTTGTTAGGAAGGGTGTACTTCCTCATTTGTTTAAGAGAATTCCTCACCAAATAATTTGAATCATAGGTCCTAGTTGTGGTAAAGGGAAGTTTTACTTCAGCAAACACTAATCTATTTCTTCTATGGCATCTTTTCCTATCAGAATATCATCTATTTTAGTGTTTATGCCTACAAAAGAGCCTTTCCTAATAGTAGGGCCTAGATACTCTTTGTTCATCATTAGTAATTGCCACAAGAATTCTAACTGGCCTAGTTTTTAGGGACATACTTAGGTAATACATGGGGAGGTTGAGGACAACTGAACACTCTTATAATTGAATTTTTTCAAATAAAACAAACTAGCCTAATCATGGCTAAGTACCTTATCCTTGTTTGGTCAAGCAGATGGTCTAATTAACATTCTTACCCCTCTAGGTACTCTTTCATTTATATCTATTAACATATTCATGATTAGAAATACAAAATCATTATAGAAAGCAATAGTACTAGCATAGGGATAAAACCTTTTCCAGAAGCGAATCCATAATTGGATAGGCAAGGTTTCTCCATTCTCCTTAGTAGCCTCAATTAAGTCTAGATTGATGTGCCCTATGTTCTTAAAAAGGATGATAAGCATCAACAATGAATGATGGAAAAACCTGAAGTTTCTCATGTCCCCCTTCTTAGCTACCTCAATTCCCTCATGCATTCTATCAATGATGTATTCCACAAAATCATAACAGATATTATGATTTGGATCCTAGATATCCAAAGCTATGATATATACATAACCTAGGAAATTCATGGTACTATCGACTCCTAGTACCTTCTCAATCCTAAAGATGTTGTCTCTAAAATATTTGTAGAAGAATTCTAATAGCATTAGTTCCCCTACCTTCTTGAGAAACTCTCCCTTTTCTTTCTTTGATTTAGGAATGTGTCTCCTCATGACAGTTCTAGTGTAGAAACTTTTGGAATTTTTGAAGGTTTCATTCATTTTTTCTTTCTCAATTTTTTTTGTGAGGAGCCCTCCTAGGTCAAAAACTTCAGCAAAGGTCTCCCTATCCAATCTATAGAGGACACTTATATCTTTTCTATGAAAGGCCTTGGTAGTCAGATTATAAGACTTAGTTAGTGCTTTCACCAAATCAACATCAATTATCACCTCTAGCATTATTAATTTTTCCATGTTTTTGATCCATGGATTACAGATTAGAGACTTTGCATACCTATTTTGATAAAAATGCCCAAATAACTCATTCTTGTTAGTCTATGGCACAATGGCATCCATGCAAAAGGAGTATACATCTTTGAAGACATGGACATTCAAAGTTTGAGCATGTGAGGACCCTAGGATAAAATATAACCACTCTTCTACATATAAAGTTTTCAACTTTAGCTTTGCTTGCTCTGTGGCCTCTAAAGATCCTTCCACATAAAACTACGCTATCATCTTTTCTTTTTCTTGTACCATGATCTCTATAACTAAAGATTTTGGCACTCAATTTCTTGTTCTTGACTTATGCAAAATACTATTATTTAGGAATTAGTTACACCAACCTTTTAATGGAGATAAAAAATTTGAGGAGCATTTATGTATCTTAATGTTGATGTGTGTGGACAATTTCAAAAGTTGCTAAAGTGCAGAGCCATGACATGTACAGTCTAACATTTAACTATTTTATGGATCTTTTGACAGGACATAATCTCTAAAATCATAAAGGGGTTTCCAATAGTCACTTTTCACTTATTATTTCCTCCTTACAACCTAGCGACCGCAACATCTTACCTTTTTTCACTACTTCATGGTCTATTCTCTATTGTTGATAGCTAATCATGCGATCAAGTGAGCATAGGTTCTAATCCTTTATTTTGATTCAATTGTACAATCACTACCTTATGTTAGCATCAAAACCTAACATTAGCAACCCTAAGATTACCTTCATTTCATGAAGCCATGGCATCAGCCATGGTTAAGCATTTTTAAAACTTTTCTCTTATGACCTAGTGACTCTTACATTTAGCTTCAACTTTTATTGTGTAGTGCCTACCCTCATTCACATCTTTTCTGGACACATTATTGCTATTATTATCAGACTATGATGGATTAGTGGTATTATTTTGACACTATCAGACATTATGTTGTGGATTCAGAGGTTATGAGATGAGATCATTTAGACTTTACATTTCATGCATACATGATGATCATTATATTATTTTTGCCTATTGTTGATGATTAGTTGATGGTTATTATCTCATGTGTTTTATTATGGATACTTACCCCATACTTGCATGTGTATGGTGTTTGTGTTTTCTTATTGTATGGTTTTTCTGATGTGGTTAAGGAAGGGAGTCGTAGTCACCTGCTTAGTCAGGATCTACACGATGCACCACTTCCTGCCATTGTCTGTTTAGCTTAGCATTATATATATTGTATGTACATGCATGGTTTTTTTTTGCAGGTTGCAGGTACTGGGTATCGACTTTCCTGAATTGCCAGGATGAGCGTACCCTATTATACTATCTCAATGATAAGAGAAGGGAGATAAATTCTCAAGTCCAAATCCCAAACCTTTAAGCCAATTGTCCTAGTGAGGTAGGACAAGTATCTGGATATTTTACCCACTGAATGTGTCGGATGACATGATTCATAATTTTTAACCCTTTAGACTGATTTTGAGTGATTTGCTCTATGATGGGTTTTCATATTTTATTCTTGGAGGTCTATGGTGAATTTTCTATTAATTAAGTCTTAATAAATAGATTTAATTAATAAATTAATTATTTGAGAAAATTAATATAAAATATCATGTTATTTGATATTTTGATTATAATTAATTAAATGAAAATTAATTGAGGAAAAAGAATTAAATAAAAGAAAATTAGAAATCAAAAGTAATAATAATAATAAAATAATAATAATAAGTAATAAATAAATAATAATAATAAAAGTTATAAAAATTAAAATGAAAGTTATAAAGATTAAAATGGAAGTTATAAATATTTAAATAGAAATTATATAAAAAGTGAATTGGAGTTATAAGCTTGCATGGGAGTTAACGTACTTTTCTATTTCTCAAGCATCAACAACATGGGGGTCAGTGCATCAATTAAGCACATGGTGTCTACAACCCTATGGCTCATCTTGAAGGTTGGAAAAGACCCATGCTTAGTTGGTGACACCTTCCAGCTATTTCTAGAAGCATTCTAGATGTTTCCTGAAAGCTCTTTATATTCAGGCATTCATAGAAGCTTAGGCATAGCGGTTGGAGTGCAAATTGGAGCGTTGGAGGACTCGAGAACTCTGAAGAAGGGAGGAGCTTGCTCTGCGGGTTTCTGAGGAAGAGAAAATTAGCATCAGAATTCGGGTAGATTCTTGTGATTTTACTTATGCTATTTTTGCATCATGCATTCCCTATCTTCTTTGTGTCTTCCATATGTCTTCTGAAGAATTTCATAATTTATTGTGCATTCTCAATATGGGTAGATTAATTTATTTGAGAATTTTTATATGCATGGATCTAAAAAGAACACGGGGCTAGGGTTGAGATTCATAGTCAAACCCATTAGATTAATTATTGGAAATTCTGGGAGATCAAAGGTTTATGGGGAAAATCTGAAAAAATGAAGTTGTATTAATATATTGTCAATTTTCTTATACTTATATATATATATATATATATATATATATATATATATATATATATATATATATATATATGTGTGTGTGTGTGTGTGTGTGTGTGTGTGTGTGTGTCTGTGTGTGTGTGTATGCTCATATATTGTGATATTATTAATTTTTCATATATTTGTATATATATATACATACATATATATATGTACCTTTATATATATATATATATATATATACATATATATGTATATATAATATATATTTGTTAAAAAATCGGATAACATACCTGTGGGCGAAAATGTTTTAAGAAACGTTTTAAACCAAATCGCAAATGGAAATCGCGTTAGCAATTTTTTTTTTAAAAATAAACATTATAAACATTGAGTCGAGGGGGGGACGAGACCAGCACCCCCCACTGCGGTCGCAGTGTACCGCCATCGCAGGTACTACGATGGCAGTGGTACGTAGTACCACTAACGTCGCAGGCCTTGCGACCGCAGGGTCCTGCGTATCGGCAGTCATATTATATACATGTGTGTTGTTTTTTTAAAATGTTTGGCATATTCGATTTTAATTTTGGCATTAATCGAATTTGATTAATTTGATTTTGTTAAATAATAAAATAATTTATATATTCATATATGTATTTATATGTATATATTTTGATAAAATATATATATATATATATATATATAAAAGTATGTATATAATATGTAAATACGATTATTTGTTTTATAATTGTAAATTGATAATTGATTTATATCAAAGGCTCATGATTTAAATTAATTATTTTATTAAGTACATTAAATATTGATTTGGTGGGGAACGTTTGGATTAAAATTATAATTAAAAGAATGGATTTTTATTTATTCTAAATCTATAAATGTTCTTTCAAATTCTTTCTCTAAACTTGGGAACGTAAACCGAGACTTTTGCATTTAAATTCAAATTGTAAATTTAGCAAAACCAAAACATGTGTTTACATTGTGTATTCTTTATGCTATTGTTTTGGGTTTTGGGTTGACTAGTGTTGACCAGTTATAGGACGTCTATCAGAGGCTTGGGAGTTATACGATTGTGATGATGTTTTAATCTCGATCTTTATAAACCCAACCATGGTTATGTGATGGAATGCTCTATGTATTGGATGTGATTACTAATTGTTATAGTTGAGATTCTTATGTATGAGACACTTGACTTAACCATTATTTTTGGTCATCGATCAGTTATCCTTGGTTATTTTCTAGTCGCCATGATGGGACTGTGATGTGGATTTATTCTTGATGATGTCATGATGTGACATGTTTGACTCAACCATTTGGGAGTCTTCGATTAGTTTGATTGAGATATATTTTGGTTATTGAGAACCATTGGATACTTTGATTATCAGTGATACTTCAGTTGCCAATAGAGAGCTGTTGTGTTCATGATTTTCTATGGATGTTAGCTCATGGAGATTTGATGCTTTTATGCATATTTGATGATTTGATTTTGGATTATCTTTTGTGATTTTGAGATTTATGATTCCATGAGCATTAGGGTAGGATATCTACATGTAGTGACGGGAAGTGGCTTGCAATGGGGGCCAGGGCCCTAAGAGGCTACCAGGGTAACTCATTGTAAGTTGGATTAGTAAGTGATAACATTCACACCTAATACTAACTAAATGAACCTAAAAAGATAAGTGTTTTGTTCTCGCCCATGCCTTGAGTGCTTGTACAGGCTAGGATGGAAGTAGTGAGATGCATGGTTGCGACCTTGCATTCTGTAGTATGCCTCATTAGTATGAAAGGATACTAGTGGCTGCATGAAATCAATATGGGCCCGTGGAGTTTAGCTAACTGTCAGGGTAACTTGTACGTGATAATTGCGATGACACTTTCCCGCTTGCATAGTAGGTTCATACATGTCATTGTGTGCCTCTGGGATTAGATGTCAGATTTTTTGTTTGGAACCTTTGAGTTAGTATACTTTTAGGATTCCTGGACTTATGGAGATTTGTGTATGTGTTATGGATAGCCTATTTGGGACTTGAGATTATCTCCTTAGCACGGTGGGAGTGGATCGCTTAGGTACCATGCGGTCGGGTGGTAGTGTATTTTCCACTCTTATCATTTTGAGTTTCATTGAGACATCACGGTTGTTGCATCCTTCATGATGGTGGATATGTATCCTTTTTCATTGATGATTAGCATATGTTAGATGATGTTATCTTATGCTTTTATTTGCATGTTAGATTACTTTCTACATATGATGTTTTATATGTTAGGAGTGACATTCCTACTATGTTAATACCGATGATCTCTTTGGTGATTTGGAATGTTACGTACAGAGGGATGGCTAGGATCCACGATGGTCTAATGATGCTATTAATGGTTGGGAGGAACCGTGCACTTAGTTTATTATGTTTGATCTTTATGATGGATGTATATGTCTTCTATGATGATGTATCATGTGATTATCTTTACTTTGATGTATCATGGATTAGAATAGGAAGATGTACCTTATTCTATGTATGTATAATCTTTGAGCTTGTCATACCCTATGACATTTATAGAGGATGAATAAGCATTTGAAATGTAATGTATAAACATTTGACTTATCATTATTATTTCATGAGGATGTTGTACTAGATGGATTCATGTATGTTAAATGTTTCTAGATGTAATCCAACGTTAAGGGATCTTAAAGAATGTAATTTGATATGTATGTTATGTTTATTTTTAGATGGACATTGCTATTGCTTCCATTATTGTGCATAAGTTATATGTGGTATTTAATGTCATGTTAGGAAAAAAAAAAAAGCTACCAAACTTAGTGAAATTCTAAGTTAATTCTTTGGATCCCTTGGCGGGGCATTACATTTGGTATCAGAGCTCGAGTTTCTACATTAGGAGCTCTGGGTATTTTGGAACAACTAGAACTCTGAACTATTAAGTGTATTTTTCAAAAATTGAACTAGGTGAACTGAAGCAAAACTTGAATTGTTACTTGAATATTTTTCATACTTCAACACTTAGTTTCAAAACTGGAAATTTTAACTTAAACCTAAACATAGAACTGAACTTAGTACCTTGTACTGTTGTAGGATGGTATCTGGGACTAGGTCTTATGTTAGAGACCGTAGTAGAGGCCATGGTCATGGCAGAGCTGTCAGTGTCCATGAGTCTGCCCATGAGGGATTGGCCCATGTAGAGAGCAGGGAAGAGCACTCTAGTAGGCAGCAGGAAGAGAGTCGTAGAGAGGACCAAGCTAAGTCTGAAGAGGTTGGTTTGAGGCAAATGATGCAGACTATTCTAGAATGTCTACCTCCTATTCAAGAACATCCCAAAGTGCATCAGACAGAACAAGAGCATAGACCCAGATCTAGAAGTCCTCGGAAGGATCGTCAGAGGTCCATTGTGTCCACTTAGATGAAGGATCTTTCAAGATCCAAGGTTAGGCCTTTCAATGGGCAAGGTTCTGGTTATGTGGCCGAGCAGTGGCTTATTTCTCTCGACATGACTTTTTCCATGCAGGAGTTCAACAACAATGTTAAGGCAAGATTTGCGATCACTAATCTAGAGAATTTTGGGGCCACTTGGTGGACGATAGAGGAGAAGAAGTTGGGTATCAATATGAGCAGGGTTACATGGGAGTTATTCTTAGAAAGTTTTCATGAACGATTCCTACCAGAGGAATGGAAATAGCAAAGGGCTAATGAATTTCATAATCTTAGATAGTACACTTTGTCAGTGACCGAGTATGAGTGTAAGTTTTATGAGCTCATGTCTTTTTTAGGTTTTAGTGAAAATTCAGCTCAATTGACACAACATTTTATTAGGGCTTTGAATAACCGTATTATTGGGGGAGTTAAAGTATTTGAGCCAAAAACCCTCAAGGATGTGGTACATCGAGCTATCCTTTTTGAGAAAAGTGTCAACCTTGGTCAAGGTGGTTTTGTAGGAGCGCCAGCAGCATCAGGATCTAAAAGCAACTACATTTCAGGTGGTAACAAGAAGTTTTCTTTCTATAAGGGGAAACAGTATCAGTAGCAATCTCAACAGACACAGCAACAGAAGGGCTCAAATTCTCAGGCTCAAGGTGGTGGCAAAGGTTCTAACACCAAGAACAACCGCAATGCTCAATGCAATAAATAGAATCAGTCCAATCAGCCAGCTCAGAGTAGCCAATCTTTTGTGAGCAGGAACAGTCATCAGCAATCAAATGTACCACCTATAGGAAGAGGTTTTGGAAGAAATATGGAATGTTTTTCATGTGGTCAAATTGGACATTATGCAGCTCAGTATCCTCAGCGAGCACCTCAATTTTTAGGACCTAGACCTACCGTTTCAGAGCCTACAGTTGGTGATGCAGGTAGAGCTCATAGAGTCTTTGCAGTAGTTGATCAGCATCAGGCAGATCATCAAGGGACAGTGGTTGAGACCATAGGTGCTATTAGAAGTATATCTCTTGCAGTATTGTTTGATTCAGGAGCTACAGATTCATTTATTTCACCATCTACAGTTTCTAAGTGTAAGCTGGATGCGATGAAGCAAGATCGTGGTTGGAAAGTGGAACTAGCCTCAAGCATTAAGGTCTCCATAGATTCTGTAGTTCATAAGTGTGGGCTTAGCTTAGGAAGATTTGATATGGCAATGGGTCTTTGAGTCATACCCCTTGGTTCCTATGATGTGGTTCTAGGCATGGACTGGCTTGGATCTCATAGAGCTAGTATAGATTGCAGGAAGAAGATTATTATGTGCCAAGATGACCAAGGGAATGATGTACAAATAGTTGGGATACTGAGGCCTATATCTCTGTGGATGATTTTTGCTATGCAATTGAAACAAATTTTTTGTAAGGGATGTCAGATATTTGTTGTTATGGCAAATGATCTTGATGAGGAAGATTCCATGAGGGAGACTTTAGATCACCCGATTTTGTAGGAGTACGCAGATGTTTTTCCAAGTGAGGTTCTAGGCATGCCTCCAAAGAGGGACTCTAAAGCTCCTTATCACATGACAACACAGGAATTGGATGAGCTACATCTTCAGCTAGAGGAACTTCTGGCCAAAGGGAGCATTCAACCTAGTTTATCACCATGGTGAGCTCTAGTGCTCTTTGTGAAGAAGAAAGATGGTTCTTTGCACCTTTGTATTGACTACAGACAATTGAATAAGGTGACTATTAAGAACAGGTATCCTTTACCTAGGATTGATGACTTATTCAATCAGATCAAGGGAGCTACAGTATTCTCCAAGATTGATCTTAAGTCAGGATAACACTAGCTTCGCATTAAGGAAGTAGATATTCACAAGACCACTTTTCGTACTCTCTATGGGCATTATGAGTTCACAGTGGTACATTTTGGATTGACTAATGCTCCATTGGTGTTCATGAGTTTGATGAATGATGTGTTACAATCTTATCTGGACAGGTTTGTACTCATTTTTCTTGATGACATATTGATATATTCTAAGACTCAGTTGGAGCATGAGGAACACCTGCAGTTGGTTTTGTAGTGTTTGAGGGACGATCAGCTTTATGCCAATGCAGCTAAGTGCGAATTCTTCAAATCAAAGATTCATTATTTAGGGCATGTTATTTCAGGTGACAGTATTTTAGTGGATCCTACAAAGATTTAGGCGATAATAGATTGGCCTACACCGACTAATGTGTCAGAGATTCATAGTTTCATGGGTTTAGCCAATTATTATCGTAGATTTGTCCAGAACTTCTCTAGGATAGCACATCCTATCACTTCTCTTCAAAGGAAAGGAAATAAGTTCATATGGACAGAGAAATGTGAGGAAGCTTTTTAGAAGCTCAAGGAGCTTTTGACCAATGCACAGATTCTAGTTGTACCTGATCCAGAAGGCAATTTCATGGTATGTACAGATGCTTCTCTTGAAGGGATTGGGGCAGTGTTGATGCCAAAAGGATGGGTGATTGCATATGAATCACGTAAGCTCAAGGATCATGAGTTAAATTATCCTACACATGATCTTGAGTTAGCAGTAGTAGTTCATGCTTTGACTAGATGGAGACATTTCTTGTTGGGGCACAAATTTGAGCTACATAGCGATCATCGTAGTCTACAGTACATTTTTACTCAGCCTAATTTGAATGCTCGCCAGAGGCGATGGATGGAGTTTTTATGCAAGTATGATTTTGAGGTTAAGTACATTCAAGGTAAGGAGAATGTGGTGGCAAATTCTTTGAGTTGTAGGTGACATGTGGTATCATCAATGACTCTTAGTATAGATTTGAGGAGTCAGATTCTCCAGGCACTTCCTAAGGATTCCTGGTATCAAGAAGTGTGCAGAGAGATAGATTCGGGAAGATCTTTGGAAGCAAAGTTTGCAGGTTATGTTCGATAATCAGATGGTCTTTTAAGACATTTGGGGAGGATATATGTGCCATTTTTAGATGAGATTCACACCTTGATACTGGCAGAAGCCCATCGTACACCTTACTCAGCACATCCAGGTGTCAAGAAGATGCATGCTGATTTGAGACATTTGTTCTTTTGGTCTGGGATGAAGCGAGATATTGCAAATTTTGTGGCTAGGTGCCTTGAGTGTTAGAGAGTTAAGGCAGAACATCAGCACTTGGCTGGACTTTTGTAGCCAAATCTCATTCCTTCTTGGAAATGGGATATCATTTCCATAGATTTCATAGTAGGATTACCTATGACAATTCGACATCATGATGCTATCATGGTCACCGTTGATCGGTTGACTAAGGTGGCACATTTTTCACTGATTAGGTCTTCCTACATAGCAGCTTTTGTAGCTAATGTCTTCATGCATGACATTGTGAGATTACATGGTATTCCTAGAAAGATCACTTCTGACAAGGATCCTGTATTCACATCTGCATTCTGGACATCACTGCAGCATGAGCTTGGAGCGTAGTTAAACTTTAGTTCGACATATCATCCAGAGACTGATGGTCAGACAGAGAGGGTGAATCAGGTTTTGGAAGATATGTTACGGATGTATGTGATGGATAGGAAGACACATTGGGAGGATTATCTCTACCTGGTGGAGTTTACTTACAACAACGGGTATCATAGTTCTATTGGCATGGCACCATTTCAAGCATTATATGGATGTCCTTGTCGTACACCATTGAGTTGGGATAGTCTTGAGGATCGCATCCTGTTGGCTCCTGAGATGCTTTGTGATATGGAGCAACAGGTGGTGCATATCCGTGAGCATTTGACTATGGCACAGGATAGGCAGAAGAAGTATGCCGATGCCCATAGGACTGATAAGCAATTTGCCGTGGGAGATAAGGTTTTCTTGAGAGTACATCCACGAAAGAGTCTGATCTAATATGGAAAGGGTTCTAAGCTAGCACCTTGCTTTGTGGGACCATTCGAGATTCTAGAGAGGATTGGCTCGGTTGCTTACTACCTTGCTCTACCATCCAGCCTAGCTCACATTCATGATGGTTTTCATGTTTCAATGCTTCAGCAGTATATACCTAATATTTTACATGTTCTTGATTGGAATGCGTTGGAGGTAGAGGACAGGCAGCTGGCTTTGGAGCCGGTTCATATTCTGGAGCAGCGGGAGTTGACCCTTAGGGGTCGAACCATCGAGCAGGTAAGGGTCCAATGGGACCCTACTGATGATTCTTTAGCTACTTGGGAGGATGCAGCTAGATTGAGGGAGTTATATCTGTACTTTTTTGTAGGCTTCTAGGAGTAAGCCTAACCCAAGGGGGGGTGGATGTAGTGCCTATCCTCGTTCACATCTTTTCTGGACATATTATTGCTATTATTATCAGACTATGATGGATTAGTGGTATTGTTTTGACACTATCAGACATTATGTTATGGATTCAGAGGTTATGAGATGAGATCATTCAGACTTTACATTTCATGCATACATGATGATCATTATATTTTTTTCGGCTATTGTTGATGATTAGTTGATGGTTATTATTTCATGTGTTTTATTATGGATACTTACCCCATACTTGCATGTGTATGGTGTGTGTGTTTTCTTATTGTATGGTGTTTCTGATGTGGTTAAGGAAGGGAGTCGTAGTCACCTGCTTAGTTGGGATCTACACAATGCACCACTTCCTGCCATTGTCTGTTTAGCTTAGCATTATATATATTATATGTACGTGAATGGTTTTTTCCTGCAGGTTGCAGGTACTGGGTATCGACTTTCCTGAATTGCCAGGATGAGCGTACCCTATTATACTATCTCAATGATAAGAGAAGGGAGATAAATTCTCAAGTCCAAATCCCAAACCTTTAAGCCAATTGTCCTAGTGAGGTAGGACAAGTATTTGGATATTTTACCCACCGAATGTGTCGGATGACATGATTCATGATTTTTAACCCTTTAGATTGATTTTGAGTGATTTTCTCTATGATGGGTTTTCATATTTTATTCTTGGAGGTCTATGGTGAATTTTCTATTAATTAAGTCTTAATAAATAGATTTAATTAATAAATTAATTATTTGATAAAATTAATATAAAATATCATGTTATTTGATATTTTGATTATAATTAATTAAATGAGAATTAATTAAGGAAAAAGAATTAAATAAAAGAAAATTAGAAATTAAAATTAATAATAATAATAAAATAATAATAATAAGTAATAAATAAATAATAATAATAAAAGTTATAAAAATTAAAATGAAAGTTATAAAGATTAAAATGAAATTTATAAATATTTAAATAGAAATTATATAAAAAGTGAATTGGAGTTATAAGCTTGCATGGGAGTTAACGCACTTTTCTATTTCTTAAGTGTCAACAACATGGGGGTTAGTGCATCAATTAAGCACATGGTGTCTACAACCCTATGGCTTATCTTGAAGGTTGAAAAAGAGCCATGCTTAGTTGGTGACACCTTCCAGTTGTTTCTAGAAGCATTCTAGATGTTTCCTGAAAGCTCTTTATATTCAGGCATTCATTGAAGCTTAGACATAGCGGTTGGAGTGCAAATTGGAGCGTTGGAGGACTCGAGAACTCCAAAGAAGGGAGGAGCTTGCTCTACGGGTTTCTGAGGAAGAGCGAATTAGCATCAAAATTTGGGTAGATTCTTGTGATTTTACTTATGTTATTTTTGCATCATGCATTCCCTGTCTTCTTCGTGTCTTCCATATGTCTTCTAAAGAATTTCATAATTTATTGTGCATTCTCAATATGGGTAGATTAATTTATTTGAGAATTTTTATATGCATGGATCTAAAAAGAACACGGGGCTAGGGTTGAGATTCATAGTCGAACCCATTAGATTAATTATTGGAAATTCTGGGAGATCAAAGATTTATGGGGAAATTCTGAAAAATTGAAGTTGTATTGATATATTGTCAATTTTCTTATACTTACATATATATATATATATATGCTCATATATTGTGATATTATTAATTCTACATATATTTGTGTGTGTATATATATATATGTACCTATATATATATATATATATATGTATGTATGTATGTATGTATGTATGTATGTATGTATGTATGTATGTATGTATGTATGTATAATATATATTTGTTAAAAAATCGGATAACATACCCATGGGTGAAAACATTTTAAACCAAATCGCAAATGGAAATCGCGATAGCAATTTTTTTTTAAAAAATAAACATTATAAACATTGAGTCGAGGGCGGGGACGAGACCCGCACCCCCCACTGCGGTCGCAGTGTACCACCGTCACAGATACTGCGACAGCAGTGGTACGCAGTACCACTAACGTTGCAGGCCCTACGACCGCAAGGTCCTGCGTATCGACAGTCATATTATATAAATGTGTGTTGTTTTTAAAAAATGTTTGCCATATTCGATTTTAATTTTGGCATTAATCGAATTTGATTAATTCGATTTTGTTAAATGATAAAATAATTTATATATTCATATATGTGTTTATATGTATATATTTTGATAAAATATATATATAAGTATGTATATAATATGTAAATACGATTATTTGTTTTATAATTGTAAATTGATAATTGATTTATATCAAAGGCTCGTGATTTAAATTAATTGTTTTATTAAGTACATTAAATATTGATTTTGTGGGGAACGTTTGGATTAAAATTATAATTGAAAGAATGGATTTGTATTTATTCTAAATGTATAAATGTTCTTTCAAATTCTTTCTCTAAACTTGGGAATGTAAACCGAGACTTTTGCATTTAAATTCAAATTGTAAATTTAGCAAAACCAAAACATGTGTTTACATTGTGTATTCTTTATGCTATTGTTTTGGGTTTTGGGTTGACTAGTGTTGACCAGTTATAGGACATCTACCAGAGGCTTGGGAGTTATGCGATTGTGATGATGTTTTAATCTCGATCTTTATAAACCCAACCATGGTTATGTGATGGAATGCTCTATGTATTGGATGTGATTACTGATTGTTATAGTTGAGATTCTTATGTATGAGACACTTGACTTAACCATTATTTTTGGTCATCGATCAGTTATCCTTGGTTATTTTCTAGTCGCCATGATGGGACTGTGATGTGGATTTATTCTTGATGATGTCATGATGTGACATGTTTGACTCAACCATTTTTGGAGTCTTCGATCAGTTTGATTGAGATATATTTTGGTTATTGAGAACCATTGGATACTTTGATTATCAGTGATACTTCAGTTGCCAATAGAGAGCTATTGTGTTCATGATTTTCTATATTTGTTAGCTCATGGAGATTTGATGCTTTTATGCATATTTGATGATTTGATTTTGGATTATCTTTTGTGATTTTGAGATTTATGATTCCATGAGCATTAGGGTAGGATATCTGCATGTAGTGATAGGAAGTGGCTTGCAATGGGGGTCGGGGCCCTAAGAGGCTGCCAGGGTAACTCATTGTAAGTTGGATTAATAAGTGATAACATTCACACCTAATACTAACTAAATGAACCTAAAAAGATAAGTTTTTTGTTCTCGCCCATGCCTTGAGTGCTTGTACAGGCTAGGATGGGAGTAGTGAGATGCATGGTTGCAACCTTGCATTCCATAGTATGCCTCATCAGTATGAGAGGATACTAGTGGCCACATGAAATCAGTATGGACCCGTGGAGTTTAGCTAACTGCCAGGGTAACTTGTACATGATAATTGCGATGACACTTTTTCACTTGCATAGTAGGTTCCTACATGTCATTGTGTGCCTCTAGGATTAGATGTCAGATTTTGTGTTTGGAACCTTTGAGTTAGTATACTTTTAGGATTCCTGGACTTATGGAGATTTTTGTATGTGTTATGGATAGCCTGTTTGGGACTTGAGATTATCTCCTCAGCATGGTGGGAGTGGACCATTTAGGTACCACGCAATCGGGTGGTAGTGTATTTTCCACTCTTATCATTTTGAGTTTCATTGAGACATCGTGGCTGTTGCATCCTTCATGATGGTGGATATGTATCCTTTTTCATTGATGATTAGCATATGCTAGATGATGTTATCTTATGCTTTTATTTGCATGTTAGATTACTTTCTACATATGATGTTGTATATGTTAGGAGTGACATTCGTACTATATATGTTAGGAGTGACATTCGTACTATGTTAATACCAATGATCTCTTCGGTGATTTGGAATGTTACACACGGGGGGATGGCTAGGATCCACGATGGTCTAATGATGCTATTAACGATTGGGAGGAACCGTGCACTTAGTTTATTATGTTTGATCTTTATGATGGATGTATATGTCTTCTATGATGATGTATCATGTGATTATCTTTACTTTGATGTATCATGGATTAGAATAGGAAGATGTACCTTATTCTATGTATGTATAATCTTTGAGCTTGTCATACCCTGTGACATGTATAGAGGATGAATAAGAATTTGAAATGTAATGTATAAACATTGGAGTTATCATTATTATTTCATGAGGATGTTGTACCAGATGGATTCATGTACGTTAAATGTTTCTAGATGTAATCCAACATTAAGGGATCTTAAAGAATGTAATCTGATATGTATGTTATGTTTATTTTTAGATGGACATTGCTATTGCTTCTGTTATTGTGCATAAGTTATATGTGGTATTTAATTTCATGTTAGAAAAAAAAATGCTACCAAACTTAGTGAAATTCTAGGTTAATTCTTTGGATCCCTTGGTGGGGCATTACATATTGCATCGCATGATCATGGTCAAACTTCCTTTTATTTTTACTGAATGCATGACCAAGTGATCAAACCCTTTTAACTATCTTTGTTGGGTTGCTAAGTAAACAGTGCTTGTCCCTTTAGTGATGCGACTGGGTGAACAAAAACTTATGTATCTTCTATAACAATGATTGAAAGGTCACCACTTACTTCTTTCACTAGTTAGCTAACATCATGACTATGTGATTCAACATTTCTTTCAAAGCTTTCACCATTTCATGGCTAACCACATACCTTTATTAACCATATGCCTAACTAAGAAATCAAACCAATATCCCAATTGCATCCACACTTTGATAAAACACTTTTTAAGGTGATCGCAAGATCAAGGTAACCTTGACTACCTCGCTTGGTCGCAATTAGGAAAATACTTTACCATCAACCTACTATGACTCAAAGATCAAAGGGAAATCTTGACTTCACTAGGTCACACCCTTTATTTTTGTAGTTTGATTAAGGTTCTCAACCATGCAACTAACCTTAGTCATATGGTCACACATTTTTAAAAAAAGGATCCTTTCGTAGAAGATAAAAGATATAAAGTAAAGCAACACTCTTAGGTATTTGAAAATTTAAATTAAAAAAGTGGCAAGCCTAAAAACAAGGCTATGGTTAGGGTAAAGCATAATCATGAAAATCTCATAGAAACCCTAGGTACCTGGCATAAATAATAAATCCCAAAATAAGGTTTTCACCAAGGAATAAAAACATACTATTATTAACTCAATTTGCTCAATGTTCAGATAATTTGATGACATAACTTGGGAAAAAAGGGCTATTGGAAATGAGGGCTAACACATCTTATTATGGAATTTGGTGTGATAGATCAAGTGATTTCACCTTGTATGCATATACTATTGTAGATTGGGCAGGCAATATGGATGACAGAAAGAGCACCAATGGTGGAGCATTCTTTCTTGGAGGAAGATTTGTTTCTTGGTTGAGCAAGAAATAGGACTATATATCTTAGTGTATAGCTGAGGTAGAGTATGTTGCAACAAAAAATAATTGTAATAAAGTTGTGTGGATGAAAAAATATTGAAAGATATTGGGATTGAGTTTACAGAACCTATTATCATTTACTGTGATAACACAAGCAAGTTATGTATGTCTAAGAATCTAGTATTGAATTCTAAGACAAAGCACATATCCATTAAGTATCATGTTTTGAGAGAGAAGGCAGTAAAGAAAGAGATAAGGTTCGAGTATGTAAGCACTAAAGATCTGATTACAGATATCTTTACAAAGCCTTTGCCTAAAGATACTTTTGACTACCTAAGAGGTATGCTAGGGGTTATGCCCCTACCTACTTCAGAATAGATGATGTAAAGAGTGCATTAGTCCAATGGTACAGAGCACTATGGTTAGACAGGATTGAATGCTCATACTTCCTAAATGGGGGAGTATTTGGTATGTACTAATTCATGAAGGACTCTTGGCAATTGGTATTGAATAGTATCTTTGGACACTCGAGCTGGTTGATGATTTGAGCCACTGATAAATAATTGGTATTTTGATTGACACCTTTGACATTGATGTCAATGGGGGAGAGAATGTACATGAAAAAAATATTGAGAGAATGTACATAAGAAATGTGAAGAGAAGCACTTGTTGAAATGGAAATGGGGGAGAGTTATCTCTTTAGGGTGATTTAGAAAGATTCATGTAAGTGTGCAGTCAAAAATGTAAATGTGTACAAGGAAATATAAGTGTGCAAATGCATCCAAAAATTATTGTACGATGTTCATTGTGAAAAACTATTTTTGATCCTAAAAGAAGAAGAAGAACAATATAGTGTTCTAGAGGATTTCAGATTTTAGATTGATGAAGAGGATTTGAGAAGATGACAATAGCAAAGTATAGTTTGGTATTCGTGGAACTTAGATGTTTTTCATCTCTATTGCCATCAATTCCAAAAGGGAATATTGTTAGCATCAATTCTTATGATAATACTTTAGGGAGTATCCTAAACATCGTAGAGTATTAACATGTTGCATTCATGACTATATTTGTCATTGATGTCAACATAGTAGTAATTTTGTTAAGACTAGAAGAATACCAGTTAGTAATCCTAGTATGTGCAAAAGTTGAGGAATTTTTAGATGATGCACAATAGAGGACATGTTCATGAGGTTGTCTTGATGATGTGGTTAAGAGGAATAAGTCTAAGTCAATGATGTATGGAAGTTACACTTGATTTACTAGAAGCAGTGTAGAAATAGGGCATCTGTTTGGTAGTTTCTGATGTTTGTATTATATCTTTTAGCCAAGATATAATGAAGTGATGGATAGTCAGCCAAAGGAAAATAACAGTTAGGTGATGATGCCAACACATACACAAGATGTGGTTTCACATGTGTGAATTTTTGTATACATTATGAGCCGACAATGCTATTGTAATTGTGAATTAATTTACTATCTTATTTTAATTAATTGGGAAAGCGTCAAGGCTGACTCAAGGAATTATTATTAAGATATAGTATAAAAGAAAGTTGTTTTCCTTTCTTTTGATGGGGTCTTGATTCAGAGGATCAAGTGGAATGTGAAGTATTAGTGAGTAGTAAAAGAAGGAGGCAAATGCTTACTAAATGTGTGTAAGTGATCCAAGGGATCATTAGATGCATAGTATGATATTTGGTTACAATATATGAAGGAGCAGAAGTCTTGTTGATAGCATAGGGACAATGGAAGAAGTACTTTTTAGTTCTATAATTCTACAAGGAATAATAGAAATATCATTTGGATAGTAGGTTCTTTAATCTTAACCTTGAAGTTGTGTGGGAAGTGGCTCTAGTTGTCTTCCACAACTCCTAACAGGGGTGGAATCTCCCAATAGGGATTCAAAGTCTACTAACAGGGACTCACATGTAATGAATGTTGTAACAAACTCCTAACAAGGTCCATCCTCTAACAAGGAATATTTATATTAGTACATCATCTTGTGGGTACCATCCCCATTGGGGTTTTCCCTCTGATCAAGGGTTTTCGTAGTTAACATATCTAGTGTTAATTGTGTATGAGTATCTTATTATGGTTTTAGTTAATATTATTCATATGGCTAAGATTGTTTAAATATGATGATTGTGATAATAGTTGGATAATTGATTCACCCTCCCCCGCCCCACTCTCAGTTATATTAGTGGATTGTATATTGTAAAAAACATGGGTTTAGACTCTCTTGAATCAACCACTTCTACAACAACTCATGCACTTGTCCATTTAACTCTTCACTTTCTACTGGTGTCATTCTATGTGCTACCTTGTTTAGAAAACTAGCTCCTAGGACCAAGTCCATTTAGTGAGTGATCTTCCTCATAGGGGGTAACCATAAGGTACATTATCTGACACAATATCAAGAAACTCTTCCAGCAAGTTTGCAACTTTTGTATGTACCTCATCTACTTCATCTTTAGCATCCTTTTGGATTATAGTAAAACACATGCTCTCACACTACATACCTTTTCTTCTTTCTCTATAAATGGTTTCAACTTATGTTTCACTCTATCCCTTTCTAGAGTCCATATATTTTCTCACTCATCATGTACAAAATGCATGTCAAACTACCACAGCCTACCTGACAACATACTACATATGTCGATAGGTATGATATTGCATACTACCTCATGTTGGTAGCTTCCAATCTTTAACTTCATTAGGCACTACTCATTGACCATGACCTTGTGGTCATCCTACACTGAGGCAATAGGGTATGGAAACAGGTGTTTCTACCTCTTTAGCTTTATCTTTGTGGCCATCTTTCTTATCACTAGATTGTCATTCTTTCCACCATCACTGATCAAATCAAAACACCTATCTTCACATTTTCACCTTGTGCAAAACAAAATCCTCCTTTGATTAGGTTTATTTTCATCACTATGAAAGACTCTCCTATTAATTAGGACTTCTCTTCTTTTAGCATGTTTAGAATGGGATGATTTGACATCTTCGTCAATATGTGCAATTCTAGCCTAACCTTATGTTCTCCAATCTATCCTTCCTTGGCGCTAGGAACATTCAAATGCTTTATGCCCTTCTTCTCCATAGTGAAAACATTTTCCATGACAACCTTCTCTTCCAAATCCTTTCCCTCTTTCTCTTCCTCTTTGAGCTCTATTGTTCTAATCATGGAAATGATAGGATACACTCTAATACTACAGATGAAGGTATACTTTGATACTACTAATGATGGTATGCTCTAATACCACTTGTTGAAGATATGCTATGATACCACTTGATGAAGGGTGCTCCCCTTAATACCATAAACACATAGCAGAAATAAAGAAATAACAAAAATTTGCAAGAACAAAATATGGGATTCTTATTATCACCACAAATGCGAGATTACAGAATTTTGAAATACAATGTACATGCATTATTTATATAGGCAATGTACAGAGCTACAAACTATCACCTAGATTTGTCCTAGAAAATGTATGGGCATTCCTTATATAGGCATTTTTACACCACCTGGGAAGTTTCTAGACATCAAACCCTAAACCTTGAGACTGACTAACTCTAAAATTACATATAGAGTCGATCAGATACACCTTTGACACTTATTTTAGAAATTTTGATCGGTCTAACTTTGGAAGGACATAACTTTTGAACCACTACTTTGATTTTCTATTATAACCACTTTTTAGAATCCTAGCCCAACTTTTGATCTAAATGGATCAACTCACACAAGCTCTAGTTGACCATCTGAAGCCCATCGAGGGCCTCCAAGGTCTTCAACATTGAGTCTGAAGTTTTGATACCGAAATTTCCCACCAAAAATCCATAATGAATCAACAAATAGTCATGATATGGCACTAAGCCTCAATTAGTAGGCTAATATATCCAAGATGAACATCCACCTCTAAAATTAAGGCATTTTGAGCTCGTATCACTAACTTACTAAGTAGCAATGCTCCAAAAATAACACTTTGCACTAAGACAACCTTTATTCAAGAAACAAAAAAGAAATATTTTTGGGTGATGCAAGATTGGTCTTACACCCAAGATGGTCTTGCATCACACACTATTTCCTTCCTCTATTTATCCTCTTTCTTTCTTTTGCTCCCTTCTGGTTGATCCACTCACTCAAACATCATTGATATAAACCCCTCTCTAGAAAAAGATATAAATTATTGGTGAATCTTTCATTATTTTGAAAAACCAAATTAGTTTTATCGGCGAATCTCTCATTTTTTTAATTTTAAATATTATTTACATTGGCAATTATTTTGGAATCATAATTTTTGAGTAGAACATATTGGCAAATCTCAATAATAATAGAAAGTTCACTAATCATCATGGAATATTACAAATCAAAATTGAACATGTTTTATCTCATGGAAATTCTGAGGATAATTACATTGTATTTTAAATCAATAGTGAAAACTAAGTATTGGTAATATATCCCTAAAGTAACTAATAATTATTGGTGAATTAATTTTAATTTCTTAGATAATATATAATATTTAGGTGAATCAAATCTAATCATGTATTGAATATTGTGGTGAATCTTTGAGTTTAAATTTTTCAATAAAATAAATTATTGAGTGATTTTAAATATTTTAGAACTAAACATAATAAAACACTCTAAACATGAACTTGATATTCACAATGCACTTTTTCTTGGTTTTCCTCTAGTTATCAATATTTTTCTTCAACTTGATCAACAATAATGAAAAGCATGTTGATCCTTTCAATAGAATTTTGTCTTGCTTCACCATATTCTTTCATGATTTTCCACTTAATCACAATCATCCATCTTAGATTCGTTGAATCTAGACACTAAGGTATCACACCTTATCTTAAATATTGTACTTCAATTCAATTCATAAAATCTCCCTTGTTCGATATTATTTGAACTTCTCCAACAATTGACATCATAACTAACTCTATAATTATCTTTTAAACTTCTAAAAAAATAGAAAAAATCCCAACCTAGTGGATTTGGAATAATTTTTTAGAGGACTTGATGGGAATCCTATCTACAAGAAAAGTTAGTATAGTTCAAAGGGCCTCCTAGAGTTTTGGTCTAAAATGTGCAAGATTATAATCAAATGATTCATAATATAGGGTAGGCATGAGGTATTTTAGTATTATCATCTCCTATTTTTAAATCATCTTAAGAGAAAGGACTTAAGTTTTGTTCTTTTTTACTTGCTCCACTCTTTCAAAAGAAATGTTATTAATGTTGCTAAAGTCAAGGCTCAGGGAGAAAACCTAGGATTCTTCACCAAGGGCTTATGTGCATTCTTTATGAGTTTCATCATGCCATGTGAATCCCTCTAAACACCATTGTGTTAACCATCACTCAACATCAAACCAACCTCTCACTCTCTATGTCCAACCCTTGTAATATAAAAATTGAAAATTCTATGGTTACCCTCCTATAAGACTTGTCTCTTATAGAGACTCCCCCATATCAAAAACCCTAGGTTCCAAAAAAAAGGAGGGGAGAGCATTAAAACTCAATTCATTTTCCCTGGTAAAATATCTAAGAAGAATAACCTTATCCTTGACTATGAAAGGGATGGGGATACCTAAAAGAGACAAACTCATCACTCTAAAAAACTAGCTAAGGAGAAGGGGAAAAAATTCATCAAATATTTATCTAAAAATGAGGATAGTTTGATAAATACTGATAGTAAGAAGGTATTTGAGAGTGATTCAGATGGTGAATCCTCCTTTAAGGAAGCCCTAAGTCCTACAAGAAACCCTTACCCCCCCCCCTGCCTTAATTTTTAAAAAAACCAAAAAAACCTTCCCCTTCCCCTGGTGAATACTTACAACCCCACCCCACCCCATTTCCCCATTACTAAATTTGATTCATGCAGTGGTGGATGGGTCTAACACAAGTAACTTCAATGTTTATTGCATGGTGGTTACTATCAAGAGCTAAATTGCAACTCTAGACATGTTTGTCAATCAACTAAAGGAGGACATGGAAGTTATGAAACACTATCTAAATGATGTGATAAATCTTGCGCTTAAGGTTATGCATTCCTCCACCACCATTTCTATCTATTTTTGGGTAATACTTTTGATGGTAACCTAGTTAAGGAGGACAAAGCTCAAGAACTCTTCAAGTTTTTGAATGAAGGATGGGTACCAATTCTATTCTTTGAGTTGTTGGAGAAAGGAAAATGATTCTTCCTCTTCTATGCTTCTATCATGTTGATTCAAATATCCCTAGAGGATATTATACGTTTTATTTTTATTTTTTTCCTAAGAATTGTGTGGTGAACTTTTCTTATAGCCCTATGTGACTTGATATGTTGTTTAAAGTAAATTTATTTGTAATTTTTATGGATATTCATATAGATTTTTATTTTTATGATAAGTGATAGTACTCTTTGTTCCTAAAGCTGGTTTTTGATATAAGATGGTATATTATTTATAGTTTAATATTTTTCATTCTCTAGATTTCGTTAATGTGCTATTAATGTGTGTCTAGTGTATTACTATTGTGCCATGGTCCAACACCCTCTTGTTGTTTCTATTTTAAAAACACTACCTCCTCCAAAGAAACCAAGCTACAAGATTCTTTAAATATCATATAAGACTAGTCTTTTGTACACAACATTTTTTCTTTGGTCCACAACATCTGAAAATAATTTATTCTCCATAATAGGACATATGTCTAAAAAAAGTGACAGAAAAGTAACCATTCTCAAATACATGAGAACGTAATGGTAATTTCATCACATTTTCATCATAGTGATCTAGGTTGATAACTTTGTATCAAATTAGAAAACAAAATAAATCTCAATATCAATTAAAGAGTAATGAAATAAATATATCCCACAATCAAGATGAATAAAGATATAACATTGAAACAAAAACATTAAAGTCCACTATCATTTTCATATGACCATGTAGGAAAAAGAATATCTAGATCCTAAACTTGTTCTCATTTCAATCATAATGTTATAATGGGGAGAAATATAGAAGTGAAACGAGGAAAGGAGAAAGGAGAAAAATGATATTTTTGATACTAAACCATTTATTATGATGAAAACTAGACCAAATTATGCATTTTGTAGTATGATACCATACATCAAGAGAAGTATCCAATTTAGTAAACCAAGATTAGATATTTTGAATCCAAGTTTGGTCATGGCACCTCCAAGTCCTAGTATCTACCTCCACATCTACCAACACTTATTTATTTTGTGATACATCTATTCTTGACATATCAAAATACCTTTAGTCAATATCAACTTCATCACAATTGTAGTTTGGGCCATTAGCTAATGATCACAATATTAAATCCATTTCTTTTAAATTGGTGATTATGTAGAAAGTAATAAAACCTCGACAAAAAGTCATAAATCCTAACTGTAGATTAAGTCCTTAAAAGATCTATTAAATAGTTCTATTTTTCCATACACAACCATTATTCAATAGGTGAGAATATGTCATTATAGTATAAGACTACATCTAGTGCATACAATATTTTCAATCTATGGTGAAGTTTATGAACTTGCATATCATCAATATCTACCCAAGATATCAGAAATCAGCACCATTTTTTTTTGTGTACACCCATTGTAAAATGAGCATATCATTTCTATAATGGGAAGGCATAGATCACAACCCTTGCATAGTATGAAGGAGTTCTTAGCACCCCTTGAGGAATGATTTTTTTTTTAAAGATAATTCTCTTCTACAAGCCTATGGTATCTGAGCTCCAGAAGTAGGGCAATGTTCCTTTTACTATTTTTTATCACTATGCAAAAATGGTTAGAAAAGTTGACTAGTCTTTTCCACCTAAGATGATAGCCATATTTCATGTTCTTCTATTGGTTTATTGAAGGCCATGCAATATAGAGGGATACATAATTTTTTTACCATGTTCTATCTTTTATATCCATAGGTTTTATAACCTTTTGAATATGTGTGTCTCATGCTTACATCCAAATTTTTATTATAATCTTCAAGCTTCTACATGTTATATCTTATGTTCGAAGATAGAAATCATATAGACCATGGATCTCAAAGTAGATTAGTGGTCATCATTATGTCACATTGTAGAGTTACAAGGCCATTATCCATATAGGGAGTTACCAAAATTCTTCTTTCATAAAGAAAGTTCTAGTTGTCAGTTGCTTATTTGTTGCAGATATGAGCATGAGAAAAGGAAAAGGTATTTTGTTTAGCCATCTGATATTCCTAAGATCAAAAAATGTTTCTATGTCACTTTGTGAAGCTGCAAGAATATTATCCATAGCAACACAATGATGATACAACACATGTCCTAGTGGGCCTAGAGAGTAAAGCATGGTAGAGGTGAACAAATCACAACTAGCCACATGGCACATCTTTAGGAAGAGGCAAAGGGTCAGAAAATGTGGTAGGGTCACCTTCTAAATGAGTTTCATAAGAGCATCAATAAAAGAAGTCTAGATTCATTTGACATCCTTTTCTAAAGGAGCAGTTGATGTTCAGAGTGGTGTGTTGTCACAACTTAAACTCAGCAAGAGCACGATCGTAGCATCATAATATTGCCTAATCGCAAGGGAAAGCTTAGGTTTAGTTTTTGAAGGAGTATTGATCAATAAATGAATGATGATTCATTTGATGCCTTGTAGCTGAAAAGGAATGGTTACAACCTTATGAAAGTGCCTCATTTCATAAGATCATGGAGCAAAGACAAAGGGGTTGAGATGATACAAAGCAATCGTAAGATCGTAGGCACCTGATTTCAAGGATGAGATGTTATGCTACATCATGGGATTGTATCATTTCAAGATCATGCCAGACATAAGATTGAGTGTAATGAGAAAGAAAGATGAGATTTATGAAGAAACCATGAAGTTTTGATGCTACAAGGATGTGATTCCAAGACAAATGCCTTAATCATGTGATTGAGAAGCTAAATTAGAAGATTTGTAGTGCCATAAAATGTTGTGTGATCGCGAGGATAAAAGATGAAGGCTATGATCTTATGTTGAGTCATAAGATCGTCAGTTCATAAAATTGGAAGTATGGTTAATGAATCTAAAGATATGGATATTGTAATATTGCAAAAGAATGGATTTCACGTTGTGATGCTATGCCTTGTCATATGGTCATATATTCGCATGATCACCTAATTGTAGGATCATAACTGTATAATGACCTATGAAAAATTAAAGTGTTCATGTTATAATGTACAGTTTATCATCAAATCAAAGAGAAATATTTGAGAGGCCATAGCCATGCAATGAAGATGGTGTCTTAAGATCATGGGTATGGTGTTCAAAAGTAAAGTTCTGATCTTATGACAAGAAGGGTGTTGTGAAATCATGAGGGATCTCTAAGAAGGGCATGAAGCTACAAGGTAAAGGAAAATCATAAGATCATAAGATGTGTTGAGGCTATGATGTTATGATAAAGGATAAGAATGGTAATCTTCCTATCTTCTGATTTTACAATTATGTTTCATCGTATGATCTCAGGAGCCACTGATGTGAGTTTCAATCTTATGATTGTTGTTTTTTTTTAGACCATGAAGGTTAAATATTAAACTCCTGATGCTGCACAAGATAGAAGGGTAACCATCATTGTGTGGCCATAAGTTGTGAGGTGAATGGAAAATGGCTCTAATATTATGACAGTCTATGTCATGACATCATGAGGGTTAAGATATTGACCATCGAAGCTACAAAAATGGTTTACTAAGTTGTAATCATAAGATCATAGGTTGGTGAAATGTGTCAGAAGAGTTTGACTAGGTGGAATGCTTTGGTTGATCAAAGGTTTTGACTATTCAAAGAGGTTTATAGTTGTTTGATGGTTATTGATTAGATGAAGATCTAGGGTTATCACTCATGCTTAGGGTTTAATTGAATTGGGGAAGCAAGCTTCGGATGTGTGTCTAGGAGGGATCAATATTATAAGTTCAAGTTGTCATGGCATTGCAAGTTTCAACTTTTGGAGAAGCATTGATCGATAAAAGAAAGTGTGATATATTCAATGCCTTGTAATTGAAAAGGAATAGTTACGACCTTATGACAATGCATATTGATCAAAGGATTGTAAAGCCAAGGATATGGGCCTGAGATGCTACATTTCATCATGGGGTCTTATGGTCGCAAGATCATGTTGGTCATAATATTGGATGGAGAAAATAGTAAAGCTAAGATGTCACGATAAAGATTTCAAGTTCTGATGTTATGATATGCAGTGCATTAAGGGATCGCAAAAGAAGAAATAGAGACTTGTGACCACATGATAATAAGGCAATCATAGGATGTTAAGGGGAACAAGATGCAAAGGTAATATGTTTGGTCCCAATCTTGTGACAAAGAGTGGTCATGACATTATTGAGAGTCTTAGCAAGACTTCTAAAGATAGGATAGATTAAGTGATCATAGGATCATAAGGCTAGAACAGAAGAGGCTTGATGGCACAACAAAGTTTGATCATAAGATCATAAAGGTCAAAGTAATAAGACAAGGTGGGCTTAGGATTATAAGAAAAGGAAAATTTTCACGTGATGATTCTAAAGATTTGATGCTATGGTGAACAATATGTTTGTAAGATCTTGAGGTGAAAATAGGAGAGTTATGATGCTACGAGATGGAGGGCATCTCGTAAAGGGGCAATGATTTTAGGATTTCATGAGATTGGGAAGGCCAAATGTTGAAGCTAAGATGTCACAATAAGGAAATGTGATTATGATGCTATAATAGGTAGTGTATCAAGAGAACTCAAGGAAAAATGTGGAGGAATAAGATGATATGCTAGTCATATGATCGTGTGGTCACAATATTGCAAGGATTCACCTTAATCGAAAGATCATCTAACCAAAATAAAAGAGGTACAATGGCATGATAAAGGCAGGATCATAAGATTATAAAGAATGAGAGGGGAAGTTGAGATGTTACAAAGAAGCCATGAACCTAATATGTTAAGATGATAAGATGATATGATGAGTCCTTCATCATGAGATCATAAGGGTAAAATGTAAATCTCTCGATGTTATAAAGTCAAAGAAGATACAACTATTGTCATGTGATCATGAGAGTTGAAAAGTGAAGTCAATGTTACACCAAATTGTCTCATGACATCATAAGGGTTTGAATGCTAATTGTCGATGCTACACTAGAGAAAGTATCACCATGATCATAAGATCGTAAGGGTTAAAGAGATGTTCAAATGCCATGGAAAATGAGCTTGTATGATCATAGAAGCCATTTCCAAGGCTTGTGATGTTGCAATATAAGGTCTAAATTCTGGCAATCATGAGATCATAAAGCCAGTGCTTCCCTCAAAAGAAAATACAAAGGGTTTCTCTCCAGCGTAAGATCAATACTATATCATTGTAAGTCAACCTTCTCAATGTAGAAATGTAAATATGAAAATGTGAAAGGTGGCAAGTTCAACTTATCAAATAGTAACACATAGGCTCCACTTAGTAGTTAGATGAGTTTTGATCTTAAGGTGGTAGGAATGTTGAAATAAAGAAGAACAAAGTAAGGAATAGGTTGGCATCAAATAGATGATTGGGTTGGTGGCTCGAGCAACAAAAATTTAATGAAGATCCAATTTTCAGCTAAGAGCAAGGATATGATCAAAATTAGAATAAAATCAATTTTGTGGAGTGGCCACCAAGAAATAGGTAGAATTTTGAAGGTAGTTATAGTTATCGAGTTCAAAGGCAGAGGAAGTTAAAGAGTTTAACAAAAAGGGTAGGAGAAAACAAAATTAGTTAAAGGTGTTCCTGTAGCAAGAATCACCTGGCTTTTTCATAATTATCTTCTTGGTTTTACCCAAATGGAGAAAAAATAAATGTAAATGTGATTTTCTAAAATATTTGCATTTTTCCAATGGTTTTTTGACATGTGCCCCTCCCATCTAAAGCTTGTTGCAATCCTTCTCTTTATAAGGATTTCTAGGATGTGGAAAAGGTGTTGGCTAATTGAATTCTAAAAGTTTCTATGCAAAATTAATATTATCGTGATTTCTTCTAAGTCCTTCATAATTCTTATGTATATTTCTTTACAGTCAATCTTGAGGAATGTTGTGGAACTATCTTTGAAGCCTAAATAAAGAAATAGTTTAGAAGTCCTTATTGTGTCTCTATTGCTCAAATTACTGATATGATCTAACTTTTGAAATTTATTCTGAATCCCTGAATCTTTGTCTTGTTTTTACTTGCAAGGAAGTTTTTAGATGTATTCATACAGGTTATAAGTCATGAATTTGTGCTTTGTCTTAAATAGTTAACTGTGAATATTAGAATTCCCTTTAGCATCTTTCCTAAAGTGCTTTCCTTCTTAACAAATACTTATGTATGAAGTTCTAGTGATCAATATTGTGTTATATCTCAACTATTTAGAAGTGTTTCATTGTGTTAGTCCAAAAATACCCTCATATCAATGTTTGGTGTATCACCCCTTTTACTTTCAACATTTACTTTCAAGTAATCCTTCTATCCCTTTCCCTATCAAGTTTAAATTTCCATTTGAAGAAAGCAATTAGGTGAAACATCATAAGGAACTAGCCTATAACCTAGAGACTCACTCCTAATCTTTGTACCTCCCACTAGCTAGGAGTGTTTCCATGTTACTCAAAGTTGAATGAATTAGAATCTAGTCTAGACGCAACTTCTAGAAATAAAAGTTCCAAAATGAAATGCACATTCAAATATATGGTGTATGGAACTCCCTTCAATATAAAGCCTCCCTCAACTCACTAAAAGAGGTAGTGAAAGTAGAGGTTGGATAAAATGCCTCCCAATGTGCATACAAATACATCTACGCTCAAATGGGTGTGAAAGAAAGGACAAGATCGTATCAAGGAAGGACTAGAATAACAATAGAAATAATATTAGTTCAAGGTGGTGTAGAAGAAATCATATTCTCACACCAATAGCTCCTTCCATCCACACAAGATCTGTAACAAAGAGGCATCATCTATAAGTTTTGGAATAAAGGCTTTGATATATCCTATCTTCAAAAATGGTTTCATTCAGAAAGGGAAGGGATTCTTAAGATATTTTATGTATATGAAAATAATAGGGTATTTTTGTTCTTGTTCTCGATGCTACAAGAAAGGAGCTCCATTTTTAGACAAAAATCATGGGTTCATGATGTTTATGGGCTATGAATGCAAGCATGGACACCAAATTTTTCTTATAATAAGTTTGAATGTAGATTTACCCCATTATGGCTCTAACTCCCTTATTTTCCTTTGGAATATAGAAAAGTTTTAACTTCGGGAATCTATGGGGGGCAAATGGGAAAATTTCTACAAATTGATAGAAAATAATTTTCAGAACCTCAAAAATCAACTAGAATTTGTATTCTTCTAAAAACTACAAGACCACTTCCCAAAAAAACATATCACAAGAAGATAAATGGGAAAATGAAGTTTTGATTGAGTCCCCTACTAACACTTGTCATCAATGCCATGACTTAGAGAAATCGCCTCATACTTGTCTGCTACCCATCAATGAAGAATCAACAATATCATGAGAAGGCATTGCACACCATTCATAAGGAGAAATTTACCTTGTACCAAGAATACAAACATATCAATATTTAATGAGGAAGAGAACCAATTTTCCATGCCCACAATATCTAAGGTCCTACCTGAAGTTTTGGAGGGCTTCTTTCAAAGGATTTTTTTTAATCCCTACTCCTTGGTACTCAAGCATTTCATTGAACAATCAAATTTCAACAAGTTTAGTCTTTTGATTTCTTCTCAAGAACCTTTTGTATTTTTAATGTAGCATAAAATAGATTTGAAAACTTGTCATATCACCTCTTACTTTAATAACACTACTCCAGTCAATCTTCCACCACTTGATCTTAAAATAAATAACCAAGCCCTTCAAGTTGTGGTAGAACCAAAAAATTCAAAAACTACATGTGATGAAAATCATGATATGTATTCGTTGTGGTAATCTCTACCTAATTCTCATTCTTTAAAGTGTATTCTCCTCCAAGATCCTAAATATTATCACATCACTCACTTAGAGGGTTCTCATTTTTCTAGAACATTATACTCCAACAAACCTATATTCACCGACACTTAAGATAAGGGGTAGGAAGAAAAAAGGGGAGATTTCCAAGACACCAAGAAAGAATGTACAACCATGATTACAAAGGAAGAAAAGGAACATTATACTCCAACAAACCTATATTCACCGACACTTAAGATAAGGGGTAGGAAGAAAAAAGGGGAGATTTCCAAGACACCAAGAAAGAATGTACAACCATGATTACAAAGGAAGAAAAGGAAGAAATGTACCTAAGAAAAGATAATGATATTGCTTGAATTGACCACTATGGATATCTCAAAGATGTCCATCAGCAAAAGGATGAAAATTTGCATGTACTCTTCTTTGAGAAGATGTAGCTCATATCATATAATATCAAAGGCATAAATACCTTTGACAAAAGAAATGATGCAAGAACATCCTAGGGTTGTTAGCAATCCTACATGTTTGAGGGATTTTGGCTAGGAGTTGTGGACTCTATCACCAAAGGAGTGGTGTGTTGACTCTTAGCTAATGAAGATATGTAATTTTTGTCATTTATGGCAAAACATGATATACATACTTATAGGAAACCTCAAAAATAAAGATACTTAGCTTTTGATACTCAAAAAATTGTCTAAGTATGAATTTTGTATACAGTGGTGTATTGTTTTGTATGTAACTTGTTATTGACCTCATATTATGACTAGCAAAGTTAGATGGAGATTACATAAATGTTGATGATGATATGTATAACCTCAAAATTTAGTATGAACTGTATGAAAAAGAGATATTTTTGTTTCACCAGTGAAATAGGAGAGTGGAATTGAAGAAAAGGAATTATTTTGTTTACAAAATAATTTCTTGTCCAATTGGGGCCAACATCCTAGATATTTACTCTAAGTTGGAAAAGTATATTATGGTCTTAGTCCACCTAGCAGTAATTTGTGTAAAGGCATGGTATTTACACAAAGGACATCTTGTGAATTCAAGTGTGTTATCTTGGAGAAGTTGTGATATGTTATGTTGAGAAATTGTATGCGAACTTTTGTGAAATTGATATATGTGAAGTTTTGTAAAGCTATTTTGTGATCCAAGATAAAGCTAAAGATAAAAGATTAGATAAGAAAGAAGTTATAGAATCTATATTCTAGAATTTTGATTACTTTTTTGGGCAATGAGCTCTGTTGGGACTCAAAACTAGAGCCCTGATTTTGAGTACCATTGAAAAATAAGCCCTATAAACACTTTTTGATGCATGTGTACCCAGTTGTCCATTTGAGGCCTAAGAGATGTTTAATGTTTCTAACACATTGCATTTAGTATGTCTATGTGTTCCATGAAGAAAAAGAGCCATTTCGTGAAGTTCCATTTTGAGCAATGCCTAAATCTGCATTTCTGCCTATGTCAAATAGTGTGTTGTAGCCCAATTTGCCTTTGAATATCTTTTACCTAGGAATGTTTCATGACCCACCACTTTGGGGATGTTTAGTATCCATACTAGAGAACCTATGTTTTAGGTTTTGAGTCATTTCAAATTTTTTTTACTATGTCTTGAATCCCTCAAAGTTGGTCATTTATTGTCATCATGTTGATGCAATTTTCTCTGAATTCTAGAAGGCCCTATTTGACCTATCATAACTTTGACCCAGTTGACCAAAATTAGAAAAGTCATTTTGTGTTGTATTTTAGAGTTTAGAAACTTTCTATGTTTCAATTTTGAGCTTACGATGAATCCATTTGATTAGTTTTCGGACACGATTCTGAAAGCAATTTGTAAAGTTTTACTGGTGTCATAAAATGCAGATTGGTTGGTACCCCTGTTCGTGATGTCACATCTCTAAATCCATGATAGGTGAGATCAAATGGATTATACTTTTGTGTTATACTCTAAAAATACTTTAAGTGTGCCAATTTTCAAATCCTAACAAATTCGTCTGCACACTTTCCTAGGTCCATTCCATTTGCAAAAAATGCTTTCTGCCAATGTTTCCAGTCTGCAAATTACGAGTAGCCCACTTTGACCATTCGCTAAATGTGTCCTATTATTTTTCATGAGCCCTAATCCTAGATTTATGTTATCCTCATGACAGTGAACCAATGCCCCAATTCTCGTGCCCCCAAGTGTCAATTTGCCTAATTTTTGAAGCCAAATCCAAGCATGTTTTATGGTTTTCTAACATGTTTTCTTACAGGCAATTCTGAAAAGGAAAATTTAACAATCAATATCTTTTGACTGAGAATTCATCATGAGATAAGATTCGACAAGGTAAGAGTATGCGAAACAAAGAATCAATAGGTTTGATTTTGGAGCCTAGTTATCTATTTGGATCAGTTTTTAAAGCCAATTGATAGGCCCTATTAGCAAAAAATCATGGTCTATAGATAATATGTAAATGAAGAGATTAAATTTCCACAATCCATAGCAAATAAACTGATATATTTCTGGATTCGATTGTGTAAAGATTTTTTACCATCAACGTTTCGAATCACACCAAGTGATCCATCATCAAGATGAAGAGAGCAAGAGATGTCAAACAAAATTTTTATCCCAATTTATCAGAAGTGCCTTGCCATACAGAGTGATTGGACTAGAGAGGAATCATAGTAGTGATGAGTATACATCTTGCTTTGATTCTAGAGGGCCTGTAAACCATTGTTTCTCATCATTTTAAATGCAAGGAGATTGATTAATAATTGTTGTTGCATCATCGCAAGCTTTTGGCAACTTGCATCTGATTATGGACTCATTTCAAGTAGTAACTATTTCAACTCTTATTTTTATTTCTTGCAATGGAGTTTTCCTCGGGCCATCTTTTTCCAAAGGAGATTCTTATATCATACATCAATCAGATCATTTTTACTTTAGGGCTCAAAAAAATTTGGGCTAAAAGTCAAGAGTGGTGTCTATTGTATCCTTAGGAAGTTGCAAACCCATTTGACTATTGTGATTTGGCTACCATAACTACCCACAAGAATCTAAGGGAGCCAAGAGTGGGCATGATCTTCTAAAGGAAGTAACCTAGTTTTAAGTGCAAAATGCAAAATGAAGGGAAGCCACAGTCAAAGGGGATTCGGGTATAGAATTATCCTACGTGAAAATTGGGAAAATAATCTACATCCATGATGGTTCCTAAGTATGCATTGATGTGGGGAGAGTCATTCAGTGGGACATCTTAGATGATACTTCTAATGATTAGAGAACATTCCTATCCAATAAGTAATATCGCGAGTTGGGTTATTAAGGAGTTGTAGCCCATGCCAAGGAAAAGGAAAAAGAGTGCCCAAGATCCATGAGTAGAGTTTTCCACTGCAAGACAAAGGGGCAACAAAATGAAAAAATGAAGAGATCCATGCCATGGCAAGGGAGAAGAGCCAGAGCAGTCAAAGAAAAAATGTTGTAATGCAAGGATGAGCAGGGGAAAAACAATGAAAAAATAATATATCCCACATTGCCTAGGTATCTTGTGATGTTTAAATACTAGTACACTCTATATGCTTAGTGTCTTGAAAGATGTCACTTTTTGAAGAAAAAAGCTGAGGAGGGGCCCGTTGTGGCTAGGTGGAAGCAAGGTCAATAATTTTGACTCAAAGAAGACTCACTAGAAAGTTGCCAAATTTTGGTGGTCACCATGTTGCTACTAGAAAAAAGGAGAATTCACCGATAAAGACATGGCAACCTCCTAGAAAACATAAAAACTAGTAAGAGTTGTGGGACCCAACAGTGATTAAGATGACCAATCTTGCTTCAACACATGGCACTACTAGAATGGTTGAGGGAGGTATAAGGAGATATTTTAAAATAATACTTATTTTTATTGCTAGTTTTGAGCATTCAATCTTATAATTTAAAATTTTTGTTTCAAAAAATGAATTTTCTATAGTTTAGACTATAGAGATTTTTTAAAAAATTCAAATTCATTCACTTAAATTGTTCATTTTATAGCCTTGGGCTAGTTTTTCAAATGGTTGCTAGAGGGGCAAGGTTGAACCAAAATATGGACTCCACTATAACATTGGAACTGAGAGGAGACGAATTTTGTGAATATGGGGTTAGAATTTGCATAGATATTCAGTGGTACAGTCTATAAGTAGATTTGTATTTTCCAGAGCATTCTCAGTAGAATGGGCAAAATTTATCATTGAGCATCAAAATTGGTTAGAGGGAAAATATGAAAGTTTTTTGAAGCTTGAATGTGGAGAAAAATGATTGTGAAAAGTTTATCTTGCCTCTAGAGGTCATTTAACTAATTTTTTACCTTTGCCTTGATCTCAAATCTGGCATCAAAATTAGTTATGTTTTTCCATCAAGTGTTGAAGATATTTTATGCTTTTGGGAGGCAAAATGAGTGAGGATTTGATTTACCAGTTGTTGCGAGAGATTAGAGAGATGTTTTTAACTTATTGAGGAAGGTTTCCAAGTGGACACATGGTGGTTGCAGAGAAAATCTAGGAATTCATTCTATCTATATCTTTCTTTCTCTCATTCATGGTAGTTGTTGGGAGTTTTCTCTATGAAACCAATAGGGTTCTAGTTTTTTATTGTGAGACTAGGTTGTTGTTGGTTTTACTTCCTATCTAATTGAGAAAAGCTCTAGCTATGAAGGCCACACATCCATTCTTATGCAAGTTTCATTTTCATTTCATGTCTTGTTTTCTGAGATAAATGAAAATTGATGATAGATCATGTGACATATCTTGAGTTTCATTCAGTGTTACTAGTTAATATATTCATTCTTTCCAAGGATAAATACAAAAGGGGATTTACAAAGAATTATATGTGTTCTCTTATTTTGTCTCCTAATTCTTCATATGCAATTAAAGTTTTGATTGAATGAATAAGGTTCATTCAATTTAAGATAGCTTGGATGAGTTGTGTGTCAGATCTATTGTTGCTTTTAATTCAAGGAGTTAAGTAAATGCTTTGATGATTTGATAGGGTTTATGGGTGTATGAAGGGGATGCTAGTAAGAATGGAGTTTGGGGATCTTAGTTGATAAACTTAATTTTAAGGCAATCAAATTAGATAATCCTGCTAGTAATGACTCTATGTTGAAATGGATAAGGCATGATCACTAAATCAAAAGGAAGCTAAGATGAAGGTCATTTGCACAAACCTTTTTAATCAAATCAATTTAGTTTTCCAAGTTCTGTAGTGGGCTAAAAGGAATTAAACCTCACTTAGCTTATGGATTCATAGGTTATGATTTGTAGCTATTTCATTCCTATGTTATTGCATAAGTATCAAAAGATAAAAGGGTTTCATTTTTTGTCAATAGGTTTAGATTATATGTTTATTTTCACTGGTACCATATATTAGAACCTCAAGGATAACTCGCCTAGGTTTTGCAGAGCCTGAAGTGAAGAAGGAGTTATGCCTTATAGTTAGCCCAAGATTGCAGTCAAGTGCATCCATCATAAGAAAGTTCTAGCCTTAGATGTATTGGTTTGGTTTCTTGGTTATTTTTAAATATATTAAATCAAGAGCCAACAGGTTCATCTTTCATCTACTATACTATAACTCCTAACAGGGCTGGAATCTCCTTATAGGGTTTCAAAGTCTCCTAACAGGGACTCTCTATACCAAATTTTCTCATTAACACTTAATAAGGTCCATCCTCTAACAAGGAACTTATATATCAGTATATTATCTAGTGGGTATCATCCCCATCAAATTTTTCCCTTGGCTAGGGTTTCCCTAGTTTAAAAAAATGGTGCTATGAGTTATCTTTGTGCACTAATACTATTATTGTTCAATATTACTTTATTCCTTTTTTATGTATGGTTTAAAGTAACAAATAATATCTAGTTAGTGACTAAAGTTTGTGAATTACTAATTCACCCCCATCACCCCCTCAGGAATTCCTATTTCTAACAATTGGTATCAGAGAACAGTTACTTAGAAGAGGCTTAACAACTTGAGTAAGATCCCTATGGATATGGAACAGCTGATGAAGAACCTTGAAGAGGCATTTGAACAAATTGATCTCCTTATTGAAGAAAGAGATAAGCTAAAGGATAGATGTCAAGACTCCAAAGTATGCATTGGACAATTGAAGTAAAAGATTGAACATCTCAAATCCAAGCCTAAGTCTACTGAATCTAAAACTAGTGATGATTATTAAATTCAAATCTAAAGATAGAGTACAAGATCTTGAAGCAAGAATTAAATATTAAAAATATGAAGTTGACTTTGAGGAATGATCCTAGAAAAGTTGAATCTAATTTGAAGGCTAAGAATACAGATCTTAGAGAAAGTCTAGCAAAGAAGTCATCTGAGATTGAAACATTGAAAGAAGATCATAAAGAACTTCACAAGACAATACTATTATGAAAGGTGAATTAGCTCAGAAAACTTGAGAAGCTTTATTCTAGCAAAGAAAACTTGATGATTCAATGTCAATATAGAGACCTACTTATGATAAGATTGGTCTTGGTTATTTATTTAACATGTTTGCAAAGAAACTTGAGATTAGGTCAAATCCAAAACAAAAAGATAAATCAGATGATAAGATTGAATCTAGTCAATCTTCTGATAAACCTAAAGAAGTTGGACAAGACAAGGAAGTTGAGAATTTGGATGAACCAAAGCAAGTGGAATCTCCTAAGGAAACTAGGTATGAATTTAGAGGTAAGCATTTTTCATGTAAAAAAATAGGTCATATGAAAAGAGATTGTATAAATAAGTCATTTAATCATGTTAAGGACTTTTATTGTCATAATTGTCATGGTATGGGTCATAAAGCAATTGATTGTAGGAAACCTAAATATGATAATGATAGATGGAATAGTAGAATATCTAGAAATACTAACCCTATAGATACAAGAAAATCTAATGAAAGGACATCAAGAGTAGGAAGACCTTATGAAGAAAGAACACAGATCGTGTATTATAAGTGTAACAACTTTGGACACATTTCTTAGAATTGTCATACACTTGATGATTAGTAGAATCCTAGAAGAAAAACTCCAGTATGTCAATTATGCAACAACTTCAAGCATACAACAAAGTATTGCAGAATGGATAGAAACTTAAGAGATAGAAGGATCAATGGAAGAAACTTTAGAAATAGAAGGAATGATGGAAGAAACATCAAAAATGATAGAAGGAATCATGAGAAGAACTCCAAAACTAACAAAGACAATAAGGAACAAAGAAATGTAGTCATTAAAAATTGAGAGCAACTTAGTGAGGTATTTGTAAAAGGATTAGACATCTCAAAAGAAAATTAGAAGATGATGAGACAGGAAGATCGAAGATAGTTATCGAGTTTGATTCAACTAAGTTGAATTAAGCTCATTCACAACACCAGAATTTGAAACTTCATCTAAAGATTGAACTAGAGGTAGCAAAGTTGAGAAAAGATGTATCGAGATCAGTTTAGATGGTACCTAAGCTTGCTTGTAATTTGGAGCTTATCTAAATTAGTTACAAAGGAATTAAGAGTTACTGTTATTATAGAGAAAGTCAATTATGTAACAAAAGATGAAAACTATGTTCTCACTAAGAATTTTGTGGAGCATTTTCATGATGGAAGCAAGCTATGGTAAACTTTTCATAGCATCTAAATATCAGATAAAAGATCTTGAGCAGATATTTGATTTCAAAGTGCAATTGAAAACTTTTTTCTTATTTGTAAAGTACAAAATTAATGCAAGTTCAACTTGAAGGAATAAAATGAAGTACAGACTTGATTACCACTTCATTGTGATTACATCAGAAGCATAGAGCACTCATAAGCAACTTGACAAGGTGATTTTGAAGCAAACCCTATTTTTGAAAGAGGTATTATATCATTTATCTACAGAATTTATTCAATAAAAGTTTATATTTGATAGAATCATGAATATGTCAATAGTTCACAATGTTGAGAATGAGGATAGACCAAAATTGAAGGTTATTTCCATGAAACCCATAGAAGGAAACCCTAATTCAGCATTATCCATTACTATGAACAATGTAGTATATTTGGAAGTTGGAAGTTATCTTAACAAGAAGTTTGAATCTATTGGGAGTGAGTATATGAACAAGGATATAGAATAATTCTTTAATCATGATATGAATGTGAAACCCAAATTTGAACATTTAAGAGAACTAGACCTATTGAAATATCATTTATACCAAGAACATGGATAGAGATGAGTGGACACAGATCATACTAAGTAGAATACATGATGAAAAACTATGGATGGAAGATCGTGTAGTTGATATTTAGCCAACCTTATTCATGAGGTAACTAGTCTTAATAAACAAGGTAGTGTACCTATAGGTGAGAAATTGATTAAGAAGAAAGTTGAGAGCTACAGAAAGGTAGTGTATAATGGAAAGGCCATGGTGATCAGCACCATTAAACAAGATGATGAAAATTTCTGAGTATAATCATTGCCTACTCTACATGTGCAAGTTCTAAGATTGATGAATTGTTAGCCAGATTCATCTATGTAGCCTAAAAGATATGTATTGAAAAGGAACAATTTAACCTTAGTGAAATTCTAAGAATGCAACTTCTTGAGAACCTAGAGAAAATTAAAAGAACTAAGAATGGTGTGTTTAGATTTCAATTATGAATCAACCATTTATTCTTTCATGTACTTAAAAGATTTCCATATTTGTCATTCACAAAGATTATGAGCACTGAGAGGTGTACAATGGAGAATATTACAGAGGTGCGTAAAAGACATCTAAAAAATAAAATATTGGATAGTGGGAACTTGATAATGAAAACATTTCAGAATGAGATGAGAGAATGATTTAGAATTGATTTACAGAAGATATTTGTGTTATGGTTGACACATATTTTACTTATATTCAAGTAGTAGAACCTTAGGAAATATTTCTTGATCCCTTAGGTTATGAATTAAGTGATGAAACAGTAGTCAGATACATTGATTTATTGTTGAAATCAGAGAAGGACCAAGCTAAGTATACATTTGGAACTTATGATGAGATTACCCAGTCAGTTAATCAGGCATCCTTGGAGAAAGCATCCCACAAGAAGATCAAAACAATAATAAAGAAAGCCTTATCAGGGATTGATATGACTGAGAGTGAGTCATAGGCAATCAGACAAACTATGAAACAAGGTATATTAAATGTGCAACCTTTGTCAGTGTCTATTGCAAAGACATCTTCGGAATAGAGCATTCCTTATGCAATAGTATCAGATGTATAGACAAGTGACTCAAAGAGAAAATCAAAGAGATTAGTGGAAGCTATGACCACCAAGACTAAAAACAAGCCACTGGAATAGGAAAGAGCCAAAAGACATTGTTGACAATCATTGAGTCTAGTAAAGAAGAACAAGAACAAGAAGCTAAACAAACAAAGAAGGTAACTACTTCTAAACAATTAGTAGAAAAAGCTCAGCAACCCTAGAAGCCAAAGATAGAGAAGATAAATTCAAATATTTCTAATGAAGGCAACTTTGTTTAGATGAACAAATTTTATGACTTGTATAATAATTTTGAGAAAGATCGGATTGATATCTCTATTGTGAGATACATAATAGCCAATAATCTGAAACTGAAGGATATTGAAGGCACAGTAAACCAAAAAGTCTATGAGAGACTTATTTGAAAAGAAGGCATCATCTTGAGAATAGGACATAGAACTTTAGAAGTCTATGATAAGAACAATATGCAAGATCAATGACGATGAAGAAATCAAGAGATTGTTGAACAATCTAGCACCTTACTTGAGGAACAAGGTAAGATGATTCCTATTTATGGTGGGTGACAAAGACAAAATAAGAAGTGAAACTATGATAGCTATAAGTTAGATGACAATAGAGTTCAAAGCAACATCTTCACCTACACCCAAAACCTCAAAAGTGTCAGTAAGTGGTGACACAAAGAAGATAGCTTAGACCAATGTTACCATTAACATTGATGATACTAACTCATTTGAAAGTTCTGAACATAATGAACCTCATATCAAAGATATTGAAGATCAATTGAAGCAAATTATAGAGGAAAAGAGGTTATTAGAGGAAGAGAAAAGGAAAATAGAAGAGACCAAACAAAAATTGCTTGAAGATTAGATGAAAAGAAAAGTAGAGAAAGAAAAGAAAAGGTTAGTTGAAGAAGAAATGAAAAGGAAAACAAAGGAAGATAAGAAGACGAGATTAGAAGAGGAAGAAAAGAAAGAAAAAGAAAGAAAGGAAAGAGAACAAAAAGAGGAAGAAGAAAGAAGAGTCAAAGGTAGTTGAAAAGAAGCAAAGGGAAGATGACACTAAACCTTATAGTTCATCTACTTTTCTTTTGCTTGCTAGCCTAACAACTAATGATAATGATCAAACTAAATTGATCTCATCTTTGTCAAAAATTATTTAGAAGAACAAGACAATGAAGTGTTGAAAATTAGCTAATAGAGATATGTAATTGTTGTCATTTATGGAAACAAATGGTGTACATGCTCATAGGAAACCTTAGAAATAAAGATTCTTAGTGTTTGGTAATCAAAAAATTGTCTAAGTATAGAATTTGGTCTACAATAGTGTATTATTTTGTTTATAACTTGTTGTTGATGTCATATTATGACTAGAAAAGTTAGATGGAGATAGTATACATGTTGGTGATGAAGTGTATAACCTCAAAAGTCAATATAGACTATACAGAATAGAGATAATCATGTTTGAAGCAAAATAGGACAACAAAATTGAAGGAAAGAATTGTTTTGTTTACAAGATAATTACTTGTCCAATTGGGGCCGACATCCTAGATGTTTACTCTAAGTTGGAAAAGTGGATTGTGGTCTTATACAACCCAATAGAATTTTTTTAAAGGTATGTTATTTATGTAGAGGACATCTTGCAATGAGAAGTGGGATTGCAAGTGCTATATTGTAATTGTGAGTGTATGCAAACTTTTGTGAAAGTGATATATGCAAAATTTTATGAGTTATTTTGTGATTCAAGATTGAGCTTCAGATTAGAGATCATATAAGGAAGAAGATATAGTACTTATATTCTAGAAGTCTAATCACTTGTTTGGGTAGTGAGCTCTTCTTGTAATTGGAAGTGCATGTTTGGGAAGTGGGCTCATATTGCATTTACTATACTACAACTCCTAACAGGGTCAGAATCTCCTAACAGGAATTTAAAGTCTCCTAACATGGACTCTTTATACTAAATTTTCTCATTGACTCCTAACAGAGTCCATCCTCTAACAAGGAACTTATTTATCAGTATATTATCTAGTGGGTATCATCCCCACTAGGGTTTTCCCTTGGCTAGGGTTTCCCTAATTAACAAAATATGGTGTCATGAGTTATCTTTGAGCATTGTTACTATTATTGTTCAGTATAACTTTATTTCTTTGTTATGCATGGTTTAAAGTAAGAATTAATATCCAGTTGGTGACTAAAGTTTGTAGATAACTAATTCCCCCCCCCCCCCCCCCCCAGTAATCCCTATTTCTAACATGAAGAGCCTGCAAAGAACCTTGATGGAGGTTACTAACATATTACACAATACTATGGCAGTCCAACATGTAGAGGCAGATCCTAAATAGAAGGCACAAGTAGTGCTAAAATATTTTGATGAAGACTTCACAAATTTGTTGAATGTTGTAAAATCTAAGGCACAGATCTCACATGATGCTAACTTGTTTAGCACTATTTGTCAGAATATTAAGAATGATTTGATAAGTCTTGATATTTGTATCAAGGAACTTCACAAATACCAATAGGATTGTAAGATACTATACATCAAGTGTGCCCTATCTTATAAGTTGACTAAGGATATTAATAGTTAGATTAGGGGAAAGATGAGTGAGCTAGAGACTCTATCTAGCTAGTTACAACATCCTTCTAGTAAAATTGATGATTTTTAAGGACAAGTGACTAGTATTCATAGTGATATTAGGAAACTAGAACTTTGGAAGGAACAAATTTTGAAGAGAGTATTGGATTTTAGAGAGTTTATTGTTAATATCTATTGTTCAGAAATAGTTGGAGGAATGTGTCAAGGCCAAGGACATTTATTTTAACTTATTATACTCTGACCTTAATTTAGTTGAGATTGCATCATATGCCTTATGTGAAATTCTTACCTCTACTAAATCAACCCAAAGATACATGGACAAAAGGTATGAACAATCTTAAGGTAAGTTTTGATGATTGCATGAAGATACTATCAGCTTAAGGCAAAAGAACATCATTTTGACATTCTAACCTTTTTCATTGATGTCAAAGGGGGAGAAAATGCATAAGAAAATTGTGATAAAATTGTAAGATATGAAATCATATTGTAAGGGGGAGCATATGTAAGATGGACGAGTTGTAATATATGTAATGTTATTGTGTTATTTTTAAGGTTTTTAATACTTAGCCAATTTTCCCTATTTTGTTGCCATCAATGCCAAAGGGAGAGATTGTTGACAATTAGCTAATGAAGATATGTAATTGTTGCCATTTATGGAAATGCATAATATATATGCTTACAGGAAACCTTGGAAATAAAGATACTTAGCTTTTGGTACTCAGAAAATTGTCTAAGTATGAATTTTGTATACAACATTGTATCATTTTGTATGTAACTTGTTACTGACATCATATTATGACTAGAAAAGTTAGATGGAGATCTAATACATGTTGATGATGATGTGTATAACCTTAGAAGTTAGTACAAACTATACAAAAAAGAGATATTTTGTTTCACCGGTGAAATAGGACGACAAAATTGAAGGAAAGGAATTATGTTGTTTGCAAAATAATTTCTTGTCCACTTTGGGTCGACATCCTAGATGTTTACTCTAATTTGGGAAAGTATATTATTGTCTTAGCCAACATAGTAGAAATTTGTGTTTACACATGGTATTTATGCAAAGGACATCTTGTGAATTTAAGTGTGTTATCTTGGAGAAGTTGTGATATGTTATGTTGAGCAATTGTATGTGAACTTTTGTGAAAGCGATATATGTGAAGTTTGTAAAGCTATTCTGTGATCCAAGATCAAGCTGAAAATTAGAGATAAAAAAGAAAGAAGTTATATAATCTATATTCTAGAAGTTTGATTACTTGTTTGGGCAACGAGCTCTTCCCATAATTGGAAGTGCATGTTTTCGCAGTGGGCTCATCTTGCATCTATTGTACTACAACTCCTAATAGGGTTGGCACAACTCCTAACAAGATTGGAATCTTCTTATAGGGATTCAAGGTCTCCTAACATGGACTCTCTATATTGAATTTTCTCATTGACTCTTAACAAGGTCCATCCTCCAATAAGGAACTTATATATCAGTATATTATCTAGTGGGTATCATCCCCACTGGGGTTTTCCCTTGGCCAAGGTTTCCCTAGTTAACAAAATATGGTGTTATGAGTTATCTTTATGCATGGTTACTATTACTATTTAGCATTACTTTATTAATTTTTTGTGTATGGTTTAGAGTAAAAAATAATATACAGATGGCGACTAAAGTTTTTGAATTACTAATTCACCCCCACAATAATTCCTATTTCTAACATGGTGCTTGGTCATTATTGGATGTAGTGTTAGCCAAGGTACTTAATTATTGAAGGGCTCGGTAACTCAAGGGGATCAACATCTATTATTGCTCAACACTCACTATTGTGCTCAACATGTATTGGTTTCTTAGAACCTTTGGAACTTAACAATGCTTATGGGAGCTCAAAAATGCTTCTAGTTTTGGTGATGCTCGATAGTGTGGCTTGCAGGATGGATTTGTTGTAGATTTTCTTGTTGTATTTGGTGCATTTGATGCATATAGTGAGTGATCATGACATGGATTGATCTGGGAGTTAGTGTGGACCTATTTGGGTCTTGGTTGTCTCTCCTATGTGCATTTGATTTGTGTTGTAAGCCTTCTAAGGTATTTTGGTATTTAATATCTATTGGAGGTTGACTTGTGGCTCAATATATATTTAATGTAAGGGTTTATTTTAATTTGTAGCTTACTTGGCTGACTTGTGGCTTATTTGGGTATAAGGAAGGGGTCTTGTGGAGTCTTAAGGTAGATTGTAGATCATATAGCTTGGAAAAGGGGATGAAGTGTAGGAGCAAACTTTGAGAAGGGATAATAGCTGAGGCTTGGAAAATAAGGAGATTTCTTGGAGTGCTTGTGAAAACAATTTTATATATTCCTTAGAGTTTTCTACTAGAGTGTGGATCTGGACTAGTTAGTGTTTGGATTATATCTTGAGGGATCTTGAAAAATTGTTGTTGTATTTGGCCATAACTAGGAAGACCTTACAACCCGACACATTGCATGTAATCAGTTATTTTATGAATAAAGAATTGTGATTTGGTATCAGATCATGCATTATTGTTATGTTTCTATTATGTGGTTTTTTTTGGGGGCTAGGACATCTCCTTTGGGGATTCTCTTGCCTTGTATTGCATCAGCTAGTAGTAGAGTGAAGGTTGTTCCTGATTATGTAGATCGAGCAAGAAACTTGAGGCATTTTTCACTAGGACTTGGGTGAAGGCAAGAAGAGAAGATTGATCTAGTGGAACTTATTGGTCTTCTAGATTTGTGGATTTATTGATTTGATTTTGCAAAGGACCTTGGAAGATGTCTCTAAGAAGATTGGACTCTAGGGAAATTGATGGTCTCAGTGATGCTATGGAAGAAAGGATCTCAGAGAAGGTTAAAGAAAATTTTAGATCTAAAATGGAGGAGGTTAAAGCTAGTTTCAGATCTAAGATGACACTGATGAAGAGTGAAATTGTTGTTGAAATTGTAAGTGCTATAATTGGTGTACCTCGACATGTGGGTACTGAAGATGGTTATGAGGAAGTTGTTGAAGACTTTGAAATCGTTGGACAAAGTGGTGAGGACTAAATGGATCATGTGGAGAGACCTATGGGAAATAGGCTTTGTTAGTTTGCTAGACCTAGATCTCAATTGAAGCTAAAGTGTAAGATGGAGGTTTCTAATTTCTTAGGTACTTTGACTCTTGAAGACTTGATTGATTGGATTGGTGAATTGGAATAATACTTTGAGTTTGGGGATATTGAGGATCCACTCAAAGTAAGGTTGGTACAAACTAAATCGAAAGGACATGTTGCTCTTTGGTGGAAAGAGATACAAAGAGATAGAGAGGAGGAAGATGAAATGAAGATCACTAATGGAGGTTGATGGTAACTAAGTAGAAGGCTAAGTTCACTCCTATTGATTATGAACTTAAATTATTTAAAAGGTTGCAAAATTTGGAACAGAAGGATATTACTATGAAAGATTATACTAAGGAGTTCTACAAGTTGACTATTTGGTCTAGGCATAGAGAATGGTCAAAGGAGAAGGTAGCTCAGTACATTAATGGTTTAAGATTCAATATTTAGCATGAGGTAGGTATACTAAATATTTATTTGGTTGAGGATGATTATCTATATTCTTTGAGATTAGAATAAAATTTGAAGAGGACTTAAGGTAATTCTAGAGGGAAGGAGAATCAAGATAGCTTAGAAAGGCTAAACTGAGTGTAGAAAATGAACCAAAACCTATTGATTAGAAGAGAAGGATAGGTGGAGGTGATTTTAGAGGTACTTGCTACAAATATGGTGAAGTAGGACATAGATCTTTTGAATGTCCTAGGAGAGTTGTTGTTGTGAATGAAGTTGAGAACCATAATAGTGAACCTAAGAAAGGAGAGAGTTTGCTAGCTCAATTAGTACTAGTTGGTCAGAGGATATTGGAATCTTGTTAGAGGAGTAATTTTTTTAGGACTTTTTGTAAGTCTAGTGGCAAAATTTGCAAGGTGATTGTGGATGGTTGTAGAACTATTGACCTTGTTGCCGAGGAGATGGTTCATAAAATTGGTTTGAGAAGAATGAGACATCCTTATCCTTATAGGATTGGCTGGTTACAAGGTGAGCATGCTTTGGAAGTAAGGTAACAATGCCTTGTTGATTTCTAGATTTGGCAATATAAGGATCAAGTCTTTTGTGATATTGTGGACATGAATTATTTTCATCTATTTCTTGGTAGACCTTGGCAGTATGAGTGCAGGGATATGCATGATTGTGTCAAGAATGTTTTTATAATTGTGAAAGGTGACAAGAAACATTCCCTAATTCCTTTTCAAAATGAAGAGCTTGATAAAAGGAACCTGAGTGTTGGTAGCCAAGTTAAGTTGAAGGATTCTGAGAGGGTTAGATATTAGTATGTAAGGCAAAATTGTAGCACACTGAGGATGGATGTGAAAAAATAGAAGTAGAACAAGGGAAATAGCATAAAAGTTGAGGACTTAGAGGAAATTTATGTGAAGAACCAATTTGGGATTTATGTGTTGAATCCTAGAAGATGGTCTTCCAACTACTAAGAACATATTTTTGAGCCTAGGATGTCTAATGCAGGACCATCCTAGGGTTGTTAGAAATCGTGCATGTTGGAGGGATTTTGGCTACGAGTTGTGAACTTAGTCACAAAAGGAGTGGTGCTCAGCCATTATTAGATGTAGTGTTGGCCAAGGTGCTCAGTCATTAAAGGGTTGGATCACTTAAGGGGCTTGGCATCTGCTTTTTCTTGACACTCACTATTGTGCTCAACATGTATTGGTTGCTCGACACCTTTGGAATACGATAATTCTTGTGGGAGCTTGACAACACTTGTCATCTTGTTAACACTCGGTAGTGTGGCTTGCGGGATGGAGTTATTGCAAATTTTATTGTTTAATTAGGTGCATTTAATGAATGTAGCATGTGATCATGATGTGGATTGGTCTGGGAGTTTGTGTGCACCTATTTGGGTCTTGGTTGTCTATCCTATGTGCATTTGATTTGTGTTGTAAGCCTTCTAAGGCATTTTTGTATTTAATATCTATTGGAGGTCAACTTATGGCTCAATATGTATTTAATGCAAGGGTTTATTTTAATTTTTAGCTTACTAGGTTGACTTGTGGCTTAGTTGGGTATAAGTAAGGGGTCTTGTGGAGTCTTAAGGAAAATTGTAGATCATCCAGCTTGGAGAAGGGAATGAAGTGTAGGAGAAAAATTTGAGAAGGGATAGTAGCTGAGATTTGAAAAATAAGGAGATTTCTTTGAGGGCTTGCAAGCACAAGCTTAGATCTTCCTTGGAGGTTTCTACTAGAATGTAGATCTAGACAAGATAGTGTTTGGATTAGATCTTGAGGGATCTTGTGGAACTGTTATTGCAATTTCTATTATATTTGGTCATAACTAGGAAGGCCTTACAACCTGATACATTGTATGTAATCAATTACTTTATGAATAAAGAATTGTGATTTGTTATCAGATCTTGCATTATTTTTGTGTTTCCACTGTGTGGTTATTTTTTGGGGCCTAGGACATCTCCTTTGGGGATTCTCCTGCTTTGTACTACATCAAAAGCTTGCATCAAAAGAAAAATTGATGCAAGTAGGGATGACATAGTATTTCTCTAGGAAACACAATTACTAGATGTTTCTTCTCATGAAATAGAGCTTCCATACAACTAGCCATCTTGTGGGACCCAAAAACTATGAATGTTGTCCGTGTGACCTCACATTTTCACTAAAAATTGGTGAATGTTTCAAAAATTTATATTCAATCCATGATTTACAGTATACATGTCTCTACATCCATAATGTAAAAATCCAAACTTTGGGAGCCTTTGTTGAACTCCATTCAATCCCTCTCCAATCAAAATCACATTCTTAGGGGGGGTGGACAGATTTTAATGCCATTATCTCACCACAAGAGAAGAAAGTTGTAATATTACCCCCTTAATAGGTCATGCATGAATTTAAATTCTTTATTCAAGATAACACAACAATAGATATGTTTCCTTCTAATAGAAAATTCAAATAGAAAAATAAGAGGAACGATTTCCATCAGATTGCAAAGAGACTAGACACATTCCTCATTTCAAGAGTTGGGATAGCTCCTAATTACAAACTTAAATCTACCATTCCTTTCTTATCCTTGGACAATTATTTTGTTTCATTAACAATTGGTGACTCTCAATAGCATGCACCTAAATCTTCAACATTCAAGTTTGAGAAGATGTGGCTAAGACATCTCCAATTTTTGCAAAATATTAAGTCATGGTGGATATTAGAACATTTGTAAAAGGTACATGGATGTATTAGTTCTATATGAATTTGAAACACCTCTAAATATATATCTCAAATTAAAAAAATACATATATTCAAGCAAAAGGAACTTGTGGAGAAAGAATTAACAAAGATACATGAATGTGTCATTCAACAAGAACTCGCTATATATCTATATGATAGGAAGAAAATGATTCAAGATCAATAGGAAGAACTTTAATGGAAAGAGGAAATATATTGGAAACATAATCAAGATAGGTGTGGCTTAAGAGGGAGATTAAAACACAAATTATTTTCACAATGCTAAAAAAGTCAAGAAGTTAGCTAACACTATTTTTTCCATACAACATGTTGTATGGGACACTATTACCAATGCTAATGAAATTTCTTAGGAAGGCCTAAGATTATTTACAAAAAAATTACACCTAATATAAACAATTCACAAGGTTAAGAACCTAAATTTTATGGAATTTTGTGATCTATACTATTTATAGTCACACATGAAGATAATAATAAAAAATTATAGTCATTCACATTGGATAAGATAAAAAAATGTGGTCTTTTCCCTATCTCCAGAAAAAGAAAAAAACACAAAGATCAGACGGTTATACTTCGATATTCTTTCAAAAAAATTGGGATATAATTGACTTTTATCTTCTATTGGAAACAAAATAATAAAGAGAAATATGGGACTATGCCAAGCCATTTCAATGCAGTAATTCCAAAAAATAGGCAACCAATCACTTTTGTAGATTATAGACCAATTTCTCTATGCATTTAAGTTTCCAAAATATTTTAAAAGACCAAATATCTTATACTTTAGCACTTAATACAAAAAATCATTTCAGTATAATAAGGTGGCTTTATTCCAAGTATAAAATTTATTGAGGGGTCCATGGTCACACACGAAGTGTTGCACTCAGTCAAGTAATATAGCCTTCCAACATGTGTAGTTAAACATGATATGATCAAAGAATATGATAGAGTAAAATAGGAATTTATTCATTATATTCTTTTGGCATTTGGATTCAAACACAAATAATGTAAGTGGATTCCTACATGTATTAGAAAAGCCATTTTTTAATGCTCACTAATGGTAATTCAATGGGTCTTTTTAATAGTACACAAGGTGTCTAATAGGGAGACCCATTACCATCCTTCCTATTCATTACCATGAAAAAGGTACTAAGTAGATCAATAACCAAAGCATGTGCTAAAGGGGATTGGAAAGACATTAATATTTATCATACTTCAATTACAGATACACACTCATTATTTTCAGACAATACCTTTCTCTTTGGGAAATCTACACTAAAATGAAAATCAACTTAAACGTGTATGAGGTTACATCAACATTAAAAAAAAAAAATCAATCAATTTTTTTTCCCATGTTAAGGCTTCTATAAAATAGAGGATCATTGTTTCTCTTGGTTTCAAAGAAGCTAATATAACCAGTTCTTACTTAGGAATCCCTTTTTCCATGGGAGTGAATAAATATGGGTTTTGGTCTTTAATTGTTGATAGGTAGTAGGATTATTCTAATATCAGGTAAGATTATTCTAATTAAAACTTGCTTAGCAATTATCCCAAGCTACTTTATACCAGTCCACAAGGCTCCCACCTCAGTCATTAAGCAGATTGAAAATTTCATTGAAAGATTTGTGTGAAAAGATAACATGACTTAAAAGAAAAGGATTTTGCTAGTCTCCCTTAAAAACATGACAAAAGATAAGATGGAAGGAGGTGTTTGTGTACAAGATATATATTTGAGAAACATGGATTTTGGTGCAAAGTTGGTTTAGAAAATGTACACTAACCAAACAAAACTCCATGTCAAAATATTTCAAGTGAGATATCTAAACTCATCTAATAACATTGGAATTATAAAAAATGCTAACCCACCAATTGGGTCTGCAATGTGGAATTTCATTACTAAGTTCGGGGAGATCATGACTTCTTATGTCACTTAGGAAGTACATTGTGGAGAAGAAGTAAATTTTTGGACTATCTCTTGGTTAGGACATCCACCCTTATTATGCCAAGAAGAACTTAGGCATGTAGTAAATATAGCTTCATACATTTTGAAGATTAAAATATCAAATTATGTGGAGGCATTATAATCTTAGATCTCATCACAATGAGAGTGATATGGAAGGCCTTCTCCACTCTTCTTGTACCCATTGCATACCAAGAAAAAATTGTTAAAAATCTTAAGAAAAGAAAAATATTCTTAATAAGTCAGAAAGACATATTAAAATGGGCACCATCTTCCTTAGGTAAATACTTAGTCAACTGGTGATATAAGAAACCCATTACATACCAACCAAAAATTGTTAAAAATCTTAAGAAGAGAAAAATATTCTTAATAGGTGAGAAAGACATAGTAAAATGGGCACCATCTTCCTTAGGTAAATACTTAGTCAACTGGTACTATACGACACTTTTGAGATTACAAAACAATCTTGCATCTAATAGGTCATCCCAATTTTGTTGAAGCCAATATGTTCCCCCGAAAGCAAGGTTCTTCTCATGGTTAACTTCATCAATATGAGTGTTGATTAGTGATACTACATCAACTTAACTTTTTCCAATATATTTCTATGTGTATTTTGCAAAAATCATATTAAATATATGGATCATACATTTCTACAGTGTCACTTTGCACAAGCTTTATGGACCAATGTAATGGCTAAACTCAAATATTCTCACTTCTAAATAAACTATGGAAATTGCTTGATTCTTGGCCTATTCATCATCAATATTCAATTTTTTTCTCTAATATGGGAAATCATTCTAACCCCAATTATTTAGGCATTGTGGTGGAAGAAAAATCTAAAGATATTTAGACACAAAGAGTCCTCATCCCATTCGTTCTTAATTTTACTTGAGCATTCCATTCTAGAGATAATGAATGTACAAATAATCCAAAAACAAGGTTCAACTATTATATCCTTGCTTCATGGATAATGATCTGATAAAAAAATGGAAAGGCAATTGAGTGCCAAGTTTAACATCACTAAATTTAGCATAGAGAAACAATAGAAATAAAATTAGATGGTACTCACTATTTAATCCTTGTGTTAAGATGAGATTTGGTGAAGCCTCCCATGGAAATCCATGAGTTTCAAGTGCAAGATATGCCATAAAAAATTCAAAAGGAAATATGTCCATTGTCTCATCAATTCCAACTCTCCAAGGAACAAATAATCAATTAGAGGCTCTAGTACTCTTAATTGGCCTTCACTCTACTATCTCATAGGGAGACACTCATATCTATATGGAAGGATATTCATCAATGGTAATCCATTCCATCAAGTCAAAGTAAATGACTAATTGTAAAATAGAGTATATTAATGAGCAAGTGTGGAGTGATCTACAAAAATCATCTACTATTAGTTGTATATATCATGAAGGGAACTGGTTGGCAGACATTCTTGTAATCTTGCATGCAATGGTTATGAGATAGATGTAGACGAGTTAGAAAAAAATCCTAAGTATTTTTCTATCTAGAGCTACTATGCTAGCTAGGGAACAACCTTTTTAAAGGATCTCTTATGACCTTGTAAAGTAAGACCAAGTGGCCACTTTACTAATTTCTTTACAATCATCATACATATTTTTATTGATTATAGTAACTAGCTGATGTCATTTTGAGTTCCCAAAATCTAACAAAATATCAATATTAGGATTAGATAGATAGAAAATGACACTTACATGCAAAAATAATCAATATCACAAGAATAAAGAACACACAAAAGAACAAAAGACACAAATATTTAACATGGTTCGGCCAATCCCTAGGCCATATCCACCAAATAGTTAGTCCAATATTATTATCCAGTAACTTCAACCTGTTATAATCTTCAATCTTCCTTCTGTCTCACTACCACTACAAGAGGCTATATTTTCACCTTATAAAATCCTAACCCTAAGTTAATATTACATAACTTATGTAACAAGTTAACCCTAAACATACTTGACAAGTCAACCTTGAAAAATGGTTGACGAGTCAACTTAAAAATCCTTGACAAGTTAACCAAAATGTTTTTCGGGGGTGATGCCTCGAACCCTAATAGTTATGAATAGTGCACAATAATTTCCTAATCAATTAGCATATATCAAAAATCACCCACTTGGGGATTGATCAGGCTCCACACTAAATCACCTCTCACTTGGAGACCAACCCTATAGCCACACCACTACCCTTGAAGCTCCTATTGGATTGATGCACCCTGAACTTAGCTAGTCTTTTATGATCTTTAACCTAGAAGAGCAACTGAAGTTGAAGAGGAGTTCAAATTCTCCCTTGTTACAACCTTCATAACAATATCTATTGGATTATTATCTGTATGTGTTTTTTCCAAATTTAACTATCTATCATCCAAAACTGACTGGAAATGAAATATTATCACTATATGATTTTAATCTTTGAATGCAGAGAAGAATTATTGCCAAGATGAATAAAACTATGACTATATATAAACAAATAGTTATCCATTTGTGGGTGCCCTAACTCTTCCATAAAAAAATGAAGCCATATCATCTCCTTAGTTTCCTCTGTAGTAGAAACATATTCTACTTCTGTAGTAGATAAAGCATTCACCTTCTATAACCAATAAATCCAACTTATTATCATTACACCAACAATAAATACATATCTTGTAGTACTCCTCCTAGTATCTAGATCCCATGCCAAATATGAGTCATCATATCCTTTTAAATATATATTAGAGCCCCCAAAATTTAAATATTTATGGATGCTCCTCTCAAATATCCAGGAATCACTTTAACAAAATTCCACTACTAAATTCTAGGATGACTCATATACTTGGTAACAACAACTATACCACAAAGGCCTGAACTCCCAAATTTTGAGTTCCTGGATTATCCCACAATTTTGCTGGGGAATCTGGAAGGAGCGCAACAATAGGATATTCAGAGAAAGAGAAGCTCTTGAGGGTATTATAGCAGAGAAAATTGATGGCCTCATGAAAGATAACTATTCCACAACTAGAGATGGAAACATAAAGGATGGAGGGAAAATTAAGACCAAGAAAGAAGACAGGATCAAAAGAAGATAGCAGGCTACTTGGTCCTTCCCCCCCAAAAACTGGCATAAAGCCAATTTCGATGAGGCGACTAAGGGGAACCCTGGTCCCGTCGGATACGGTGGAATCATAAGAAACAGCTTGGGAGGGGGCATTGCTACTATCTCCTCCCCTATTGATCACCAAACCAACCATTTGGCTGAAGTCAGTGCAGCCAGACTCACTGTTAAGCTGGCCCTGGACTTAGGGATCGAACAACTGTGGCTTGAAGGAGACTCCCTAAATATAATAAATTGTATTTTAGGAGTAACCAAACCATCATGGACCATTGAAAGCATAATTGAGGACCTAAAAATGGACTTGAGCAAATTTAAAAATTACCACGTCATCCATGTCTACCGTGAAGCTAACATGGTTGCTGATTGGTTCGCAAACATAGTGGTCACATTCAATTTGGTGATGACGTGGGGAAACAATAATCATTTTCCAGCGACAGCTATGGAGCTCATCCGAAAGGAGCAAATTCAAGGTACCAACTCAAAATCTTTTTTATGATGATGAGACATGCTAAATCATGTTTTAAAAAGGGAATCATTTGGAGTTATGCAAAACCCCCACCATTTCATAATAACATGTACGGATTACATGAGCAGAAGAAATCCAAGTTAAACCCAATAACATGCGCATTAAAGCTCTCGTCCTTAGCAATTTTTTCATCTTTGAGCTTTGCAATTCTGTTAAGGGTTTAAGGTTAGAGAGGCATAATATCGCAATGGTGGGAGAAAGGATTAGAAGAGAGCCATGGGGAGAAACGGAGAGCTAGAAAGAAAAAGGGAAGGTTTGAAAAAAACTCCAGAAGGGCGGCATAACCAGCTTCATGGAGAGGCTCCATGGTTTCAACACGGAGGTTACCAAGATTATGGTTGAAAACTAGCACAACAGAAAGATCAAAATTGATGGTGTCTCCCACAAAATCATAGAGGGTCTCATTGTGGAGGTGATAGGCTTCTCCCAGGAAGACATGAGCTTCTTCAGGGATAAGAAGATGTCCGCCAATGTTGTCAACGCTTTCATCAAGAACGACAAGGAGAAAAGCAATCTGGTAAAGATTGACACCTACTATGACATTGAGTCCTTCAAGAAGATCTAGGGGCATGTTCTGAGGATCATCATAGAGTATGTCACTTTGGAGCCCAGGTTTGATAGAGTCAGGACCCATCATTTTGTTTTGCTTAATCATTTTAGACATAAATGAAAATCTCCTTTCCTTTCTATATTTATACATCTATGACTAAGAATATAGAGAGTTACAAGAATTGTCCTATCAAGAACCCCGCCCTTCACGAAGGTCTTCTGCTCCTCATTTTTGAGTTTCTAAAAACCTAGACAAGAGTCAAGTCCATTGGGGTTTCAGGTGGCTCCTCAGAGGACACCGCCAGCTCAAACTCAGGGGAAGTGCGTGTTGTGAAATCTATCAAGTTTGAAACCCCAAAAGCCAATCCCTCTCCCCGCTTCCCTAGCAGGAAGAGCCCTAGGTGCCCTCCCCCTAACCCCCCTTCCCCTCATCCTAAGGAGTCTAGTGATGAGTCAAATACGGAGTCAGAGGAGGCAGATTTGGTGGCAGAGAAGGAAAGTGAGTTGGAAGACGACAAGGAGAAAGATAATGAAAAGAAGGAGGTGACCCCCTTTGTAACCTAGGATAACCCCAAGAAAAGAAAATTGGACCAGACCCCAACCCATGATCATCTCAGTGACCACGCCGATTTGCCCCCCAGCCCTACTGCGCCCACCTACCCCCTAGAGGTCCCTATTTCGCCCCTAGAAGAGATGATAGAAATCATGGTTGAAAAGGGGGGGGAGGCCATCAGGAAAAATAAGAGAAGATCCTGGAGCAATTTCAATGTGGATAGGGTCAGTATGGGCATTGTCAGAGAACCTGCTAAAATCTAGGTGTTGGGGGATCTCGATAGTAGCACCCACTATGACGAGCTCCTTGACTTGACTCTTCTGGTTCTCTTTGACAATGTTCGTGAAATGGGTTTCAACTTTCTCAACAATGCAAAGAACAGCTTGATTGACAATTTTTGCTCCATTAAGTGGCTTTTTAAGGAAATTGAGACTCTGAAGGACAGGTCCAACCAGACCAACAATAGGGGGGATTTCAAGGATCATGAAGCCAGAGGTAGTAAAGACCAGGTGGGCAGCCAAGAAAAAGAAAGAAGCCAGGACCCCAGAGACAATCAGGAGGACAGAATCACCCGGCTCGAGCAGAAGGTCCAAAGGCTGGATTTTGTCCACCAAATTGTGACTAAAAAGATTGTGGATACCCTCCATACCTTGAATGAAAAAATTGTTAATATGGGGGACTATCTGACCAATGTCGGTCTTGTGGGGAACGTGGAGCAGAGTACAGAGCACAGAACAAGCCGAGAAGATCCTCAGAAAGAGACTGGAATCCAAGAAAGTCAGGGGGACCTGATGCATTTCCTCCCCACAATCCAGGAGGAAGAGGCCAACCAGAAGGAAAGTGACGCTGCAAAATTCCTATAGGCAATGGAAAAGAAGGGACACTAGTCTGCTCGCCAGGCTCTATTCTTGGCCTTTGTTTCTCAGGCTTCGGGCCTTTTTGTTTCTGGCCTTTTGACGCAGCCTTTTTTTTGTCTTTTCTGCTTTAAGTTGTTTTCTACTGTAAAAGTTTGGGTTTCAAGATCCCTGTAAAACCTGTTTTCCTAATCAAAAACAACAACTATACCATGTGAAATATTTGGCCTAGTGCATACTTTGGAATACATAACCTTCCCACATTTGAAGCATAAGGTACCTTGGACATTTTATCATCCTCTTCCTATGTCTTTAGAAAAATGTATTTAGTCAATTTCAAATGACCATACAAAGGTGTGCTGACAACTTTTGCATTCTCCTTATGAAAAAGTTGCAACACCTTCTCAATATTAGAATCTTGGGATATAGTTAATTTTCTTCTCTTCATATCTCTATGAATTTTCATACCAAGGATTCATTTTTCTACCCCCAAATCCTTGATAGAAAATGAATGTGCTAACCATTATTTCAATCCCTTGATGTGATTCATGTTAGACCCAACTAGAAACATATCGCCAATGTATAAACATAGAAAAATGTAGCTATCATCATCCAACCTCTTAAAATAAACATAATGGTCTAAATGAAACCACATATATCCATGCTAATTCAAAAAACAATCAAATTTAATATACCATTATTGAGGTGCTTTCTTGAAGCCATATAAACTTTTCTTCAATCTATACATTGAATTCTCCTTACTTTAAACCTTAAATACCTTTGGTTGTTCCTTATATATTTCTTTATCCAAATTACCATGAAAAAAAAAAAAATTTAACATCAAGCTATTTCAAATGAAAATTTTCAGTAGCCACAATACTTAAAACATGTGAATAGAAGTCATTTTAACAATCGGAGAAAAGATCTCACAAAAATCAATGCCACTTTTCAATGAAAATAATTTTACAACTAACCTAGATTTAAATATTTTCTTGCCTCCATCCTCTTCTTTTAGCCTATAAACCCATTTATTTTATAGTTCCCTTTTACCTACAAGAAATTTACATAAATTCCAAGTTTGATTTTTTAGCAAGGATTCAAATTCTTTTGTGATTGTAGACTCCCACTGAACCTTTGTATCTACTTGCACAACTTCATTATAACCTTCTAGTTCACTACTCTCAATTAATAAAATAGAGTACAAAGAGAGAGAGAAAATATTTATGAAGGCCTTATTACGAAAATTGCACACATGCTGAATTTTACTAGGAAGTAACATCATAGAAAGTAACATTGCAAAAAAGAAGCATACATTTTCTATTCATTTTCATCATTTTTGCAATCATATATGAAATCATGAGCAAAAGAGGTACAATGTTCATTGTATAGATCATCAGCTGATATGTACAATTTTCATTTTACAAAGTATGAAATGAATTAACATGCTGACTAGAGAAGATTTCACACAAGCCATGAGTCTATTAGCTAGATTTCTTTCGTAAAGAAATACAAGAAGATGCATATGTATGAAATAAATAGGAGTAGAGGTAACCAGTCATTGCATGTTGCTTTGACTGGCTATAAAACTAGATATGTGTTCTTGAGATCCCTGTCGCGCCTGTCCAACTCAAAGCTCCATGATCTCAAGCATATGCAAAACATAAAAGCAACTGATATTAGATCCCGAGGGATCTAAGCAATGACTACCTATCTCTACGACTACATATTCTATTTGTCAATGCATTCCATCATGAAAGAAAGCAAGCAGTGATATTACCATTTAGTGCTTAAAGAAATAAAACCATTTGTGAGTGTCACGAGCCCGTGCTCGAACCTCATAAGATATGCAACATAATAGAAAAGATGAACAGACTAAAAAATATGTATTATGAAGTTATTTATGAACATGTGCAACAAGCAAACAAGGATACCGAGGAATGTTGTTTGCATCTTATTTTAAGAAAAAATGACAAGTACCTCAACTATAAATTGTATTTACACCATGTCATTTGTGATGCAAGCTACAGCAGATTCAGGAAATAAAAAGAAATGGTTTTCATACCTCATACTCGAGGACAGCAAGGTACTCTCAATTACAATCAAAAAGTTACATCAGTTCGTACTGAAACTTCAAAAGGAAGTAAAAAGTCATGGTGATAGCATGAAGGTTTCAGCACAATGCAATCAATTTGATGAATATCTAACTTTTCAAGATCTAACAAAGCAATGAAGGAAGACAATATATATATTTATCATCATAGTGCTCAGCAAAAGGAAATAGTCAACTGGATAAACATGTAATTGTCCAATCATACAATATGTTAACTGGCCACAAGGTTGATTTTATTTGTATTTATTAGACTTCTTTGAAAGTAATGAAAGTCATGACAAGAGTTTCTATTATGGAATAGGAGCTCATATCATAGTGTGTTCCTTCTCAAGGATCTGTTGGAAAGGGTTATGGTCATTTGACTTGCCTGCCATGCTGAGGGTTGTTGCTTTTGAAAACTTATATATCTATTCCTCAATTGTGTTTAGAGTGTAAGAAAGTACTCTATAATGGTAGCAAAGTGGAGCCACATTATTATTATTTTATTTTTTTATAAAGCCAAGCAATTTTTTACAACAGCACATGCATGTTACAACAGAGGAGCACCCAGCAACAAATTCATTCATGGCAACTTTCAGACTCTAGATTGCTACTATTATACATGGAAATGTGATGAATATAGACTCCAACAACATCAAGAAAATATCAAGCAATAGCTAAACATTTTAAGTAAAAAATTGCCCCTAAATATCTTACATGGTGGCCAACAGAGATATTTCAAGCAACTAAAAGGGCATCGAACTACTTTTCATGATCACATGGCAGCAACAACAATAAAGAAAAACAAGACCCCCATCTTCATTCAAAAGCAGAATATATATTCCAGTTGAAAATGAAACCCAGGAATGAATTCAGTGCTTTCAAGACACAGATATAAACCCGCAATGAGCACAAAAATAAATACCTCCAGTGTATGAAGTTTCTTCAATCCCCATTCGAGTTTTCAAAAAACAAAGCCAACTGTATGTATTCAAGTTTGAAATGAAGCATAGAGGAAAAGATTTAATAACGCAACCTTACCTTGATCAAGCAACGACAACGACTTCACTAAATTCCAACAAATTCTACAATGATGACTGCGAAAGCTAGTGAGAGATACTAGCGAACTTAGAGGCATTCATGGCAGCATTGAAGAGCAGTGAAAATATTTTAATTTCGAGCTTCATTCCCAACTCTAATAGGCATTCATGGCGGCAGGCAAAAGACCAAGAAACCCTCATTTTCTCCCTCGACCCTTCAGATGCTTCTCAATGTAAATGCAAACAATAAAAAACCTTCTAGGGTAATCAATTAATATCTCATGCCCCAAGTTCTATATAATTTTTGGAGTCCATGGGAATTTCATGGGATATTAATCCTTTTTGAGGGCTTTTATATTTGTCATGTTGGGAGTAAAGTTTATCTTTTGCCTTAGGTCAATTTTAAGATTGACTTAGTCTTTTCCTTTTGAATAGGTGTGTAATATAATTGTAAAGATTAATATTTAAGTGATATGTTATAAATCATTTTAATATTTTTCACCTTTTAAAAAGAAAAAGATTTTCTTTTTTGCAATAAGTCCAATCTTGTAAAGTATTAATATTTAATGATAAGTTATAAATCATTAAATGTTAATTCTATTTTTAGCAAATGCAAAAAAGAAGAAATGTGAGTCATCTTTTCCTTGACATGTCCTTAAGGAGAAAAGTGTCAGATATTTTGGAATATCTGGAAGTTTTATATGTCTGGGTCAGATTTGACTCTGTCAGAGCAGTTGAGGGATCTTTATTACATCTTGGAGAATTTTGGGGATTGCTCAGAGCTAATAACTGCATTTATGAGGGACAATTGTGATGATTTTTTAGGCCATGCTTTTTGGGGGATTTTGTACACCTTTTTTATGTCTTTTCAGAGACTCAAGTTGGCCTCAAGTGCTGAATCCAACCTAGCATTTATGGCTTTTGTGAAATGTAGTTGGAAAAAAAGTGTTAAGTATGAGTTTTTCAACTCATTTCAGAGGTTCTAATTTTTATGGATAGAAGTTTTGTGGCTATTCTCTGAGTCCTGGACTTCATTCTATAGAGTCTATAATTCATTTCTAGAAGTATAATACAGGTAACAATAGTGTGATTATGCTTGATGAAATTATCAGTTAGCCTTTTTCCTTTCTACAAGTTCTATGTGCATTTTTAAATGATTGGATAGGTTAACTTGTGAATGTTTCATTATTCCTTGTTTTTCTGTCTCATTTCAGCACCTTTATGTAGAACAGTAAGTTTTTTTGTAGGTTATGACATGTGTTTTTAGGTGGAATTGATCAAAGTGAGGTATTAGTTTATCTTTCTCTTTGTAGTTTAGTGTGAAAACCTTATTATAAATCATTTGTGCAAGCCTTTACAGGAAGTTGTTCTTCATTTGTGTTTCATAGAGCTATATAATCCTCTTTGTTACATGTGGGTTATGTTTCCATACCCCTTTGGTCTATCACCTTTTTTTCTTAGTCTAAGCTTTAGGTTTTAGGTTTATTGTTTGCAATTTCTCCCCTTTTCCCTCAAGTTTTCATTGAGTTTTAGAGATTATCACTGAAGGACTTAATAGGAGCCAGCCTAGAATCTAGAGGTTTCATCTCACTATCCAGTCCCATATATAGTGAAATGAATCCCATGTTAAGTAAGGATTAGTGAACGTTTTCCAATTTAGTAAAGGGTGCAAATCCTGAAACTTAACAGTTTTGGCACACCCGGTGGGACTCAAACGCATTTTTTAACTATGTTGGTACAACTGAAAGTCATTTTTCAACCAGCCAAAAGGAGATGATAAATTTATGAGAAAGATACAAACATGAAGTTCTAGTTCTTTTGAATATCTGCAGCTAGAAACTCCAAAAAGACATGGAAGGAGTCTTGCTAGAATGAAGCCAGCATCAAGAAGGCAACTTTTAGCCCCTGGTCTTTGTGTATACAACAGAACACATCAAGGGAAAGTTAGACATTTAGCAAGTCCATCAGTTAGTGCTAAATCATTTGACATACCTACTGACTCTACTGAAAATTCAGCAAGCACTAGTTTTATACCAGTTAGTACAACAAATACAAGCTTTCAATAGAGTGTTCCTGCTCAACAACATCCTGTACAATGACAACAAGTGCAACATCCTGCACAACAACCTCCACCAATGGCGAGGCAATTTGCTTTTGTGCCTTTTAATCAAGGGAGTCCCTTGAACTTTTCTCAACATCACGATATACCACTTGCAGCATTGAAGAGTTTGCCAAATTTTACTAGAGAAAACCAAACTACAGCTTATGAGCACATAAGGGATGTTACTACTCTGTGTAACGTACATCATGTTATAGAGGAAGATGTTGCTACTAAGTTGTTGGCAGCATCTTTAAAGGGGAAAGCATTACAGTGGTTCAAAAGTCTAACTGTTAGTTCCATAGGCTCGTGGGATGCATTGGGTGACGCTTTGACGAAGCATTTTCAGGACAAGTCTGACTTCTTGTCACTGGTAGAGCAGCTCACAACCATAAAGTGGGTGCCACAAGAGCAAATGATGGATTTTAACAATCGATTTCAAAGAACCTGGACTAGAATACCCATTACGGTAAGACCTTCAGCTGATCATGTTTTTTATTATTATTTGAGAAGTTTAAATAGCGATATATCAGTAATGATTCAATCTATGGGAGGTGTTTCGCTGCCTCAACCTTATGATATCACCATTAGAGCTGAAAATAGTCTTATCTAGGCTAGAAAAATAGCCCCTAGGCCTCCAATGCCCATTTTTCTGGACATTCACCCAAATATACCATTGACAATTCCACCATTTAACCAGTTACCTCCTGTTCCCAGCCAAGAAGTTACCGTGGCAGGCCATTTAGGTATTGTAGGCCCTTCACAAGAGCTATAGGAGATTAAGAATAGTCAGCTCAAAATCAAAAATATGATGCAAACTTTTAGTAATGAGCTAGTTAATCTAAAAAAGCAGCAGGTCCAGCCTAGACTGCCTTACCAATAGCAGAATCAAGTTGTAAACCCGCCTTACCCGCAGCAAAATCAAGGTCAAGCCCAAGGAAATAGACAACCATTTCAAGGTAATGCAATGGGTTATAGGTAGAATATCAATCAAAGGCCTTTCTGACCTTACAACCCAATCCCTCTTAATGTAACAAATCCAGTAAGAGACATAGTCCCTATGCAAAATAACCTTGTAGCAGATTTTGAGTGGTTTTGCCCTTGTAGTGAGCCACATAATCAGGCCACTTGCACAAATGGAGTTATAAATAAAGCATTAATGGTACAAAATATAGTGGCAGGATAGAAAAATGTCACTTATGATGCACCTGAACAGCAGCATGATGCACCTACTCCTGAAATCAATTTTGTTAACTGGCAGAAAGATGAGTTTTGTGCAGTCAATAATGACTCACCAATATCAGCAAATACCTGAGCTAAGAAAAGGGCCCTTGAAGTAGAGCAAACAAAAAATAAGGGTAAACCACCTAATACTGCTAAGCCATCATTAAGTGCCACAAATACAGTGAGAGACACTCACGTCCCTGTCATCAAGGAAATCGTTCACAAGCTAGCAGAACATGGCACGGTTAAAGCACATCAGAAATCACACTTTGCGGCACCATTTAATATCGTAGAGAACATGAAAAACTTGAACGTGTCTATGTCAATGTGGGAGACTTTGGCCATTCCTGGTCAAGCGAATATCTTGCAAAAGGCTCTCTCAGATGAGGCAAATCCCGCAAGGGTGATGGATGAACCAGCAAGAGCGGTGTTAACCAGCGCTGATGAAAAGGAGGAGGACAGCGATAAAATTGCCAAGGAGCCAAATAAGGTAATAAAACTACCCTCTTTCTATCTTTTCTTGATCATTGGTGATAAACTAGTCCATAATTGTATGGTAGATAGTGGAGCTACAAGCTCAGTCATGCCAAAAAAGATAGCTAACCAGTTAGGACTAAAATACCAACCCATTGAAAAGGGTATTGTTCAACTTGATGGAAAATTTGTAGGTACTATAGGCGTGATTAGAGATGCAAGTGTCACCCTTCATGCTTCTCCTAATTTTTCCATTCAGTGGGATATCTATGTGATAGATTTACCTCCATACTTTGCCATTTGTTTGTCTAGAGATTTCACAGAAAAGATTGGTGGTTACTTGTCATCCGATTGGTCCCACATGCTTTTTAGGACTAGATATGGCACAAAAGTAATGATTAGATCTAAATTACTTGCAAAAAACCACATAGAGCCTTATGTTCCTAGTTTTTTCAATGCAAAACTGCTTGCATTTGACCAAGAAGAGTGTCATACAGCTGTTGAAAATTGAACCCTACTGGATGATGTCCCAGATATTCTTCTTGATGAATGGGCATCAAGTCAAACCTATGAAAACCAGTTTTATCATATGACGAGTGCTGACTTAGGGACCTATATTATACATGAGAAAAATGAAGTTGTTCCCAATCTGGTCAAACCAAGCAATCAGGTGGAGGAATCCCAAGATCAGCTATGGAGCATGTTTTTTGATGGTTCGAGGGATAAACAAGGTGTTGGTGGAGGCGTCATGCTAGTTTCACCCGACAATGATAGGTACTATGCCACTTTTAGATTCAATTTTTACCAATAATACAGCAGAGTACGAAGGATTAATCCAGGGATTAGAGTGGGCAAGAAAATGTGGTATTAAGTGCTTGAAGGTGTATGGTGATAGTGAATTGGTAGTAAATCAAATCAGATGTCTGAATGCTGCAAAAAATGACATTTTGAAATCTTATAAACATCATGTTTGGGATTTACTTGAAAATTTTAATGCATTTAATATCCTGGCTATTCCTAGAAACAAAAACCAGCATGCTGACAAACTGGCAGCCGTAGGAGCCCAGTATGATATTGTTAAAAATGTTTCAGCACATATTAATCAGCAACATATTAGGATTATTACCAAGCCTTCAGTTCCTGATAATGATGTTAGTTGGTAAGTTTTTGACAGCGATGAACAAATTTTACAATTTTTGCTGGAAGAAGACGATTTTACCAGCAGAGATACAAAGATCAGTATGGTGATCAAGTGATACAATTGAAAAATAATAAGTTTCCAAAGGTTTTAGTAACACTGGAAAGCATTTTTAATTCTGATGATTAGCTTAAACCTAGAAAGGCCAACTTGCTGGTAAAAGAAAACCAGTATACAGATCTAGAAATTGCACTGGGTAAATGCCTAAAATTTGGCAAAGTAAATTTAGCTGAAGAAAAAGAGGCTTTTCTTCATTTGTTCCAAGAATTTAGTGATGTCTTCACTTGACAATATAGTGACTTAAAAGGATTCAATCTAGGACTTTCACAACATACAATAGAGCTAGAACCAGTAGCTAAACTAGTTTGGCAAAAGCAAAGGCCAATCAATCCTAAGTTGGAACCTTTGATGCAAAAGGAAGTGTTCAGGTTGATTGAAAGTAAGATAATTTTCCCTATCAAAGACACGAGATGGGTTGCTAACTTGGTCCCAGTAAGGAAGAAAAATGGAGAGCTACAGCTATGCGTAGATTTCAGAGACTTGAATAGAGTCTCGCTAAAGGATAGACACCAGCTTCCACCCATGGAGCAAATATTACAGTGTGTATCAGGGGCTGAAAGGTTCTCTTTGCTGGATGGATACTCGAGTTATAATCAAATCCTGGTGAAGGAGGAAGATTAGTTCAAGATAGTGTTTACGACAAAGTGGACAGCATTGTCCAACTCTGGAGCAACCTTTCAAAAAGCCATGGAAATGGCGTTTAGTAATCTGATGTATAGATTTGTCTTGGTTTATCTAGATGATGTCACTGTTTATTCACAGAAAATAGCAGATCATATTGATCACCTAAGATAGATATTTTAGCATTGTAGATAGTTTGGCATCTCATTAAATCCCAAAAAGAGTATATTTTCTATGCATGAGGGTAAATTGCTTGGATACATTGTATCTAAGTCAAGCATCACAGTGGACCTTGAACAAGTAATAGCAATTTTGGAGTTGCCTCTATCACAACACAAGAAAGGCCTTTAGAGTTTCATTGGTCACATTAATTTTGTGCGAAGATTTATGCCTAACATCATAGCTCTTCTCAAGCCATTAATCGCCATGCTTAAAAAGAATGCAGTTTTTGCATGGACAAAGGAAGCCAAAGAGAACTTTCAGCCCATTAAAGATGCATTAGCAGTAGCACCCATTCTAATCAATCCTGATTTTGGTAAGGATTTCATTCTTTATGCATATGGTGGTCATGATGTGATTTCAACCATGCTGGTATAGAAAAATGTAGAGGGATTAGAACAACCAATAGCATTCTTCAGTAAGGGACTAGAAGAATATGAGCAAAGGTACAATTTCATTGAGAAGCATGTCCTTGCTATTGTAAAAAGCCTTAAGAAATTCAAGCATTTTTTGACACATAACAAGGTCATTTTGCATGTCATGCACCCAAGTGTGAAGGAGTTCTTCCTAAGTAAGGACTTGAATGAGAAGAGAGCTGGTTGGATCACACGTGTCATGGAGTATGATGTAGATATCTAGATAACCAAGATGATTAGAGGAAAGGGATTGTGTGAACAAATTGCTGATAAAGACATTTCAGAGCTTGAGGAGCAAGCAAATGCTATTTGACTAATCGGTGCTATTGGAAACAATGATGGAACAACAAGATGGTTACATGATATGATCCATTTTTTGAAAACTAGTCAATGTCCAACCACCTTAGATCGAGCAAAGAGAAGGTATTATCACTTGCGATCAGCCCCTTTTGTGTTAATTAACGATATTTTATATCGAAAAGATTTCAATGGAGTCCTTCTCAGATGCATAGATTCATATCAAACTGCTCAAGTATTGCATGAATTTCATGATGGGCATTTAGGAGGACATTTTTCTCCTAGAACAATAGCCTATAAGATTCTCCGAGCTGGCTATTATTGGCCTGATTTGTTTAAGGACTATCATGCACATGTCAGGAAATGTGCTAAATGCGCCATGTTTGCAAGAAAAGAGAGGCTGCCAGCTTTATCCTTCCAACCAATTAAGACAGAATAGCCCTTTTAGAAATGGGGCGTTGATTTTATAAGGGCAATTAACCCTTTGTCAAGTGTGGGTCACAAGTGGATCATTACACCCACTACTTATTTCACACACTAGACTGAGGTAGCAGCATTAAAGGACGCAAATGAATCAGCAGTCTTAAGCTTTTATGATGACATTGTGAATAGATTTGGAGTACCAGATTCCATTATCTCTGATAATGCACTTGCTTTCATGGGAATGAAAGTCACTAATTAGGCTTTTAATCATGGACTATATCTTAGTACAAGCTCTAATTATTACCTGCAAGGCAATGGATTAGCGAAGTCTTCCAACAAAAACCTCATAAGGATTATCAAGTGCAATTTGCAAGAGAGTAAGAGAGATTGGCATTCAAAATTGAAGACCACCTTATGGGTTGACAGGATCACCCCAAAGAAAGTCATTGGAAACTTGCCTTATAGGCCTGTATATGGGAAAGAGGCCAGATTGTCAATTGAGATAGAATTACTAGCGCTTGATCTTGCTACTCAGCTAATCCTATTTGAGGAAGGTGACCCTATGCTAGTGCAGTGTGCCCAGTTGATGGAGCTGGAAGAGACCAGAAAGAAGGCCATGGAAACCATGGAATACCAGCAAATGAAAATAAAGAGGACCTCTGACAAAAGAGCTCAAGCTCGAGAGTTCAATGTTGGCAACATGGTACTGAAGTGGGATGTTCTCAAGAGCAAGCCCGGCCAACACAATAAGTTTGATCATATGTGGGCTGAGCCATTTTAGATTGCTGAATGTAAATAGCATAATGCTTTCCAATTGGCTACCATGGAAGGAGACATCCTACCTATCCCTATGAATGAGATCCATCTCAAACCATGTTTTGAGGTATGAGTTTTAGTCCTACCTTGTACATATTAAGTTAGTTTCCCTTGTTTTCAATAAGTGCGTCTACATTTTAGTTTAGTTTTGTTTCTGTTATAGGTTAGCTTCCTATTTTGTTTGTAGTTTAGTTTGTTTAAGTTGCTGGTTTATGTTGTTTAGCTGTCATACCCGCTCATTTCATTCATGCATGCGTAAATATGTGTGCTTAAATGCATACACATATCAAACATACACACACATACACACATATATATTGCTGCAAATAAATGTTTGGCTTCCAACCATACATATCTGCATACCCATGCATACACTGCATACATGCATTCATTCAAACCTACACATTCACCCATGCATCAACCAAATGGTCGACTATGACGGTTTTGACTCCTAAAGTTGATACTTGAGTTCTGACCCTGCATGCTCGTCAATCGAATAAGAGTTTTTGATCTTACCGAACGCACGTGCATGCATTCAAAACTAAACCAGCAACTTTAGAAGTCACTTTTTGTTAGGTCTAGGTGCTAGGAATGCATAATTAGACTCTATGCCCCATGAATTAAACCACTGGTCAAATGTCAAGCAGGCAAACAAATAGCAGAAGTCACCAAAAATGTTACGAAAATTGCACACATGCTGAATTTTGCTAGGAAGTAACATCACGGAAAGTAACATTGCAAAAAGAAGCATACATTTTCTATTCATTTTCATCATTTTTGCAATCATATATGAAATCATGAGCAAAAGAGGTACAATGTTCATTGTATAGATCATCAACTGATATGTACAATTTTTATTTTACAAAGTATGAAATGAATTAACTTGCTGACTAGAGAAGATCTCACACAAGCTATGAGTCTATTAGCTAGATTTCTTTCATAAAGAAATACAAGAAGATGCATATGTATGAAATAAATAGGAGTAGAGGTAACCAATCATTGCCTATTGCTTTGACTGGTTATAAAACTGGATATGTGTTCCCGAGATCCCTATCACACCTGTCCAGCTCCAAGCTCCATGATCTCCAACATCTGCAAAACATAAAAGCAACTGATGTTAGATCCCGAGGGATCTAAGCAATGACTACCTATCTCTACGACTACATATTCTATCTGTCAATTCATTTTGTCATGAAAGAAAGCAAGCAGTGTATTGGCATTTAGTGTTGAAAGAAATAAAACCATTTGTGAGTGTCACGAGCTCGTGCTCGAACCTCATAAGATATGCAAAAGAATAGAAAAGATGAATAGACTAACAAATTTGTATTATGAAGTTATTTATGAACATGTGCAACAAGCAAATAGGGATACCAAGGAATGTTGTTTGCATCTTATTTTCAGCAAAAATGACAAGTACCTCAAATATAAATTGTATTTACACCATGTCATTTGTGATGCAAGCTATAGAAGATTGCAAAAATAAAAAGAAATGGTTTTCATACCTCATACTCGAGGATAGCAAGGTACTCTCAATTACAATCAAAAAGTTACATCAGTTCGTACTGAAACTTCAAAAGGAAGTAAAAAGTCATGGTGACAGCATGAAGGTTTTAGCACAATGCAAGCAATTTGATGAATATCTCACATTTCAAGATCTAACAAAGCAATGAAGGAAGACAGTATATATATTTATCATCACAGTGCTCAGCAGAAGGAAGTAGTCAGCTGGATAAACATGTAATTGTCCAATCATACAATATGTTAACTAGCCGCAAGGTTAATTTTATTTGTATTTATTAGACTTCTTTGAAAGTAATGAAAGTCATGACAAGAGTTTTGATTATGGAATAGGAGCGAAGGGGAGCCACATTATTTTTTTATTTTTTATTTTTAAAGCCAAGTAAGTTTTTACAACAGCACACGCATGTTACAGCAGAGGAGCACCCAGCAACAAATTCATTCATGGCGACTTTCAGACTCCAGATTGTTGCTATCATACATGGAAATGTGATGAATATAGACTCCAACAGCATCAAGAAAATATCAAGCAATAGCTAAAGATTTTAAGTAAAAAATTGCCCCCAATTATCTTACATGGCAGCCAAAAAAGATATTTCAAGCAACTGAAAGGGAATCGAACTACTTTTCATGATCACATGGCAGCAACAGCAATAAAGAAAAATAAGACCCCCATCTTCATTCAAAAGCAGCGTATATATTCAAGTTGAAAATGAAACCCAGGAATGAATTCAGTGCTTTCAAGACACAGATATAAACCCGCAATGAGCAAAAAAATAAATACCTCCAATGTATGAAGTTCTTCAAACCCCATTCACATTTTCAAAAAACAAAGTCAATTGTATGTATTCAAGTTCGAAATGAAGCATAGATGAAAAGATTTAACAGCAGAACCTTACCCTAATCAAGCAACAACGACGGCTTCACTAAATGCTAGCAAATTCTACAATGATGACTGCAAAAGCTAGTGAGAGATACCAGCGAACTTAGAGGCATTCATGGCGGCACTGAAGAGTAGTCAAAATCTTTTAATTTTGAGCTTCATTCCCAGCTCTAACAGGCATTCATGGTGGTGGGAAAAAGACCAAGAAACCCTCATTTTCTCCCTCAACCCTTCAGATGCTTCTCAATGTAAATGCAAACAATAAAAAACCTTCTAGGGTAATCGATTAATATCTCATGCGACTATATAATTTTTGGAGTCCATGGGCATTTCATGGGATATTAATCCTTTTTGAGGGCTTTTATATTTGTCATGTGGGGAGTAATGTTTATCTTTTGCCTTAGGTCGATTTTAAGTTTGACTTAGTCTTTTCCTTTTGAATAGGTGTGTAATATAATTGTAAAGATTAATATTTAAGTGATATGTTATAAATCATTTTAATATTTTTCACCTTTTAAAAAGAAAAAGATTTTCTTTTTTGCAATAAGTCCAATCTTGTAAAGAATTAATATTTAATGATAAGTTATAAATCATTAAATGTTAATTCTATTTTTAGCAAATGCAAAAAAGAATAAATGTGAGTCATCTTTTCCTTGACATGGCCTTGAGGAGAAAAGTGTTAGATATTTTGGAATATCTGGAAGTTTTATGTCTGGGTCGAATTTGACTCTGCCAGGGCAGTTGAGGGGTCTTTATTGCATCTTGGAGAATTTTGGGGATTGCTCAGAGCTAATAACTGCATTTATGAGGGATAGTTGTGATGATTTTTTAGGCCATGCTTTTTGGGGGATTTTGTACACCTTTTTTATGTCTTTTCAGAGACTCAAGTTGGCCTCAAGTGCTGAATCCAACCTAGCATTTATGGCTTTTGTGAAATGTAGTTGGAAAAAAAGTGTTAAGTACGAGTTTTTCAACTCATTTTAGATGTTCTAATTTTTATGGATAGAAGTTTTGTGGCTATTCTTTGAGTCCTAGACTTCATTCTATAGAGTCTATAATTCATTTCTAGAAGTATAATACAGGTAACAACAGTGTGATTATGCTTGATGAAATTATCAATTAACCTTTTTCCTTTCTACAAGTTCTGTGTGCATTTTTAAATGATTGGATATGTTAACTTGTGAATGTTTCATTATTCCTTGTTTTTCTGTCTCATTTCAGCACCTTTATGTAGAATAGTAAGTTTGTTTGCAGGTTATGACATGTGTTTTTAGGTGAAATTGGTCAAAGTGATGTATTAGTTTCTCTTTCTCTTTGTAGTTTCAGTGTGAAAACCTTATTATAAATCATTTGTGCAAGCCTTTATAGGAAGTTGTGCTTCATATGTGTTTCATAGAGCTATATAATCCTCTCTATTACATGTGGGTTACATTTCCATACCCGTTTGGCGTATCACCTCATTTTCTTAGTCTAAGCTTTAGGTTTTAGGTTTATTTTCTGCAATTTCTCCCCTTTTCCCTCAAGTTTTCATTGAGTTTTAGAGATTATCACTGAAGGATTTAGCAGGAGCTGGCCTAGAATCTGAAGGTTTCATCTCATTGTCCAATCCCATATAGTGAAATGAATCCCATGTTAAGTAAGGATTACTAAACATTTTCCAGTTCAGTAAAGGGTGCAAATCCTGAAACTTAACAGGCCTGCTTAGCCTTGTTGACCATCTAACACTCATTGGGTTTTGTGGTAGTTTTTGTTGTTGTTAGTGCAATGCACAAGAGATTGCTAGAACATCATTCTTTTGAGTATCATCTAGTGTTGGAAATATGGTTAGTTAGATGTCTTGATGGTTGTCATTTATGGCAACATATAGTCAGCATTTCATTTATGCATTCAAAGACTAGAAATTATCTAAGTATCAGATAATTTGTAGCAATACAATAAAAAAATCTTAATAGTACGGATGATGTGCAGAGAATTAGCTTATCATAGTTGAGGAAAGCTTTGTGACACCTTCATGGTAATGTGTACCAGTGCACATGTGTGCATGATTAGTACAATGCAAGCTACAGTAAGTTTAATTGTGCTGGTATTTAACAGTGTAGAATAAAGCATAGTAGAAAATAGTGATGTACGGCTTTAGAAATTGTTTTGGTTTAAAAATAATTACTAATTCATGTTAAGCCAATTATGTGGATATTATTTTATTATGTCAAGCATGTGAAGGAAGCTAACTGAGCAACAATTTATGAATGTGTAAGATATAAGTATAGATCTTATGTTATGTAGATAGGTAGGAAAGTGAGTTGCATAGTGAATGTATGTGTTGTGCAGGTATTTTGGAAGTTTCATGATTAGATGTGACATGTGAACTACAAAATCTAATGTTAGAAAAGAGCAAGTGTGAGTTACAACAGCAAGCTAGTATAGTATTTATATCTATTCTGTGAAAGAACTGAATTGTATAATTGCATGTTAGGGAAGTGGGCTCTTCTTACATATATTATAATTGATCTACCAACTCCTAACAAGGTTGAAGAAAATCCTAACATGGTCGAGGCTTCTAACAAGGCATAGTCCTCTAACAAGTACTTGAGACACTATATGTACTTCATAGACTCCTAACAGGGTCAATATCCTTAACCAAATCATATTATTTAGTGAATCATCTAGTGGACATCATCCCCACAGGGTTTTCCCTTGGCCAGGGTTTCCCTCATTAACAAATTATGGTCTTATGAGTTCTCTATGTGTATGGTTATATTTATTGTTTAACATTGTTGGTTTACTTTCATATGCAACTTATAAAGTAATTAACAATATTTAGTTGTGGGCAAAAGATTGTAGAACACTGATTCAACCCCGACCTCCCCCCCTCTTAGTATTATCTATTTCTAACAATTGGTATCATAGCACAGTTACTTTGAAGAGGATTAACAACTTAAGTAAGACCCTAGTGAATATGGAACAGTTGAAAAAGAATCTTGAAGAAGCTATTGAACATATTGACCTTCTTACAGAAGAGAGAGATAACTTGAAAGATAGATACAAAGATGAAATTGATGATCTAAAATCTGGCAAGGAACCTTTTGTGCAGATCAATGTTACTGATGATACAAAAAATCTCAAGAAAGAGAATGAGATCTTGAAACATGAGTTGAAAATTGTTGAACTGGAGTTGAGTCTTAAGACTAGTGCCAATAAGAGTGAACCTAATCTAAAATCTAAGAATACAGACCTTAGATCCTAGTTGAGTGAAGTGACATATAAATTAGATTCTATTAAGATAGAGCATGCAGAGTTGGAAAAATACAACATCATTGTGAAAGGGGAGTTGACATAAGAAAAACAATATTTAGAGAAACTCTACACAAGATCTAAGAAAATTGATGAACAAATATTTCATCAAAGACCTTTTTATGACAAGACATGCCTTGGATATCTTCTTGGAGAGAAGTCAACAAAGAAAGATGAGATTAGGATAGAACCAGGTTCTATAGAAGAAATCCCTAAAGAAAGTTCAAATGGTCTAATGAAGTTGAGAAAACTGAATTGACAAAGAAATTTATGAACTTAGAACAACAGAGAAAGTTGAAGAACCTAAGCAAGATGATTCATCCAAAGAGGTAAGACATGAATTTAGAGGTAGATACTACATATGTAATGAAGTTGGACATATGAAGAGAGATTGCATAGGTAAGTCTTTTAAACCTATTACTAATTTCTATTGTTATAATTGTCATGGTTATGGACATAAGGCAGTAGAATGTAAGAAACCTAAGTTTGTTGATGACAATAAGAATAGTATAATTTAAGAAACCTACAGGTAATGAAAGAAGTAAATCATAGAGTAGATCTAATGATGGAGAGAAACATGATGGTGAGAAAAAGTAGTTTGTTTGTTACAAGTGTAACAATCCTAGACATATTGCAAGGAATTATAGAGCACCTCACAGTCATAATGGGAATAATCAGAGGAGAAATGTACATGTATGTCAGTTATGCAATAACTTTGGACACACAAAAATATTTTGTAGAATGGACAAAGGGAATTTTAATAGGAGCCCTAATCACAAAAGGAATAACAACTGCAATGATAGAAGGAATGAAAACGGAGGAAACAACAGTAAGAAAGCAGTAGTCAAGGAACATTTTGATAAATTCAAAGAAGCATTTGTGAAGGCTTGTAATCTAGAGAGCTCACATATAGTATTGGGAGAGCAATTCTTTGATGCACCTGATGGAAAGTTAAAGTCACATATTGTTTGTGGCTCAACCTATCTGAATTAAGCCATTGCAAAAGTAGCAAAGCATCAGTGGTGAGAATTGATGTTAGAGAGTGAGTTAGAGATTGCACAATTAATAGAAGGTAGAAGACATAAAGAGAAAGCTATGGTTCAGTGTGCAAGTCTTGATGTGATTGCAGTAATTGAGAATTCTAAGATCAAGGTTATTGGTAAATAGAGATAGTATTTTGAGTTTGTGGTAGGTACACATTTATTGCATAGGGTGATTTGAAATGATTTAAGGATCATGAACAAGATTTGATGTACCATTTATTCATGTGAAGTGTTTTGAGGGAATTAAAGAGCAATTTGACCGAAATTGAAAAGTTAAGCAAGTTTGTGAAGACGAAAGTTGAAAAAGCCCTAAAATCATGAATTTGAGGTATTTTATGGAGTATTCAATCTAGTTTCTTGAAGTATTTACAATTATTGAGGAATTACTATTCAAAGAGATTATGATGTTAGTGATAGACCAAGGTACGAGTTCAAGAAACATCCATTTATTTCTTTATTAGATGATCTTGAAGGCACATTTTCATGAGTTCTAGAAAATTTGTTACATATAGAAGATATAAGGAGTTATATACATTGCAAAATTGAGAGTATAGGTGATGAGGAAATTCACAAGGACTTAGAAGTCGTGTGTAATAATGACTTATCCCTAAAATCTAAGTATGTTGACTTTAAAGATTTGAATTTGGTGAAGTATATGTTCTTCATAGAGTTCAACAATCACAAGTGGACCCGAATTATATTGAGTAGAATATATGATGATATGTTCAAGTTAGGTGATGCACAAATTATCGTTGACAATGACCTAATTGATAAGGTCATAGTGTTTAGTAATGAAGGTTGTAATCCTATTAATAAGAAAAGCGTGAGGAAAATTGTGGAGACAAACTTGAAAAGAAAGTTTGATAGAAGGAATATGAGGGTTGATCCTATTTAGGATAAATGAGTCAAGTTATTGACTAAAATCTTAGAGTACAAGTTGAACCATGGATTAAGGGTAAACTCTGTACTAGCCAGTTTCCTTCATACAACATATGTGATGGTCATTGAAAGGAGTAAAGTAAATTTGTGTGACATTGTTAGAGTGCAGCTTTCAAACAATATTTCAAAGATAAAAAAAACTACGAGCACAATATTTAGATTTGAGTCCCTATTGACTCATTTGTTCTTTTATGTTACAAAGAAGTTTCCTAGAGTAATTAATTGGGATATCAATGAGTGTGCAATGAAGATTGTAACTCAAGCTACAAATCTAAACTTGAGAATGTCAGAGACATTGATATTGATAGGATGATGAACAATTTTTAATCTAAGATGAAATTGAGGTATAGGATACCTTCCTATATGGTAGAGAAGTATAAGGATGATTTGTGTTTCATGGTGGAAACTAATAACACATACACGGAAGCAGTGATACCTAGAGTGAAATTCATTGATCCTATGGGCTATGATATGAGTATAGAACTAGTTGAAGGGTATGCACATATTATATTCAAGTCTAAGTAGGACATAGAATGTCCTAGGTGGGGGACATATGATGAAAGGTTAAGGACTGTAGAGTTTGAGATCATAGCAAAGAGAGTAAGAAGAAAGTAGAGAAGGAGATAGATTCCATACTCAAGGAATCTGGCATGACTAGGCAAGAATTCAATGAGATAAAGGGAATTGCATTGGGGATGAAGACCAATGGGTAGATAGAAGTGTTAGAAACAACACCTATTGCAATAGTAGGACCTTCAGAAGGAGAAATGGTGGTACAACCATGTGTGCAAGCTTCCATTGCACCATATGCAGTAGTTGTGCAAGTGCAACCTATAAGAGCAAGCTATGAGAAATCAAGAAGGAAGTCAAAGGTGGAGGCACCTATTGTATAGAAAAACTCAAGGAGACTGTTGAAGGTTAAGCAAGAATCTACACCTCATGCAAAGAAAAGAGTAAATAAGATCAGCAGCTCGCCTAGAAAAAGGAGGAAAACCATTCAAGTGAGTAGTTATGAAAGCTCAAATGATGATGGTGAAAATAAACCTATTGAGTAAGATGTGTAGGAAGCCAAGACAACCACAAGCAAGAAGGCATGGAAACCAAAGGTAGAGAATCTAAACATGCAAATTATAAATGATGAAAATTTTGTTCAGTTGAATAAATTTTATAGCATGTATAGCAGCATGGATAGGAGGCAATTAGAGAATTCTATAATAAGAAATATGATTCTAAGGAATTAGAGATTTGATATCATTCAGAATAAGATTCTTGAAGACCTATACAAAAGGTTGATCAATAAGAAGAGAAGAGTAGTAGAAGAAGAAGATTTAAATATGAGGATCTCATCCATAAATAAGTTATGTGAGGTTGGATCAAAAGAGAAATCTAAGAAAATTTTGAAGGGTATTGAGCCCTTGCTAAGGAACAAAAGAAAATAAATTCTTCTGATGGGAGACAATTATGAGGAGGTAAGGCAAGAAACAGAAGAGGCTATAATGAAATATATGTCCTTAGTACCTAAGGAGAGCATGCAAAAAAAGATTGATGGTCTAGTATATGTATAGGCAGCCACACCTTCTAGTGAAGAGGAAGAGGCGGAAGGGACACATCAAGCACTATATCCACCTCACATTGTTATGGGTATTGAATCCATGCAAGTGGATAGTACACACATAAGTGTGGATACAAAGGGGAATCTATTTGTAGTGTATAGGGTAAATATTGTTGGCAATATCACTGCCTATACTAGTTTTGATGATGAAGAGGAAGAGAAAAGGAAGAAAGAAGAAGAGAAGAAAAGAAAAGAAGATGAAGAGAAGAAGAGGAAAGAAGAATAGGAGAAGAAACAAAAAGAAGAATAGGAGAAGAAGAAAGAAGAAGAAAAGAAAAGGATAGAAGAATAAGAGAAGTAGAAGAAAGAGGGTGAGGATAAGAAGAGTGTTGAGGAATAGATGAAAAAGACTATTGTATCTTCAGTAGTATTAGTAGCTGGAACATTAGTACCTATTCCATCTGATGATGAAGATCAAAAAGAACTAATGAGCACTTTGAGAAAATTGTTTGAGAATTTTTTTTTTTGTAAAGTCTTTGGAGAAGACCCTTGTTGAAGTCTTGGAGCACATGCAGAGGACAATTTCCACAATTGTAGCTAATCCAGATTTGCAAGCCAAGGCAAAAGAGTTGGTGAGGACCTTTGATGGGGAATTCACAACCTTAGCTAAAGTAGCAGTAGTGAAGTACAAAATAATCATAATGCATCCCTATTCAACATAATGTGCAAAAATGTGTGAAATGATTTAAAGGCACTTGATGAAAACATCAAGGAATTGAGACAGTGCATTGTTGAAGATAATAAGTTGTATGGATAGTGCACAATGTCTTACACTTAATTATTTGATTTTGATGCAAAGATCAAACACCATATAAGTGAGCTTCAGTCACTCACTACAAGATTGTAGCAACTAGAGCTCAGAATTAAAGATTGTGAGAATGAGATTGAGAAGATCCATAATGATATCAGAAGAATTGAATTTGATAAAGAGAAGGTAATAAGGAGATTCTCTATTTTCAGAGAATATCTGGCACCCAAGGTCATAATTTTGCAAAGGCAATTATCAGGAATATCTTTCAACAAAGAATTCATATGACAAGCCTATAATGACTTGAGCTTAGTTGAAGTGGCATCCTATGCACTTTGCGCACTCATTAGTATATCAGATATAATCTAAGGAAACTAGAAGGACTTTGATAGACTGAAGATTGATTTTGCAGATTGCATATCCAAAATGATGAGTTGATCAACAGTAGGCAACAAGTTTTTGTGATACAGTTTTTGACATGATGTCAAAAGGGGAGTATTGTGTTACTTTGTAGAGAAAAATTGTATAGATATTAATGTATATTTAAGGGGGAGCTTATGTATGTATCAATGTAAAGGAGTGATAAGGAATGTAATGATCCATCAAAACATGAATAAAATTGTTATGTTTTGAAGGCAATTTTTGTATAGTTATTTTATTTGTTTTTATGTATGATATCATTTTGGGACTTGGCCAATTTTTCCAAATGTTTCCATCAATGAAAAAGGGGGAGATTATAAGAAATATGGTCAGCTAGATGTCTTGATGGTTGTCATTTATGAAAAAATATACTCTTCATTTCATTTATGCATTTAGAGGTGGGAAATTGTCTAAGTATTAGACAGTTTATATAAGTACAGTGAACAGATCTTAATAGTACGGGTGATGCACAAGGAATTAACTTATATGCAGTTGAGGAAAAATTTGTGACACCTTCATGGTAATGTGTACCAGTGTGCATGTGTGTATGGTCAATACAATGCAAGTTACATTAAGTTTAACTGTGCAGGCATTTAACAGTGCAAAACAAAACATAACAAAAAGCAACATTGTACATCTTTAGGAATTGTTTTGGTTTCAAAATAATTACTAAGTCATGTTAAGCCGACTATGTGGATATTATTTTATTATGTCAAGCATGTGAATACATGGAAGCCGATTAAGCAACAATTTGTGAATGCGCAAGATATAAGTAAAGATCTTATGTTGCACCGATAAGTGGGAAAGTGAGTTGCACAATGAATGTATGTGTTGCGCAAATATTGTGGAAGTTACATGATTAGATGTAACATGTGAAATATGAAATATAATGTTAGATTAAAGCAAGTACAAGTTATAGTGGCAAGCCAGTATTGTATGTATATCTATTCTATGAAAGATCTGAATTGTATAATTGCATGTTAGGGTAGTGGGCTCTTCTTGCATATATTGTAATTGATCTACCAACTCTTAACAGGGTGTTGGTTAATATTTTTTCTCCTATTAGATGTTATAATCTTGACTCTTTGATACCCAATGCTTGGAGAGACAAAAGGATGTTTATCAACAAATGGGTCAGTGTACACATTCTATCATTGCCCTCTGAATTGACTAGGTATAGCTCCCTATAATTAGCAATAATATGCAATGAATGTGTTTTTATGAGATTAGAAGTTTTGACCTTATAAGCGCTTAACCTGAGAGCAATAAAGGATAACCAAATTGTTTGTAGGCACAAAAAATTTAGGCAAAATAGATTTGGATAACCTATCACACCCAATGGAATGACTGTAATAGACTATCTTGAGATACCTAACTCTTACTTCTATTCTAAATATAGTGTTAATTATCTAAATGCAAGGAGGGATGGAAGAAGAGATGTACATGAGGCAAATGGAATTTCTTTGACTACCAAACTTGAATGAAATGGAATTCATCAAGTTACTAATAGATTCCTATATATCTATCCTTCAATTCCCAATGAAACTATCTAACATAATATGAAATGAACAAGAGAGGAAGCATAATCATATATGAAGAAAGTAAATGGAATCATTCCCACTACAAATATCAAAATTAAATGTAATTGACCTGATTATCATAGGATCACATATAATTTTCCTTCAACTCTTAATGTGGAATTAATCCATGCACGAGCAACAAAACATAACAAGGAAATAGGGTAAATGGAATTATAGACCAATTCACCATCAAGTTTGTCAGCCTTTGTATTATCAAATGAGGTTACATTTATAGTTCATTGTTATCCTTTCTTAGTTGTGACAAAGAAATAGTCACATAATAGAAAAGAGAATAAGAATAAAATATGAAATTATCCAAATATGAGCACCTAGTATTCCTTTTACTGATGATTTTGAATCTGTTATATTCCTAAAACATTCCATGACTTTTTAGTTCCCTACAATCTTAGAAAATCCTAAAAATATCATGTATTCTTCATCTCCTATTGTTTCATGCCAAACCCATGCATTTCATATTCCAATTGTCACTGCATTTTCAAATTCTAGTCGTCGATCTTAAATTAACGATCATGATTTAAATGTTATGACTTTGCCTTTTAACTTCCTCCATGGGTCCACCGAGTACATGTATATTTCTGTCACTTTCTTGCTGTGAAATTTCTCCTAATAACTTTTCATAGTGAGATAGCGACAAACATAGATTCATTTTGATCCAACGATGATAATAAATTGATGTTAAGTCTCTTTGTTTTGCAATGCAGGTCCATCTTTCCAACTAAGCACATCATGGTAGAATTTTATTGCTTGCAAAATCTAACATTAGACTACTTTGCTTTGTGATATTGTGTTGAATATAATGGGCCCATCTAGACATGTGTCTTTCCATCACTTTGTTGCATAGATTATCAAATGTGCATCTTTTTATAATGACATAATGACCTCCATAGATCTTCTTTGATATGAGGGTTAATGAGATGCATTGTTAGATATTTTATAATTCCATCTTAAAAGATTATCCATCAATCTAGTATTTATTTGATGGTTGTGAATTATTTCCAAGGTGACTTGACTATTCAACTTGATGATGTGGACGTTCAGATGTATTTTGATTCATCAATTCGATTTGAACTTTGGTCTTCACCACCTTTGACCATGTTCTTCGCCATTTCTACATTTTTAGTGCTCACTTTGTATCTAATTCAAAAAATCTTGTTGTAGCTCATTCTCACAATCTGCATAATGTCTTTAAGCCTTAGTCCTTGATATTTTCTATCATTTGTTTATCTGAATATGCCTTTGATCTCTCCATTCTACCTATATTATGTCTTTAATGGAACACTTGATCATAGAGTTAGGGTTTCTTATGAATAGAATTGACTCTCTCTCTCTCATCTAGGATATGTAGATGCTTACCTTCCCAAATCTCAGTCACCTAGCCTAACTGGATCTATTACATTTTTCTTGTATTCCCACCTAGGAAACTCAGAGATAAAGATGAGAGAGGAAATCCTAATGGAAACATAGACTCGACACATACATGAAACATTGACACAACCCTAATCCTATAATCTTGAAAAATATAGGGAACAAAAATCATGGCAATATTTGACTTTGACTAGGGAACTAGGCATGTTAGTGCCTATGTAGGAATCTAGCAATCTCTAGTTTCACAAAACATTTGGCAAACACACACATAGCAAAAAATTGCCTACTTCCTTTATTATAGAAAACATCAAATATAAAAGATCAGTGCCTAGTCCATTGGGTTGTAGAGTCTTAAACAATGCAAGGAGATGCTATGCATTTGGGTGGTGGGAAACAAGGCAACCAACAAAAGAAAAAAGCAAACACACAGAAAGTAGGAAAGCAAACACCTAACCTAAAATATTTACAGAGGTGAGATGAACCTCACCTTATGAAACCAACAAAAAAAAAAAATTCAAGTGAATCCACTTACTGATTGACAAAGTAGGATCCTCTCCTCTATAATTGATTTTGATCTCTGAGTAGGATCCCTACTTGTAGTAGCAACAACAACATGGCAACTCCTCATGTTTCTTTGATTGCATGTACTAGCTATCCCAACCTCTCCCATCCCCTACTCTCTCCCTCCCTCTCCCATC